>QXTE01000004.1:11528915-11679654 GCA_003942145.1 Platysternon megacephalum
CCGGATCTCAAGAGTAGCATGAGCACAAGGAAGTAGTGAAAATTCTTACCTCTCCACAGTTAAAGTAAATAAGTGGTTAGCATGTGCTATCACCCCTTCCTCAAAACATGAGAGCAATGGGGACCATTATGAATGAATTACCTTTTCTTCCAGAGTAGACAGAACCATTACTGCTAAAAGCAAAAGCCAAGCAGAGGCTGGGTCTAGAAACTCTCTCCCAAGCACAGGCCATCACAAAATGCCCGAGAACACTAATTAGCAGCTTCAATAAAAAAAAAAACCAAACGAGAGCTTCTTTCAAACCCTTAAAAACAAAAGCCTAACACTTCCTGTATCAAAAGCATGGACTCCCAGTGTCTGTTTTAGCTTAGTGACTGTTGAAGCAAATCACTATGCTCTAGATCCAAAATTTTACCCTGGCAGAGTGCAGCATCACTTTCATTTACATTTCATGGGGAAAAAAGGTTATACATTTCAACAACATGGTTTAGGCTTTTTTTTTTTTGCTATTTGGAACAATAAAAAGTTATTGAAATAAATAAAGCTTCAGTTGTTTTGTCATTCAGTGCTAAACTACTTTTATTAAGGAAACATAGGTATACAACAAAAGGGAACACTCTGTTTCACAGTGCTGTGATCTCACTAGGGTAAATTGGAAATAATAAAGGAATGGCAATACGCCAGTATAAAAACGAGCAGAAGCAAAATCAAAGTCAGGTCCAGAATCTATAACAAAGATTCTGCCTCTGCTGTTAAACAAGAAAAATCCACTTTTCAGAAAAGCCAGTTATCTATGAAAGCTTTTGTGCTGGTAGAAAAAGACCTTCAGGATGTGTGATGGGATTTATAGAGCCCATACTAGATGAGGAAGGCACCAGAAGGACCCTGTGTGCAGGGCTAGCCCTGCCCCTCTGGCCTTGTCAATCACGTATGGTAGGGAGGAGGCCTTTAAAAAGGAGGAAACTGCAGTCAGCTGGGGAAAGAGATCACCTTGAGTAGGAGACTGTAGGAGCAACTCCTGGAGCCATGGGGGAACTCCCATCCAGGAGGAGATCTCCACCCCTACCCTACGGGGAGTGCGGTGAACTCCCAGGGAAAGCCTGACAGAGTGCGCCCGATTCAGCAGCCCAGCCAGAGGGATTCCTTGAAAACCACTACACAGATGCTATATTGTTGGCACTAATGTTGGCCCTTTTCCCCTTTGAGGGGCTCTGGGAAGAAGTTATTCTCAGGTGCACTGGGGCATTTAACTTTCCTTTAGATCCACCATCAGAAGGGATTTAAGAAGGCCCACAAAGGGCAGGCCTGTGCAGGAGGCACCCAGTGTCAATAACTGGGCATGGCCAGGGCCTCCCCCATTTGGGAGAAAAACCTAAGGGGACTCTTTTACAGTATGTCATAAAAATAAACCTAAGGTTGGGAGTCTACTACTTGACCTAGAACTTTGCAAAAAGTCCATTGATCCATCAGAGGCAGGTATTTCATTGATGGTTCCATCCTGCACACGTACAGTCAGACTTCAAATTTACCAGCCTATAACTAAAAACTTCCATTCACTCGTGTACTTTATCCAAATACATATTCTGTTTGTGTAACTATTTCCACCTCTGTCCAGGGTAACATGCTAATAAAGGATACAAATGATTATCCCATAATATTCGATTCTATTACAATATAAGTCCATAGCACTAGGGTATAAAGCTGGCATAGTGCTTTTTGATTGGTTGGTTGTTTGTTTTGTTGGCTAGGATCTGTGAGTTTAAAGATTTGATGTTACTTGTGCTAATTTGTATTTGCCCTTCTAATTGTATAAACCACTTGAGTTATAGAAATATTTGAACGAAATGCTGCAAATGGAGAAAAAGAAATTAATGTCCATCTTCTCTCACACATGCTTAAGACACTGCAACTTTCCTCATTAAAACGTGTCTGGGTCTAGAGTGAAGAAACTGCACCCTCAAGTGGCTAAACAGCACAGATACACAGTACTATACTGGAATAATGACACTCCTAAAGCATCTTTACTGCTAAAATAGCTCCACCAAAACCACTTACAGATGGTTAATTTTCCTACTCCCATGAAATTTTAAATCTTTACAATGAGATCAGTCACATGTCTCTTCATCCTTCAGCATTCCTTACAAATTAAGGGCCAAAATTCTCGTCTCGGCTATACCAGTGCAGCCCCACTGAAGTCCTTGGGGTTGTTCTTGTACAAATGAGAGGAGGATTTTCCCCAGTGTAATTAATCTGCAGTCCTGCAGCCTGATCCTGTGGAGTGCTAAATGCCCTCACTTCCCATCGGAGTTGAGAGTGCTCAGTGCTTGCAGGAATAACCCTAAGAAATCTTTGCCAAGGGCATATAAACTGACATGGGTTTCAAAAAGCGTAGTTTTTGTGTGAATTAGTTTCTTTTATTGCAGATTTCCAAGCTTGAGTTCTCTCTTATTCATCTGTCTTTGAGCACAAGTATGTGTGGAGTGGGTCCTCAACAATTTGAGTCAGGGCCCTACCAAATTCACGGCTGTGAAAAATGCATCACGGACTGTGAAATCTGGTCTCCCCCATGAAATCTGGTCTTTTGTGTGCTTTTACCCTATACTATACAGATTTCATGGGGGAAACCAGCGTTTCTCAAACAGGGGGTTGTGACCCAAAGGGGAGTTGTGAGGGGTTGCAAGGTTATTGTGTGTAGGAGGGCGGGGGTCATGATATTGCCACCTTTACTTCTACGCTGCCTTCAGAGCTGGGCGGCTGGAGAGCAGCGGCTGTTGGCCGGGCGCCCAGCTCTGAAGGCAGCACCCAGCCAACAGCAGCACAGAAGTAAAGGTGGCAACACCATACCATGCCACCCTTACTTCTGCGCTGCTGCTTTCAGAGCTGGGTGGCCGGAGAGTGGCGGCTGCTGGCCAAGGGCCCAGCTCTGAAGGAAGTAGCGCAGAAATAAGGGTGGCAATACCATACCATGCCATCCTTACTTCTGTGCTGCTGTTGGTGGCGGTGTTCAGAGCCGGGCTCCCGGCCAGCAGCACAGAAGTAAGAGTGGTAATACCGAGACCCCCCTACAATAACCTTGCGACCCCCCATCAAAACTCCCTTTTGGCTCAGGTCACCTAAAGTAACACTGTGAAATTTCAGATTTAAATATATGACATCATGACATTTATTATTTTTTAAATCCTATGGCTGTGAAATTGACCAAAATGGACTGTGAATTTGGTAGGGCCCTAATTATAGGGTAATAAGAAGAAGGATAGTCTTGTAGTTAAGACATTGGATCAGGATTCATGAGATCTGGCTCAGTTTCTGACTCTGATGCAGACTTCCTCTGTGACCCTGGGCAAGTCACTTCATCTCCCTGTGATTTATGGCTCGTCTACACTGGGAACCTGCACTGGCATAGCTACATTGTTCAGGGGTGTGAAAAATACACAAACCCTGAGTGATGTAGTTAAACTGACCTAATCCCCAGAGACAATAGCACTAGGTAGATGGAAGAATTCTTCTGTCAACCTAGCTACAGCCTTTCAGGGAAGTGGATTAACTACTCCGACGGGAGAACCCCTCTACACTGAAGTGCTACTGCAGCTGTGTCACTGCAGCATTTCAAGTGTAGATGAGTCCTCAGTTTTCCATCCATAAAATGATGAAAATGTCTTCTATCCTTTGTCTGTCTTCACTATGTAGATTGCAATGTCTTTGGGGCAGGGATTGTCTCTCACTATGTGTAAGAACAATGCCAGCACAATGATGCCCACCCCGATCTGAGCTGGGGCCTCTGGGTGCTACTGTAATACAAATAAACAAAACAACAATACTAAATAACAATGAACTATTACTCTTATGTTTTCACCCATCCCCTCTCTCATATGACTCAATTCAACTAAAAACATGGATCAGTACAAATGTAGATATTAAATATCAGTTAATAGATAAGTAACCTAGTTAATTGAGTATTATATACTTTGGCAAGAGACAAACACTAATCTCAGACTGTGACCTTGCCTACATAGATTTCTTAGGGTTAAGTTCTACATGGCCTTTGTTCACCCTCTCTCCCGCCTTCAGAGAACGTGGGTCTCTGCCACTCTGCTTTGAAAAGTTATTAAACTTCCTATTTCTTTATTCAGCTTCTTTTCTCACTGTGACTCAGGAACCTATGGTTGCCAATTGGCAGAGGCCACAGGGGATGCATAGGGCTTTGCAGGAATTCCCTGGGTCAGATATATGCATATTAGGTTCACCAAAAGGTGGCATGTAAGATCTTTATCAAGAGCCAGTAGCCCACTGGTTGTCATAACCATTCTGAAATGTACGTACAGATAGTATTGCAGGAGTTAAGCATCTATACTGGAAATTATGTTCTCAAAACCTTGGTGTTAAGGCAGGTATCCAGAGGCAACAGTTCCTTTTATGCAGGAGGTAGCAAATGCTTCTCTCCCCATCTGGTCACTGTGTGTCTCACCGAGTTGCATACAGAGCCAGATGCTGATTAAAAGATTGCAAAGTGAACAAGAGAGGGAGCCCCCAGGAAAACAAACAAACAATCAGCAGGGGGTGTCCTGATAATGAAAAAGAACAAAGGACTGTCCTGATAGTACCAAGGGTACCAAGAAACACCCTGCATCTTTCACCGAGGAGGCAAGCGGACAGCGGGACTTGCCTCATGAAAGGGTGATCACAGCCAAGTCCGGCTGCAAGATGCTGGGAGGACTTTGGGTGAGCATTGCTCTATAAAACAGAGAAATATCTAGTTAATTAAATCTAGGCTCTAGAATGCATGTAACCTTTTTATTTTACATGTAATCTTTTGTTTCCAGTACTCCTACTTGCTATTACTCGAATCCCTGTACTTTGTTAAATAAACTGCTATTTGTTTTCACTATACTCTTATTTAAGTTCTGTGTGTTAAGCAGAGCAGTGATCAGAGCTGCAACTGGTAAGCCAGGGTGCACTGGTACTTTGGGAGCAGCTAATCTGGAAATATAGAGGAACGGGGGCTGGGCACTCCAAGAAGATGCTTGGGGTTGGAGTGTGCCTATCGCTAACCTGTAGCTAGAGTGTGGGGCCTGTGGAAGCCTGGAAGGAAGTGCTTGTGTTGCCTGTGACCAATGGAGTCAGAAAGCTGACTCACAGCAGGCAGAGACAAGGCTTCCTCATGCTAAGGAGAGGTGGTAGCGAGGTGTCTCACAACCCTGGTGTGACAGAGTGCAGGCAGTGAACAGGTGAGCCTGCACTCGGATCACTTAGACGCCAACTAGTTCCCCAGAGACAGCTGACTGAGGTAATTAGAGAAGCAGGCTGGTGGGCTGGGTGGGATACAGAGCCAATTAGCCCATCAGCCCCAGTCTGAGAAAGAGGCACAGGAAGGAAATGCAGAGGGGAATGAGAGTGGGGAACAGGGCTAGCTGAGCCCAGCCACACAGAGGTCTCAGGGAAGGGAGACCTCTGTTCCCTCAGGTCCTGAGGAGAGGGCCAAAAGCGCTAAAGATATTTCAAACAGACTGTTGCATGGGGACTATAGTGGTACTGGTGGAAGACATTCAAAAATAAATGATGCTGTGAATGCACACTAGTGGATTTTGGGCAGAATCTGTGGGGCAAGAAGGCAGGAGTGAATCTGTGGGGCAAGAAGGCAGGAGTGAAGTCACACTCCCTGACTCATTTGTGATAGTCACATCTCCCCTGCTAATCAAACTGGCCCTGCTGTCCAAGTCCCCGTCCCGTACAGTATACTCAGCTGTTGATTAAAAAAAACAAAACTGCAATACATTCTCTCTTCCTTTCATCAAATTTCAAAAACAAATACAAATATTAGAGCTAAATCTATACATAATCCCAGAACATACCTTGAGTCACAAATCTCCAGCCTGTGTATTATTAGCATTACCATACAGTACATCAGTGTGTTGAAGAATATTCCCTTGATATTCATAGCTCATTTGGGATTAATGTGTTGCCAGGCTAGTAAGAAATGATGGGACCTATTTTGATTTGTACTCTTTAGAATTTTTACCTTTTTAAATCAGTCAGAATAGACTAATACATTTTATGAAGTGATATGATATAAGAAGGGATCTTATTCATGGACTATACAGAGCAATAAACTGCATCTTTGGGTAGTTAGATGACACATGGTAACTACAAAAGCTGTTCAGTACAAATATGCTCCAATGCTGTGAATGTTACTCCTATTATATGACAAGATAAAGGATACAACAAAATCACAAATACAAATATAATTAGTCTTGTGTCATGAGCGGTTTAAAATTCTAGGCCTCTGTTTTCCACGGATGTCAATGGGATTTTACAGTTAGAAAAAAAGACTTGGAGTCAGAACTTCAAGGCTAAGATTTTTAAACATGGGTGCCTTAAGTTAGGTTCCTAAATTCATGTACAAGCAGCTATGTAAAGTTTTTCTGAGTACCTACTGAAGTGAATGAAAGCTGCTGGTTCGTCAACACTTTTGAAACACTTTGCTCAGGACATTTACAATTGGACTGGAAAATATACTCCAGAACATACAGTAGGGATCCTATCTTGTATTGGCTAATGAGATTAAAGAATGGTTGTAACTTTACAGGCTTAGATAACCTAACATGTTTTTCAATTTCTAGTTTCTATGAATCGGAGAAAAATTATACCATAATTATTTTTGGAATATGGGTTTAACAGTTTTCAAAAAATCCATTTTTCTTACCTATAAACAGTGTGGGGAACATACACTTCTCGAACTGGGAACTCCAAAATCTCTTTCTGAGGACGACTGCGGTTTTCAGGAAATGGTTTCACTTGTAATAACTCAGGGGTGAGACAGCAACTGAGGACTTCTGAAGCTGGGGAGATCTCCAATTTAAGTGATCCTTAAAAAAAATTACATGAAAGCTCAGCCCACCATTAAAAATAAGTAATGAAAAATAAAACCAAACCAAATATGCATAAGGTCAAAAAAAGTAACTAGGAAATATGAATTTGGGTTTTTAGTTTGAGGACTGCAGGAGAAAGAAATCTTGGTTGGAGAAAGTATTTTGTTATCTGGATTCGCAGGGAAGTAACCCACATAGATCCCTACACATCAAGATAAAATCTCTCTTCAGGTTTCATCATCATCATCACAGTAAATCCAAAAGGGACATGGCCTCCTTGCAGGTTGAGCACTTCCCAGATTGATCTCTGGGCAGGTCCTAAAGGTGATCTCACGGGATATTCAGTTTATGACCATCACTGGCAATCTTATCATGCCATTGAAGCTTTTGGCACCTACATTATCCCCATCCATGTAGTGGCATTCCTTGGCACACACACTTTGGAATTTGTTGGTCTTCCAGTTTAATAATATGTCCATATCAAGAAAGCCACCAAAACCGAACCAGTTCTGATGGAGGAGGTTTCTGGGTTTAGCTTCAATTATCCTCATTTCTGATCTTGTCCTGACACTTAATATATGGAGCAGCTGATGACTCTTTGCACATTCACATGTAGTCAGGAAGGAAGGGATACCATATGCTGAGCTGAGTTTCTAGTCTTGTCCATTCAAAAAGGATAACATTTGTTAAGGGCTTGAATTGGAAATAAAGTAGTGATGCTCTTGCTAGCTTTGTGCACAAAGCAAGCACTGCCTTACTTAAGATAGTAAAATGAGGTGCAGATCTTCAGAATATGATTTTCCATATTTTTTCTTGCTTGCTGTGACCAGCAGTGAAATTGTTAACAATGGTAACATTTAAACTGTCATAATTAAATTTAAGATTTAATACTCTATTGAGATGAATGGGAGCAGTTCACATCTCTCAAAGCTGCTCTTTCAGGCTGCCTACAGACCCAGGCAGTCATCCCTGCAGTGGTTACATTCAGTTCACTTTTTAGAGGTTTTTTTAGCAACCACAAGGGCTAGAGACATAATGTATTGTAAATGAAAGCTTAGAATCTGGAGCACAAGGAAGCCATCACAAAAAAGCACCAGTTGGTCAAGCTGTTGTGAGAGGCCAAATTCAGTCTCTGCCTCTGCTTAATTAACACTGGGTCAATTAAAAGGGAAAGAGAGTAAACATTTTAATCACCCAACCCAATCTCTGATCCCCATTCTAAGAAGGTATTAGGGAACCAGTAAGGATCTTGAGATTCTGCTTTAATCCCATTCTCCTCAAAAACTTCAGGTAAAACCAAAAAACTGAATGAACCCTTTGTAAATTATTGATGAAAACAAACTAATTTAGAATATAAAAATAACTATAAATCTCTGTCTGCCAGGGGTGAACAAATTAGAAGGTCAAAAATTAATGGCTGGCTTGATGAAGTCATTAATAAAATAAGGAAGTTCCCTCATAACACAACTTATAGCCCTAAAAACCAAGGGGATAATTGCACAGAAGGGCTGAGATTTTCATTGGCGTTTACTGGAGTTAGGTGCCTATATCTTGTGAAAGTAGAATGAATTATATTGTAAAAATAGAATGGATTAAAGAAAATGCTGTATGTTCCTTTAAGCAGGAATGAGGAATGTTGAAATATAGTTGTCAGGAAGAGAAACATTAAGATATAGAACAATGACTCGCACCTAAGCTAATGGTGGGACATTAGCAGAAGATTGCTAAGAGTTAATAAGGAAATAAGATGTGTGTCTGGCCCCAGGAAAACTTATCAGCTTTGCTTCCTTTGTTTTCTTGTTAAGTTCACCCCCCTTTTTATCTGTATAAATAAGACAGTCTGAGTCTTATATGGTGCTCACATTATCTGAATGTATTAGCACAGCGCTGCGTTAATAAAACAGAGTGGTCTATAACTAAAAACTGTGAGTCTTGATTCTAACTTTGACAGTCTCATCCCATCCTAAACACGTTCCATACCTGGGATGGACTTCACTCTTCTCTGCAAGGAGGAAGATCTCTTGTAGTCAGTTAAAAATTTGAATAGGTCTTCATCACTAAGTCGGTCTCCTTCCTGTCAGGAGAAAGACAAATTAATACTGCTATAAGGGTACATCGTATGGTTACCTACTTTCATGAATTAGATATGTCTGCAAGACAAAGAGTGAGTGGGTAACTCTGTGTTTTGTATGAATTATCCTTTTGTTCCCCACTGAGCAGAATTTTTTCAATTCAGTTCACTTTAGTACACGTTTACCAGCACAATATAAAACTCCACACACTCTAAAATAAAGAGCTTACTGTACCTGTTTTATAAAGGTGTTGACAGTCAGAGTGGTCGTTTTGAAGTTTGACACAGCATAATTGTCCTCTGAATTCAGGCTCCTCTCAGAAAGTCTTCTAGCTTGTAGCATCATCGTTCTTCTGTCACCAGTAGTTCCTTTCCCTTCAAGAATAAATTATGTTTTAAAAAATTCATCTTATTTTGTGTCAGTATAAAGTCTATCATAAAGCACAACAAATATACCTGAATTTAGTACTAAAATACCACAAGCACCTTGTGATCTCAGGGGAACATCAAAAGACCTTAACTTTGTATTTTCCATCAACTCAGTGTAAGGCTATGTAAAACAATGTAGTAAGTGCAGTATTTATTCTGTTGAGAGAACATCATTGCTGCTGTGGCACGATGCTATTCGTTCCTTTAGCCCATAGCATGACAGGAGGTGGGGCAATCTGGTGTGTGCTATTGTTGGATAGGGCCTTCTATTCATTACGGAAGACTAAAAGGACTGATCTTCCAGCAATGTAAATCCAGAGTAACGCCACTAAAGTCAATGGGATTCCACTGCCATAAAACTGGTGTGGAATCAAAGTCAGGGCTAGAATGCGTGCACTGGGAATATGTAGATCGTGCATAAGATCACATTTAGGGGGCTCCAACTGACGAGCATGGCAACTTGTGAGTATTATGGGGGAAACGAAGGGAAAGCTGAGCAGTTCTTAACTACAAAACTGTTGTCAAGAGAATGCTCTGATCCAGCAACACATTGGTACCCTATTAACATTGCTACTAAAGCTTCACATTGCATTGATTAGAATAATAAAACTATTACCATTTAAACTTTCTGCTTCAGACATTTCTCTTTCAAGTGTTGAAAAGTTAAAGAAATTGGTTAAGCTTATGGGAGCCCAGGCGAAAGGCATCCGGTATTTCCCCAAACGCTGACAGAAGGACTCAGCTTGGGCTTTCAGTTTCTCAACCTTTTCTTTGCTCTAAAATAAAGAAAGGAAAATACAACATATTAAAAGGCCTAAATTAGACTATGACTCTATGAAGGCAATTTTCAATGTGTATGCTCAGCCTCCTTCAATTCTGTTTATACAAGACCCAATGCAATGACTACTGAAGTCAATGGGAGTCCTTGTCATTGTACAAGGCACATACTATACAAGGTCAGCTTGAGTACATGCAACTGCAAAGACGGTTTCTCTCTTTCTGGGTGAAATTCACCTTTGTGAAGAGAGTCAGCTGAAGACTTAGACATCACTTAAGTCAACTTACATCCTCAAAAATGGGACTTACTTGTTGCATGGGCCTTTTACTGACCCTCTGCACAGGGGTGAGCTTCCTCCTCTGTCTCTGAAGAGCTCACCTCCATGGTATCTGGGAGGTAGTGTGGTGCAGGCAACTCACATCACATACAGTAGGTCACTGAACTGTAGTCAGATTATAACAACTTTCATGTGACTACTGACCAGGTCCAAATTTGAACTAGTGACCAGAGGTACAAGATAAAGTCCCCTCATAAAGCTGAATAAATAGTACCCATTATATAAAGAATCAGTAATGATATATTTACAGTTGAGTGTATAATATGCATTCTTGATATTCACCGTAACAAGTCAATAGATGTCATTATTATATATATTCTGAACAGTTCCATCAGAATTATAACCCTCCTTTGTCTGAAATTGACATTCTAAGGCTACGCTAGCTAGGGGTGTGACCCCCTGCTTGTGTACACCAACTCATGCTAGCTTTCATTGAGCTAGCGTGAGTATAAATAGCAGCGTAGCTGCAGTAGCATGGGTAGTGGCAGTGGAGGCACAGCTTAGCTATGCTGTGTACATACCCACCAATTTCAGGCCATGTCTCTGCTGTCCCTACCCCTGCTACTGCAGCGACACTGTTACAGTAGAACCTCAGTGTTACGAACACCTCAGGAATGGAGGTTGTTCGTAACTCTGAAATGTTCGTAATTCTGAATAAAACGTTATTGTTGCTCTTTCAAAAGTTTACAACTGAACATTGACTTAACACAGCTTTGAAACTTTACTATGCAGAAGAAAAATGCTGCTTCTAACCCCATATTAATTTAAATGAAACAAGCACAGAAACAGTTTCCTTACCTTATCAAAAAAATTAAACTTTCCCTTTATTTTTTTAGTAGTTTATGTTTAACACAGTACTGTACTGTATTTACTTTTCTTTTCTTTTTGGTCTCTGCTGCTTCCTGATTGCGTACTTCTGGTTCCAAATGAGGTGTGTGGTTGACTGGTCAGTTTGTAACTCTGAAGTTCTACTATATTTATATTCATGCTAACTCAATGAGAGCTAGCGCAAATATTTGCACCCCTACTCACAATGTAGACATAGCCTAAAGGTGAGATACCTTTAGAAGTCCAAGAAACATTATCATTCCCCTCCTGAGAGGTAAATAATGATTAACTGAACCAATAAAGAGACATCTGAAGAGCTGGTGCCTAAGTGCCCACATACACAAAGAGATGATTTACACACACAAATCAGTGATTTGTGTCCACACATGGTGCAAATATTTGTGCCCGCCAAACTTTGAAAATTCATCCCCTGGTTGTTTAACATTGCTCAAAAAACTTTCCAGTTATTGATATCAGAGGAAGCAAACAATAAAAACATACATCATCTTCTCATGATTTTTTCAGTCATTCACATACGTAACAAAAGAATATTTCCATTAACTGTTTTGCAGATTCTAATTGCTTTCCCCACATCCTTTGTTAGCATTTAACAATCTTGACAGTATCATACTTACCTTCCCACCCTCACTTTCTTTTAGAACCATGTAGGGTTCGGCACAGTCTCCAATTTCTCCTTGCTGAAGGACTTTTTCAATCTATCAAAATATAGTAAAAATATGAAAGCCATAAAAGGAAAACATATATGAAGAAAAATACAATCTTTTGCTTTTGCTTCTCTGTAAGTATGAAAGAGCTGGTCTATTTCACAAGGTTAGCCCAGTACTAATACTATTAATAAATTAAACAAATAGATAATATAAAATGCCTGTGATTTTCTCTGTGGAATAATCCATCATAGTAATTCTCCCAGCTCCAAATCAGTGCTTAATAAGGAAGCAAAAAGAGTGTCACTGCATTGTACTGAATCAGGGAAAAGCTAGTGTATCCTAAATGAAAAAAACAGCTCATACCAACCTCATTTGAGAGTTGAAAAAATACATAAACACACCAAATCAACACTAACTGGTAATTCACCGAAAACACAAACTGTAATTCAAAATCAAATGGCTTATTTCATTTTGCTTTTAAATTTCGCTTGGACAGTGACACAGAAATCTATTAACATTTATAGGAGTAGTATACTGAACAGCAATATAACTGTCAGTTTGTGTGACAGAGATGTCAATAGATTCCTACTTCTGTGATATCAGTGTTATCAGAATATCTCTAAACAACTAAGCAACAAGAAATTCTTGTTGATTATTACTACCCTCTCTGAAAACTTCATCTTCATGAACCCAAACCATAGCTATAGTCAGAAAACATGAATTAGAAACCAACAGAATGATACAGCCAATGCTACATACCTTTACTACTAGGTAGATATCAGAAGATGGGTAAGTGACGGAAAATACTGCAGATCTTGCCTGACTAGATGAGTCAATGCAGGGGGTGTGAGATCGTAAGAATCCTTTGAACTGTTCTGAATTCAGGTCACAATGAAAATTTTCAGAGATCTTTAAAACCACAAAAAACAAAATTCCCATATAGTTATTTGTTATTATCCATTGCAAAGCAAAAGTGTATCAAAGGATAAAACATGAGAACATAAGAAGATAAGATATAAAAACAGTTAGAAAAGCAGTAGCCAGAACTGCAAAATTAATATGGAAACGCAAGTTTGCACGCATGTAAAATTCCCATTGATTTAAATGGATACAGGATTAGACCATTATGGTCCGATTCCACAAAGTGCTGAGCACCCCTAAGCTTAATGGGCCCAGTGGAGTTGAGACCACTCAGCACCTCACAGCGGACTCAATACATTTCAGGACTAGGTCCTTAATTTTTCACAGTGAAACCAGTTTTGCAAAGAGGGGTTCTGTAAAGAGGGGATCACAAATAGCCACACAGCACATTTTTGTGCAACATGCTCCATGTAAATTGAAGATCATCTGCTGCAAGCATTTCATACACGTGAATTCCAGCTGAACAAGCACAACAGCAGATTTTTATCATACTTCCAGTAAACCAGGGTAAATTGCCCATTTTTGGCAACGTACCATAAATTGTAACTTCAAAAGACAAGTCACAAAAGAATAATATAAAGTACAGAGCCAAATGTCCTAGCATTTTCAAATTTCAATGAAATTCAGCTGAAAAAAGAACAGACTGTTATTAGCCAATACATTATTAATGTTTTATTATTGTCCTTTGCTCTGCTCTGCTGCACTCTTACCTTTTTCCTTTCTTTTACATCATAGAGGGCTATGCATGCAAACAATGGTTCTATTTCTATATCAAATCTGTGGGGGAAAGAGACACAGAGCATTAATACTTCACTCTTGTGACTGTGCATATTCAAAAGTAAAGGCTCTATTTTACCTGCTGTTTCCTTTATAAGGAAAGGAGAGATGGGCATGAGACACAAAGTTTAGATCCAGATCCCAACTCTCCCAAACTTTGGGAGATCTATGGGTCTGGGATTTTTGTTTTAACCTTAGATTCTTGTTGGTCTGATTGCTTCCCTATTTAAAAAAATCCAATAACACACACACAAAGACCAAATGAGTTTGCTCTTATTACATAGTTTGGGTGTTTTTTCCCCCCATTGTCTCCTTGACAGTCTGAACATTTCTTTAACTGCAGATGGACAATTTCTTTACAAGTATCAGCCTAAGAAAGAACAAGGAATACAAATGGACCTTTGACATTAAAGACGTCTTATAATGGGTACTGGTGAAATATATTCCAACTGATATACAAGTTTTCTACACCACAAAAGAATAAGCATGTGATGGTCACATGAATCCTGAGAGAGACAGAAAGACACTTACTTCAGTGTCTGCAGCTTCACCAAAATCCTGTTGCCCAGATGTTCCTTTGGGCAGTCTGGAACTGGTCGTATCTCCACTGCATCCTCCTATTATTAACCACATTATTAGGCACTTATTAATTACGTATGGAACCCTCACTCAGTGTAACCAGACAATTACTATAAACAAACTGATTGCAATGTATTGCCTTCATTGAAGAGTGTTCTCCCTCACAAAGAGGAAAGTCAAAACTGACATTTAATTTGGGTCTGGAACCCACTACCATTCTGTGTTTGTACAGTGTCTAGTAAAATGGGGTCAAAAATAATAAATTTAAACAGATTTGGACCTTTGACCACAATGCCTGTATTTTCCACACAAACCATTTAAAAGAAAGGGGGCCACATGGTAGCATTCCCACCCTGATCCTAGCACAATACACATCCAAACATTCCCCTTCCATGGGTGTAAGAGAGTTGCAGACTTTATCGCCACTGCAAAAAAGGATGTGATTTTCAAATCAAGAGAACTATCTTGATGCAAAATCCTAATGGAGACACGGCACAGGTAGTTTTTACCTAGATGAAGCTAATCAAGGTTGACACCTTTTTGCTCTGAAGACACAACCTAATCTTCAGTGGACTTTTTTTTTTAACCTCTTGTTAACTGTTTGCCTATTAATGGGAGGTACCTAACACATCTGTAAAGGGCTAGAGTGGACACTCCCCACCCATTTGTTCCCCTAGAGTAAAGAATGTTTGTAGCCTTCTATACTGGGGTGAATTTCACTGGGCCTTAATGCTTCAACTGGTATCACACATACCAGACCCTATCCCATGTGGAAGTTAAGGGACGGGTGAATCAAATTTTGACTTAATTAATATGCTAAATACAGCCAAATATTTACTTACAGTCAGACCCCAACAGCCATATACAAAATGTCATCTGAATATCAGTCCATAGCTCATCCCTAGGGAAAATGCCCCCTCTGAATAAGGAGCAGATGCTGTAGCTGTGTAGCCAGAGAGGCCTGTGGAGCTTCCTTGGATCAGCAGACTCAGAGGCCATTACCTTCTGCAGGGGGCTCTAATTCCCATATTTATTAGCGTCAGAAGAAACTAATATACTTTTTAAGATTTTCTATCTAAAAATGTGACACTAAAGTAAAACGCACAAGTTGAAAGTCTCAGAGCTCACCTCATCCATGGCTGGGTAGAGGGCAAAGAGCTCTGCATGCCTATTGGTTCGCCGTGCTTCTTCGTTCTGCCTTTCAAAGTCCTCCACACTAACATGCTGCAGCAGATTTTCCAGCCGTGGGTCAGGCTGAAGGCTGCGTAGATTAAAGTCACACGATGTGAGGGTGGTTCGTCCGGTCTCATCACAGAGTACATTTAAGGGCCTGGGAGCTTCCTGTTGGAGAGAGACACAAGACTGACATCTCTAACAAAAAAGGATAACTTGGACACTGGAGCTTCTCAGAACTTGTTTTTACTTGGGGTTATCCTCTTTCAAATATTTCCTCAAACTCACCCATGCTGCTAGGCCTATATAACATTTGGCAATAGTTAGGCAGACAGTGTGCTATGACCATGGCTGATTACATGACTCTGTCCTCTCTGTTTCCTTGTACTCTGCACTTGCTGCCTCTCATAATAGGCTTAGATTATAAGCTCTTTGGGGAAGGGGCAGTGATTTTGTTACGTGTTTGTACAGTGCCGAACACAACAAGGCCTCAATTCTTGACTGGGACCTCTAGGTCCTACCACAAATAATAGATAATAATATATTACAGTTACTTTGTAAAATTGATCTATTATGCATTACTGAAGACTTTTAGACCACTTTGTATCATTTAGATTTCTTTGCACTGTGGCTGGGAGTTACAGTGTGAGATTGGAGCTGTACTGGGTATGGTGACACTAGTACTCATGAGCTGGCACTACTGTTTAAAGGACCCCAAGTAAAAACTCTGGTTGTGTAGTTGGGTTTGCTGCTAGAGTTGGGATAGTGGTGAAGAAGCTAGGCTGTGTGCCTCTTCTTCTTCAGTCCTGCTTCTGGAGGGGAGTTGGGAGGATTGGGCCATGAGTTACCTTCCTCATTGGTCCCAAAGTTCAAGAGAGGGGGTAATGGGATAGGAACTGCCTCACTCCTCAGTCCCACTGCTAGGAGTGGAGGGGAAGGTCCAGTTGCAGTTTGCCTCTCCCTCCAGTCCCAATCAAAAGTTTGGAGGTGTGAGGGAAGTCAGGTCATGAGTTGCTGAGACTATATGGGACCCAAAAGCCTAGTGATCTAGGCAGTTCCTTCTTTAACTTGGCTCTGTGCTCAAGAAGGATGACAGGATGGTAAAAAATGGTAGAAGAGAGTTATCTGTGCTCACTTTTGAAAACAGAAAGGAATCAGGTAATTGCACAGGTTAGAACAACAACAGTAATATGGTTTGTACTCCATAACTTCAACTACATTGGGCCAGATTTATCCCAGGTCAGTGTCAGCTGCTGCTCCTGACCTTGGCAGAAGCCACCTCTGCAACATAATGTCTCCAAGGCGGGGGGCAAACAAAAAGAACTAAATCCTTCCCTTCTACATCACCCCAGCTGGAGGCCAGCACAGTCCAAAATGTGACAGTGCTGGCTGCGCAGTGAGCAGTCCAGGGAAACAGTGAAGCAGTACATGTCATCCTCCTCCACCAGCGGAGCCTGCTTTTATTGAAGACAGTGGCAAAACTTCTACTGTTTTCAATGGTGCAAGATCAAGCTCCAAGGCTGCATGTGTATGCATACACTGGGGCTGAAAACTCAGGGGGACAGTCGCAGATGCAACACTGCCTGCCCTCTATTGAGGTCAACACCCCTTGAAGTGCAGTGGGCCCGGCTGGTGCCCGGAGAGGTTTTTACTCATCAATGCCATGAGCCTGCCTTAACATACTTGCACTCTAGCAATGGTTCCAGAACTTCGCCTTAAAGGCACACATGCATAAACAATGTGCACATTAGAGTTATACTGCAAAACATAAACAAAGCGTAACATAAAAATAACTGTATTGGTTAGGGAGCCTTCTTTAAAGGAAGGTAGGATATTTGAGAATCTAATTTAAATAGACGAAGAACAATACCTGATAGCTGGCATCATTGCAATCCAATGTTTCCGATTCGAACGTTTGTTTTTGAAGGGTCTTATGAAAATCCCTTCGGGATCCCTTTTTTTTAAAGGTACAAGTTTCTGAATTTCCTTGGTTTCTTTAAATAACACAAGCCGGCCAGTCATGATGTCGGGAGAGTTAATGAAAATAAAATAAAAAACAAAGTAAGTAAATAAAAAAAGGTTCCGTTTGAAGTATTATTGCACGAGGAGGGCAGTGTGGCACTGCTTTAATGGTTTAAATAATGCAATGTTTATTTGGGGTACTGCTCTGTTTGCAGGCTCTTTTCATAATACAGTGTTTTTAAAAGGATCCTACGTTTATATCACTATTTGCAGAGAAAAGAGCACCGCAACTCAACTCTTACCCAGTGTAGTTAACAGAAGAGCCTGATGTGGGCACAGTTCCTACAACTGGCTCCTCAAAGGCTCCAGCTGAGCTCCTACAGGGTTTGATTTGAAGGTTCAGAACCCTGATTAGGAACATTTGCATTCTGGCTGGTTCCCTGCTGGTGCAGTTACATTATAGGGAACACACTAGAAACTGGTCTCTTCTGAACTGCTGTTATGGTACCTCAGCTTCAATTTGCTGCGCCAGAAGACACATCTAAGGCAACCCAGCACAAGTAGCCAGCACTATCTGGCCTCTTCAAACTGTGCACTTGTACAGTTATACAGAGTATGAAATGTATCGTTAACTCTAATTTTTGAAAAGCCAGATAAAAGCAGAGAAGAAAAATAACTAGCATGTGGTAGCACCTCCAATAACCAAAAAATAATTTAATAAATTGTGATTATTTAGTATTAAAACCATCAAAACTTGGTATGGAAGAAAAGTCTGTATAAGAAATCCTATCTGTAAATGTTATCAACAAAATATGACTTTAATGACCACAATGGTCAAGTGCAAAAGAGGTAAAACAAAGAAATGTATTAGTGGATGTGTTGGAATGTGCACTTTAAATAAGAACCACTACTAGGTGTCAAGCAGATCCTACGATACAGCATGTGCTGACATAATCCATACTACAGTATATTAGAGTGCAATAATTTGTAAATCCAGCAAACCCTGATGACAAGAGTGTTTTACAGTAAGGATTCCAACACTATATCTCACAATAGTGACACCGCAGTAGATCAGCATATTATTATAGAAGACTGCAGTATACTTTGTAAAAGGAAGCATTCACTTACAATGGATTGCAAGTGGACTCATTCAGTGAACTGACACTTAAATTACAGCATTAAAATCTCACAAAGGTTTAATGACTGGGCCATATTCAATGATAGCGTAGGTCAGTGGTTCTTAGCTTGCAGCCCAATCAGCACACAGCTGCAGCCCATGTGACACTTTCAAGGCCATACAGGTAGTATTGGATGCAGCCCACATAACACATCGTGGGCCACATATGCGGCCCACGATGGTAACTAAGTTGAGAACCACTGGCGTAGATGGTTACAATAGTTTAAGTTAGGTACTCTATAAGCAGCTGAGGTGTGTGACATGCCACTTGTAATGCATGCTGTTGGAATTCATTCAATTTTATCTAGGTTCTTCTGCCATGATCATCACTGTAGTACTGAAAGGGTACAGCTGGGAGTGAGTCTCCCAGCCTGGGCAGACAGACCTGTGCTAGTGGGGCTTGCGCTAGCATGCTAAAAATAGCTGTGTGGACATTGTGGCACCAGCTCAAGCCTGCCCCGCCCCCTGAGTCCAAGCTCAGATAGACGTGTGTCTCCAAGCTCTCTTGTTACTGGAACCCTGTACTGTATGTTGCAAATTGGTGTGTCAAATGCAATTAGGGAAATGGTCTTGCGTACTGACGTTTACAAGTCACATTTAGTACTCTTTTTGGGTTTAAATCAGACCATTAGGTCTAATCTAGGTCTGATCTAACCTAGTATTTTTGTCTTGGTTTCATCTGCATAGCCCACATTAAAATTTATAGGAATCATGAGTTACATTCCCATGCATCTCAATGAAAATATTATCCTAACTGCCTCAACAAGGTTAAGATATGCCATAGAAATGAATTCAGAACTTACAATGACATTGCTGAGATGATGGCATCTCTTGTTATTTTATTTTTAAAGGCCGTCTCACAGGTGTCAGAATCAGCATGCATCCCAGATCTAGGACAGCGTGTTGTCTTGCAGTAAATAATACGGAAGCTGGAACTGTGCTTAGTTTAATCATGGACTGAAAATGACTGCACCCTCATAAAGAAGTCTATGACCAAAATCCAAGAGACCTCTTCAGTTCACAACAGTTCACAAGTTCCATAGCACAACTCTACTATATTGGTTGATTGGTCTGGTTGATTTAAAAAGTACAATTTATTCAAATACTTATTATACATTACAATTCCCTCTTAATTCTGAAGGTGTCTTTAGTAACCTTCAGAGCGGTAAGAATGAGATCTTTATTGAGGATACTGAGAGGCCAATATTACTTGCTGAAAGATCTGTGTTCAAATGCTGCAGCAATGTCATGGTTTCATTTATAACATTGTTCAAGAGAGAAATTAGTAATAAGGAAGTAGATATCATGAAAAAGGATTAGTCATTTAAACAGAAATTCAATGAGTTCAGAGCTCTGTTGAATAATTTTAACAGTAAAGTCTTCTACATTCAGCATGATATTTATCAGGTATCCGAGTGACATTTTTAGTGCCATATCAGGAATGCATACATTTTGATATGTTCTGTACTAACATTTTATAGCCAGTCTCCTCTCAGTTACAATATTCTGATTTGCTCAGCTTCCTTTCCATAACCTTTCCAAAGCAACAGCTAAGCACCTTAATGCCTTGATGCCTTGCATAAGTCATAATAAGTAATTATGGATCAGGAAGACACTTTTTTTGCCATTACATTTGGGGAGTAACTGAATTATATGCACCAATGTGTTTTAATTGTTTACCACTTCACTGAGAATGTAAAATGAAGTAATAAAAGAGAAGGCACCATTCCTTGACATCCCTGCTCTCCTTGAGTGTGACCTTGTTCTGGAATTGCCTTAATCACCCAGGATGAAACACAGGAACTCTAAGCTGTTTTATTTTAAAGCCCCTAACATTCAAAAAGAGGTTTTATTGTTCCTGGAGGTAAAGCAAGAAACCACCAAAACCTCAGCAAACAGTTTTAATTATTCAAGTGCTTAACTTTCTTGTCAACTACTGAACGTCAACTACTGAACGTACCAGAAATTACTTTTTTTTTTCCTCCTGCTTCTCCAAAATTTTCATGGAAAATACTCATTTTGAAAAGTTTTTCTAATATCACCACATGACGGCACTTAACATTGACAAAGTGACAAGCCCTATTTTCAGTGAACAGCCCAAACTACTGGCCCAGAAGAAGACACTCCCCCTCTAAGGAGTAAAAGCAGAGCCTTCCCAACTGCTATAGCAGCCTCTGGGCTGAACAGCCCCCTCAGCCACACTCCCAGTCAATGGTGGGGGAATGACAGCAGTTATGGATCTACCAGCTATCCGGTCATGGATAGTGGCCAGTATTCAATAACGGAGAAGGACCGGGATATCATACAGGAAGATCTGGATGACCTTGTAAACTGGAGTAATAGGATGAAATTTAATAGTGAAAAGTGCAAGGTCATGCATTTAGGGATTAATAACAAGAATTTTGGTTATAAATTGGGGACACATCAGTTGGAAGTAACAGAGGAGGAGAAGGACCTCGGAGTATTGGTTGATCACAGGATGACTATGAGCCGCCAATGTGATATGGCCATTAAAAAAGCTAANAAACCTCCAGTGGACAATTATGGAAAAACTTGCAGTGGGGAGCATCAGAAATAAGTGGTTATCTTATGTCCTGAAGAATGAGGGTCATACATTATAAAACAATTATTCTGCCTAATGGAACTTGGGATATTATTCCTATAAATGTCTAACCCTTTTTTGGAGTTTTGTAGTGTTTCAGTGAAAACACTGTAAGCCAACAGGAGAGAGTTCTCCCATTGGCTTAGTTACTGAGAGGCGGTAGCTATGTCAATGGGAGTATTCGCCTGTCAATGTAGCGCTGTCTACACCCGGGGTTAGGTCAGTATAACTATGTTGCTATGGGGTGTGGATTTTTCACACCCCTGAGTGATGCAGTTATACTCAGATAGGTCTGTAGTGTAGACCAGACCTAAGCAACTACATTTTTCCTCCCTGATTGAATCCTGATCTGACAATTTCTGCTGCCTCTTCTACATCTCTTTCTCTTCTTCAAATCCGCGCTCCCCCACCCCCCCGGTCTCTCTCTGCAGGAACTTTTCAATTTCTTTTAGGAGAAAGTTGACGAATGACATTAGCTGCCTCATTAATCCACATCTCTGAAGGGTGTTTTTCTGCCACCCCTCTATCTGCTTCCTAGATCTTCTGACCTTCTTCCGTTCCTTTCAGCTGTACATAACCACTCCCTGCAGCTTCCAGTTTAGAGGAAAAGTGGGTGTGAAGAGAGCTCCTCAGTCCTCTATGTCAGCGGTCTCAAACTGTGGGTCGGGACCCCAAAGTGGGTCACAACCCCATTTTAATGGGGTTGTCATGGCTAGCATTAGACTTGCTGGGGCTGGAGCCCTAGCCCAAGCCCCACCGCCTGGGGCAAAAGCCAAAGTCTGAGCCCCACGGCCTGTGGCCAAAGCCCAAGGGCTTCAGTCCTGGGCAGCGGGGCTCAGGCTTCGGCTTCAGCCCTGGGCAGCGGGGCTCAAGTTACAGGCCTTCCCACCTGGGTCTGAAGCCCATGGGCTTTGGCTTTGGTCCCCCCGGGCTCGGGTGGGCTCAGGCTTTGGTCCCTCCTCCTGGGGTCATGTAGTCATTTTTGTTGTCAGAAGGGGGTCGCAGTGCAATGAAGTTTGAGAACTCCTGCTCTATTTATTGGCCCCAAGGAACTGTGGTCGGCCAGGCATAAATTAGAGAAGCCTTTGAGTGGCATACATCTCAACTCATTCTCAGCTCAGCATTGAGGCAACCATGTATCCATGCACATATACATATTATATATATGCAGCAGAAATATATACACATGCAAAATACCTTTGTATATCTGAGGATTTCAAAGTACTTAATAAATATTAAGTAAGCCTGGTTTGAGCATTGGCCTGCTAAGCCCAGGGTTGTGAGTTCAATCCTTGAGGGGGCCATTTAGGGATTTGGGGCAAAAATCTGTCATGGACGGTACTTGGTCCTGCTAGTGAAGGCAGGGGACTGGGCTTGATGACCTTTCAAGGTCCCTTCCAGTTCTATGATAGGTATATCTCCATATTATATATTACAATGCCTTTCCAAATTGGGTATTATTATTTTCTTTTTACAGATTGACCAATGCATAGTTTAAATAACCTATTCAAGGTCACAGCAAGATAGTAGCAAAATCAGGAACAGAACAGAACCTATATTTCCTGGCTCCCAATTCTTACTTTGATTCCTCAAATATTTTGATGCAACTGTTCACTAAAAACACGTATGCATAATTCCCTTTACCTGGATGACCAAGATAGTAAAACATACCATAAGCCTGAGTATGCGTGTGCATAGGAAACAGTATTTGTATGACTTCATTTACATCTATATGTACAGAATTCATCAGAGCATTTTGTAATATTCTATATATGCTATTGTCTGTCTCTATTACTTTACAGCTTAGTCCATTTGTGCACACAGACAAATTTTAAAAGGTAGTTCCTTTATAGATTAAATGAGGCATAAACTTGCAGGGCATTTACCAAAAAGAATTTGTAAAGGGAGTCACAGTTAGCTAGCATCCATGCTCTGTCTAGTGTAGATATTCAGAGTGAAATGCACTGCTAGCTTATCATTAGTAACTCTAGGGTTGCCAGGTGTCCAGTTTTTGACCGGAACGCCCGGTCGAAAAGGGACCCTGGAGGTTCCAATCAGCACCACTGACCGGGTCGTTAAAAGTCTGGTTGGCAGCGCAGGCAGGCTCCCTAGCCGGCTCTGTGCAACTCCCAGGAAGCTGTCAGCATGTCCCTCTGGGTCCTAGGCGGAGGGAGGGCCATGGGAGTTCTGCACGCTGCTCCCACCCCCAGTGCCAGCTCAGCAGCTCCCATTGGCCATGAATTGTGGCCAATGGGAGCTGAGGGGGCGGTGTCTGCAGGCACAGGCAGCACACAGAGCCATGTGGTTGCGCCTCTGCCTATGAGCTGGAGGGATATGTCGCTGCTTCCGGGAGCCGCCTGAGGTAAGCGCTGCCCAGAGCCCGCATCCCCTCCCGCGCCCCAGCCCGGAGCCTCCTCCTTCACCTCAAACCCTGGCCCCACCCCAGAGCCCGCACCCCCAGCTGGAGCCTTCACCTCCCCCCATTCACCACAACCTCCTGTCCCAGCCTGAAGCCCCCTCCTTCACCCTGTACCCTTCATTACTGGCCTCACCCCTGAGCCCATACCCCCTGCCACACCCCAACACCCTGCCTCAGTCCAGAGCCCACTCCCACACCCCAACCCCCTACCCCAACCTGGAGCCCTCTCCTGCACCCCAAACTCCTCATCTCCAGCCCCACCCCAGAGCCCACACCCCTCCTGCATCCCAACCCCCAGCCTGGAGCACCCTCCTGCACCCCAAACCCCTCATCTCCGGCCCCACCCCAGAGCCTGCAGTTGGAGCCCTCACCCCCTCTCAAGCCCCAAACCCCTGCCCCAGTCCGGTGAAAATGAGCAAGTGAGCGAGGGTGGGGGAGAGTGAGTGACAGAGGGAGGGGGGATGGAGTGAATGGGGACGTGGCCTCGGAGAAGGGGCGGGGCAGGGGGCAGGGCAAGGGTGTTCGGTTTTCTGCAAATAGGAAGTTGTCAACCTGTGACTCGTGTGACAATGTGTAAATGAATCCTCCAATGCTCATGAGAGTTTAGAGCCCATTTCTCCAGCACCTATGCACCTAAAACTCCTTTTAACCTCAGTGAGTAGTTTGTCTATGTATGAACTGCAGAACCATATAGAACAGAACTGGCCTTCAGCTGCTCCCGGGATCAGGGATGCACAGCCTGGCTGGACCCAGAGATGTGGGCCTGTACTGTAGTGAGGGATGGGCCATAGAGGCCAGAGTTAAGGCTGTCTGCAGAACTTCAGCTGGCATTCCACACTCCTGAATGTTTCACTCTGAAACCTGAACATCGTTAATGTTTTCTTTTGTTGGTTTGGCTGGGTTTGTTTTGGGTTTTTTTGGTGTAATCTGGGGCATTTGGGAGTTGACAGGTTCTATACAGATGTCAAATATTTACTGCTCCTCACCCAAGCAAACCAGTTTCAATATCCCATTGTCCCCTTTTTAAAAAATTATATTTAGGCTTGGCAGGATTTGGGGCCCCCAACCCCCTGCCACAGGCCAGTAGAGAGTCTGTGGCTCCCCTCAGCATCCCAGGCTCCCTGGGCAGCTCTTACCACTCTTACTACTGCCCGGCTCAGCTCCTGGCATGGCCAGGGGGCGGGGCACATGCAAAGAGTTTAGAGCCCCGCCCCATGGCCACGCTGGAAGCCTAAAGGGAAGAGGAGAAACAGAGGGTGGGGCCACGGAGGGGGCAGGGCTTCCCCATGTGTCCCGTTTAGAATTTTGAAAAGGTGGTTACCCTACTCTCGACTGTGCTGGGAGCCCCTGCGGGCTTGCTGTCAGCGTGGGGAGTCCCCTTCAGGCACACTGTCAGTGCAGCCCTACCCCTAATCCTGCCCTTAATTTCCTGCAACTGTGAAAATTCAGATCAATAAAAATTGGGGGGGAAATGCTTAAAACCCATAGTTTTGTGCAACTGAGAAAATTCAAACCCATAAAAATAATTTTAAAATGCTTGAAAATAAAAAATTTGAAATTACAAAAAAATAAAAATGGAATTCAGCCAAGCCTATCTATATGATCTGATTAATTTACCAATTGCCAAAAAGGGAGTTGCTAACAAACAATGCACTTCAGCCTGGACACCCATAGTAGGCAGAGCACAGGTCCTACCTGTGACTCCCTTTAACGTTTTTTAAAATACTCCTCAAAATAGCTAAGGGGAGTTGAGGCATTTAGCAACTCTCAGGCCCTTGCTAATGGGGCTCTTAATAGGTACGTCACTGACTCTGCACCTTGAATTGCACTGACCAATATAAACTGAGGAAATAGCTTTGCAACTGCTCAAAGTATTATCTGAAACAAGGCAGCTGACTGACAGTATGCTAACAATCATATGACTGCAGTCAATTCTCATGGGAGAGAGACAGACACACAGAACTCATGCTTAGGCTACTGACGTGTTTCTCTTTCAAGTCTCCAGTGGAAATCAGTTCATGTGAAAATTCTAAGTTGAGGTTAAAGAAATGACACACACAGCACAATTTCAGTCCACATTTTGCTTCCAGTTATTTTGATAATATCAAATAAGTTAGTTTAAGTACAAAACAGATCGCTAACCGCTTTATTGCTGAAGGAGGTAAATCCAGAAAACCTACTTGACTAATACTGCTCTTGAACAAACTGCACTTGGTATATCCTGATGATTATTTGACACACTCCACAAGAAATTGTTTCCAGTGCACAGGCATGTTCTGGCAGCAGTGGAAGTCTACCCATAAATGATATTTCTGGCTTCGGTCCAGAAAAACATTTCAATCTGTTATCTGATAAGAGATTCTGAAATAATCTTTGAAACCTGGTTCTTTGGCGAAACCTACAAAGGCGACCGAGCTTTATAAATTAAACCAGCAGGACAGATGTAATTCTTTCTCCACCTCTCCCCAGTAGAGATACTGGTTCAATAGCATTTTGAAAAACAAAATGTTTTAAAAATACACTCTAAAAAGCTCTATTGCCTACAAAAGTCTTTAAACTAAGGGTATGTCTACATTGCAATCACAGAGTTTGACTGCTGCTCATATAGACGTACCTGAACTAGCTTTATTCTAGCTAGCTCACGTGCCAGAGCAGTGAAGCTGTGACAGCACCAGCTTCAACACAGGCTGTACAAGCCTGGCTGGAACCCTGGTAATTACTTGGGCAGCTAGTAAACATTAAAGCCATGCCCTTGCAGCTTGACTGCTCCAGTCCAGTACCCAACCAACTAGATTAAAACTAGTTTAGATATCTCCACATGAGTTGCAATCAGAGCCCATGATTAGTTGTCTTATATAAACACTTAAGTTTGTGTATATACCTTTGAACTCAATGGAAATACACATTTTTACTTCCTTATCCCAGCTTACTTATAATGATATAAATGACATTTATCTAGAGATCTTTACCCTGACAGATCCCAAAGCAATTCACAAACTTAAATAACGTGTAAACTACGAACAGGGATTCCCTTCATCCACCAGTGAATTACAAACATCCCTGGGGTGAAACAGAAAAATGGTCTAACAGCAGACCGCAACACCACATATAGTTTAGGACAGGAAATGAAGAGTACCTTATCATATTTAGAAGGAAGACAGAATTTAAGTAGAGAGAATGTTATTAGTCAGTTTTGGATTTGGTCAATATTTTGTGAACAGTGCCATGGGAATTTTAATGACCACAAGTGATCAGGACCTCCGTTTCACAACTCCTCCCAGAAGTGGAATATGTGACTCAATTTAAATAGAGTCACATAGCTCATTGTGTGCAAATTAAAAATGAGTAGTATAATAAATACACTATTCATATTGCACAGAAATCCTTCATCACTTAATATGAAATACTTCTCTCTGGATTTATTGTTATTCTATCAAAAAACTAAGCAGCAGCAGCAAGAATTTTTTAACTATAGTGCATCTGCCCAAACAAAACAAAAAGATTTAAAAATCACACTGAAAATGCACTATTACCTTCAGCAATTCAAAATCCTCTTCTGTGGGATTAGTTATAACAACAAGTATTATGTTAAAATACAGCAAGGTATTTGCTGTTTTATTTGCAAATATGTAACTTACTTTCGATTCACAATCAGCCACTCCCGAATATATGTCTGAACACAATCCCTGACATGTGGATCCAATTCAACACTGGGAAAGATAATAAAAAATACATGTTAATACTTTAAAAACATTGTCATGTCTGAGAAGGGGACGATTAATCTGTACTGCATGTGTTATCTTGCTGGAATTTTTGCTGCCGTTCTGGTTTTAACAGAATTAACTATTTACCAGTCTAGGTAGCTCACGAATACAAGACTAACGCAACGTTTTATGGCAACCATAAAATACTGCAAAACAAAAGAAAGTGTCCAGGCATGAACGCAGGGTCTCAGACAGGATCATAGTCAGGGCAGCGAGCCCCTCCTGTCACTCATGCCACTGCAGCTACATGGCTATGTTTAGCAGGTTAGCTTGAACAGCACTAATGCAGGTATGTCTCCTTATGCTGAAAATTACATGTTACAGCTCCAGTGCAAACATACTCTAAATTAGCAAACAGTAAATTTCCTGTAACTGGTACAGCATTTTGTTGTTGTTTGGTTTTGATTTTGTAGTGTAGCTAAGATCCTTTCAATTGGTTTGGCTGGTGGTCTGTCCTCCCTGCTCTCTGTGCAGGACACCTCAGAGTGTACTGCCTCACGTGCTCCTGTGTGTGCATGTCCTCCAGGCCCTCTACCTCTTGCTCAGGCACTGGGGGATAGTTATGAAGATTTTTTCAGGTACAGATACTACCATGGTAGATGTGAACATCCAAACATGGCTGGGGTTATGTTAAAAGCCGCTGTGTGCACATAAATCAACAATGTTTGTTGAAGCTGGTTAGCTGAACTTGTCTCGAGCTAGTTACAAAAAACACTATTGTCCCCGTACCGGAGACAGGGTCTATAAGGACTTTACCCAGCATGAATCTATACATTCTTCCAGTGAAAAGAGAACACTGCTACTCTTCACTAACACTGGGGCCTACTATCTAAAACCAATAAAATTTAAAAAAATATTATTTTGCTACAGAATGAAACAGAGTAATATTTTTAATCATCTATCTAAGCAGGAGCTCTAAACATCAGAGTACAGGTCTGTCTCATCTTACACGCATTTAACATGCGCGATTTCGGCTTTACACAGTCGGCAAAAAAAAGAGAAAAATAGCAATTTATGTACTGTTCCTGTAGTGTGGGCGATTCCGCCCGCCATTACACTCAATGGGATTTCGACTATACGCGGTTTTCGCTTTATGCGCTAACCGCAGAACGTAACCCCAGCATAAGATGAGACAGACCTGTATATTAATGGCTTCTAATCTGTCCTAGAAAAAAAGAGTTTATTATTATAAGTCACAACAATCTTTATCTTATTATATGGATTATTTTATATAAAATGATTTTTAAACAAAAAGCACCTTCTGTGCAAAATTTTACGGACTATTCCAGGATTTATATGATGGAAGAAGCACTGGAATTATTCTGACACATTTTTAAACACTCTTTTTCATGTAATTCATTATGTGCTGCAAAACTAGATATTTCTTTCTCCATGTGAAAACCAAAAGGAAAAAAAATATCCACAATGAGGGGAAAAATAGGAAGAAAATACTTATATTTAAGTTCATGATTAATAAATGTAGAGCAACTGCATAAGAAAATGTTTAACTTGGATCAATCATACGTGATTTTGAGCACATGGTCTACATTTTAAAAGATGCTTGGCTGAGTGATTTCTAAGGACGTAACAAACAAGGCCAAATACCACTCTTGAGCCATATCCATAGAACTTCCACTGACACAAATGGCAGTTGTGCACTTGGATCAAAAGCCACATATGGCCCTTTATGCTTGGATTTAATTGCCATCTCAATGTATAATACTAGGAGATCATGCAAAATCTATGTTAAATAACTAGTGTGGATATGACTTAACCCAACAAAAGCAGATGAGGTTGAAAATCCATCCTTAGCTTGCCCAGGTCTGAGTATTATTGAAGGTACTGCTGCAGCACATTTAGAGTTCTCTCATGATTTGTGGGCACTTACACATACCAGGACAATTCTGAGTTTAGGGACACCTATGCAACTCCAGATTTTTTCCATTTTCTGACTGGAGTTGCACAAGTTTAAATGAGGACAGAATTTGACCCCTGGGGTCAGATTCTCAGTTTTGTTCTGGCCCCTTTGAACTTCCTGACTGGTGCAAAAGGCCAGAAAGCAACTAGATCTCCCCAGCTGTAGAATTTCTGGAATGAACTAAACATAGCATTTCTTCCGCAATTGAATTTTTATGCTTTTTACTCAGGCACAAAACCAGTGAACGGGTTTTGCATTGTTAGTTTTCTGTGAAACACGGGAGATCTGTAGTGGAACGTTGCTGACTTTTATCTAGATTTATCTAGATGTGACTGCTAGCACACCAAAATTCAACTGGTGTGGTTCCATCTGTATGTCACACACTTGTATTTATAGTGAAACAATCCTACATTATACCAATTTGCAGAAGAACAGTTTTGCACACCTATTCCAACTCATAATTAGAGTTGACTCATGACACATTTTGCTTTTGACTCTGCTAAAACCCATTTAAAAAATTCTCCAAGGCATCATTTTTTCCAGTTCAAAACACTCTACTACTCATAGTTTTAGTCTCTCTCTCTCTCTAGCTGCCTTAGGTATTTCCAGGATGCCCATCATCTGTATGAGAGCACCACTAACAATATTTAGTACTTATTCAATATTTAATCTGATTCAAAGCCCATTAAAGTCAATGGAAAGACTCCTAATGGTTTCATTGGGTATCAGCTCAGGTCCACTGGGCTTTACATGGTTAAAGTGATTTCCAGAGATTGCCAAATTTATCCTCACAAAACCCCTGTGAGGAAGCTAGCTACGTAAGTATTATTATCCCCATGTCACTGACAGTGAAATTGAGAGGGGGGGGCTTAGTGACTGGCCCAAGATCACATAGCAAGTCAGTACAGAACCCAGTTCCATGCTTAGTCCATAGTGCTTTATCCATATGTGACCACAAATGCCTCACACCCTCACACCCCCAACAGGTGGAGGAACTTGATGGGGCCAGCAGCAAAGGGGGGCAGCTCCAGGAGCGAAGGAGGAAGACAGTTGCTGAGGGCACCAGGTACCTCCCCACTCCCTTGGAGTCTCTGGCACCCATTAGCTGGTTGAGAGGAAAGGGATTCTGATTAGCCTGCATCTCCCAGCTCCAGGGGAACAAGTTTAGGCTGAAAGTGGCTCTCACATTTAGGCTCTCGTAGAGAGCTCTAGCCTCATGCAGTGGCAGCAGCATCTGCTCAGGCAATTATGCAAGAAGTGTGTGTGCAGTGGAGGTTTGGGAGCTGAATCAGGCATTTTCTACTATGAGTTTATTTAAATAAACCAAGCTTTAAAAACACCGTTTTAAATGGATACTGTTTGATTAAATACCTTGATTAAAAACTCTATAATTTATGGAGTTGTCTCATGAGCTGGATGGTGAAGAGGCCTTGCAGTCCCATCATGTGCATTTATTGGAGAAAATTACATAGTCTCAGAAACAAAACCCTCTTCCACCAATTAGATCACAATAGTCATCCATGCCTTCGCATAAACATTTTCATAGGCTCCCAATTCTGAAAGGTATTTACCTAACTTCAATATGTGAGCAGCACTATTGAAATCAATGGGACTATTCCTTGCTTAAAGTTAGGAATGTGAGTAAGTGCCTTGCTGAATTGGAAACATGAACCTGCACACATCCTTTTCAATACCTTTTTAATCACACACTATTCCAAATAAACTCTCCTTACCCTTCTTCAGGCAAGGAAGGCTGCAAAGTCCTGCATTCTTTTGGAGTAAAGACAATGTCCAAATCATCTTCAGGAAAGTCACCAAGTTCTTGCACAGTTTCTGAGTCTAAGTTGTTCAGCTGTGTCATCAGGAAACCTTCAAAATCCACTGGCTCCACTGCGTCATAAAACGGAGGCTGTAGAGAATAAAAATAAATAGGTGTTTTATAGCAATGTGGGCTTTTAAAAGAAATAACTCAAGCTTATTTCCCCTACTAAACCTAGAAAGCATGTCTCTATTCCTTTATGGAGTGCAAGTAAAATTCTTCAAAGAAGAAAAAGGTTAGTGAAGGATCTGTCTAAAAATGGAAGGCACAGAAGAGGAAAAAAGTTAATTAATTAGAAAAGAAACACAACATACTAAGTTTAGGCCCAAATTTGCAGCTCTTCTTCATTCAGAACTTTCACTGACTGGTGGAAGTGAGGGCTGGTTCAAGCACATCTGGGGGTCCCTACAGGCCCATTCAGCTGATGAGGAGATCCAGAGGCAGGGTCAGGAAGCAGACAGCATGCAGGCAGCAGCCAAAGGGCACCTAACATCCTCAGCAAAAGGCAACAGCAATATCCAGGCCATGATGGCTGAATCCCTGAAGCAGGAGCAGCAGCTAAGGCAGGTACTGAAGACTCTGACACCCAACCCAAACAATCCAGGCCAAAATCATCAAAATGGCTCACTATTTGATTCCTGCCTGAAATACTTTGATCCTGATTGTCAGAAGTACTGAGCACTCACAACTCCAAATTAAGTCCATGGGACCCCCAATAAGATTACCATCCAAAATCTAAACACAGGGTTGTTTTCCCACCTCTTGCTAGTACAGATGACTTTTATTTTATGATATTTTCCAACTACCACCACAGTAAATCTTTAGAAACACATGGAACTGCTGTCCCCATCATCAGAAACCTCAAGCATCTGCCACTTCTGCAGTATATTATGCTGCAACTTAATAAAGCCAAAGGATGTTTAGTCATGCCTAATTAGCCATTCTGAGGCGATACATCCTCTTCAGAACAAAGTTCAAAACGTGTGAACTCTTCCAATGGCACACACTATCAAGCTGGCTGGTTCTTTTTACTTGCATAGTCACAACAATAGTGACAGAATTTCCTACTGCCGAATGGAAAAGAGACTATGAAACTGCATCTTAGAACCTCTTCGCTTAGAACTATATATAAAACTTTCTTTTATATAAATGTACAAGTTATTGCAAATGTAGAGGGTACTGCTATTTCTTTTTCCTTACTGTGTAACTAATACAAAATAAGCTGCTTGTATGAAGACAATGAAACAGCTGTCCAGTCATATTCAAAGACTATGTATACCCTATTATAGGTTTTCCTTATAAGTAATGAAGTGGTATAAAAGTCACAGCTTAAGATAATCTATCTTTCCTTTTCTGTGAACTCTGAGGAAAACTAAGCACAGTGTGACCCATGAAAGATAATTACAGGATTAGAATTACTAGTGTACCAATGGGAAGTCCACTGGAGTATATTTATCAAATCAGTCTGTTAAACTATCCTTGACTATCAAGAACAAGGACTCTGTCACAATAGTAGCCCAAATATTGCAAATGACTGTTTACTGAAAGTACCAAAAAAAATTGGGATAAACATAGGTCCCATAATCCATGCGTACTGTCCTATAGCTGGGGATTATAAAAAGTATCCAGCTATTAAGAAAAATAAGGCATTTGATGTTTCTTATACCATTACACCCTTTATATTCAATATTACTACTACTACTAACAACTCCATCTGAGATTTATTCTATTTGCATTGCAAGATTCTTCCATACAAATAAAAACTATGGACCAAATCTTGAAGTCCTTATTCTGGCAAAACTCTCAGTGAAGATAACTCACATTTCAACTGTGTACAAACTGAGTAAAATATAAGAACTTCAGGTTTTGGGCCAATGACAGGTTTTATTTTTTGCTTGGTTTGGTTTTTTTACTTGAAGGATCTTTGGATTCAGCTTTATAAAAGGGGGTTTCCCAGCCCCCTTTATAGAAAATTAGGATATAGGCATTTTACATTTCACTGTAATTTTTAATAATGTATTTTACCAATTTTTATTAATTTTATTAATTCTTGCTTTGTCCTGTTTGCATCTTGTTAGATATTATTCTTATCCTTCCCTTTTCTACATCAGTCATGTTCCACTTTTAAGAACTTGAGGGTATTTTCAGTAGCAAGTGCTTGTATCTGTACCAAGTGTATCATGAAACTCCATGCCCAGCTACATCATTTACAGAACCAGGAGGAAAAATTCCCCATATGGTGACTGTCAGAAATGTTCAGGGTACTACTCTGATTATATTTACTGTATGTGCTGCCAGTGTTATATTGACAAGTACATCTATTGAACACAAATCATGTATACACCATTGGCACTGGACATTTGACTGTGCTTTCCGTGTGTGCAGAAATCCCCAACTACAGGATTGTCAAATCATATCACTGGATAGTTTGCAATTGCTCTTAAAAGACCACAGAGCTAGCTGATGCTGAATCACCTTCAGCAAGACTGCTATGGACTTGAGCTTGTTCTTTGGCTTGCTATTACTGAAGTACCCATCTCTCCCAATTGTCTTCTCATTACTAGCTTGTTGGGCCAATCAAGTTCTTTAAAGGGGACGAAAAGCCATGAACAAGTTGATTTTTGACAAACACAAGCTACAATGCATGAAATCCTGGACCAATTGAAGCAAATAACAAAAACTCCCATTGACTTCAGTGGGGCAAGAATTTCACCCCATCTCTCTAGATCAGGGATTGGCACGCGGCCTGTCAGGGAAATCCATTGGTGGGCCAGGACGGTTTGTTTACCTCCAGCATCCGCCGTTCCAGGCCAATGGGGCTGCAGGAAGTGGTGCGGGCTGAGGGATGTGCTGGCAGCTGCTTCCCGCAGCCCCCATTGGCCTGGAACAGCAAACCCCGGCCAGTGGGAGCTGCGATTGGCTGAACCTGCGGACACTGCAGGTAGACAAACCGTCCCGGCCCGCCAGCGGATTTCCCTGACGGGCCACATGCCAAAGGTTGCCAATCCCTGCTCTAGATCCTCTGTAATCAATCTCATTGCATCCACGGACTCAGTAATTTTGTCTCAGTGGGACAGTAGGAAACACAGCATCTACATATGATGCTCAATAGTCACTAAGTTCAGGCAGTCTCTGGCACTGCAGTCAAAATATCCTCAAAAATATCCTCAAAGTCCTAGAGAACAATTGCTAGGTAAAGCATTATCTAGTAAGTAGGGCTGTCAATTAATTGCTGTTAACTCAAGCGATTAACTCAAAACAAATTAACTCGATTAAAAAAATTAATCACGACTAATGACAGTTTTAATCGCACTGTTAAACAATAATAGAATGTATTATAAATATTTTTGGATGTTTTTCCACATTTTCAAATATATTGGTTTCAGTTACAACACAGAATACAAAGTGTACAGTGCTCCCTTTATATTATTATTTTTGATTACCAATATCTGCACTGTAAAAAAGATAAACAAAAGAAATAGTATTTTTCAATTCACCTCATACCATTTCTGTAGTGCAATCTCTTTATTGTGAAAGTGCAATTTACAAATGTAGAATTATTTTTTACATAACTGCACTCAAAAACAAAACAATGTAAAACTTTAGAGCAGGTGTTCTCAAACTGGGGGTCAGGACCCCTCAGGGGGTCGTGAGGTTATTACATGGGGGGTTACGAGCTGTCGGCCTCCATCCCAAATCCCGCTTTGCATCCAGCATTTATAATGGTGTTAAATATATTAAAAAGTGTTTTTAATTTATAAGGGGGGTCGCACTCATAGGCTTGCTATGTGAAAGGGGTCAACAGTACAAAAGTTTGAGAACCACTGCTTTAGAGCCTACAAGTCCACTCAGTCCTACTTCTTGTTCAGATAAACAAGTCTGTTTACATTTATGGGAGATAATGCTGCCTGCTACTTATTTACAATTTGTTAACACGTGAGAACAGCACTGCATGGCACTGTTGTAGCTGGTGTTGCAAGGCATTTACGTGCCAGATATGCTAAACATTTATATGCCCCTTCATGCTTTGATTTGTAGATTGCATTATCTTTTGTTTATCTTTTTTTACAGTGCAAATATTTGTAATCAAAAATAATAAAGTGAGCACTGTACATTTTGTATTCTGCGTTGTAATTGAAGTCAATATATGTGGAAATGTAGAAAAAAAATCCAAATATATTTATAATAAATTTAAATTGGTATTCTATTATTGTTTAACAATGCGATTAAAACTGGATTAGTCACGATTAATTGTTTTAATCTCACGATTAATTTTTAAATAATTTGACAGCCCTAGTAGTAAGACATATACCTGCAGATATGTTTTATAATGTTCCATAGTATTAGTTTACAAAAGATTAAAAACAAATGAGGTAAAGTAATTTAAAATTCATGAAAGTATAGCCATAATCTTTTTTTTTTTACTGAAGACATAGTGTTTTGCAAACAAAATGATGTTGCTTATTAAAATCCAGTTTTAAAATCAACCATTGTATTTACTTTCCAACATCACACCACCCACTTTCATCAATCAAATCAATCACATTTTATTTTGGCTTCTAACTTGTCTAGGTTAGATGGCAATAATAATCTTTATCATTTGAATTGTGTGCTTTTAACTTTTGCAGTTTTGCACATTTTCTAGATACGAATTTTAAAAAGGGATGAAAAGGATAAAGCTAAATAGAGATGGAATGTGATAGACTAACACAGAAAAAATGCAGATTTTCAAAAGAAAATTCATCATTGCATTTTATGATACACTGTTGTATCCCCCCACCCCCCGCCACACACACACACACAGCACACTCTATCCAATGAAGAGCAATGTAAGCATCCTACAGAAATAACCATAAATCACTACAGCAGACGTACCTTTTTAGATGATGGATTAGAGGCATGTAAGTTGTGACAGCTCACAAAATGGCGGCTACCGGAAGTGAAATGTAATGTTACCAAATTTCCTAACAGCAGAAGCAGGTTGCTGAGAGCAAAAGAAGAAAGAAAACCCTGCCCTCACCACAGCATTTCAAACTGAGGAAGCGAGCAAAACGCTAGTGGTAAGCCCTGACACACAGGAAGTGAATGCTTACAGTATTTCCAGTTTTCTCAATCGCTGGGGCACAAATACTCTGCCTGCTCCTACACTACTCAGAAAAGGGTCAAAATCCCATTCTGGTTTTATTTCACAGCATGAGATACTCCCAAATCTCCCCTGCTTTTGATGGGCCTTTAAAAAGATCTTGAATTTAATGGGAATACATTTCCTCTTCTTACAATAAACAGGGGCTACATTCCTCCCTATGTGACATCCAGCAGGTTGGAGAAGATGCTGAGGGGGCTATGCAGCACCTGACTCAAGCAGAACTAGGCCAGTGACTTTCAAGCACTGCACACCAACACACCTATTGCACCACCTTTGAAAAGGGCATGGCATACTATCTTTTCCCTGTCCAAGCAGCTCTGCTGACTGGTATGGGGGAGAAGGAGGAGCCATGGTCCCTCTTAACCCCTTCCCCATTTAAGCACCTAGCACACTTGTGGGTAGCAGGGATCACATTGGCCTTCAAGATGCTGGACAGTCCCTGCATAGGAGCATGAGGTGAGATACCTTTTGGCCTCCAGACCTGACCCCCATTATGGAGAGCTGGCCAGAATTTGGCCCGTCAGTTGTTAGCACATGTAGGAAGAAGACAAATCTGGAGGGCATTCCCTTGTTAAGTATTTGGTATTGAAGACCTTCCTGAAAAGGCTCTAACATGGAATAGTATAAAGCTAAACATCCAGTCATGTCTCTTTGCTCTCTATGGCTAAGTATTCGAAACCTAGGCTGGAGTAATTCAGTTACATCCAAAACACAACCAAACCCAGTGCTGTCAGTCAACCTACATTAGGTTAACTGCTGTTGTTTGGCAAATAATTTACAATAAGGAATAAATACAAGAAAATGGTTACCTGTCCACAGACAATCACAAGAGAAAAAAAGCCCTGAAACTGAAGTATGTGGACAAAATTTGTTACCTAGCGGTCCAACTAATGCACAGTCCTGTTTCCAACAGTGGCCAGTGCCAAATGCTTCATGCTAGGAAGGTGTAGGGAACCATGCACTGAGCCATGCCATGTGGGTCCCGTAATGCCCCTTTTTATTCTGGGCACACACCCGTATTTGCAGAGCACCACTGGCCAGCACACAGTACACGCAAGTCTGTGCACATATGTGCTTACAGGGCAGGGCTCAAACAATTCCAGCAAAAGGCCATAATCTGCACAGTCATTTATTTACATTGATTTATGCTACCCTATCTCAGACCCTGGGCACCACTGACAATCATTTCAAACAAACAGTTGCCTCAGATCACATTGCAGTAGTTTTATTACAGCCTTATGCAGAGGGCAGCAGAAAGCAAGATCAGCCCCCTAGAAGGGTTCAGTTAACTCAGTCTAAAAACATAAATCAATATAGATGTAAAAACTATACATAAAAAACTAATCTCAGTACTTACCAGCTGAATAGAGCCAGAGGCGCTTATACTTCGTTGACAAAGCTGTCCAACGCTCGGTTGGAGGGTAAATTGCTTCCTTATTTCTGCTGATGAATGCCTTTAATTAAAACGGAAAAACTTAAGTGTAGTGCAGTAGTTGTCCACAATTGAAAACCAACCAACAACAAATGTTAAGGGCACACGGGTTAATTTCAACTCTACATTTATGAATATCTGAGGTATAAATAAGATAATCAAATATTTTTCCTAGAGTTTAAGAAGCTTAATGATTTACTCTAATGTTTGGAACCATATTTTGATTATTCCCTGCTCTCCTCTTGCTTTGTAGCAAGTGTTATCCTTCACTGAATTGTTCAAAAAACATTTACAGTCCTGTATTCTCAGGATTCTGTTCATTTTCCCATCAATAGATATAGTGCTATCTAAGCTAAATTCTTGGAATTGAGAAACTAAATATAAACTGGTAAGAACAATTTGACCCTAAATCAAGTGTAATTGGAACATGAGTAGCAATATTTAATAATAGTCTGCAAATTCGGTCCTGCAAAGGAACTACTATAGAGCAAGAGAACAGAGAGGGACCACCACAGAGGAAAAACATTTTTAATGAGCTTATCATCGACCAAACCAAGCAATAAGACAGGACTCCACTGACCGAACAATAAAATCCTATACTCAGATGAATAACACAGCATGCTGTCATTATCACCTGGAAACAAAAACACCAGTCTAGAACATTGTAGTCTTAATAAGAGTATCATAATAAGATTCTTAATTCTTAATAAGAATGTATAAGAGTGAGATTTTCAAAAGCACTAACTGATTGATTTCAATGGGAGCAGAGATAGGTCAATGCCAAGCACTTTTGAAAATCCCAAGGTGATTGATAGTACAGTCAGCCAATCAAACCCATTGAGTTAACAATCCACTAATCAGATTGATTGCATTGCCTTCCTTTAATAACCTGCTGGTAAATATTCTATAAGGCTCAGGAAATAAACAAAAAAATACATAATAATGATTGAGTAATGTCTTGTTTTTGTTTTGAAGCTGGTTATTTACATATTTTACCTTGGGAACAAGGGGCATGATTCTCAAAGGTGCAGATGACAATTACATGCCTAACTCTCACTGAAAGTGAATGGGAGTTAGGCACTTAGTTGCCATTTGCATTTTTGAAAATCTCCCCCACAATAACTTCTTTAGAGAAATAAAGAAAACATTGTCACATTACCATTATCTAGAAAGGGTGGGATATTTAGCAGGATCCACTAGAGTCCAGAGTGTCTAGTGGTAAAAGCAGGATATTGGGAGTCCATGAATCTATTCCCAGCTCTGCAACTGACTCACTGAATGATGCTGAGCTCAGAACTGGATTTTCAAAAGACGCTGAGCACTCACCACTCCAAATGAAATCAGTGGGAGCTACAAGTGCTCAGCAGCTCCGAAAATCAGGCCCTTAATCTCCCTCACACCACATTTATCCCTGGTGTAATTCTTCTGAAGTTAATGGAGTTATATCAGGGATGAACCTGATGCTCAGTGTTTCAGTTTACATTATCTATCACAGTTTTGTGCTGCCACTCATCACTATAGTATTTGAGCCTCTTCCAAGTCAAACAGATTGGAAATAGCATAGTCCCCAGTGGACTTCATGCAGGCTCAGGCTCTTCTCCCTTTTCAGGTTATAGAAGGCTTTCCTTGGAGTAGGGTTATATTTAAGTATGTTAAAGGAGGCAGGAGCGCCGCAAGCTTTTCCGGCGCCCTAGGCGGCGGAAGGTCCCGCCCCCAAATTTCCACAGATGGCCGGGGCGCCAGCGCCCCCCAAATAGTAGTGCACTAGGTGACTGCCTAGGTCGCCTAATGGGTTGCGCCGGCCCTGAAAGGAGGGTTTGGCTTCACTTCAGACAGCATTATTGCTTTGGAACAGGTCTCAAGTTTAAAGGAAATTAGGTAGTCCAGTCTCCCAGTGGAGGAGAATCAGAAAAGTTCTTTGCTACATGGGACAATCTGCATGGGGTTAGGAAAACATCATGATGTGGTGAACTGAGAAGGCTCTTCTCTCCCCAGTACTCCTTCCTCTAATGCTAGTGAGAGTTATTGGGTTCTTCAGCCATCTGATAATCAGGCTTTTCAGATCCAAAAAGATGGGGCTTCCCTGTTCAATCTGCACCTTCTCCTCTCTCTTCTCCTGTCCCCAGCTGCCTATGAAGCAGCTGATAATTCAGGGTCCTTGTCAAGTGTGACCGAGACTTTGCTTGACTTTAAAAACAATGTTTACAGCCAGAGCAAAAGCAGCCCTGAAAAGCCAAAGTACTGCTATGGAACAGGAAGAAGAGACATCACAGAAAAAATATGTTCCTACTCAGTATTGGCACCACAAGGCTTTGACAAGCCAAAATGTTGAGGGATTCTTGAGCTGATTCAATAGAGAAATAGGTGTTTTTAAAACATCAGTAAAAAGGCACACAGGGGAAATCCGTGGTTTTCCTATGTCTGGTGTGTTTAAGATAATATGGGGGACTTTTAAAAAGAGAACAAAAACTGTATACCAAGTCGATTTTCTTCCAGTTCATGTCCCACTACAAGTAACCTTTGGTCATGTGTCTCTCACAGCATGAAATAAGTATCAGTTTTACTGAACCCAGGATTTTCCTTTGACGAGAATGGGCCAGATTCTGCCCTGTGAAGCATACCACACGAGTCTCATTGACATTAATGAAAGTTTTAGCAACATTCATCTGCTGGCAGACTATGGCTAAACGTTTTCCAAAAACAGATTCCACTCTAGATGAGGGAATAACATGTCTCTAAATTATACAGGCTGTGGGGTGATTAGGACCCTAGAACAAGGCATTGTTCTGAGCTACAAAAGGGAAGAGGCACACAGAACAGGAACCCAACTCACCTTTTGGTGTAAGCAGATGCAACTCCATGGCCTTCAGAGGAGTTATGCTCCTTACAAGAGGCAATGCATTTAGTGTGACCATATTTCCCCAATAGAAAAACGGGACACCGCAGGGGGCTAGCCTGCCCGAACCATCCCTCCCGCCACCCCCCGTGCATGGGGATGGCCCGAGCCGCTCGTCCGAGCCCTGCCTGCCCCCACGCGAGGCTGGGGCTGGCATCGTTGCTCACTTGAGCCCTGTCTGCCCCCCGCATGAGGCTGGGGCTAGCATCACTGCTCACTCGAGCCCTGCCTGTCCCCTGCACATTCCTCCGCACCCCACTTTTTTGACAAAAGTGGGCATTTGTCCCATTGGCTCTTGCCAACTGAGCAAGTTGGAAAGAGCCAATGGGACAAATGCCCACTTTTTCCAAAAAAGTTGGGACGGCAGGGACAGGGCTTAAAAAATGGACTGTTCCGGCCAAAATGGGACACACGGTCGGTCACCCTAAATGAATTTGACCGCACAGATTTTTCACTATCTAACAGAAGGAATAAGTTTGAAAAGGAACACTACAATATTGAAGAGAAAATGACATACATTTACAGGAAATTGATAAAGTAAAGAAGGCTGGTTCAATTTAATAAACTTTAGATACTGAAGTAGGTAGTATATCTTGTTTCATTTACTAATTTAACTATTTCTGCTAAATTAAAAATATTGTGCACTAGGATATCTGTACTACATCAGTTTGCAAACAAACTCTGCTCACTAGCTAGATCTACAAAGACACTCACTGAGAAAACAAGGGCCAGATTTTACCCTTAGATATACACAAACAACTTCCATTGGGCCCTGATCCTATAGAAATGACTCCATGCAGGTGCAAGGGTCCATGTGTTGAACCATTTGCAGGACCACTTTCAGTCACTTGTAGTTGAGCAAGCATTCCTGAGATCAGAATTGGCCCCCAAACATAGATATGGCAATAATAGTGCAGTGCTCTTATTTCGTCCCTGTTTGTTTTGTGTAGTACTCAATGAGACAACTGACTGTAGAGAAAATGTCATAAGGCTGTCACAAAATTCACTGGTGAAATTCCCATTGGGTCAGATTCCATGTTGCATTGATCAGTAGGCACAACCCACAAGAAAAAGGGGGGGGGGGCGCAAAGGTAGCTTTATGCCACCTTTCTGCCTCCCACATTTTTGGCTGCACTTGGGGGTTGGAGCAGTCCTTGCTCCTACACCAGGTGTATTTCCCCAGGGGGCCCATTGACTTCCAAGTAGTATATGCAATCCTGCAGAAATTTTTCCAAACAGCTCATTATAGTTGTGACTTAACAGTCCCCCCGACCCCAAACGCCTCTCCTAAACAAAGTGTATAGTTTGTATAATTCTCTTAAACCAACAGTGCAACCATGGTTACAGAGAGCAGGTTATTAAAGTGTAATTAAGCTTATGGACCAAATTCAGAGAGTTTGCCACTGCAGAGTTCATTGCAGGACTAGGGCGTCAGAGATAGAACATGATTTAGGTTAGTGATTAGGCCTAAATTATATAATAGAACAGAAAAGAAAATGAAAACAATTTACCTTCTCTTTCTAGAATATTTTAGACCCTCTCTTGCACACTCCTAATTGACCTAGTTCACTTGATCAATAATTTAAAATGGTGATAGCTCGTCTCTTAATTTTATGCTCATGTCATAAAACCACAGCTAAAGCCCATTGAAATCAATATAAAGATTTCCAACAAGATCAAGGACCTCTGGGTCAGGCTCATAGCACAGTAAGAACAAGTGGCTCTCCAAATTGGATAGTACCAGTCACATAAGTAGGATGAGGGAGAGGCAAATCACAGCTATAAGTGCCCAGAAGAGGGAGAATCTTCTAATGAAGATGTCCAAGAGAAGATATTCAAAAGAAAAATCACTACTCATCAATAACTCTACCCATATACAGTTGTATGGAAAGCCAATTTCAATTGCAAGGCAAAACAATGTCTTGAATCACTCTCAAAAGCAAAAATACTAATGAGCAACTGATAGGTAAAAGTTTCACCAATCCCAACAAGAAAGAAACAAAAGTACACCTCTACCCCGATATAACGCGGTCGTGGGGAGCCAAAAATCCCTACCACGTTATAGGTGAAACGCCGTTATATCGGGGTAGCAGTGGCAGGGCTCCAGCGGTGATTTAAAGAGCCCGGGGCTCCGGCCGCAGGGAGCCCGAGGCCCTTTAAATCACCGGTGAGCCCCGCTGCCGCAGCCCTGGGGTAGCAGCAGCAGGGCTCCAGCGGTGATTTAAAGGGCCCGGGGCTCCCTGCAGCAGCCGGAACCCCAGACCCTTTAAAGCGCCGCCAGAGCCCCGCTGCTACCGTGCTATATGCGAACCCGTGTTATATCAGGTCGCGTTATAGCAGGGTAGAGGTGTATTAGAAATGAACAGGCCATTCTCAAACTTCAAACATTCGTATGCCATGAGCTTCCGAGGCCCACAATGGAATGGTGATGCAATTAATTCATTGCACTGTGGATGAGATTAGAGAGGCTGAGTGATCCCCCGCTGAGGCACATTAGTCTGCACTACAAAAAAGTGCCGGAGACTAATCACATGTAAAAGAAATATGCTTTTGTATATGGACAATCATTGTATCAATATTAGGATGTAACATAATAAATGGTCTTTAAAGTAAAGATACGATTGCAGATAACTTATGTAGCAGATTCTTAGGATTTCACTCTAAGATCTACCCATCAAAGTTTTCCTCTTTTGAACTGGATCTGCTAAAGACAGATTTGAAAAGAACACAGCAGGCACTGTGGTGCCATGGTGGTCAAAGGGACAGTACAAAACTTTAGGTAAATATAAAACAGAGCAGAAGAGAATGGTTTTCAAGCTCACAGAGATCTTTCATCAGCTGGAAAGTGGAAACTTTTAAATAGAGAAAAGCTGGTCTTAAAGGTAAGAGTCTCTTGTATACACCTTCTAGCTGACATCATTCAAAAGAAATCAGCAACTATCTAGTTGGAGGAGCTGGTGAGAGAAACTTTTATCACTCAACTCATCCATCCAGCCAATACTTAGAGAATTGAGAACAGGCTTCTGAAAGAGCTGTCTACAGTCTTCATTGGCTACAAAAAACCAGAGAGGTTAACTAAAAAGGGGGAAAGGAAGAGTCTCTCAAAGGATGGTGTACATATGTACTTACATAGAAGGGGGTCATAAAATACAACAGAAAAAAACTTCATTATTATATATTGACTGGTTTGGCTTCTCCTACTTTCTGTAAGAAAAGTAACATTAAACAGAATTATGCATCCATTTATGATTTTCTGTAAAAAAACAAACATGTTGCCTTATGCTTAACTTTACGTTAAACCTTTGTTACTCTGAGGAATGGACCCGCTGGTCTAATAGTGATGAAGCAAATCATCTACTAGAATAATTCTTCTGTGCCTTTATTCTCAGGTTTGAGAGTTCTCTGGTTGCAACAAACAAAAAATTCTGCTAGAGAAGAAAATAAACAGGAGTGGGGGGAAAAACTACAACAGGTCAGACTCCAGCCCACCTCTTTAGCTACCAAGCATAGAAATCTATCTCAGAGATTCTTTTCCCTTCTCACTACCAATGGAAGTATTTTTCTTTTAATAGAGTTTCCTCTAAATTTCTAATCTGGCCTTCAGGTACCACAGCTCTGCTTCATTACCTCCCTCTTTACAAGTGTGGTTGATCTGGGCTAGCAGTTAACTCTTTGTCTGCTGGTGCTCAGGTAGGACCTCTGCACTCTGTCATGGCCTTATTTAGGGTCTATCAGGTTAAGAAATACCCTGCCTAGGAAGGGAACAAAAATCCCAGACTGGACAACTGAATTTTAATTGCTGGACAGTCATGCAACGTCTTCCCAAAGTCAGCATGGAGTGCAGCAGACTGTGAAGAACTCTGGGACAGAACATCATCCTCATCTTTATGTTGTCAGCTAGTTAGTAGGAAACTTAGGCAGGAGGCCAGTTTTCATTTTCATCCCTGGTTAGACATGCCAGTCATTCAATGCACTCAGGATTTTTAAGCACTCCTGTTTAGCTGCTTGTCCTTCAGAAAGAGGAATATAACATACACACAAATTAATTTTAAATAAACCATTTCTGGTGGGCGGGGGAGGAGGGCAGCCCCATTTCCATACCACATAAATTGAAGACTGGGATTAGGTCACCTTGGTCCATGTGCTTGTGTATTTTTAAAATCATGCTCTGTGGATCAAGTACAAAGGATATGGGGTAGTACAGGAGATTTGTTTGTGCATGCAGTGGTGGCTTCTGTGTTTAAAGTATTAAATGTATAGAACAACATTTTACGTTGTCTCCCAATCTTGTCATTACTTGCTGAGTTTAGAGGAGAGAAAACAGCCAAGGAATGCATTTACTGTATTTACTTTTTCAGCTATAGTTTTTCATGTGATCAGTACACTTGCACTTCCTGGAAAACAAGGAGCTATATGAAACTTGAAGATTCAGTTCAATGCACCTCTGTGCTCAAACTGCCTGTAAATACATAAAATTAACTTGGAAAAGTGGATGTAAAAATGAAATTGGACACATTAGAGCATTCATGAATGATTTCATACAGGATTAATTTTGAATGGAAAATTATTTTTCTTTGAAAAAATGGGATCTGCGATTAATAAAGCTCGTCTGTTACCCTAACATGGCTGAAAAATGTAAACAACATACAACATTATATACATAGGTCACCTGTACCAGAGAAATTAATCCAATTTTATCTAGTCTTATTATTCAGTGCTTGCTTCTGGGTTCTCTCATACTGGTTTACCAAAAAAGCTTAGATCAAAAGTTCTTTTAATGCACTTTTGAATAAATAAGACTCCGAACTAAACCCCTAAATATGCATATCCCATAGGAAAGCTGGATCTGGATCCAAAGCTAAACTTTGCAGCTAGAGCACATCTCTGCTTGTTCCTGGGCTGTTTAAATTGCTTTCTGTAATAAATCTTGGATTGTCAGCAGCATAGTCTAACAAAATCAAAAGGATGAGTCCTCGACTGTTCTATCAGACATTTGTGCCTTCATTTACATCCAGGCTCATATTTTGATTTAGCATGCCATAAAGCAAATGACAATATGCTCCTTTTTAATTTGTTGGATACTTGTACTGTCTACAGCTTCCTATCAATCCAGAAACATATTCCAACAAAATGATTATAAAGAGAGTGCAAGGACATTTTATTCTAGCTCATAACTTCATCTGAGCTCAAAATAAATATAGTTCCATACTGGGGCAGAGAATATAGTTTTGGACTGCTTCCTCTTGTTATTCAATCTTTCATCCAGCAGAAACACAAGGCATTTCCACTCAATGTTTATTTTCAAGCCAGATACAAAAACTATACTATATTAACTATATTAACAAAAGGCTACTGCAATAAAAGCAACTTTGTAAAATTTAAAATTAGCTTAACAGTTTGAAACTTTTTCTCTCTCTTTCCTCCCATCTTACCCTTGGCGGGGGGAAAGACTACTACCAAAGCGTAGAAGTGACTAAAAGAATCAGACCTTAAATCTGGCAATGAATATCGGTCAATGGAATTAAGTCCTTCTTTTTCGCTACTAACTAAAGACCCGTGTCCAGACATTTTTCTCTGGAGGGGAAGGGACCTTTCCTCCCATTCTGTATCATGTTTCTTTTACAGCTGGCATCTTTGGAGGAGTTCACAATACCATTCATGTGAATGAAACGGGTGGATCTTAATGGCTGTAATAACAGCAAGGCCACTTCAAAAGCCACAGGGACAGCTAAAACAAATCAGCTATTACACAGATTAGCAACAGGAGTTGGAAAAACATTATTTGTGCTTTGACCCTGCCATGCTTTGACCCTTGTTCCCCAAGGAGACAGGATTTTGCGTTTCAGAAGGGCAAGATTGGATCCCTGTTGTGATGTTTCTGCTGACACATTTTTGGTCTTTATACAGTTTTCCTGTGGCTGATAGCTTTATTACTACTTCCTTAGCCATTACTCAATTCTAGTTTAGAAGGTGCAACTGCTACTATGTTTGTGTTCCCCTGTGGTTTTAAACCAAGGGTGACATTGAAATAGGGTTGGCTACTATTGTAAACAAAATAATTTCCCCCAAATTTGGACAGTTGCTTTTATTATTATTGTTTGGTCATTTGAAAAGCAGACAGGAGGGTAAAAGCCTGTTGCTGATTCATTAAAAATTAGTGAGAAGCAGGTGTGTAATTGGAATATAAAGTAAAACTTGATTGTCATTTTGTCAAATGTGTGATTTGCATCATGCCCAGCACCATGATATCTGAATACATGTAAGGACTATACAGTCGCTATTGGTTGTGTATTGCCTGTGATGATCTTGACTGATCATGATTTAATTGTTGTGTTGCAGTAGTTTCCAAAGGTCACAGTCAGGACTGGGGTTGCGCTAGGTGCTGTATATACATATACAAAGATACAGCTCCTGTCCCAAAGAGCTTACAATCTAACAGAGTAACATTAAACATTAATAAATATAAAGTCTTACATTGTTGGGGTTTGTTTTTTGTTGTTGTTTCTGAAGATAATATGTGTCTCAGACACTACTTTTTTCAAACACACACACTGTTAGAGCCCAATCTCTCTCCCATTGTGGTTTATGTGAATTTTAACTTTGACATTTACAGGAGCCAAAGCAGCACCTATAATTTATCCACAAATTGGAGTAATTGGGAATGCTCCTGTGAGTAAGAAAGCATGCAGAATTTGGCCCTAAATTTACAAGCAAATTGTTACAAAGAGACTGTAATGTATTTTTATCTGATGACTCTGGAAATAATTTCATTAGAACATGGAAAATTAAATCGTTTGCACACTTTTTATTACTAGCAGTTAATTATATTTCCACACAAAGATAAAACAACCCCCCCAATGTGAACACTTTCATGCTTTGGGAAAGTTTGGACTCATGTTTAATTTTACTTTGGGTAAGGATTTTGCTGCTGTTGTCATTATGTTTATTACCAAACACAGATTATACAGTAATTGATCTAAAAAATATTCTATCCAGTCAGGTTCACCTGCACTCTAAGGAAAAATACTAGTACCCAGTTTGGCTGTGTGACATATTACTGAAGTCTAGAAGGAATGAGTGGTTCCTCAATTGCTAACCTATTCTTAAAAGTTATTTAAAAAGCAGACATTTCATGCAAGCAGCAGGGCAGCTGATGATTAAAAGACCACAGAGGAAGAAGTGGTGCTGTGCCTACTTGTATATCTTAGCAGAGAAAGGATTTCCTCCAGAGCACAGTTCTTGGCTGCAAGACAGTGGTTGTAAAAGTTAAACCTACAGCCTTAGTTACAGTAAACTTGATATTCTAAGGACTTCTACGGCAAGTGAGATCCGCTGAAATCAGACATGATTACAGAAAAGAGCAGATTTTGACTTAAAGAAGAGAAAGACCTTTGTTACAAAACCTGAAACAAACCCCAGAACAGGTGAAACTGGCTTTACCTGGGATTTTTTTTTTATAAACACAAAACTTGAACCAGATATTTTAATCTTCTGGCAAATCTCATCTGAATTTCAAGTGAACCTGGCCCAGGTTTTTTGTTATTTTGCATGGAAATCATATGAAATTCAGCGGTTTTACATGGCTTGATACCAAGCCAGATAAATCTTGGCAGTTCTGGCAGAGTTGTGTTATGAATTTTGAAGTACATTCAAATAGTCTGAGAATGAAGTAAATGATAGACTCCCAAAGATTCCATAATAGCCAGCTTGAGAATGGAAACATGCAGAGTATCTCCAGTTGGCCCTTTGCCCTGACTCTCACGCCAACATGCCACTTTCTCCTGCTATGTGAGAAGTAGCCAGCCTGCAGGGGTTTCAGAAGGGGATGACGAAACACTTTTGCATTAGATCATGCAGTTGTGGATTGCATTGTGGAATAGTTTCTTTGCTCACTAGAAGCGCTGTAGAAGCAGCCTCCCAAAATAAGAACAAAGCTCTCACATGAGGCTGGTATTTTTCTTAGGGTTGCCAACCCTCCAGGATTGGCCTGGAGTCTCCAGGAATTAAAGATTAATCTTTAATTAAAGATTATGTCATGTGATGAAATCTCCAGGAATACATGCAACCAAAATTAGCAACCCTAAGTTTTCTGCAAAAGGCCCATGAAAAGAAGCTGCAGATTTTGGATTTGAATTTGTTCAAAGTTTGAGGATATTGGATTCCAAATTTTGATTTGGGTCTATTTTACTGTAGTTACATTTTTGATGGCAAGCATGAAGGTGGGTACATTATCAATTTAACTCTTTCCAGGGTATTTTTTTCTTCATTCATGATGATAGTCTAAAGTATGTTTTTTTAACACCAGAAAACTTCTAGTTGAGGAGAAAAAATGGCAAATAATTCTAACTGTTCCAATAAACTGTCATGTTTGATTACTGTATAACCTAAAAGTGGCAGAGGATGTGGAATATGTACGGTTTGCTCCCTCACCTGTTTTCACAGAAAAACAGAAGTAAATGTTTAGAAAGATGAATACAAACCTTCCCACCTGGCATCAGATGGGATTAACATTTTTCTCATTCCACAATTGCATTTTTGCTGAGTAAGATTAACGTTTGCCATGTCATAAACAAAAGAACTGCTCCATAAATTACAGCATAAACATCTTAAAGTACTTTAGATGTTTAAAGTAAGTGTGAAATCTGTCATCAAAAGGTATAGACACTTTCCATAATGCTGTGACACAGAGTTTTGTTGGTCAGAGACTAAATTTTATTTCCTGTCCCTGGTCATCTGCCATGGGTCACGGAAAAGAATAATACTCCTATCACACAACAGGGATTCCACTGATTCTGGTGGTACTATTACCTCTTCCTTTAAAAAAAAAAAAAAATCCCAAACAGAATTAAAATATGATATCATTCACAAATAACTACTATAACAAACGAATGGAGATATCTAGGACTATCTGACTCCCTGGCAGATGACGATTATTCTGATGCTTACTTAGTATCTGTTAGGTCACTGAATGAACCTCAGTGGCTTTCTGATCCCATGACTACTTCTTATTCTAAACAGTTATTTCTGCAGTAGCTTCTTCAGCTGCTACAGTAGATCTGCATTATGGAGCCTGCATTTGCTGCTCCTGGTATTTTTCACTGATACATGACTGGACTGGGTGGGCACGTACTCCTAATTACTGACTTACTTCAGTGGCTGTTCTCACATCTTCTTGTTTGGATATGGTTGTAAACCAATGGGCAGATTCACCAGCCAGAGAAGGTAAAACGTTTAAGTCCTTTTCCTCAAGGCTCCCTTTATTAACTCAAAAAGATGCAAATCACTTGGCAACAACAACAACCTTTTTAGCTTTCAGAAAGCTGGAGGAGGAGATGTCCCTCCGCTTTCCTTTTATAGTCCCACCCTAGACCAGCCATGTGATAGGCAGGGAACATTTTTACCCCTTGTACATTGGGCCATAGGAGTGCCTATACACCTTGTCACAGTGATGTACATGCATTCTGCAGTGTTCACTTACAAACCTACCTGAGCTTTGGTCTTCAAAAACAACTGACGCAACCAAATTTCCTCCTATGATGTGTTATCTCTCTAGTATGCTTTTTGGCTATAAAAGCCAGAAACTTGCCCCAAATAAGAACATCTATGGCAAGAAGAAAGATACTTACAGAGAGTTCTTTAAACGTTATCATTTGAATTAACCTATTAAGATTATGGCGTAATCTTGAAATAATATTTGCATAATTTAGAAATACAACTCTGTGTCTGTTCCATAGCTTGCTCCCATGGCTAACTTGGAGCCCATCTACACTGCATGAAGAAACATGGGCTAGCACAGTTCTTTGTCAGGGTTAGGGACATCCATATTATCAATCATTTTATTGCCAGTGTATAAAATATAATAGGCTAGAGATTAAAACACAGGCTAAAAGATTGTTCCTTAACATGGTTACAGAATTGTCTTTTCCCAACCACACTGGAGATTAAGAAAAAAAAGCTATAACGCTGTTCTTTTCCTGTAGGCGAGGCTCTTAGGCATAAGGCTTACAACATTATTTAAACACACAGTTTTAATTTGGTTGTGGTAGAACTGGGTAATACCATGGTTTGATGTGCCATGTGGATGGGGCCAAACCTTGAGTTTAAAATGTGCTTTAGCCCAAGTAGAGATCCAAGCCAAAACATGATTTTTAATCCTGTTTATAAAACATGGTTTGGATCCCTCCACAATGGCCAGTCAAATAGTGCCACAACCAAATGTCAAGTATGCTTAAAGCACTAGGGCCTCATACTAATTTCCCTAGTCATTAGAAACACACTGGCAAAGGCAAATTTATTATCTGTAGGTCTGATGAAACAATAACCTTACAGACAGTTGAAAAGCTTGCTGTATTATCTATAAAGCTCTTTACATTGGACATGATCCAACACTTCACCTAGTATAATGTTCCTGACTCCCTCTGTGGTGAAATCACTTAAAGCTCAGTAGTCCCTGTAAGGCACATCCCTCCCTTGGAGTGGGAGAGAGGTGTAAAGATGCATTCTCCCCCAGGAAGGACCCAAGAGGCTGAGTCTGCCTCAGGGAGCAGCAAGTGCAGGCACACAGAGGCATGTCATGGGGTGGCGCTTACTCCAGCGGTTCTAACTGGGGTATAGTGGGGGTAGAATCGTGGTCCCCACGCCTCTCCACCAATGCAATGATCCCCGTGGGGAGTAGGGAGGGAGCAGTCTGGATATACATACGTGTGCAACGAATGCAATTGCAACTGGCCCTTCTGAATACTGTGTGATGGAGAATGGCTTAGGCCCAGATCCTCAAAGATATTTAGGCACCCAACTCCTATTGATGTCTTGTGCTCTCTCCCTTCTGCACATCTCCATAAAGGCCAGGCATAATCTGGTCCCTGTTTAAATACAAGCCCAGAAGATTCCAGGACAAGAAAGCCATAATAGCAAAGAGAAGTCCTGCCGTGCGGAAGGGGGAGACATATGGCTTTTTGTGAAGAGGTTCACATGAATGAGGCTTGTAAGATTTAGTCCTCAATAAATAATTGGAAAAAGTGAGTTACTATTAAGATCTGTTCAGCACCTCTACCAGTGATGTGCAAAGGGAAATGCATATTTTCCCCTCTTGGGAAAAGGTTCCAGTATGCCTACTAACAAAAGAAGGAAATAATTAAAGAAAAGTACGAATGAATGAAAAAGAAATAGTAGTATACAATTCTTTTAAACTGATATTCCTAGCATAGTTTGTCAAGAATCAATCCCCTATGGCTGAGGCAAAAGGATCTAAAACAAGAATAATAGCATACTCAGTATTTAACAACCAGGATACGTCTCTATTCTACAGCCTCTCTGCACATGGAATTCCAAGTAATTTCACATGGAAGATTTACAGAATCAGCCCCATAATATTTAATTTTATGTAAATAAAAGTCTAATCAAAATTGGCCTTTGTAATGAAGGAAACTACTAATAGAAAGGCTGTTGCATATGAAATATGAAACTGATATAAATCCTATTTTATTCTTAATCTGTTATTAGTGGTAGATGATGCACACGCCAAATACAAAAACACTATTATCTCACAGATGTAGTATGTGAAAAGCAGTCTGTTCCCATAACAACAGGCAATTTTAGACTGTATTTTTCATCATTTCTAACAGCAAATATTAGGCTCACAAAATGGAAAATCTGTTTTAAAAAAAGGGTCAATAATGATTTTCTAAGCCACTGTGTATTGTATATTTAAGAAATGGATTTCAAATGCATTCAAATTTATTAACATTGGAGTGCCTTTAAATGAACTAACTAGAGGCATGATCTTGCAAAACAATACTCACTTGAGAAATCTTGCTTACATGATTAGTCCCACTGGAGAAAACTCATGTGATGCGGGCTCAATCCTGCACAACCTTTTTGTCAAATTCGGCTCTTACTTGTTCGTGCAACTAATTTATTAGATAGATTTGATAAACCGTAAAAAAGGTCATTTATCCTATCACTGCCATGTCAGTGTAAGTAATTGAGAGAATGGCTAAATCATCATGCTTTAGATTAAGGGTGCATTTATGTTCATAAAGGATTAATAAAGGATTAATTGATGTTATAAGCATGCTACATACATGAGAAGTATGTATTATAGATGGCTATAAGAACATCAGTAGATGGTATTAAGATGATTATAAGCCATGGATATAACCAGCCTATTGACCTACCACTTTATTAAAACATCTATTAATAATTTTTAGTTCTTTAAAACACATATATTAAGGTACCCTTAATATAAAATGTGATCAGAAAGATACATTTTTAGTACACTTCCCAAAAGCAAAGAATCTTTTTGTAATTTCGTTACAAAAATACAAATTCATTAAAAGAAATAGCTTCGCCTAAGCATCAGAAGTTCTGGAATAAGACATATATATATCTTTTTGACTTGCAGATAATTAATATCTTGTGTTTATCAGTATAATAAATGGCTTTATGCAATCCAGTGCAAAATGTCCATTCCAAGAACCCATAAGTAGGCACAACTATTAAGGCACATTGGATGCATTCTGTTTTGTTTCTGAGTCCATCTTACCCTGCATGCTCCATCTCTGCAGTTGTGATAGGCTGTCATGCTCTTGAAGTATGTCCCTAACTTCTGATTAGTTTGAACTAACTCACTGAGGGCATTCTCAGAGAAAGATCTTTGTCCTTTGATTTAAGCTTGATAAACTTTGGGAGGTGATGTAAGATGTACCTGGTCAACCCAGCTATTTGATGTTAGCTTGGTATAACTGGGAGGGTCACTGGATCACCTTATTTTCATTGGGTTAGGTGGGGTTGGATATGCCTACCCTACAAATTAAGGTGTGATTGCAGGACTGGGTCGTATTGTCTATGTGTGAACCAACACATAGTAAGAGACAGTCCCTGGCCTGAAAAGTTACAATCGAAGGCCCTGGTTCTGCAACATGCATGTGCCATGAGCAATTTTATGCATGTGAGTAGTCCCATTAAAATCAAAGAGACTACTCGCATGAGTATAGTTAAACACTTGCTTAAGTGGCTGGAGGATCAGACCACACAGGATGCAACTGACTGGTAACAAGCAAACAAATGGAGTGGGGGAGGGAAGATTAGGGTAACCATGACAGGAAGGCATGCTTATGTATACAGACTACATGCAAATCTTTCAAGTTTGAAGGTATTTTAAGATATGAATAAAAATGGGACATGTTTTAAATTAACATTGCTTGTAATGTGATAACCGTTCCCCTGCAGTGTTTGCAACCCAAATGTCTTGCACTGTCCTAGTGCATGAAAACCAACAAGTGAAATTGACTATAAAATAGACACATCTATTTTCACTGTAAAAAATGAGCCAAGTGCAAAAATTAAAAGCTTAGTGAAGGCAATATTTAACAAACAATATAAATAGTGTAAAGTGAAATGAAATGTTAGTATGCTTTCAGTTTTAATGATCAAAGGTGATATTTACAGGTAAAGAATACTTTTAACATGACAGTAAGAAGGTGGCTGGCCCTTTAAACAAAAGGCCACTGGGCGTACCTCCACCTGTGACTGATTATCTAGGGGACAGCTGATGCTGGGATCAAACTCTTTGGGGACAAGGATCATCTTTTTGTTCTGTTTGTAGACCATCTAGTGGAATTGGGTCCTGGTTCTTGACTAGGGCTCCTCAGCAGTGCTTAAATAATGGTGAAAGCTGGGGTGTCAATCACTTTCTAGAGAAATGAAAGTGACATCACATCTGCCTGTCCTCCTGCGCTCCACCAATCCTCTCTCCCCCGACCCCAGCCCTATCAATTCTGCCCCCTCAGCCTCACCTCTGCTCCTCCTGAGCTCTTGGGGTTCTCCAGTCCCCTCTCCCAGGCCTGGAGGGCTGTAGCAGGGTCCCCTCTTTCTCTTCCCAGGGCTGGTATTGCAGGGAGGGAAAGAAGAGGTGGGAGGAGTAGAGCAGCCATACTATTGCTCATAGGAGGGGACGAAAGGAGAGGCGAGGGCAGAGGAGAGGAGAGAGTGGAGCCATTCTGAGCTGCTGGGCTTTTTCTTCTGGCATGTCCCTCCTGTGAGAATGGTGTTGCCTCCAGAGGGGAGATTGGCTGCTCTAGGCCAGGAGGCAGGGAAGTGGGGAAAACAGCCAATCAGAGGAGGATTAATATAAATTGTATTTCCCCCATCTGAGAGCTGTTGCAAGCAGGCACACTTTAAGCACTGCTCCTGTGCTACCATGCTACAAATAAATAATTATAGGTGCTACCGTGATACAAATAAATAATTATAATATCATAAATAATTAATAAGTACCAGCAAGTAGTTCAGTTCTGCTGGAGAGATGCGGGGAACAGGTAGGCTCCTACAGGAGACCCTGGGGCAAGGGAAAGAACCCAGGTTATATAGGATTCTCACGCAGATGTCCTGTAGACTGTAATCCTGCAGGGAGCAGGCTAGGAATGAGAAGGGAGAGGAGAGGCTTGCCTAACTCCCAGGCAGAAGGCCTGTAGAGAGTAATCCAAAAGGGAGCAGATAGGCCCCTCCAGAAGCCCCCCAGGGGAAAGGAGACAACTGGTAAATTGAATTTGTGTTTAAATAGTTTCATTTTGAAGAAATAAAACCAAAACCCTGAAGAAAGGAGATTAGAATTCCACAGCTGGAGCGTGTTCTATGGTGCATGGGCTGATGAATTAGCCCATTGATTTACAATGACTTATCTTGACAGTATCTCTTGGAAAAAACAAACAAGTGAATATTGCTGCTGTGCATGAAGTTTGCTTTTGTTGAAGACATACAGCCAAGTGCTACTGTCAATGGAATAATTCACAAAAACAGGGCAAATAGGATTTGGTCCATATAGTAGCAATCTGTAACTTTTGAAGAGGGGACTAAAACATTATTCCTACTAGTAAATATACACAACTTTTACCATTCTCTTTCCTTTTCACATATGTCAGCTCTATAGAACAGAACCATTCCTGAATAATGCTTGTAAACTAAATCATAGATTCAGAACATGATGGATTTCAATCTTTGTTTGTTTCACTACACAGACATTCAGCATTGACACTGCAAATCATAAGACAAATTTAAAAGGAAAACAAAATGATTGGTCTAATTTCACAATTTTTCTCTTTAGCCAATCTTAAATGAGGCTTGGATAGATAACGCATAAGGCCAATTTCACTGGTATGCTTCAGCAGCTTTGGCAATACAAAGTAACTGTAAACATTATGAGAGCAGCAAAAAGCAGCCAGAGTAACTGGTCAATCTGGCCCTAAAGGTAGAGAAACTGCAATACGATCCAGTCCTGCACTCCTTACTCAAAGTTCCTGCTGAAATCAATGGGAAATTTGCCAGAGAAAAAAGTGTTGGATTAAGTCATCCTTTCAATGTAATCCCACATGGTTGTGAAGAATACATTCTGCCAGCAACTTGAAACGAACTCTTGAAGGATTTGGAAAGGTAAAATGATGTGCAATTTGTGATGGGAAAATTATCACGGGAAAGACATATGTATAATAATGTAATTGTTTTCCTTAATAACTGTAAACTCCATCTCTTTCAACAAATTGCTGAGGAAGAGGGGTTCTATGCATTTTGGGGGGGTCTGGCACAGAGATGGCCTTGCTCACTGTCAGTAATAAAATCATTATCCTGTTTGTTCTTAGACATATTTGCAAACTCAGTTAATTTGTTTTTAAAACCAACTACCTGGAACTGAGACTTTTGTAGTGAGATAATTAGGCTGTACAAAAGATGCCCTGTATTTTCTCTTAGCCTGACACCACCAAAATAAATGTCTTGATTTCTCAATGCTACCATTACACACACCAGCTGAACAGTCAGTGCTTTTCTATGAGAAAAGGCCACAGTTTAAATTCTATTAGAATGAAAGATTAGCAGTAAAAGGATGGCATAGCAGACTTTAATGTTAATTAGAATAACATTTTTAATTTTAAATCCTATGGTGATTCATAATAGAAGAGGCAAAAAAGGAAAATATGTGAGAAAAATGCTAGGTGTCATATTAATACTAACTGCATATAAAGAAAAACCTTGTGTTGCAAAAGTATCATCACAGCCATAAAAACATTTAAGCTATTATATCTGAATGGGTCGGGGGGGAATCTCATATATATAAAACCTCAACCCACTATGTGAGGAGCACAGTTTTCAAGCAGACTCAGGGCTTGTCCTGACAATTAAACCTTAGTAACAAACCACGTGAGGCATTTGACATTTCCTACCTGTCAGAAAAATAAACCCAGTATGCTGAGTGAATAAAGAACCATCACACACACAAATGATCAGTTTTTCCGGGGAGGGGATTTCTAGAGCGAACTTCTTTAGGAGAAAAAACAAAACAAGTTGAGTCTAGCCACGGATACTGCTGTGCCAAGTGTAAACAAGAGAGAGACTTTAAAATGTGAGGTTTTAATTGTTTTATAAAGCAAAATCCACGATGCGAGAGACATGCTTTAAACTTAACCCACCGAGCGGGAGCCTCCCTCCATAGGAGGGAAATTTTAGCAGAGCTCCTTAGTTATCAGGGGCGTGCAGATGGCTCCACGCCCGGGGTCTCGGGGGCAGCGGGAACCCACACCAGAATCATCCACCTTCTCGCATGCAGAGCTGCTGCCTTCCCCACCCCCACTACGGAAAGTTTAGAGGTCAATAAAAGTCTCTTACCTGTTGATTTTCAGGGCAAATGCCCTTCTGTCAGCTGCGGGTAAAGTGGCCATGCTTGACAGCGTCCCTCGGAATGTAAGATCCCTAGGAGGGGAGAGGCTGGTTATTTCCACCAAGGGCGCTTATTATGTGTATCATACCAAGGGCTAAAGAATGAGTTTCATCTGTCAGTTCTGGGTGGAAACTTCCGCATTTCACCTTCCTCACTGAAATTGGCCAAGTGGGAGGGCTCAGCTACTGACTTACCCTCCAGAGAAAAGCCTGAACTCTAATTCCGGGGCTCCCCGTGCGCTGAAAATCAAAATACCCCGGAGCTGCCTGGGCATCCTTCCCCATCAAGCCCTCCCGTTTTGTAATTCTGACCAGGACCCAAGCCCGCTGCAATTTTATAACAGGGACTCTAATGATCCCTCAATAGGCGGCTGGAAATTCAGCCCTCACTCTGAATATAGCTTTTCACCTTGTTAGAAACCCTGCTTCGATATTTTTGACTGTTCCAGAGGGGTTCACGCAGGAAGACGGGAATTTAAATAGGCACTAAGGATGGACTAGTTCCCCCACTGTAACCGGAGAGAGATCAAAGCGTCTGTCTCCCATGCTGTTTGGAAACTTTGTTTGCTAATATTTCGGCTTCCTCTTGCACAACTGGAAGAAACGAATCTTTGCAGACTCTGAAGTAGGCTGACTCTTCTCAATAGGTGTCACTCTCGCCTGTACTGAAAGCAACTTCCAGCGACTCTGGGCTTGCAAGAAAACCATTTGATTAAAGGGACTCTTCCAGTGAGGATCTCTACGATTCAGTTCTGATCCCATCCTTCTTCTGGGGACAAAGTGTTTCTATGCAGCCTCTTAAAAAAATTATGGCCATTTTCTAAGTTGTTTCCGCCATTCTTTGTACACAACCAATAAAATCCTTTCTGGGTGTGAATACTTAAAGCTGTAATACAGGATGATAAAATAGATCCTGTTATTAAATAAATGTGATGCTCCAATGAGTGGTGGGTACAACTAAATCCTCAAAGATGATCTTTCCAATTGTGTACCAGCTGAAAGATGAACTCTCATTCTGATTTAGAGCCAGGATTACATCAACACAAGAAATAGAGGAGGAAACATTTTTCTCCTTCCAGTATGTCCCAATTTCCACTGGATGAGACGATGTTGGATCTTTACTTAAAATGCATTTTTACTGGTATAAATTTGTACATATATGTTACAGAATCAAGCTGTACTATGTGTAACAAAAGGGTGAGAGACAGAGACATATACTTGTTACCATTGTGCAGTAAGAAGTTGGTTCTGTATAGTGGTGTAATTATATTCACTATTGTACTTCTTGTTCCTCCTTCTTTCCCTTCATTTGGGGAGGGGGCTGTTAGTTTACAAGGACATTTTTAATCTTTTTTTATTTATTAAGATTACCGGTATTTTATGATGTTATTGCAGATTTACTGGCTTGTAAAGATGATAAACACTGGTGCATCTATTATGAAAAAACAACAACAACCCCTTAAATGTATACAATTACATGGGTGCTACAGACGGATATGAGGGAATCAAAGTAAGTCCAATGTTAGGCCTCCAAACTGTGACAACCTCCCATTAATTCTATACTCTGTACTGGAATGCTGGAAACAGAGTTGCCAGATTCTGATATCCTGATTTACACCCATTCCCCTCCAGCTTCTACAGATTTCAATAGGATTCCTTGCAGAGTAAGGTGCTAGTAGCTGTAAGGGTGGCAGAATCTGGCTTTCTTGTTTAAAAGTACTTTAGAGCATTATTAAATGAAGGGCTCATTTAAGATAATAAAGTGAAATTTGGTAGTTTCATACATATAAACCACCAGATCAAGGTTGTACAGATGGTCTTTTCAGAGTTCTTACTATATGCCTCAGCGGAAAGAAAGGTGCAGCTGGAGAGCTGAGGGATTTAACAGAAAAACTAAAACCAATGAATCACTGAGTATGGAACCAAATCTGGACATGTAAACAAAACACATCAGGAATCTACAGAATCAGGGAGACCCAAGAGGAGGGTCTTAAAAAAATGAACGAAGAAAAGAGAGTATGTTATACTGGAAAGAATGGATGTTAACTGGAAACCAGTTACATCACTAGGTATAAATAGAATTGGATGTTTTATCATGTGAGTCTTGCACAAGATGTTTTTCTCACAACACATTGGCACTGAGGTTGCTTACTGGTTGGCAATTGGGGTTTGCTCCCCTTCTCATGGAGCACTGAGCAAGGAATATTCTGTTAAGGTCAGGTGGGTCTCTCTCTCATGATTAATCTCTTATGAAGACAAGGGATATTGGACCTTGGTGGACCTCACTCCTTCCTATCTTTACCTATTATGTGTGTGGAGACAGAGAAAGAGAATTGGCACTGGTAATCCTGTAGAGCTATTCCAATGCACAGTGTAATTACAACTACAGTATGTGTACTAATAAAAATCCTTATTAAAAACACAACATTCAGCTTCGGATCGACAATTGCAATGTGTTCCAATCAGAAACATGGAAATAAATGAGAGAAATTTCATCCACCCTAATTTTATAAGTTAGAACCACATTTTTTAAAATGTCCACTAATTTTGGGTACCTAAGTTCAGACACCTAGGGCTTGATTTTCAGAACCACTGGACATCTATAGATCCCATTGATTTTAATGGGATTTGTGGGCCCTCAGCACTACTGAAAATTGGGCATCCCAAATTAGTTTATGCTTTTGAAAATGGGGGCCTGTCTCTGATACACACCCCTGTTGATCTTGCATGGAATTGATGGAGATATAGGGTTTACTTTCCTCTCCACTATCATGTTCTTATAATATTATAACTTTAAAAAACAACACATGCCATGCTCACCTTAAGATGGAAAGCAATAGAATTGGAACTTACCTATTTTTTACATTGTGAAGATTGTGAAGACAGGCCAGGGAAGAGATGTTATTGCTTTACAGTTCTCTCTTACACACAAGGTTGGATTCTCTGGTGTGTCAAGCTCACTTTGTATCACTTATAAAGGGAGGAGCTGTGGGGGAGTGCAACTCTGCTATGCCCAATTTTCCACTGGTATAGAGTTCTTGCATAAGGTACAGCTGCTTTCTTGCAGCTTTAATTTGTGCCAGAGGCAGACAGCTATGAATCAGGGAGTTACAAACAGCTCCCTGACAGCACACTCTCTTGACTGTGACCACATGCAGCTTGAGCACAGTGGAAAATCAAACCCTTGATATTCCTAAAAAGTACTGTACAGACAAGTAATACTGGGTATTGTAAAACCCTCTATTTCATTATTTGTTTATGGTGCTAGGCCAGGGGTAGGCAACTATGGCACGTGTGCCGAAGGCGGCACGCGAATTGATTTTCAGTGGCACTCACACTGCCTGGGTCTTGGCCACCGGTCCAGGGGGCTCTACATTTTAATTTAATTTTAAATGAAGCTTCTTAAACATTTTAAAAACCTTATTTACTTTACATACAACAAGAGTTTAGTTATATATTATAGACTTATAGAAAGAGACCTTCTAAAAATGTTAAAATATATTACTGGCACATGAAACCTTAAATCAGAGTGAATAAATGAAGACTCGGCACACCACTTCTGAAAGGTTGCCGACCCCTGTGCTAGGCGCTTTCCAAACATTCAAGAAGCATCAGTCCCTACTCCAAGAAGCTCACAATCTAAAGACACAGATATAAGAAAACACAATGTAATGGAACAGAAAGAACAGCAGGCAATTCCCCATTCATTCCCTAATTCATCTGTGTTAGCTGTAGTACTTTATACTGTAAAAATGTTTTCTAGTTTTTCCTTTTCTTCTTCTGCAGGACCCACAGAAGGAATTGATCCTTGCTGTTCTTTCTTTTTAAAAATCCATTAAAAAATTCCTGTTAAATTAAGTTCATTTTATTCAGTACGCTATGTATTTTTCTAGATGTATTTTCAGCATTGCTAAGTGTTCAAGAGCAGCTGAATAAATGCTTCAGACACTGTTTTACTTACAAAAAGGGGGTGGGAGGGAATTGTTGAGCAAAGTTCAGCAAGTGTTTTATCATAACAGCTCAAGTGGCATGGGAGCATGGACCTCTATCATCCTTGCTTGTCTAATGGAGTCCCCTGAGACATACAGTTCAAAGCTGTCCACTGCAAATTGATTAAGTTAATCAGTACTACCAGTAATAATTAAAGATACGTTTGTATATATCCTGCAGTCTATATTGCAAGTGTCTGTTTTACTGTTTGCAACAATCAAATGCACATTGCTAGGTCCTTGAGAAGCACAGGGAAATGTTTTTGTAAATTAAAAGTATTTTATTGATTACATGCAGAAAAGAATACCTATAAAAATAAAAGTCTCCAAACCACTAGAATATTTAGCAAATGCACAGCATACATAATAACAGCACAGCAATTGCTGTTCTCTTTTTTGGAAAAGCTGAGTGATCAGCAACTTATTCCAAAAGTACATGTGAACAGCAAAAGCTGCTAAACGTTTCTTTTGTCCCTTTTCCTGCACTGTTAGATCTTGTCTGCATTGAGGAAATTTACCAAAAATTTTAAAACAGTTTTAGAACTGGTTGGAGCACCAGAGTATGGACAAAGCACAGGCCAATGGACCCATATTTAAAACTGGTCTATAGTCTTATCTATACTAGTGTTCCAACTGGTTTTAAAACTGGTTTGAATATTCTGAAAAATGTACCCAGTGTACACAAGGCCTTAGGGCCTAATCATGATCCTATAGAAATCAATGGAAGCAGGATCTGGCCCTAAGGCAGCAATTTGGAAAGTGCCAATGAGATGCCAAGGATCAAAGTGCTGACTAGAAGACAGGCAACATCTACAGCTGAAGAAAACTATTCAACCTATAGACCAGGGATAGGCAACCTATGGCACGCGTGCCAAAGGCGGCACACGAACTGATTTTCAGTGGCACTCACACTGCCTGGGTCCTGGCCACTGGTCCGGGGGGCTCTGCATTTTAATTTAATTTTAAATGAAGCTTCTTAAACATTTTAAAAACCTTATTTACTTTACATACAACAAGTATGTTATATATCAGGGGTCGGCAACCTCTGGCACGCGGCTCGCCAGGGTAAGCACCCTGGTGGGCCGGGCCAGTTTATTTACCTGCCGCGTTGGCAGGTTCGGCCGATCGCGGCTCCCACTTACCGCGGTTCGCTGCTCCGGGCCAATGGGGGCAGCAGGAAGCGGCGCGGGCGAGGGATGTGCTGGCCGCGGCTTCCCGTCGCCCCCGTTGGCCCAGAGCGGCGAACCGCGGCCAGTGGGAGCCGCGATCGGCCGAACCTGCCGACGCGGCAGGTAAACAAACTGGCCCGGCCCGCCAGGGTGCTTACCCTGGCGAGCTGCGTGCCAGAGGTTGCCGACCCCTGTTATATATTATAGACTTATAAAAAGAGACCTTCTAAAAACTTTAAAATGTATTACTGGCACGCGAAACCTTAAATCAGAGTGAATAAATGAAGACTCGGCACACCACTTCTGAAAGGTTGCCGACCCCTGCTATAGACTATATGATCTGTATTTCAAGGTGCCATCTGGTGGTATTTTACACAATGACAGGCATTTCCATACCCCCTTTTTCCCTCAACAATCTCACAGTAAGCAGGCAATTATCACTCCTTCATTACCAGTGATATACCTGCAGAGAATCAGTTACTGTGCAAACTGCTGAGTGGCACAGTATTGGTATATGTATGATAGACAAAGCAGTTTAATATTTTATCATTAAATTTGCCTTTGCCGCTCAAAATAAAAAGGGAGGGCAGAGACCTTTTTGTGCCCTTCGTCTTTAGGCAAGAAAGGATTCTCATGCCAATCTCATCCTATGTTAGGGCCTAATCCTGCTCTCATTGAAGTCAATGGAAGTTTTGCCAATAACTTTAATGGAAGAAAGTTTGGGTCCTTAGCACATACACTACAGTGCTTAATTTCAGATTCCAATAATTACCTGATAGCCTGTAAGATGCATTTGTGCCAATAGGAAGATTAATTTTCCAGTTGCTCTAACAGTCCAACTGCTAGCAAACTCTCTGTCTGAGGGATTTGGTGATGTTTCACCCATCACACTAATGCAAGAAAAAGACAGAGAAATATAGAGCGGGCAGTATAATTGGACACTCTTGTTTAATATAAATATAGAAAAGTGTCAAATTTTGCTCCAATTTACATTGATATAAATCCCAATTAACTCCAGAAAGTCAGTATATTCACTCCTGACTTACATAAAGTTAACAGAGCAGAATTTAGCCCATGAACTTCAGAAAATATGTATTTTTCTAGTCCTTATCAGTAACAGTAGGAAGTAGGGCTGTCAATTAATTGCAGTTAACTCACGCGATTAACTCAAAAAAATTAATAGCAATTAAAAAAATTAATCGTGATTAATCGCACTGTTAAACAATAGAATACCAATTGAAATGTATTAAATATTTTGGATGTTTTTCTACATTTTCAAATATACTGATTTCTATTACAACACAGAATGCAAAGTGTACAGTGCTCACTTTATATTATTTTATTACAAATATTTGTACTGTAAAAATGATAAACAAAAGAAATAGTATTTTTCAATTAACCTCATACAAGTACTGTAGTGCAATCTCTTTATCCAGAAAGTGTAACTTACAAATGCAGATTTTTTTTTGTTACATAACTGCTCTCAAAAACAAAACAATGCAAAACTTTAGAGCCTACAAGTCCACTCAGTCCAACTTCTTGTTCAGCCAATTGCTAAGACAAATAAGTTTGTTTACATTTACATGAGATGCTGCTGCCTGCTTCTTATTTACAATGTCACCTGAAAGTGAGAACAGGCGTTCACATGGCACTTTTTTAGCTGGCGTTGCAAGGTATTTACGTGCGAGATATGCTAAACATTCGTATGCCCCTTCATACTTCGGCCAATTATGCGTTAATTAAATTAGTGACTGAACTCCTTGGGGGAGAACTGTATGCCTTCGGCTCTGTTTTGCCCGCATTCTGCCATAAATTTCATGTTATAGCAGTCTGGGATGATGACCCAGCACATGTTCATTTTAAGAACACTTTCATAGCAGGTTTGACAAAACACAAAGAAAATACCAATGTGAGATTTCTAAAAATAGCTACAACACTTGACCCAAGGTTTAAGAATCTGAAGTGCCTTCCAAAATTTGAGAGGGACGAGGTGTGAAGCATGCTTTCAGAAGTCTTAAAAGAGCAGCACTCAGATGCAGAAAATATAGAACCTGAACCACCAAAAAAGAAAATCAACCTTCTGCTGGTGGCATCTGACTCAGATGATGAAAATGAACATGCGTCGATCCGCACTGCTTTGGATTGTTATCAAGCAGCACCCATCATTAGCATGGACGCATGTCCTATGGAACGGTGGTTGAAGATGAAGGACATATGAATCTTTAGTGCATCAGGCACGTAAATATCTTGCCACGCTGGCTACACCAGTGCCATGCGAACACCTGTTCTCACTTTCAGGTGACATCGTAAACAAGAAGCAGGCAGCATTATCTCCTGTAAATTGTAACCAGATTTGGGGTATGTCTTCACTAGCAACGGCAGCAGCACTTAAACGTGGCTGTGTAGTCGCGGCACCAGCACTGGGAGAGAGCTCTCCCAGCACTGTAAAACACCCACCCCCACGAGGGGAGTAGCTCTCAGCACTGGTGCACTGTCTACACTGCCTCTTTACAGCGCTGAAACTTGCAGCGCTCATGGGTGTGTTTTTTCACACCCCTGAGTGAGAAAGTTGCAGCACTGTTAAGTGGCAATGTAGACAAGGCCTTGGTTGTCTGAGCGATTGGCTGAAGTAGGACTGAGTGGACTTGTAGGCTCTAAAGTTTTACTTTGTTTTATTTTTCAATGCAGTTATTTTTTATACATAATTCTATATTTGTAAGTTCAACTTCCATGATAAAGAGATTGCACTACAGTACTTGTATGAGGTGAATTGAAAAATACTATTTCTTTTGTTTTTTACAGTGCAAATATTTGTAATCAAAAATAAATATAAAGTGAGCACTGTACACTTTGTATTCTGTGTTGTAATTGAAATCAATATATTTGAAAATGTAGAAAACATCCAAAAATATTTAAATACATGGTATTCCATTATTGTTTAACAATGCGATTAATCACATGATTAATCAAGATTAATTTTTTTAATTGCTTGAAAGCCCCAGCGAAGCACTAAAATCAGTGGAAATAGAGTAGTAAAGAAATATACTTAGACAAGCATGTGAAACTTAAAACCATACACTTTTTAAAATTTCATTTTGGTGCTATTGCAGTTTCAGAAAGGAAACTAAGTTAATTTTACAACCCTCTGATTTCCTTTTTCCTTTGTATGTAGACATTACGGATAGTCACACTAACAATCAGTGGCATTTTCATGCCTCCAGGGGAAGTTGCCCAAATTTAAGAGAGAAGGATGGGAGGTGTGAAAGCATTTGATTGTTACTTTTAAAAAATAATAGTTTGTTGAAAACTTTCTTTGGTTATTTTCATAAGAAACACAAACTCAGCAGAGGAAATATTAAAAAAATAACAACTCCTTCCCTGCTATCTAATCTCCTACCCCACACATACACCCAAAACCTAAAACATTACAAATAAGCAACCTGCTCGGTCAGGTCACATTAATCATTTGAATAGATATTTCATTGATAAATAAAAACAACTCTTTTTTAAAGTGCCCCCTGCTGAGGCACTGAAGACACTACAGTTAAAAGATGATAAAACAGCATAAGAGAGCTATTAATAAGCAAATAAAAATGGTAAAAAAGTAATAAAAAAGCAACATCATTAAATCATACAGTGGGTATGTCTGACCCCTTTAGGGTTTGCATTTTATACACATATTATTCCCATGCTTCTCCCATCTGTGTACTATATTTAATAAAATATGTGTGACTGATCTCTTAGTTCAAAGGTCAATCATATGCAATCATAGTCTATGCATAAGTGTTTGCAAGATAAGACCTAATTTTGTATGCTCCTCTTCCCCAAAGTATATAAGCATTCATCCTGGCCAACACTTACGCACAATGAACCTTACTCACAAGTAGTTCCATGGAGTTCAAGGCTCCAATTTTGCAAACACGTATCCCCCTCAAACTTCTCTTCTCTAGACTAAACATACCCAACTCTTTCAATCTTTCTTCATCGGTCACATTTTCCAAACCTTTTATCATTTTTGTTGCTGTCCTCTGGACTTTTTCCAATTTGTCCACATCTTTCCTGAAGTGTTGTACCCAGAACTGGACACAATACTCCAGTTGAGGCTTTATCTGTGCTGAGTAGAGGGGATGTATTACTTCTTGTGTCTTGCTTGCAACATTCCTGCTAATACATCCCAGAATGGCATTTGCCTTTTTTGCAGCAGCATCACACTGTTGACTCACATTCAATTTGTGAGCCACTATAACCCACAAATACTTTTCTGCAGTACTGCTGCTTAGTCAGTTATTCTCCATGTTGTATTTGTGCATTTGATTTTTCCATCTTGAGTGTAGTACTTTGCACTTATCTTCATTGAATTTCATCTTATTGATTTCAGACCAATTCTCCAAATTATCAAGATCACTCAAATTCTAATCCTGTCTTCTGAAGTGTTTTGTCATCTACAAATCTTACAAGCATACTCTCCACTCCATCATCCATGTAACTAATGAAAATATTTAATAGTATCAGACCCAAAACAGACCCACAAGATACTCCTCCCAGGAAGACTGGGAATTATTGCACGCTCTGAGCAGGAGCGCCACCAGCCTTTTCGGCGCCCTAGGCGGCGGAAGGTCCCGCCCCCAAAATTCCGCTGACGACCGGGGCGCCGGCGCCCCCCAAATAGTAGTGCCCTAGGCGACCGCCTAGGTCGCCTAATGGGTTGCGCCGGCCCTGGCTCTGAGTAGTGTCTTTCAATCAGTTGTGTACCCACCTCATAGTAACTTAATCTCAAGACTATTATTTCCCTAGNCATTATTGTTTAACAATGCGATTAATCACATGATTAATCAAGATTAATTTTTTTAATTGCTTGAAAGCCCCAGCGAAGCACTAAAATCAGTGGAAATAGAGTAGTAAAGAAATATACTTAGACAAGCATGTGAAACTTAAAACCATACACTTTTTAAAATTTCATTTTGGTGCTATTGCAGTTTCAGAAAGGAAACTAAGTTAATTTTACAACCCTCTGATTTCCTTTTTCCTTTGTATGTAGACATTACGGATAGTCACACTAACAATCAGTGGCATTTTCATGCCTCCAGGGGAAGTTGCCCAAATTTAAGAGAGAAGGATGGGAGGTGTGAAAGCATTTGATTGTTACTTTTAAAAAATAATAGTTTGTTGAAAACTTTCTTTGGTTATTTTCATAAGAAACACAAACTCAGCAGAGGAAATATTAAAAAAATAACAACTCCTTCCCTGCTATCTAATCTCCTACCCCACACATACACCCAAAACCTAAAACATTACAAATAAGCAACCTGCTCGGTCAGGTCACATTAATCATTTGAATAGATATTTCATTGATAAATAAAAACAACTCTTTTTTAAAGTGCCCCCTGCTGAGGCACTGAAGACACTACAGTTAAAAGATGATAAAACAGCATAAGAGAGCTATTAATAAGCAAATAAAAATGGTAAAAAAGTAATAAAAAAGCAACATCATTAAATCATACAGTGGGTATGTCTGACCCCTTTAGGGTTTGCATTTTATACACATATTATTCCCATGCTTCTCCCATCTGTGTACTATATTTAATAAAATATGTGTGACTGATCTCTTAGTTCAAAGGTCAATCATATGCAATCATAGTCTATGCATAAGTGTTTGCAAGATAAGACCTAATTTTGTATGCTCCTCTTCCCCAAAGTATATAAGCATTCATCCTGGCCAACACTTACGCACAATGAACCTTACTCACAAGTAGTTCCATGGAGTTCAAGGCTCCAATTTTGCAAACACGTATCCCCCTCAAACTTCTCTTCTCTAGACTAAACATACCCAACTCTTTCAATCTTTCTTCATCGGTCACATTTTCCAAACCTTTTATCATTTTTGTTGCTGTCCTCTGGACTTTTTCCAATTTGTCCACATCTTTCCTGAAGTGTTGTACCCAGAACTGGACACAATACTCCAGTTGAGGCTTTATCTGTGCTGAGTAGAGGGGATGTATTACTTCTTGTGTCTTGCTTGCAACATTCCTGCTAATACATCCCAGAATGGCATTTGCCTTTTTTGCAGCAGCATCACACTGTTGACTCACATTCAATTTGTGAGCCACTATAACCCACAAATACTTTTCTGCAGTACTGCTGCTTAGTCAGTTATTCTCCATGTTGTATTTGTGCATTTGATTTTTCCATCTTGAGTGTAGTACTTTGCACTTATCTTCATTGAATTTCATCTTATTGATTTCAGACCAATTCTCCAAATTATCAAGATCACTCAAATTCTAATCCTGTCTTCTGAAGTGTTTTGTCATCTACAAATCTTACAAGCATACTCTCCACTCCATCATCCATGTAACTAATGAAAATATTTAATAGTATCAGACCCAAAACAGACCCACAAGATACTCCTCCCAGGAAGACTGGGAATTATTGCACGCTCTGAGCAGGAGCGCCACCAGCCTTTTCGGCGCCCTAGGCGGCGGAAGGTCCCGCCCCCAAAATTCCGCTGACGACCGGGGCGCCGGCGCCCCCCAAATAGTAGTGCCCTAGGCGACCGCCTAGGTCGCCTAATGGGTTGCGCCGGCCCTGGCTCTGAGTAGTGTCTTTCAATCAGTTGTGTACCCACCTCATAGTAACTTAATCTCAAGACTATTATTTCCCTAGTTTGCTTATGAGAATGTCATGTCAGACTGTGTCAAAAGCCTTACTAAAATCAAGATATATCATATCTTCTACTTCCCCTCATAGGCTAGGCCAGTAACCTTGTCAAAGAAGGAAATTAGATTGGTTTGGCATGTTTTGTTCTTGACGATTCCATGTTGGCTATTACTTATCACCTTATATCCTCCAGATTTGAACAAATTGATTGTTTAATAATTTGTTCCAGTATCTTTGTAGGTATCAAAGTTAGAGTGTCTTATCTATAATTCCACAGGTCCGCCTTTCCCCCCTTTTTAAAGATAGGTACTATATTTGCCCTTCTCCGGTCCTCTGGGGGACCTCTCCCATCCTCCATGAGTTCTCAAAGATAATTGCCAATGATTCAGGGATTGCTTCAGCTAGTTCCTAAAGTACCCTACGGTGTATTTCATCAGGCCCTACCAACTTGAATACATCTAACTTATCTAAGTATTCTTTATTCTGTTCTTTCCCTATTCTGGTCCAAGATACTTCTCCTTTGTTGTTAATATTAATTGTATTAAATACCTAATCACAGTTAATCTTTTTAGTGAAAACTAAAGTAAAAAATTGAAACAATTCAGCCTTCTTTGTGTTGTCCGTTATTTGATGCTGCAAACACTATGTACGTACTTAAATTTATATGTCAGTAGTTCCCTTAACTTCAGTGGGGTTACTCATGGGTAAAATTAAGCATATGCTTATATGTTTGCAGGATCTAGACCCTAATTTCCATCTTAGAGTTCACCTGCCTATCTATTGGTTTAATTAGGGTTGAATTCAATTTTCTGAAGGCTAACCACTTGGCTCAAATCAACTCTTGAACCTGGCAATGTATTTGTTATTTCCAATAGCACCCACATTGTGTGTGCTGGGTGCTTTCCAAATATGGAATACACACAATTGCTGGTCTGAGAAGTTCGCACTGTAGAGACATTTAAATAAACAAAGAAAAAACAGGAACAGAAAAAAGGAGCAATAAATATATTGCAGTTGCAAGACCATTGTTAAGACTCTCAGAATTTTCTGTTTATAAATAAGGCATGTAAATTATAATTAACTTACTCATTTAACCAGTTTTTGTTTAGTAGGCCTGCCTACTGTGATTCTGTTATGATATGCTTTAAAAGCTTCTATATTGACTGAGCCTAACAATTTTAATTTCCTTGTTCTTTTACTTTAGGATCTCTTTAACTAGCTTCCTCAGTTTTTGTTTTTTAAGTTCCCTTTTCAAAAGTTTGTCATCACAGTGCTAGGTTTTAGTCTGACTTTGAACTTCATTATATTGTGTCCTCTAGCAAGAGCTATTACAAGAAGTAACCTTTTCATTACTAAATTCAGCTGCTAAATTCATCTTTCTTTCCCATTGTTCTAACCATGTCATCCATTTTTTAATCCCTCCACTGACTCTCCATTCTCCACCCCATCAGAGTCAAGCAATTTGTGATCACTTTCAAAGCTCTTCAGAACTACCTCTTCCTTATTTGCCCATTATCCCTTTCTCCCCAACCTATGGTGCCAGTCTCAACAACCCATTTGTCCATCTCTCCCAGTCCCACACACTTTCTTCCAAGTTGCCCCAATGCATCCACTGCCCACTCTGAGCTGATCCACAAAGGTTGAATGATGAAAAAGAACTTGTATATTATTTGATTTTGCTTAGACTTCTCTTCCCCCCACTCCCAGTCTCTTTGCTTGTACATTGTATCTGTTTTCTCCATCCTTTCAGTATTTTTGTCTTTTTCAGATTGTATGACCTTCAGGACAGGGACCATGTCTTCTCTGCATTTAGAAAGTTCCTAACACAATTTGAGTGCTACCACAATCTAGATAAATAACCATTAATAATTAACTCTGGCATCTTTGACACTGCTGTTCTTTTCTGAGAGTTGAAATCAAGTGTGTGTGATGTATCTGGCTTTCTAGTATGCTAAAATAATACTTCAGCTGTATTGTTTGGGGAAAAAACTTCACTTCTGCTATGTTTGCTTTAATTATCTGCACTAGTAAACATGCATGTTTTATTTATGTTCATTCTAGCTTGCTAGGGTAAATATCCTGCAATACATTTGAAACTTTAATAGTCTCTGTATTCACAATGAACACTCACAGGAAAATGAGGATTTTTTTCATACGCTATCTTATCAACTTTTCAGTTTAGGTGTATCAAAAGCTGCAGCAGCCAGTACAGCACCATCCAAGTCAAAGACTTTCAGTACAAAGTAAGGCTCTTACGTTTGGGTATTAAATTTAGAGGCCAGCAGAAAGCCCCAAACCAAATGTTTTTATTGGATAGTTTTGTCCCAATGAAAAATAATGAACAGTGTGGTCTGAAGTATTTTTAATTTATTATTTATGGGAAACAAATAGTGTAAACAGCCAATAAATAGGATTTTCACCTTCTTCGTTTCTAATAGCTGTGGGCTATCCATTGCCTTATCTAACCTGGGCAAGGTTTATACAAAGTGTCTCTCATCTCCATGAAGCAGAAACTTCAGCATTATATCCAGTCTGATTTTTGAAAGAGGATGTATGGGCTTTCACGCACTCATTTATTCTAGCCTGCCAGTTCCCAACAGCTTCCCATACCCTCCCCCTTTTCCATAGGTGCTGGAACTAGGGATGCTACCGCAGCCCCTGGCTTGAAGTGGTTTCCATTTTAGTCTGGTTAAATGGCTCTCAGCACCCCCACTCTAAAAATTGTTCCAGCACCCCAGCCCTTTTCGCTATGCACAAGCTGAGAAAAATCTCTTCTAATAATCTAAAATTGTTCTTAATCAGGCACTCATTTAAGCCTGTGATTAATACAAGGAATACAATAATAATAATAATAAACACAGGCATATTGGTTCCTTCTTGGAGAAATAGACTTACTGATTTGAATCCCAGTGGTGTGCCACATAGCTTCTGATTCTGCAATCACTTCTCACATGAGTAGTCCCATTGACTATTTGGCTGAATAAGAGTTGCAGGATCAGGCTCTTAGTAAGGGAATAATGCCTCCTAATTTGAAGAGTTGTATAAGGCTTTGAGAGCTGGACTACCAAAAAGCAGCTCATAGGTCCTTCTGAAGCTTTTAGTACTTACCCTACAGACCAGTTTTGGGACAACCCTCCCTTCTGAATCTGTATAATCAAATTTTATTAACACATCAGCCGTTCTAGTTTGGAAGTAGAAATGTTCCTTCAGAAAAGTAACCAGCATGAAGGCAACACCCATATCACACAACACGATGTCTTGTCTGCTGAAAACAAGAATGTTAAAAGTTGTGTTTTACCATGAACCAACCATAAAATCCTTCAAATAGCAGAGACTGTGCACTTCTACTGTGCAATAAATGGACTTGATTCACTACTTTTTGTGGTCACAAGGAACTGCAGGTCCACAACTGCTTCTGTCTACTGTTCCAGATTGTTTATCCAAGACCTCTGAGTCTGGCATCCAGTTAGAAGCAAAAAGTATACACTAGTACTTCACTTAATCAATGTTGAATAGTAACCAAAGCCAAAAAGGAAACTGCTAGTAAATAAAGGATTTGATAATTAGCTTTGGAGTTCTTACAGAGTTTCCCTTTGTACCTATAAAATCATGTAATCTTAGATATTTATGTTGAAATCCATACTGTTATCTGTACTAGGATAAACTATATGGGTACCATAACAGAGCTCACCGTATTTGAAGATTTTCAGAACAACATTTGTCTATATGTTCCCCTTAATAAAAGTAGTAACTAAAATGTAAACAACTTTTATAATCAGACTAGAAGCACTGATTAACAGTATAATTGATATTAAAGGAACACTTGTATAAGCCCAAATTTAACTGTATAAACGCAAATTTAATTTAGACTTCTTTCAGTCAATAGGGCAATGATTCTCAGACTATGGCCATATACCACTGGGGATTCAGAGTCCTATCCTAGTTATCAGCATAACAAAACATTTTGAAAATCAAACAGTGTTAAGTGGAGGGCTAGCAAGAGGAGGTGGGATCATGAGTGGATTTTGGGTTACAAAGTGGTGCAAAGAACAAAAAACACTGGAGAAGCACTGTGAGAGAGCATGATGGATTTTCAACAGCTTTATTTATCAAATAACTGTGCTGGGTGCTATGTAACAATACATATAATACAGTCCTGGCCCTAGAGAGCTCATTTTATAGTTTAAATAAAATAAAAGTGGAATGGGTAGATACAAATATTGTGCGAGAGGGATAACATGGCTAACAGTATTAGGAACACAAGGTTGCATAGTTTAGTTATCCGTATAACTAAATCCCTTACAGGATTCAAGAATATATATATACATATAAATGAATGCATGAACAAGAGACTGAATGGACCTGTGACACAGCACCTTTTTTTAGTCATCATTAGCATTCTGTGACTAAAAACAGTATCTATACCCAAGGGCTATATGAAAGGAACTGAGGTCTAGTAGATAGAGCACTGAATAGATCTGGATTCTATTCCCAGCTCTGCCACAAGCCTGCAAGGAGACATTAAGCAAGTAATTTCACCAGTTTGTGCCTCAGTTTTCCTACCTGCAAAGGAGTTATCCTCCTTTGGAAAGCACTTTGAGATCTAGGGATGAAAGGGGCTATAAGGCTACCAACCCTCCAGGATTGGCCTGGAATCTCCAGGAATTAAAGATTAATCTTTAATTAAAGATGTCATGTGAAGAAACCTCCAGGAATACAGTCCAAACAAAATTGGCCACCCTAACAGGTAAGTATCATTATTATTATACCACTAAAAAGCAGGATTCATCCTCAGCCGTCTAAGTGCATACAGCATTTTTTATACTTCTCACTGACACTCAATCTACTGTGCCTTGAAGTGGTCATTATTCCCTTGGACCAAAATATGATCCATCAGAATATAAGCAAAAATATAACCGCCCCCACCCCTACTTATTAGCCAGGCCAAGGTATTTGCAGCATCCCGAGTAACTTGGGCAGTTCTCCTCCGGCCGGAGCGAGCACACTGTACACGGGACTAGGGCTGAAACCAGAGCTGTGTGTGTTGAGAGCTGTGCATGGATTTTCGGGTGCTTCGTTGACACCTATTAGCTAACCCCTATTAGCTGACCTCGCTCCAGGCCGACGCGCCTTGGGCCCAGCCCTGGCTGCAAACTGTCCCGTACAGCAGCCGTATGGCCCGCCCTAGGGTCGGACCTCCGGCTGCACGCTCAGCACGGCCCCTTACTAGCAGTGGCTGGCCGCACTACTGGCGCCGCGCCGCCCCGCGCTACACGCAGCCGCACCTGGACAAGCCGCTGCCCCCCAGCGGCGCGTGGCTAACTCCGCCCCCCACCCCTACACACGTGGCCGCTCCAACTGCCGAGCCGACAGTCACCCCGTGACTCTGATAGAGAGAACGGCAACCGAAAGGACAGGTTGCGCACGCGTGTCGGGAATCCGCGTAGTCGGGTGGGCGCATGTGCTACAGAAAGGCCATGGAGCTGCGCATGCACATCTGGAATCCGGGGAGGGGTCACATTGCGCATGCGCACCCGGAGTCCCAGGGGGGGGGAGCGTGCAAGAGAAACAGTTTCTTCTTTAACTCTTCCTGTGCCGGAGTCGGCGGCGGTTAGTGGTACTGGTGGCGCGTCCTGACGCTGCGGCCTCGGCCCGCCATCACGTGGGCGTGACGCACCCGAGAGAGGGGTGGAGAGACCGCAGGTGAGTGGAGGGCCCGGGGACTCCTGCGCTAATGGGGGGGAAGGACCGCGGAGACGCGGCCCCTTGCGGCGCAGCCTGGGAGCCGCTTCCCTCCTCGCCCGGGGCGCCGCAGCGGGGGGTGGAGTGGGGTGAAGGTGCGTATTGGGGGGGGACGTGTGTGAGTTTGTTCCCACCCGGGCTCCCCCGCCTCACATTGTTTCTCTCTCCAGGCTGCTCTGTGGTGGCAGTGGCTGGCGATGGCCCAGGCTCCCATGGAGGAGGAGGAGTGCCCCGAGCTGATTCCCATAGAGGATCAGGAGGTTGCGGGAGAAGAGGCTGAACTCAGCCACGGCACCAAGATCCCAGTCACTATCATCACAGGCTATTTAGGTAACCAGCTCACCTAGCAGCACTAAACCTCGAGCTTCCTCTCTGGGGTCTTTACAAAGCAAACCCGCCCTATGACGTGCTTTTTACCGCTGCCCTAACAGCGTTCCATACAAAACCAACATTTGCCTTGTTTTATGCATTGCACAGTGACTTCAGTTGGGTGTATGGGGTGGAATTTGACTGTTCATATTCTTCTTGAATAGAACAATCTGTGGAATGAGGAGCACTACTCCAAACAAACCATGCAGCCATCTTCCTAGTATTCTATATTTCATGACAAAAAGAGCGTATAACTACGTATCTAACATCAGTTCTGGTGTCCCTCTAAACTACTGTTGTCATGTTTTCAATTTACAGTACATACAATACAAACTTGGTGTCATGGCACCACTATCTATAGAAAATACTTCTGTCACAATGTGCTTGCAGAATCATTTTGGAGAGTTAAATGAACTTCTGTGGTTATTCTTATAAAATAGCTCATAAGTCCTGACCTGCACAGTTAGGGCTTGTCTACACAGCAGGTCACTGCATGGCAAGCCCAGAGTGTGAATCTACAGCCAAGCTGCCCTCTGGGACTTTCAGTGTGCTGTAGGAGTGTCCACATGGGACATTACTGTGCTGCAAGCTGGTGCACATCCTGGCTTGCTGTGCAGTAATTTGCCATACAGACAAACCCTAAATTGGCTTTCCAGCCGTAGCAGTCAGTCCATTTTGTTCCATGAAAAGAGGAGTGCTAAGATTACATGAGTAAGCACTCAAAATGTGATGCAAGTGTTTAAATGGATGTCTTGCATGACCGATTGTATAACTGACCAAGAGCTTTTGACACCCCTTGAAAAAGTGCACTGCAAAATTGTATGAATGCTGTATTGCCAGCCCTAAGCGTTCAAAAATCATGAGTTAGGTCCCCAAAAACTAAGATTGGTTTAAAAATCACAGAAAGGACATTTAAAAAAAATTCTGTTTCAAGAGAGCCAATACAGATTTTTTTTTATTTCCCAGCTCTTAGGGAAGGGTATTGTCCGAGTCAGTGAAACTGACAGCCTTTCAGCCCAGCTGGGGAAGCGGCAGAATGCCCCACTGCTCTGCTTCTTCACCAGCCACCTTCAATATGATAATTATACTTGTTTTTTTCCCAAAACATAGTGACCTAGAGAGGTGACAGCTGCTTAATAGTTAAGGTTGCAACTCAGTTTATGTATATAAGCCCAATTTTGGCCTCTCACTCTCAGATTCACAGAAACCCATACAGGGCTCAAAACTTAGATTAGATCTAGGGCTGAGGTAAAATTTTTCTGTAAAATTGAAGTGACAATGGGTGTCACAATTCCAAAAATCCATGGAAGATTTTTGCCACCTTTATAGCCCCCCCCCCCCCCCCCCCCAAAAAAAAGACGAAACCAGCTCTACTGAACTTGCCTAGCTGAGTTCTCATGCCTAGGACTAAAATTTAGTTGATTAGTATGAAATTATTAACATTTCTTTAGAAACAATGCTATAAAACATCTACTCCAGCAGTATTGATATAGAATAACAAATTACTGCTGGGAACCTAAACTTTCATGTAAAAAAAAAAAGTTTTCAGCCCAGTTCATTGCAAAAATAGATAGAAATGTAATCTCATTGTTAAGAAGGCTTATCAAATGGGGAAAGAGAGAATTTTATAACAAAAGATTTGCCATGGGTGGGAAGAGACTGGTGAGCCCCTTAAGACTTGTAGGGCATAGAGGGAACTCAGTAAGGCTTCTAAGATTTATGTGAAGTGCTAAAATAATCCCTTGGGTTCTCTTCCAAGTACTACAAATAATTTTTAAAAAATGAGGGGCATAATTTAATTACAAATATAAAAATAAAATGTAATGCTTCTGAAGGTATCAGATCAGAGAATGAGTACTAGCACTTCATTGGGTGTTAATTTCTAAAAAGTATATTTCAGGAGCACGGTGGTAACATTGAATTTGAAAATTCTCCTTATACTTTATTTTTGATCTACTGAAATTTGTGCTGTTTTTTAGGTGCTGGGAAGACAACTCTTCTTAACTATATTTTGACAGAACAACATAGCAAAAGAATAGCAGTTATTCTAAATGAGTTTGGAGAAGGTATGTAATGCTACAGAAATATTGTATAGAAACAAAAATTGGGGAATACATAAGCATTTTCCTGTTTTGTTAAGAAATGCTTTAGGAAAGTAAACTATTAAAGGCAGATAAATGTATAATGGTGCATGGATTGATATCTAAATTGATTGTTCCTCAAGCTAAGGCTATCTGAGTGGCTTATGCAGTTTCTCAGCAGTGTAAAATTGAGACCATGTCCTCAATATACTTGTACATGTGGGATGAACACTACAATAAAAATTCAAAAGTTTGCTTATAGATTTGGGATATGTCAATTCCCTTTTGTTCAAAAGAATGCTAGTAGACATTGCTGTTCAACTAACATTGAACATAAAGAACTTGCACAAGACCAAACTAAAGAGAAGCTTAGTAGTGTAATAAATCAAGCTTCCCTAGCAAGAAATGTGTCAAATGACTGTAATAGAGCTTGCAACTGTTGAAGCTGGACGATGAGATTCCTTCACTTTTTCCAGCAACTTAGTGCTATTTTTTTTTTAATTTTAACTGATTACTTTGCTCTGCTTTTATATGGCTGTTGATGATGAAGAAATATAGTATCGAGAACCTGTGCAATCCCCCACCCTACTATAATGATGTTGACAAGTTTCCATCTTCATTATAAAAATTCTTGCTATGGACAACTCAATTCATAATCTGTGAGTGGAGTCGAGAGAAGATTATTTCTAGGAGTAGTAGACAAAGCACTGAGTTGGGAGTTAAGAACCATGGAGTTCTAAATCTAGTACTGCCAATGACTTGCTAATTGGCCTTAAGCAAGTCACACAACCTCTCAGTTAATGTCTGCAGTTTTAAAAATGTGTAAGAGTTAAGTATTAAACCATTTTTCTTTGTCTCATACATAAATTCAATTTGTCTGCGTCATAAATGACTGTCATACCACTTTGAATGCCTCACCTCCATTCCGCCTACGCATTCAAATAAATGGGTAATACTTCTACTTTTGCAGGTTTATTTTTTGTTCTTCATAGGATGATTTGGCCCGTAGACCTTAAATTCGCCTAATATAAAATGATTGCTTAAACTAAGTATAATGTCTAAAGAATTTGTCAGGAAGGTTTGATGAGAACATGGAACAGAAATAAAGCTCAGAAATCTGTCCCGTTTGATTTTTTCTCATCTTATTTTTCAGGTATTGTTGCACGTTTGTAGGTTTAAAATGTGCTACTTATGCCCTTCCTGTATTTTTAGGAAGTGCCTTGGAAAAATCCTTGGCTATAAGTCAAGGTGGAGAACTCTATGAAGAATGGCTGGAGCTCAGAAATGGTTGCCTGTGCTGTTCAGTAAAGTAAGGAATATTTTGTGGGGGTGGTTTATATAAACGTTAGGACATGGGTGGCCAACCTGTGGCTCCGGAGCCACATGCGGCTCTTCAGAAGTTAATATGCGGCTCCTTGTATAGGCACCGACTCCGGGGCTGGAGCTACAGGCGCCAACTTTCCAATGTGCCAGGGGGTGCTCACTGCTCAACCCCTGGCTCTGCCACAGGCCTTGCCCCCACTCCACCCCCTCCTCTGAGCCTGCCATGCCCTCACTCTCCCACCCCACCTCAAGCCTCCTGCACGCCACGTAACAGCTGATCGGGAGGTGCAGGGAGGGAGGGAGAGGTGCTGATTGGCGGGGCTGCCAGTGGGAGGGAGGTGCTGGGAGCGGGGGGGAGGAGGGAGCTGATGGGGGGCTGCTGACTTATTACTGTGGCTCTTTGGCAATGTACATTGGTAAATTCTGGCTCCTTCTCAGGCTCAGGTTGGCCACCCTTGCATTAGGAGTAAGCTTGGGGTTTGCTCTCTCTTCTTTAAATTTCATTTTTTCACAGTCCATCATGTACACCTGGATATTTGATAGGCATTAGGTATATCATCTACAGTGTTTAAAAAAAAAAAGCTAAATGATATTGAACTTCTTGCTGTTCTATATATATTTTTTAATGCCAGAATCCTTGAATTAACTTCTGTTTTCTATTTTGGTATTTTATTACTTTGTATCATAATTGTTTCACATACTTGCATCAAATGTTGACTGACTTATTGGGGTGGAAGAATAGTTGAATATCTATAAACAACTACAGAAAGACAAACTCTCACTCTCAAAAGGAATGTATGTTCTACTGATAGTATTACAGAAACTGAGCACAGTGGTTTATTAGAGGTCACAGAATCACAGAATATCAGGGTTGGAAGGGACCTCAGGAGGTCATCTAGTCCAACCCCCTGCTCAAAGCAGGACCAATCCCCAGACAGATTTTTACCCCAGTTCCCTAAATAGCCCCCTCAAGGATTGAACTCACAACCCTGGGTTTAGCAGGCCAATGCTCAATAACAACATATACAATAGAATAACTAATGAGTACAATATGCCTTCCATAAGATATTCAAATGTTGTTGTATTTTGGAAAGTAGCTCATTTGAAAGGCTTTGCTTATTAGATAAAACTATAACTAGCTGAATTGTAAAGCCCCCTTGTTTAGCCTCTTATTTTTAATCTAATATTAAGAGAGCGATCCCAGGGGTTTCTCTTGTCCCAGATGAAATTGCAAATCTTGATTCCTACCAGTCTGCAGTCACCCATGGAAATAGTTACTGAAGGTTTTATATCACCATATATTTTCCTGCCCTATGTGCCTTCATGTTCTACCTTGAACACACATGTTCCGTAATAACTTGCAAACAACAATCATGCTTAACCTCAAGAAGGTAGTGGAGGAGCTTCAAAATTGAGGGAAGACATGCCTTAAAGTTGTCAAGGAAATGAACAGTATATTGATTAAATTTGCTCATGGTATGGAGGGAACTCATTAAGGCTGAGTTCCCTCCATAAAAGCTACAAACACCAGTGAGGTTAGAGAAGTAATACTTAAAGACCTAGAACAATTCGAATTTGAAAATGCCATAACATAGCACACATAACGATGAAATTCAGTGTTGGTGGGTGGGAGGAATACAAGATAATCTATGTGAAATAGGGTTGGCGAATCCAAAATACAGGTACTTGATAGGCAGAAACCTGGAAATCAGTAATCCTGAAAAAGACATAGGAATGATAGTGGACAGCAAATTATACATGAGTTTGCAGTGTGGAGGATTTTTGGTTTACATTGCCTAAACGTAGTTTTGGCCATATATATATGGAGGCATAACATCAAGGAGCAGGAATAGTGACCACATCTGCAATATGCCCATCTTTTTGTTCTGTTTACAGCGCCTAGCACAATGGGGCCCTGGCTCATGACTGGGGCTTGTTGGCACTACCGCAATACTAATAATACTGTGTTCAGTTGTGGGCATCTACTGTCCAGAAACATGAAGAGCCTGTTGGAGAGCGTTAAGAGAACCAAAATGAACAGGGGCTGGAGGGATTGATTTGAAGAGAGTTTAAGAGATAAGAATATATTAATATAACTTGCCGAAGATTACTGTGATGGAGACATAACTCAACAAATATTGGAAGAGAGTAAAAGTAAAGGGCGAGAAATTAAGGGTAGTATTAAATAAAGGAGTGAAATTATGGTCATAAATATAGACCCCAATTAGTAAGAACTTTTTGACAGTGAGACCTGTTAGGCTGTAGAGTAGTCTCCCAGTGGAAATTGTATAAGCTTTAACACTTGGAACATTTTAAATTTGCTTGGACAAAGGAGTACAAAAGGTACTGTAAGTGACATCTTGTATTGACAGGGAGACAGACTGGATAACCTACTAGGTCTTTTACTTTTTTAATATCTGTCACACTATGAATGCATGTAATTAACATGTTGGATTCCTTTCATAACACTAATTGGGATGTACAGTAACACTTTTGTTGAGTCACTAATAATACCACACCAACTCAAAGCGGCACCAGACACTGCCAGAACAACAGATGCAAAACCTGCAGACATATTTTCACTGCTACAATGGTCAATACTCCCCACAACGCACCTTTCAAGATCCATAGGTCATATGCACACCTATCACAATGTGTGGTGCACCTCATCTAGTGCACTAAATGCCCCAATAACAACTATGTGGGTGAAATCAGACAATCCCTACACACTCAAATGAACTCACACAGGAAAACAATAAAAGACAAGCACCACATTATCTGTGGGTGAATACTTTTCACAAAGGGATCACTGTCTATCTGATCTATCAGTTCTCATCCTCAAAGGAAACCTGCACAACACTTTCAAAAGATGAGCCTGGGAGCTTAAATTCATAACTTTGCTAGATACTAAAAATCATGGAGGGAATAGAGACACTGGATTTATGGCTTATTACAACAATTTATAACCCACTAACAAGCTTCCCCTCCCCCCAGCTGCTTCCCCTCCTCCCTTCCTTTCCCTATGACTGGAGGGGTGTTAATGGACCACTTCACCTTGAAAGTCCCTTGACATATATATTACCTAGTTATGCTAAACAATATGTTCCACCTTGTATTTAGCTGTGACACTCTGAGTAGGTTTCCCAGACCTGAAGAAGAGCTCTGTGTAGCTCCAAAGCTTGTCTGTCTCACCAACAGAAGTTGGTCCAATAAAAATATATTATTACCAAATAGTTAAAATGAGATAGAGGTTAAGTGATTTGTCTAAGGTTGCACAGTGAGTTGGCAGTTCTGAGTATAAACTACAAATTCTAACTACCAACCAGTCCCTTGCTTTAAGGATTAAACCACATTACCTTCCATATGAATAAAAAACATAAAACATATTCATATCTATTGTAGCTCCTGTAAAGGCTGCTCTAGTTTAAAACTATTTTTTTTTTTTTTTTAAACAGGGACAATGGCTTGAAGGCTATTGAGAACCTGATGCAGAAGAAGGGAAAGTTTGACTACATACTACTAGAAACCACTGGATTGGCAGATCCAGGTAGATAATTATATATTCGTGATAGCCATGGTGAATATCCTGTTTTTGTGAGGTTAGAAATCATTTTTTATTTGCTTGCATAGTATGCATTTTTATTTCAAATGTGTGATAGTGTGGTGTGTGTTCACATGCTTGACTGCAATACAAATTATGAAATTGGATCAGTTAAAGATTTTGTTGCACAAGCCAGAATAGAATCCAGCATTCTCTCCTGCAGCAGTATGGGCTCGTAAAAAATGATAAATATTTTTCAGTGTGGCTCAGAATACGCAGGCAGCAAATATCAGACATGGCAGTGAAAAGTGTGGTATAAAAACTGATGGCTCTGAGTCAGGAGGTGCTGTTTTTATGTAACACTTTTCAGACTATTATGCTTTAATTATATATATTATGTACATGTATTATGGGGATTGTCAATGATGGACTTGTATTTTGTTAAGGCACAGCACATACTGTCAAACAGGCAAATGTATTATCTAAATGTGTGAATCAGATGAATATACAGAAACTTCCAGTTCGCAGCTGGTAGCACAGAGTTAAATATTGCTGAATTTGTAGACAATCTCTCATGCTGAATGTACATATATAGTTAATTATTTATTCCAGTCCAGTAATAAAATATGCCAGTGATTCAATGGGTGCTGTTTATATTTTACTATACAAAAATGACATGTATATGTTGATTTTAAAATTAAGGAAAACTATTTAAAAACAGTCTGCCCTGACCTCTGTTAATTAAAAACCTGTTGTTAGCCAAGAAAGTGAAGGAAATTCTTATTTCCCATTTAGGAAACTGACATTCTTCAGTCCAAAGCTAAATAATTGTCATGGTAAAGTAATTTTCTTTAAAAGAAAGGACATTGATTCAGCCCCTGTTACACACACATCCTATTTCAGTCAAATTGGAAAACTATTAAGGTTTTAGGGGAAAAAATCAATAGATATCAGGAAACCATTAGATCTTGTGGCCCTTGCTATATCTTGCATGAGTAATCACTGTAAACAGCTGACAGGTATTTCAGAGTTGACACAAAGTGATGCTTGGGGGACCACATCTTGTCAGTTAAGTTGGATGGCTTTAGACATTGGAATGAGTTCAGTTATTATTGTTTTTCCCTATATGTTTCATTCTTTTAGACAGCCCTGTCACTAACTAGAGCCATGATGCTTTGAAAAATAAAATACATTCATTGCTGTCAGCTTCTCCTCTTCATGTTGTGGCACTGTTACATGTTAAATCAGTTCATGTCAAAACAAATTATGATGTCTTATTTATAAATATATAACATTTATCCTGAAGACACTAGGCCTCTTTTTGTACTGGGGCTTTTCAGGAATAACCATGAATATTATACCCCTCTACCTTTTTCCTCTCAGAGCTGATATCTTTTGCGAAGGTTTTGACTTGTTAAATTTTATTGGCTGATCTTAGTTTACATGTTTTCAGGACTTCTTTTTATGCACAGGTTGAACATATTATTTCAGAGGCACATGTAACGCCTACCCTCCCATGATTATTTTTTTCTTCAAGGAAATGAAAATACTTTGTAATTAAATAGCATCTGTTTCTTCCAAGAATCCCATAGTGCTTTACAGAGTGAGGGATCAATTCTCCACTGATTTGTGTAGTCATTGACTTCTCCAATATGAATGTGAAATGTTGCCAAGTCAGAATTCTCCACTCACACCATTGTATGCTTTGCAGAGGTATAAACAACCAAACAAGGTGCAAGGCAGTAGATAATCTAGCTCTTGTAGCTGTATTACACTACCTATCTCTGAAGAGCATCCTCTTCTGGGGTGGCAATAGCAACAGCTAATTAGTTCCAGCGACATGATGTACACACATGTATGTGAAAGGAAATATGAAAAATGCCATATCCAACATAAACTACTGTGGGAATATAAATGAATATAAATATAAACCTGAGTCAGAATTGGGCCAGTCCACTAGTGCTAACACCTTTACTCTTACAAAAAGTACCTTAGACGTTTAATACTGCATTTTTTCATTTCAATGTTTAACCATCAGTAATGAAGCAAAATGTGTCATTGTTAAATATTGAAATTGAAGACTTCAGAAAAACTATAGTGTTTGGTATCAACTCAACAAAATATTACTAGTTCAAAGGAAAGCTTTAATCTTCAATAATTAAACATTTTGTTTAATATTGATTTTATAATTAACTGTTATAAAATCAGCTTGGAAACCAGTTCATTCTCTTCCAAAGGAGGTTCACAAATGACATTTCAGAAAGATACTTGGCTCTAGTACCAGACTCAGAAATAATACCAAATTTAATTATTTTTTAAAAAATACGAATTGTGTCAAAAAATTATTATTCTATTAACTTACATACTGTTGGTTGAGGAAGAAATGGATGCAGCTTTTCTGAAGTGCAGTCAGCCTCCGGAATTTTTTTTGGTCAGGCCTTGTCTGTACCTGAAAAGTGCACTGGTGTAATGAAATCAGTTTAAAAATGGATGTAGTGAAACCTCTGCAAACCTCTAATGTAGATGCACTAAACCGGTTAGTCTTGCTTGTATCAATTAAGCTTCAGTTACCAATTTAAAATACGTTGATACAAACTAGTATTACACTGGCTTAAATGCATCTAAATTGATTTTATTAAACTGCTGCACTTTTCTAGTATGGAACCCAGCGTGCTGTATTGGGTTATCTTCATCTGTGTCCCACGCTGTTTTCTCATGTGAAGAACTGGGTGGGGTATTAGGGAAGAAAGAGAGGTTCCTAGCAGACTGCATTAGGAACTAGCTCCTCTCAGAAGTCCTGATCCAACCTTTTTTCCTCTCACTGTAAATCCCTCCTTTCTCTCTGCTACTACATAATAGGGGTACTGGAAACTTGGAGTAGATAAGCTCACCCAGGGATAGCAGGGGAAGAGGGAACCAATGACAGTACCCTAGAAAATGGGGTTCAGTAGATAAAGGATCAGGTAAAAGGAGCAACAAGGCAAGCTGATGCTAAATGCATGGTTGGAGAGAGGTAAGAGAGCAGAATGATGAAAGTGTAGTCAGGAGTGTGAGCGGAGAAGAAGTAGTGCGAGACTGTGTAGAAAATAGTGTAGAGGTTGAGGAGGATGAGCACAGGCCATTACTTTGAACAAAAGGATGGATCAGTTTAGTGAAATCGCAGAGGTGCAAGGAGGAAAAAAAACACAGAAGAGAACTATAAAGAATTTGGAATTAAGAAATGTGTTTGCTGACATGGTGGTAGAGTCATGTTGAGGGGTTTCTTTTGTTTTGAATTTTTTTATTTTTATGATGCACCTGTGAGAGCTCTCACAACTTAGGTGTTGCTATCACTGCTTTCAGGACTTACAGCAGCATCACTGCACCAAATATATGGTTGGAGAACCAACATTTTTAATACTTGATTTCGTGTTCTTCTGGCATCAGGGGGAAAGTTGAAGAGTAGCAACTGTGAACAGGTGTGATTTAAAAACTGCTTAGAGATGAGTGTTTTCTGGTACATCATCCATCTTGCAACTAAATGTCTTGCTTGTTAGGTGCTGTGGCCTCCATGTTTTGGGTTGATGCTGAACTAGGAAGTGACATATATCTTGATGGTAAGAAAAAGTGTGTGTTTATCTTCTATAATACTTGTGAGGGGTTTTCTCCCACTTTAGTGTGAGTTATTTGGACAATTTCTTTTCAAGAAATAAACAAGTAGCTTGATTGCAGAGGCATGAGTGAAAACTTATTTGCTATTATTTATGTCTGCGTAACCTCGTGTTCATTATTTTCTCAATGAAATATGTTTAAACCTTAAAAGAATTTTTTTACTGGACTTGTGCAAACATGCCAAATTCTGAAGTCAAAGGTAGTGATGACTCTTAATTACATAGACACTACTTTTCATCATGATAAACTGTCCGTAAGTTGAAAACAATGTGTGTGAGCAGATACCTGTAACACTGTATAGAAGCATGTAAAACAGTTACAAATGATATGATTTATGGAATTTCTTCTTGCCATTACAAAATCTGGTTGTATTGGTGGAATTCACTTTCTTTGGTATCAGTTGTATCATTGAAACTATTCCACAGTACTGGCCACTTAAAGAATTTCTGGATCTGGATAGAGTAGGAAATTCTGAAACTTTTTACTTATCTATATATCCCATCTTTGGTTGGTTTGTTTTTTTCCTCCTCTTAATCTCTTTCTTTAGCACTCTTGTTCTCTGTACCCCTTTCTTTCTCTTGCACCAATTGGTGAGCCTCTCAAAAATATTCAGTGTGTTGTAGTCGGACTTATTTTGTTCACATTTTTACTTATTTTCTCAACATTCTTCTTAAAAAATATATATTTCTTTTGGGCAGTCTGAGAGAGCCTGTCTGCTCAGTAACATAGGCCACCAAGAACACAATGCCTTCCATTGTCTTTTCTCTTAACTGGCTCCCCCATTGAATACTGATTCAAATGCATAGTTTTGGTCCTCTGTGGGATTGGTCCCAGTTACATGAGGGACCACCTCACCTTCTGTTCTTGTTTACCTCCTTTGCCAGCTGTGTTCCACCGCCAGACTTGAGTGACGCTTGTGTGTGGCAGGAGATGGTTCTCTTGGCAAGTGGCTGTGTATCTGGAAGTTGCTCCCAGAAATGATCAGAATGACCATGCTCCTCAGTTCCTTCAGAATACTACTCCTATAACACCACCACAACACCTTTCCCCACATCCAGCCCCTGCGGACTGGAACAAGGAGAAAGATGCATCTGTATTATGTGTACACCTCACCATTTTGGTAGGCACTCACATACCACAGTGGATGAGCACTATATAAGAACCTATATAATTAGGAAACAATTATAATATTTTCCGCCAGATTGGTGAGAGTTTTGCAGGTTATAAGTAACTGAAAGTGGGGTTAGAATAAAAACTCTTGTGTAACCTTAACTATTGAGGTTGCTGCTGCCCCTGTAATTATTCAAGAAGCTAACATACTCTTAGAAGTTTTCAGTTTATTTCTTAATCAGTACTCTTCATTCTAGATGTCACTTACAAACTTTTTCCCCCCAGGTATTGTGTCTGTTGTTGATGCTAAGTATGGACTGCAGGTAAGATAGTAATATTTAAAAAAATACTGTAAACCAAAACAGTAGATAGAAGTAATGGTCTTTTACATGTTTTGTTTATGGATTAACTTCTAATATGCTAATTCTTGGGGTGCGTGAAGCTATGTTGCAATTGCAGTTTCATAACAAATTGCAGCATTGTTTCATCCAGATAATCGCGAGGTGTTAAAAAGCCTCTTCTTTCCCTTTAATGTAATGCTTTATAGGTGAACAAGAAATAGCGTTCACAGTAGTTCGCAAGCTGTTGTCTGCAGAGCTCTTCTCTGCTGAGAACTGTTAGGGCAGATGGTACTTGTTCCTCTTAGTCAGGGCTGGCTCTAGGCATCAGCACTCCAAGCATGTGCTTGGGGCGGCACTCTGGCTCCCTTTTTTTTTTTTTTTTTTTTGCTTGGGGCGCAAAAAGCCAGGAGCTGGCCCTGAGCGGAGGTGAGCTGCGGTGGTGGGAGGGTGCGGGGAGGGCCGCAGGAAGTAACCCTGGGGGCGGGGGTCAGAGGAACTGCTCCCCCCCCCCCCCCCCCCCCCCCCCCCCCCCCCCCCCCCCCCCCCCCCCCCCCCNTCCCCCGAATGCGCCGCCGCTCCGCTTCTCCCCCCTCCCTCCCCTTTGCTTGGGGTGGCAAAAAACTTGGAGCCGGCCCTGCTCTTAGTCTCTAGCAATTTATACAGATACCCAGGCTCTTGATTGCAAACAAGAGCTTAGATGACTGTAAAATTGGCTGGAAAGATGAAGATTCCCTCTTTGGTCCCAACCAACAATCAGTGCTACTTTTAAAGGAAAGAGGAGCTGATCTCAGGGACTGGAATAGGCAGTCATCAGTGGGATTAGAACTGCTATTAGAAAAAGAGTATCTAGGGCAATAGGAAGAAGGGAGCAAGGCAGTATGTACAAAGGTGAAGAGAGCCAGGACGCCAGACATATATTCAGTTTAATGGAGGACCATACAGCAAGAAAGTGGAGGAGGAGAGGACCAGGTGGCAGGCAAACATGTATGTGGCGGGAGAGAGGACCAGAGGAGATAGGAAAAGGAACTGAAATGAGAATAGTAGGTACTGTGACTAATTTCAGAAAGGCTAAAACTTTTTGGATAAAGAGCTAAAAATACATGTTTTCAATTTTAGACAATTAGCGTAATTGTCACAGGGATATTGTGAGATTGAGTGAAACGAGAGGTGGCCCACAATTATAAATGAAACCAGGTGCAATTAAGATGTGATCTACACTATGAAAATGTTTGTTTCCCTGATTTTAACATCTAGATCAGGGGTAGGCAACCTATGGCACAGGTGCCGAAGGCGGCACACGAGCTGATTTTCAGTGGCACTCACACTGCCCGGGTCCTGGCCACCGGTCCGGAGGGCTCTGCATTTTAATTTAATTTTAAATGAAGCTTCTTAAACATTTTGAAACCTTATTTACTTTACACACAACAATAGTTTAGTTATATATTATAGACTTCTAGAAAGAGACCTTCTAAAAAGGTTAAAATGTATTACTGGCACACAAAACGTTAACTTAGAGCAGGGGTCTCAAACACGCGGCCCGCGGGCCGCATGCGGCCCGCAGGGCTATCGCATGCGGCCCGCGAGCTCCTCNTGCCCTGCCCCTGGTGTGGGTCGGGCCGGAGCCCACCCCCCGCACTCCTCCTGCACCCCGACCCCCTGCGCTGAGTCCCCTGCCGCACCCCGACCCCCTGCCCTGAGCCCCCGCCACACCCCACATCCCGACACCCTGCCCTGAGCCCCCTGCTGCACCCTGCACCCCAACCCCTTACCCTGAGCCCCCTGCTGTACCCCGACCCCCTGCGCTGAGTCCCCTGCCGCACCCCGACCCTCTGCGCTGAGCCCCCACCGCACCCCACACCCCTCCTCTGCCCCCTGGGGGCAGGGAGGGGGCAGAGTTGGGGTGGGGATTTCGGGGAAGGGGTTGGAATGGGGGCAGGGAAGGGGTGGGAAGAGGCGGGGCAGGGGCGGGGCCTCATGGAAGGGGTGGAGTGGGGGCGTCAGTAAATGCGGCCCTCGGCCCAATGCACTAGTCCTCATGTGGCCCTCGAAGTCATTTGAGTTTGAGACCCCTGACTTAGAGTGAATAAATGAAGACTCGGCACACCACTTCTGAAAGGTTGCCGATCCCTGATCTAGATACTTTCTCTGTTTTTAAGCATACTAAATGTTCTAGGTAAACTGAAGGATGGTGTTTAAAGAGAAATAAAAATATTAAGAGAGAGTTCTTTCATTGATATCCTTGTTTGTTCTATGCTCCTTAGGGTGTTGTCTACATTTTTGTGACCTTTGAGTGTTTTTATTAATATTCCAAAATCTGCTTAGAAAGGGTCTAATATGGACAAAGCATGTGTGAGGGAGACAAATATGAAACATTGAGGTAAAACAATGGAAAAAACTATGATAAAATGTACCAGGAGTAAAGTTTACAAAATTCTGTGGAAGTTTTTTTCAGTGCTTTCAAAATACAATTGGTGAGGGAGAAATGTAGAACAATGGAATCAAAATAAAATTGCAAAGAATTGGCAAAATAGCTAGAGTACTTAAACTTTTAACACTATCTGCAAAGGATTAATTAAAGCATGCCATTTGTCATTAGTTCTATTTTCTGGATAGCTTCAAGAATAGTGAGGCATCAGAAGGAGGGAAGTTGGAAACTTGTTTTAAACATTCCTAACATTAGATACATTTTACGCAAGGGAGTTAGAGGTACCCAGAGTGGAAGTTTATAATCTCCCTGATAATTCTGATAGAGAATTCTAGATGACCAGAAGCGCTTGGACATCTCATTCTGTTTCAGTAAGGCACAGTGTTCAGGACACTATCTTTAGATTGCATTGCTTTGCATTGCAAAAGTGTTTTATTATCCAAATAGAATAATTTAAAGCACTATAAATGTTATACATCTTCAAAAGCCTTTACGCATACTAGCCAATTAATCTTTATAACATAGCTATGAGCTAAGTTTGTCTTTTTACTAAAGAAGATACTGAGACAGAGAGATTATGTGATTTGCCCAAGGCCAAACAAGAAGTGGCAGAGCAAGGATTAGTACCTTTTGATTCCCACACTTGTTTTCAATCCATTATGCTGGACGTTTCATTACTTGCAAAATGCTGATTTTTGGTTTTCCTTTATATTGAAGCAAAACTAATTTCATTGCACAGAGCAGAGTCATGTATATACCTGAATGCTATAATTGTTTAATTTCTGGGTTTAGTGGATGTTCTTACATTTGTTGAGTACAGTGCTAACAACAGTAAGAAGTTTTGAAATAATACATAGTAAATGTTTAACATCTGTGCTAGCCTGAAGAAACTTCTTACATTATTAAATCAGTAAACCGGCGCAAAACTGACATACTGTCAGGATAATAGAAACTTTAAATCTTCTCAGTCATACGCCAGATAAATAACTTTTGCTTTTTATAAAGAATTTGCTAACTTGTCCATTTCTTTTGGTTGCAAAGCCTGACCTCAGCAGCTACTTGTGATTCAAAGAATTCTGAAGGCAATACAAGTAATGACACTGGGATAATAGGCAGCAATTTAAGGGTGTCATGCTTCACAGACCCAACCCATCACAAGAAGAGCTAAGAAATAGTACCCTGTGGCCAGCCAGCCAAATTGAAACTGAAGTGGTAATTGATATCATGGGCTATCACTCTAATGGGATTGTCACCCAGCAATCTGAAATATTCATTTTTTAATCATGGGCAAACGATTGGACAACTTGAAATGACAGTTCTCTACTCTCAGGACCTGACACTCAGGCCACTGACCTTGTTCTTTTCAGAGCTACAAATCTGACAGCATTTAATGCAATAGAATCAATGAGTAGCGAGTTACAGAGAAAAGGTCAGAAGAGAGGTTTCATTCTAGTCCTCCTGTTATTGCACAACCTGTTTAAACAATTCACTTAGAAAACAGTTTTGACTTAAAAAGCTAGGGGAAAAAATAGACTGACATTATGCAATGGGATTTTTTTAGGACCAAGTCATTTTAGATGTCTAACCAATCTATTTGAAAGAGTAGTTTCCTATTTTTTTTAAATTGATGTGCATGCCATGGAATTTATTTCCACCTTAAATCAGCAGTTTTTTAAAACCAAATCAATTTTAAAATAGTATAGTTGATTGTTGGGTCAGCTGAGAGCACAGATAATGGGATAATCACAATCCTGTGTAACTATCACAGGCTCATCAGACATGAACTCTTGTGCATCCCAATCCTTTGAAACAGAAATTATGACAGGTTTACTGGGTGATAGTGGCCTACCCATGCAGACCTGGGGCAAAAGTTAAAGATATAACTTGTCACCTGATAAGCAAAATTTAATTAAAACAAAAAAGTAAAGTGGTAGATGCTAATGCATGATTTTCCCCAAACTAGTTTAATAACCCTTAGGCGTCTTGCAGTTACCTCGATAACTAACTTACTATTTGTTTGAAATATACATAATTACTCTTTTTATTTAGCTTTTGATCTTAAAATACCTAATTTTTCTCTGTAAGCTAATTAACAACATGGATTCTAATGCTTTTTTTACCTCACAATAAACCTAAACATTTAAACAAAAACTGTCAATAGCTCAGCATTCTACAGTAATCCTACGATAATAAACAAAAGAAAAATGCTGGTAAAGAAACAGATTTGAACTTAAGGAAAAAGTGGATGTCTGGTTTTTACCATCACTTTGTTTATATAAATAATAAAGATGAGTCGGGGCATACTAATACTCTAGATATCCTCTCCCTTAATTTCTTGAATAATGTATCTAAAACTGATTTTTACCTTGATTTTGATGTATGTTTAAATGGGTATTTGTTACATGAATACTCTTGATGTAATAATTGTCTTTAATCTTTGTTCAGCATTTGACAGAGGAAAAACCTGATGGCCTTATCAATGAAGCAACGAGGTATCGGTATAAAAACTATTAATATAAAATTGGTAAAAGTTAGCAACTTCAGTGTGTAAATGTTCATAGGAAGTGAAAGTCATCTCAGTGCATTTGTTCACTGTCGACTTAAGATCTAGAGACAAGGTGGGTGAGGCAATATCTTTTATTGGGCTAGCTTCTGGTGGTGAGAGACACAAGCTTTCGAGCTTACACAGAATGTTTCCCAGATCTTGAAGAAGAGCTCTGTGTAAGCTCAAAAGCTTGTGTCTCTCACCAATGGAAGTTGGTCCAGTGAAAGATATTACCTCACCCACCTTGTCTCTCTAATATCCTGGGACCAACATGGCTATAAAAACACTGCATACAGCTTAAGATCTAGTCAGTTTGTTTAAAAAACCCAAACAACCTCCTTCTCCCCCTCCCCCCACAAAAGTAGTTTCAGGTGCTGCACCTGCACTTTAGTCCCCCTTCCAGCATCTGGATTTTACAATCCTATATTCTTTTTTTTTTTTTTTTTTAAAGTTCCATATGAATGGCAGGGGGAACTGCCTATATAGTTAAATAGGCTATGTACAAAGTTTTGTCAGATGCCCAAAGTAAACTGAAAAGTAAAGAGGTTTACTTTAAAAACAGCTTTAGAATTTTTTAGTGTTGCTTAATATCTTGAATTCAGACTGTAAGAGGGACTAAGTGGTTCATTGATTGCCTATCCCAAAGTACTAGGGATCTAAAAGATCTCTGTTTAATCCTCTACACTGCAGTGAGCATTATTTTGCATAGCCTCATCTGCCGTTGCTTTTTTCTTGTAACATACCAGTGCAGCTCCAGTAGTGGTGGTAACAGTGGAACCACTAGTGTAGACAGGCCACTGGTATTTTAATCACTATCTAATCTTGACCTGCTTTGCACAGAGTCAATCAACATGGTTATTAAAATGCTGCTGATCTGACTTTGCTGGTGATATCATCAGTAGGAAATTTGGAAAAAAAATGCTAGTGCATTCATAGTTTTTGAAGAGTAATATACATACAGAATTTACGAGTACGGTGTTAATGAAAAAAGCTTTGTCCTTAACGCTGTAATTTAAAATAAATTGTTTTAATGCAATAATTTTACAAAGAAGTTGCAAGAAATGTTTTTAGTAGCAGAACACTCCCTGACCCTGTCAACAATGTAGTATATCAGAAAGTGTTACGTGGTCCGACTGATATATTGATTGGTCTCCTAATTCAATACAGACTTCCTTGCTTTGGTCATGATATGCCCTTGTTTTTGAGGGCATGGGAAATGTGGTAACTTTGCATTGGGGAAAATGAATGTATACATTTTAGTCTTCTCTTTTATTTTGTCTTCCTGTGTAGGCAGGTTGCACTAGCTGATCTAATAATCATCAATAAAACAGATTTGATTTCACAAGAAGAACTGAATAAAATAAGATCAGCTGTCAGGTATGAAACTGATAGTATGAATAAGTTATACTGACTGACAGTTTTTTGTTTATATATAGACTTCTGCTTCTTATGACTGGCACAGGGATTGGAGATTGCATGATTACCATGACACAAATTATTTGCTCACAGGAGAGAGAGAGATTAAATAGTGTTCCAATACAATTACGTACTTCCACAAATCTTGGTATTTTGCATGTGGTGATTGCTGTGCACCATCCTTATCTAGTAACTGCATAACCCCTTTTTAACTTTTCAGACTTCAGATTTTTTGTATAAATACTTAAATATTTCTAAATATACCTTTACAAATAATTAATAGATATCTGGGGAGGCAAGGAATAATTATCATTTGTGAGTAAATGAACAAGTAACCTGGACAAGATTAGTGGTTAGAGGTGTAGGCAAAAATATCTTCTGCTGCCAGCACAATAACCCCACATCCTGTGAGAGGAATGAAAAAACACACCAAAAACGGAGTTTGAAAAAGTCTTTTCCCATTTCACCGCTTTAACTAACAAAATGTCCTAAATAAAAGTAAAAATGTTTAGGCCCAGCAACATGTACTAAGGGGGGAAATTTTGCTTGAATAAAATCTGTCCTCTGTAACAGTAGTCCTCTGTCATGGATAGTGAATCTCCTGGCAAGCTGAGAGAGAAATAAAAATGGAGATTGCTATGGGGTTGTACAACTATTTAATAACAGAGTTGGATTATTACTCAGGAGTTCCTGGTTCTCATTTCCCTGCTTAGTTCACTACATTATGGAATTCAGTCTTTAGTCAGATCTAATTTCTCCTTTTTTCCCCACCCTTTTTCAGGTCAATAAATGGACTTGTCAAAATTTTAGAAACTCAAAGATCAAGGTAATATTTAGTATTAGGCAGTATCACTTGCTGCCACTTCCTATTTTTGTTGTGACAAATTGCTGTATATTTTTTAGTTCTATTCATTTTAAAGGAAAACTATTTAAATAACTCCTTGCCTATTTTACTATCAGCACTTTAGATTAAAACTAACATTTAAAAAAAAAAAAAGTCTTTTGCTGTTTGCTTTCTCTTTACATTTTTTCAGCTTAGAAATTGAAAATATACTATCAGTTTCCAGTTAGTCAGTTCCAGACTTTGTAAGGTTTAAATGCATACATTCAAAGAAAATTAGGAGTTTTTAATCAACGTTGGAATACTAAAAAAATAAAATCCTTATTATACTTGTATTAGGTTTAGATTTTGCAAAAACTTAATTAGATTTTGGGCTAAATTTGACCTGACAGTGGCTTTCAGTTATTGAGACTGTCTGTACTAGCAATGCCATTGGAGGAGCATCACTGGTTGGAAAAGTGCTAGGGTAGACACAGCCAAGATGTCTCTGATACATTGCAGCAGTTGGCAATCTTGCTGTAATTGAGGCTTCTATGTAGAAATCTCTAGGTCATTTACATAGCTTTTCAGTGATGTGGTACCAGTTGTCATGTGACACATCACTGAAAAGGGCTAACAGGCCAATCAGTGTCCAGTGTTAAACTCTAATCACATGTATTGTGTAAAGCTCTTTATGCCTCTTCCAGGTTTGATTTAGTGGGACCTAGAAATAAATTGTACCTGCAAAATTGTTTTGAAAGATATGTCAAAATAGTCACAATACAAGAAGTAAGCGGCTTTATTCTTTCATATTTTTGATAGGCACTCTGGTTTGAATTCCTTATTAGACAAATTAAAAGGTGGTATTTTTTTAAGAAAAGACTGTCTCTCCCACTTCACATGGATCTCTCAATAGAAAGTGTCTATTCTGATTCAATTATGGATTAATCGAATGGACTGAGTGAAGTTGTGACAAAAGCACGCTCTTGAAACATGCCATTTAGGGTTGAGTAACTTGTATATGAAGTACAAGTACCACACATTGAAGTGCTGGAATAAGGCTAGATACTCGTCATAAACCTTTCAAATGCAGTTATCAGTAAATATTCAAAAATGTAGATGGGGACTCTACATTTCAATACAAGTCGAAATAGATTGAGCACAGATGACTGTGGTTTTCTACTCCAAGTGTTTTCCCTACTAACACTGGCATATAGGTATTTATGCAGTTGAATATAACTTCTCATTATTGTTTCCTTTGTTTATAGCAATATTAAGCACTAGTATAGTTTTCATCAGAAGATGTGTGCCCATTGAAGGGCATTATTCACACTACAGTATCCCTTGAGATCGTAAAAAACAGCAATGTGGATGTTGCAGCATTGGTAGTGGCTCAAGCTAGCCACCGAAGCTCAGACCCAGGGTCTCAGCGGGGCTTGGGCTCAGGCAGCTAGCCCGAGCTGCCATCAGTGCCACAATGTCCACACTGCTATTTGTAGCATGCTAGCTCAAGCCGAGCTGTCTGCTTGCATTGGGAATCACACTTCTCAGCTGCAGTGTAGATGTACCCAATGAACAGCTGAAATGTGGTGTAAAATTTAATCAAGTCCTGGTGTGGAGTTTACTCCTTGATAAAATCTGAGTGATTGGTCTGCCAAGTAATAGAGCAACACCTACCCTTTTTTATAGACTTACCAAATGCACAGAGACTTTAAGGCCAGAAGGGACCTTCATGATCATCTAGTCTGACCTCCTGCACATTGCAAGCCAGAGATCTTCACCCACCCACTCCTGCATAGCCTCTGACTGAGTCATTGACATCCTCAAATCTTGATTTAAAGACTTCCAAGTTACAGAAAATCTATTTACTCTAGTTCAACCCAGCAAGTGACCTGTGATGTTAAAGCTATTCTGTTTCATATATTTATATTACAGTGGAGTCACATCATAGGCGCATTTAACTTACACGATTTTAACTATACGCGCTCGGAAAAACAAAACAAAAAAGAGAAAAATAACAATTTAAATACTGTACCTGTAGTGTGGGCGATTCCGCCCGCCATTCCACTCAATGAGCGTTTGACTATACGCAATGTTCGCCTTACGCGCTGACTTCAGAACCTAACCCTCGCGTAAGATGCGACTCCCCTGTAATCCTTATTCTGATCTACACTAATGTAGATTTAAAATATTTTCAAGAGAATACACTGTGGAATCCATACCATATTTAAGTCTTTAGAGATGCATGCAATATAGCATTTCATTTTTATTACAAGTAGTGTTGAAATGATAATTCTACTCTTATTCAATTAGGATTTTGAAACTACTGTATTTGAACTATTAACAATTGCTGTTGAAATCAACTGTTGCCTTCTGTTATGTACTTTGAAAATGAGCTGGGCAAATTTTGAAACGTTATACCTAAGCATACGGGACAGAGAAAGCACTTATTGCTCTGGTGCATAATTATATTGTGCCCATTGACAGGAAGTATGGCTGGACATCTCTGACAGGGCCGGCTTTAGGCCGAGTCCCCAGAATTGGGCCCCGCGGGTAAGAGGGGCCTGCGCCTAAGAGGGCCCCGTGCCTTAGGCTCACCCGGCGGCGGTCCGCTCCGGCGGCATTTCGGCAGCAGGGGGGGAAGTCCGCCCGGGGTCTTCGGCGGCATTTTGGCGGCGGGGGGTCCTTCAGTGCCGCCGAAGACCCGGACTGCGGAATTGGACCCCGCAGGTCCTAAAGCCGGCCCTGATCTCAGACATTTGATACAGTTGACCACCAAACTCTACTGTCCTTCCTTCACAGGCAGCATAGGGGTAGATAGAAATGCCCTGAAATGGCTTAGGTCATTCCTCTCAGAATGAACCAAAGGGGTCCTTATTGGCAACTATTCCTGCATCTCCATGACTCACTTGGTTGGTCCCACAACTCTCTCTCTCCTTCATTCTGTTATCTATATGAAATAGTTGGGAGAGCTAGTGAGACAGCACAGGCCAACATGCCAGCAGTGGACAGATCACACTTGGCTGTACATCCTTTAATAAGCAACAGAGAGTCCTGTGGCAACTTTAAGACTAACAGATGTATTGGAGCATAAGCTTTCATGGGTATTCACCCACGAAAGCTTATGCTCCAATACATCTGTTAGTCTTAAAGGTGCCACAGGACTCTCTGTTGCTTTTTACAGATCCAGACTAACACGGCTACCCCTCTGATTCTTGACATCCTTTTAATGTAAAGGATGCTATAACTTGCCTAGCTGAGATCAGTGCTTGTATGAAGAGGCACTGGCTATGAAGAGGCACTGGCTGAAGCTGAACCCAGACAAAATTGAGATGATGCTGGTGAGAAGAAGGAAATGCTTTGAAGAAATCTCCATAAGCTCTGGGATCCTCTTTCATTCTGCATTACATTTGGACACCCAACAGTGGCAAAAAACATGCACTTTCATCTGCTGGCATCCAAAAGATTTCACCTGATCTTGCCAGACTAATATCTGGCCATAGGCAGACCTAAGCTCAACTACTGAAATTCTCTGTATCTACGAATGAAGTTCTATGCCTCAAAAGGGCTAGTTCAGGCTGCAGCAGCCTGCCTGCTCAGCAGCATAGGTTCCTTGCAATACATCATCCCACTCTACACTGGCTTCCTATTGAACACAGAGCCCAGTTCAACATCATTGTACTGTTTTTCAGAGCCCTGCATGGAGTTGTTCTTTAACACCTAAAGGACAGCACTCCTTTTTTTTTGACCTTGGGTAATGACTTTTGTCAGTGGAAAAAAGAAACTGTTGCTCAATAGGGGGATAATTGTGGGTGTAGCAGACAGTAGCTGGCCCAAGATTGCCAGATGAAATAAGAATGACTAACCTCCCAGCATTCAGAACTAAATACAAAACATACACCTTTTCCCACACTCTCCCATGATAGTACCCTTACTTGCACCAACAGTCTTCTCTTGTGTGTTCAGTAATTATTAAAACCAAAACACAAACACACACAAAACCCCCAAAGCTTGCTTCTTACTAACAGGGAAGGGGAAGAGAGGTTATTGCCATTCTTACTCATGGGAGGTGCTCAGATAAGACTGGTCGGTGCCAATATAGGAACATGGGTATAAAGCCTTTTTTTTTTTTTTTAATAGCACCATGGAATTTTATTAAATTTTCAGATGGTAGTGTGTCTGAGTTTATCTGATGGTCAGTGTTTGGATGCTTTACATTTCCAATAATGTTAATCTTGTTAACATGTCCATTGATTTAACTTATTTGAAATTCTGCTTGCAAGCTGTTCCTTGCTGGAAGTTTTCTGTCCTGCTGCTAAACAGTTGCACTATGAAAAGTCTTCTCTGCCGTGACTGTCATGTTAGTTTATACGGATTACCCTCATATTGTTTTTGTTTCTTTGTTCAAGTAGGAAGGTGAAATGTGTTTAAGAAGCTTCTACAACTTCACACTCCTTTCTTATTAACTTTTAAATTCTGCTGAAGAATACTNCTTTTAATGTAAAGGATGCTATAACTTGCCTAGCTGAGATCAGTGCTTGTATGAAGAGGCACTGGCTATGAAGAGGCACTGGCTGAAGCTGAACCCAGACAAAATTGAGATGATGCTGGTGAGAAGAAGGAAATGCTTTGAAGAAATCTCCATAAGCTCTGGGATCCTCTTTCATTCTGCATTACATTTGGACACCCAACAGTGGCAAAAAACATGCACTTTCATCTGCTGGCATCCAAAAGATTTCACCTGATCTTGCCAGACTAATATCTGGCCATAGGCAGACCTAAGCTCAACTACTGAAATTCTCTGTATCTACGAATGAAGTTCTATGCCTCAAAAGGGCTAGTTCAGGCTGCAGCAGCCTGCCTGCTCAGCAGCATAGGTTCCTTGCAATACATCATCCCACTCTACACTGGCTTCCTATTGAACACAGAGCCCAGTTCAACATCATTGTACTGTTTTTCAGAGCCCTGCATGGAGTTGTTCTTTAACACCTAAAGGACAGCACTCCTTTTTTTTTGACCTTGGGTAATGACTTTTGTCAGTGGAAAAAAGAAACTGTTGCTCAATAGGGGGATAATTGTGGGTGTAGCAGACAGTAGCTGGCCCAAGATTGCCAGATGAAATAAGAATGACTAACCTCCCAGCATTCAGAACTAAATACAAAACATACACCTTTTCCCACACTCTCCCATGATAGTACCCTTACTTGCACCAACAGTCTTCTCTTGTGTGTTCAGTAATTATTAAAACCAAAACACAAACACACACAAAACCCCCAAAGCTTGCTTCTTACTAACAGGGAAGGGGAAGAGAGGTTATTGCCATTCTTACTCATGGGAGGTGCTCAGATAAGACTGGTCGGTGCCAATATAGGAACATGGGTATAAAGCCTTTTTTTTTTTTTTTTTTTTTTTTTTATAACACCCTGGGATTTTTTTTAATTTTTAGATTGTGGTGTGTTTGGTTTTTTTTTGTTGTTTGTTTTTTGGTTTTTTTTTTTTTCCAAATTTTTTTTTTTTTTTAATAGCACCATGGAATTTTATTAAATTTTCAGATGGTAGTGTGTCTGAGTTTATCTGATGGTCAGTGTTTGGATGCTTTACATTTCCAATAATGTTAATCTTGTTAACATGTCCATTGATTTAACTTATTTGAAATTCTGCTTGCAAGCTGTTCTTTGCTGGAAGTTTTCTGTCCTGCTGCTAAACAGTTGCACTATGAAAAGTCTTCTCTGCCGTGACTGTCATGTTAGTTTATACGGATTACCCTCATATTGTTTTTGTTTCTTTGTTCAAGTAGGAAGGTGAAATGTGTTTAAGAGGCTTCTACAACTTCACACTCCTTTCTTATTAACTTTTAAATTCTGCTGAAGAATACTTGGAACAAGAATAAACAGTGCTACAGAGGGCCCTTAATCATAAACTCAGTTATTATGGAGTGTTTCCCATTGCTCATTTATTGCTTTTTCTGGTGATCTTAACTAAATAATTTTTGTTAAATCAGCATGTGTCTCTTTATAACAAAAAATAGTTAATAACTTCAGTGGGCTTTTTAATATTTAGGGCTAGATTTTCAAAACTCTTCTGCACCCACCAGTTACCATTGGCAACAGGGGGAGTTGCTGGATGCTGAGCACTCTTGAAAATCTGGCCACTTCATTTACTTGTCTAAATGGGAGCTGAGCCTCTCTGAAAATCATCCCCTTTTATGGATGCTGAGTGCTTTTATAAATCTGGCCCTTAACAGTAGCTCCTTTGTTCTTATGCAGCTTTGGTTTTAAAAGTTTCTGCAATATTTTGTAGACTTCTGCAGCAAAACTATAGATTTCATTAACTATTGCTAGTACCTTGAATCTAGAGACTGTAACCGTGGTAATGGTGTGTGTGTTGGCATATGTTATTCTTATTGAAACAGTTGGCTATGTAGACAGGGAGGAAAATGTCTATGAGAATACAATGGTGACTCCAAGTCCAGTTGGGGGGGGAAAGTGTGTGTGGGGGGGAGACTATCCTCACTATTTGTACATGGTTTAATGATGATGATAAACTTGGTATATTAGCTGGACAATACTAAAGTTGGGGTGTCTGTGTTTGTGCCGATCCGGTCATACTTATCATGACATCCATACAACAGGACAAATCCTAAATTGCATGCATACACCCTGTTTGCAGGATATAAGAGGGAAAAGCAGTAGAAAGCAATCAGCCCCTTGTGCATAGTGGCAGAGGAGATGCTCTGCAGGCACTATTGCAACATCTTTCAACTTCAAATTCCTTTATGAAGAAGGAAACATAATAATATATAATCTTTAAAACATTACATGGATCATATTGCCCGCTAAATAGCTTTTTAGGAGAGGGAAGTGTAGCTATATTTCAGTCTTCCTCAATTTAATTGAATGCTGAATTAGAGGAGGTTCAGAGAAGGGCCACAGGAATGATTAGGACCTGGAAAAACTCATGAAATTATATTGAAAATGTTGGGATTGCTTGTCTTAGAAAGGAGACAAATAAGAGGGGACACGATAAAAGTATATATAGTAATGGTAGATCAGGAGCTTCTGTCATCTTTGTCTTCTAACACAAGAATAAGGAGATGTTGAATGAAATTAAAAGATGGCAAATTCAAAACTGATAAAATGAAACTTTTGCACACAAGATATAATTGGACTGTGGAACTCATAGCCACAGGACGTCATTAGAAGTTGTTGATGCCAAGAAATTAGCAAGATTTTAAAAAATTGGACATTTGTATGGATAACAGCAAAATCCAGAGGAGTTATAGTTAATACTAACAATTTTGGAAGGGATATAAAACCTCATGCTTCAGGGCTGAAGGCAGTATCTAACTATAAAGGGTTTGGAGGAGACTTTGTGTCAGAGGCAAATTATCCCACGTCTTACTGCAGGGTTCTTACACCACCTTCTGGTGCTGATCACACGGAATACTGGACTACACTGACTTCAGGCGTGATCCCGTATGTTCCTAGTTCAATACTCTTCAGAGATTGACACTATTTCTCTATCTTGCACTGTCTGTCCAAAACTTGAAATAGTTACGCAGTTAGATTAACAGTAAAATTAGCTTATTAGCATGGTACTTGAGAGCGCACATCCTTTAAATAAGATTTTTTTCTGTCCATTGTCAGTCAGTATTATGCAAGAGGTAGGAGCATTTACAATCTGCCTGTGTTTTTCTGTGACCTTAGTATGAGTTTATGGAGTACTACTGAGAACAGACAATTCAGACACAGCTAGTCATAAACTAAAGAAGAGGTTTATGTATGCTATGCATTGTACCTTAAAAATCTTTCACCCTAGAAACAGCTTTGTATACTTGTTGGTGGGTGCATGTTTAATAATAATAATTGGCCAAGACCCAGAGGCCTGTGGATTTTTCCTTTTAACCATATTCTTGCTTTCATATTTTCAATAACAAAATAACCAGTTCTGTAAAGCCAACCATTTGTCCTAGCAGTGACACCTGAACTGGAATGTAAGGGAATGTATATTGTACTTTTCTGAAAAGGGGTGTGTGTGTGTGACAGGAGACCTAGGTAGAAACACAAGATTCCTGAATTTCAGCATTCCTCTGCTGTCAGCAAACAGCTGTGAAACTCATTGTTAAAATGTTTGCCTCATCTCCCTCTAGTGACTGGAGCACATAGAAGATCTAAAGGTTCCAGCCTAGCAGCTGACCCATGTGGGAGTATATTTCCACATGATGCAGATTGTGTTTTGTTTTTAGTTTTCACTTTGTGTTTTTAAAAATCTGGGAAATAATATGCAAAAAATATATGAAAAGCATGTTATGGTTGCAAAGTCAAGTCAGGCCCCTTGTTCATTTATAAGTCTTTAATTACATGATTAAATACTATTTTTTCCACTGGAAACTTATTTAAAAATGCAACAAAAGAATCATAGCAATAGCCTGCTTTAAGAGACAATTATCTTAATACCTTTACATCTGGTGAATGAAGTCATTCAAATAGCTTTGTGTCTGTCAAACATCACAAGCCTGTGTTGTAGTTGAACTTTTTGCATTATTGTTTACTACTATAAAATATTGAAGTTGAGAAAAGTATAAAGACTGTTTGTTTTTTATGGGTTTTTTTTTTTTTCTCTTAGAGTTGATCTCTGTGAAGTTTTAGACCTGCATGCTTTTGACAGCTTATCTGGGATAAGGTACAGTATAACTTAAAATCTTTATTTTAGCAATTGATTACACAGGAAATCATAAGAAATGGTTGCACTAAATAGATGCTATCACTTTAAGGTTGCAACTGAGTTTCTGTTATAAACCGAATTTTGGCCTCTTGTCTAAAATTCTTAGTTGATCTTCACATTAATAACCTAGGAGTGAGGTACATTTTTTTTAAAAAACATTTGAAGTGAATTGAACAAGGAGATGTTATAGTTAGAGAACCTAAAAGTTGTTAACTACAGAACCAAATGTTATAATTCTTGACGTCTGATTTGTGTCCATTTATTCTTCTGTGTAGTGACACAAATCAGACGTCAAGAATTAGAACATTCAAAAACCAGTCGGAGAACACTTCATCCTCCCTGGTCACTCAATTACAGACCTCAAAGTCGGAATACTCCAACAAAAAAACTTCAAAAACAGACTCCAACGAGAAACTGCAGAATTGGAATTAATTTGCAAACTGGACACCATTAAATTAGGCTTGAATAAAGACTGGGAGTGGATGGGTCATTACACAAAGTAAAAATTTCCCCATGCTAATTTTTTCCCTCTTACTGTTACTCACACCTTCTTGTCAACTGTTGGAAATGGGCCGTCCTGATTATCGCTACAAAAGTTTTTTTTTTCTCCTGCTGATAATAACCCACTTTAATTGATTGCTCTCGTTATAGTTGGTATGGCAACACCCATTTTTTCATGTTCTCTGTGTATATATATCTTCCTACTGTATTTTCCACTGCATGCATCCGATGAAGTGGGTTTTAGCCCACAAAAGCTTATGCTCAGATAAATTTGTTAGTCTCTAAGGTGCCACAAGTACTTCTCAAATAAGGCTCTCAAACTACCTTAACTCTTCCCCACATAATAATACCTACAGGTAAACTTAAATCTAAAGTGAGAGACAGTTGAGGGCTCTAAGCACAGTAAATTACTGCATAAGCCTTTTTCTGTTAGGTTAGAAATGAGTCTGAGCCACAAAAGTCCAATTCAAATTTTGAACCCCCCAAAATTTGGGGTTGTTCTGTCTCTCTTGGAGACGTAGGTTCAAATGTAGAGTCTTAGGCCATAGTAAAATTTTATGTTGTGGCCTCACGTTAGTCCTTATTGGATTATCCTGCACCACAAAACATACAATTTGATGATTTGTGTTTGAAAGGACTGGGACTGAAATAACAGGGGTGTCTCATGTTAGGAATTAATTTCATTAGCAGAGCTGGAAGGGAGCTGGCACATGGTATATCTTGTTTTAGTAAATGCTACAGGTCCTTTCTCCTGCCCCGCGCCCTAATAACTTTAAAAACATGATTTAAAGTAGGGAAAGGACTACATTGATTTTTGCCTTGTGTTCTTAGTGATACTGTTTGGATGACTCAGTTTGCCCTTCGTTTTGACGCAAAAGTTGGCTGAGAGTTGATTTGTTGTATTTTTAGAGTATTAAAATGAACACTTATTTCAAAACCATTATTATTATTATTTGCAACAACTGTATTTTTGCTAGCTGTCTGTGCATATGTTAGAACTAAGATATGTAAACTCTCCATGCATTTTACCATTTGAGCATAAATTTAACTTGTATAGTAGTTTAATGCTTTGATTTATTTTAAGAATGAGTCCCTTTTTTAGTCTGTCCCTTTTGTTTTTGTTTACAGTAGTAAATGTCACTCAAGTAATCAAAAGTTCCTTTCCATTTACTGTGTTTGGGTTATGGAAATGACATTAATCACTGCCAAACATCATTTCATAGCTATAAACAAACAGTAAAATTAAATTATTGGTACTTGATTCCTCCTTTTACATTAGATGTTTTGTATAGTTGCAAAACAGAGAAAATCCTTCAAAGATTAACCAGCTGGGAAGAATTAAACTTGACACCCTCCTTATCCTGACCCCTGGGGTGACTAATTCACTCCAACAGCTTGTCTACACACAAACTTTACCCCTCCCCTCTTTTAAACTCACTCTCACCTATTTACCCCTCACTGTTCTTAAAACCTTGCAGATGTTTTGTTTTGAAGTCCTTGGCCTCCCTGTAGTTGAATATATGCTACAATTGTTGAAGACAATCTGCTGGAAAATGTTTATCTGCATGCTGTCTCACAGCATAACATAGCAGTGCCTTTTACAATTTCCCTCCACCCCTTGCATCTGATCAAACGTGAAGCATTCTGAAAGTGTAGGTAGATATAAATATATAGGCAATATTTTTCTTAAAATAAGATTTAGGAAAGCCAAGATGTATAAAGAAGGCACTTGATGGAGGAAGTATTTTTTGTCTATTAAAAATTCTGTATATATCATCAAATCATTGTTTACATGATCTGTATTAGTGATCACTGATCCAATTCTCAGTCAGAATGGTGATGGCTAGACTGTTACTCTTTTTTTTCTGGCTTTTTCTATGCCATATCTCAAAAAATTGTCTCTTTCATTCAATTGTTGCTGCTCCAGCATACTTGACCATACTCTGGCCATTTTTTGCGTAGATTACTGCTGCCTTTTCTTCTCTGGTCTCCCTGATTCTCATATGACTCTCATCACATCTGTTCAGTGTGCTGTAATTAAAGTAATTTCCATGCCTGCTGCTATGTATTATAAAATATAAAATGTGTGTATGGGTTTATGTATATGTATAGGTGATCAAAACACACTTTGAGATAAGTTTTATAGGTGCACGTTACTTTAGAATTGCATATGTATCTCAAAGTAAAACTAAGTACGAAAATATTTTAAATATAATTTTTACTGTTTCGTTGTACTTGTTAGTGTAAAATTCAATCTGTACTAGATAATGCTTCATTTATGTTTATATATTCCTTGTAGTCCTTTTGATACTTTAGTAACACAAGGTAGTTAAGTATTTGACTCTGGTACTCTAAGACAATGCAAGGTTCAAGTTTACTTGTTTTCAGTTTGCAGAAAAAGCTGCAGCATGTGCAGACTACACACCCACACCTAGATAAGGTAACTACTAAACCTGCTACATTAAACCTTCTAACAAAATCCATTGGAGTAATTGCTGCATGTTAGGCATTGCATACTAATCAAATGGTCTATAATGGGTATTAACTAAGTGATAATGTATTAAGGAATAATTTGAATACATGCATTGTTCTGCATGGATGTGCTTTATTATATTGAACTAAATATATACAGTGGGCCATATTTTCAAAAGTGGCTTGCAAACAATCATGTAAATAACTTTACTCACATGAGTAGCTTCATTGAAATTAATGACTTTCATGAATAAAATTACTCATGTGCAGGACTGGGCCCTAGGTTTGTAGTAATTTTTTTTCACATTCGTATTTTGTGCACCCACACAGTATTTGGGTGTATAAATTGGGTAGTTGGGCACCAAGTTATGCATGTATACATTTAGAATCTTGGTTAAAGCCAACTGACATATTAGCCCAATATGTGTAAATTTTCTTACATAGATGCTTGCAATTTGTTTTACAAGGAAAAAGTGTGTAATTGTGGGTTTATAACTCTGGACTAGAATCTGCCCTAATTTAGGTCTTCATCCTGCCAACACTTATGTACATGATTATTTAACTATTATGAGTAGTTCCATTGAAGTTAATAGGATTGCTCATGGTAGTAAAACTAAGCATGTGCTTAATGGACTATTCACATTAGTAAAATTAAGCACATATAGAGTTTGTAGGATCAAGGCTTTACTTTTTGGGGTGTAAGTCAGGGCAGAATTTGACCCTCTGTCTAATACACAGTTAGAATTGTCATTGTTGCATTTTTAACAATAGGAAGTGGTTCATTATTACCTCTTAGATCAGTGGTTCTCAAACTTTTGTACTGGTGACCCCTTTCACATAGCAAGTTTCTGATTGTGACCCCCCCCCTCCCTTATAAATTAAAAACACTATTTTATATATTTAATGCCATTATAAATGCTGGAGGCAAAGCGGGGTTTGGGGTGGAGGCTGACAGCTTGCGACCCCCCCATGTAATATTCTTGAGACCCCCCTGAGGGGTCCCGACCCCCAGTTTAAGAACCACTGTCTTAGATTTTTCTTTTACTTGATTAATGGAAAATATAGTGTTTGTTTTCTTCCTTAAACATTCCTAAACTAAAAATCAAATTGGGAGGTATGGGGGAGAAGCCCAGTTTATCACTGCTACAGAAATAGACCTATGTTTAATGTTGGTTGTATTGCTTGTTAAGCACTGACAATGTGCTTGGTGCTATACAGGGCAAAAGTAGCTTGCAGTGTGAGAAAGACAGGGATAAGACAATGGAAGTCACAGAGAAGAGTGAAAGCTGAGAATTTTTTGTTGGGTATGTGGACATGTTCCCCAGAGAGTCTTGTGGATATCATGGAGTCATCCAAGTAAGATCATATAAAATATAATAGGGTTCTGAGCTAAGCATAACCCTTGAGCTTGTGCTCAAAATTATCCACTAACATTTATAGAAAAACTAGTCCAGAAAATTTGAACATCCTCTGCTTGTTGCATAAGGAAGCAGAGACGGCAGACTCTTCTAGAGGGCTGCTTTCATTTCATATCGGCAGAAGAACACAAATTAAGCCAGGGGTGGGCAAACTTTTTGGCCTGAGGACCACATCGGGGAATAGAAATTGTATGGCAGGCCATAAATGCTCACAAAATTGGGGTTGGGGTGTGGGAAGGGGGGAGGGCTCTGGTTGGGGGTGCAGACTCTGGAGTGGGGCTGGGGATGAGGAGTCTGGGGTGTAGGAGGGTGCTCTGGGCTGGGACCGAGGGGTTTGGAGGGCGGGAGGGGGATCAGGGCTGGGGCAGGGGGTTGGGGTGTGGGGAGAGGCTCAGGAGTGCAGGCTCCGAGTGGCACTTACCTCAAGCAGCTCCTGGAAGCAGTGGCATGTTCCTTCTCCGGCTCCTATGCATGGAGCGGCCCCCGACCCTTGGAGCGCATGGTGGGGCCCCTGACCCGGTGCCCCGGCTGGAGCAGGGCCAAGCCGTGTGGTGCGGCCCCCGCCCCGGCTGGAGTTCATGGGACAGCTTAAAATGGCTTGCAGGCCAGATCTGACCTGCAGGCCGTAGTTTGCCCACCCCTGTATTAAGCTGATTAAATTGGTCCTTTGTCCTTAGACTAATTGCTCTACCTTTTTCTACATTGGGCAGCAGATGGCAAATGCAGTTCTTTCACCTACATCAGTCAAATCCTTTGGAATCTGGCTGGCTCAGTGATGTAACTCTAACTTCAGTACCATCTGGAACCTTGCTTGGAGTTTTTGTCATCAATACTCTTATCCAACCCATGTATTATGAACAGCAGAGAACTTAAAAGTACAGTAGAACCCCATTTATCCAACCTGCCATTATACGGCTCTGTGCATTAACCAAACAACCAGTGCACACAGGTCCAGAAGTGGACGATCTCTCTTTTGGCCGCTAAATGGAGCTGCAGCCTCGTACTTTCCCATTCTCCAAATTGTCTGAATTTTTGATCATCTTGTCTGACACCTGTCTCAGTGAGATTGGATAAAGGGGGTTCTGCTGTAATGCTTATGGACCCCACCTTCAACCATTTTCCAACATGAAGTTCCCATCTCCAATTCCCCTCTGCCTCCTGTTTCTAAACTAGTTTTCTGTCTAGCCTGCCATTTACTTCCTGCTCCATGACTCTACTAATCATTGTCTGATATAAAAACCTTATTGAAAGCTTTGTTTAAAAAAATAACTTCACTATAGGCATTAAAATTCCCTTGTCATAAGTAATACTCCCCTCTCAATATTTACTACCTATCTTCCCCCAAATACTTCCGTACACCCTATCCCTTTCACCTACAAGTGTAGCACAAATGTTATAAAATGCTGTTCATCAATGAAATATCATATGAGGAAAGGTAGTATTTAGGTGCCTGTTTTCATATGAAAGCTTTACAGTCCAATTTGTTAATGCTGGTAAATGTGGAAAATTGGAGGATTGTAACCATCTAAAATATACGTAGCATATTTTTAGTGTTTTAAAAGAAAAACTATGAATCTGTGTAAACATTATTTGTGTATTGTAGTTCTAATAAGTTCTTGTTTCCACTGTGCTGTTTACAACATTTAGTGGGGTGGGGAGACATAAAACAGATGCTGCTTCATTTAAACATATCACATGAATATACTGGTATTCCACCAGTATGAGTAACCAGGGTTACAAAATACCAGTGGATTACAAAATTCAATTTACTTGAAACCCAGGGAACAAAATCACATTATGTGTACTAAGGATATATTTATTCAAAAATATTGATTCTGGTGTCCTCTGGTTTAGTGAGGCACAAAATATTTCTTTCTGACAGGATTAAGGACACTGACACTTATATAAAATGTCTTGCGTATTTTTTTCTTTTTTTGGGTTAGTTCATAAATGCATTTCAAAATTTATGCTCTGATTCTAAATAGATTTTTGCTTTAATATTCACCCTTGGACCATTTTTATCAGTTTCTTGTAAGATGCTGCTGGCCATATAGGGATCACTGTATTTAAAATGTTTTATTTAAATAGTGAGTAGATTTGTTTCTATGTGTGAGCATTGTAATTGTGGCATCTTCTTTCTCTGTTTGGAACTTACAAGACCCCTTGTTGCCCTAGTCTAAATTGCTCTTTTCATTTCAAGAGCACTCATTTTGTTTTGCTGCTTAAAAGGGGGAGAGTGGGACTTCCTCTGTATGTAGTTTGACACTTTATTTAGAACCCAAACATGCAATGTAAATGAACAATGAAAGCACTGGTGAGAGTGGTGGGGGAGAAGGTAAAAACCTTGTGGTGGAAGTTGTGTTTTTAACATATGAATGCTTCATTAGACACTGAATGAGAATGCTTTCTCAAATTTGTCTTCAGTGAGCAATTCAAAACTATCCAGGATTTTTTAAAGTAACCTTCAAATAAAAACAAAAAACCCTGAACTAATATAATCAGTAATATGAGTGACAGCCACATTTTAAAGGGGCACTGTCAAGTTAATTGAATTAAATTAAGTTATAATTTGCCAACAGATACTACAATTACCAAGTTTCCTAAACCTAAGCATAAAGTTAACTGGTCTTTTTAGTAACTGTTGGCAGTCAGTGCTTTAATGGCAACCACTGCTAGATGAGGTGAGGGAAAGGAACTTTTTTAAACCTGTAATATACAACAGTTTTAATGATTTTTTTAATATAATGAAAATCTTTGATATAAACATTTCCTGGAAGTGTTGCAAACTTCAACAGAACAGCATTGTGCTAGTGCTGGAGAACCAGAGGGTGAAATGGATTATTGGAAACTAAAACCAATATTCAGTTTTGCTCCCCAAGCTGAGTGAAATACAATAAATAAATAAATTGTATAAATGGTTTAAGAAAGTGTTTTAGAAATGTTTCAGGTTAATATAAAGAGCCTTATTCAGATCTCTGTTGTCTGAATATCTCACAGCCTGGGCTGATCGAAATGTAGGGTAGTGCATAAAAGGCAAAAAATACTTGCTTCGTGCTCAGTAGCTGTATGTCAGGGCATGAGGGAAGGCTCACATAAACAAACTCCATGCCACCTCCCTCACCTGAGGCCACAATCCCAGCAGGTGAAGAGGGAAAGGCCCAACTTGGACTTCATGAAAATGTATTTAAAGGGAGGAGGGGGAAGCAACCATGGGATGAGAGCTGGCTGCAGGGATGGGGGTTTTCATGCTAGGTGGCTGTGGCGGCCCTTTTGACTGTTGAGGGTTCAGAAAGGCACTCTCCTGATGAGACAGCTCCCTTATTTATGATCACTTCAAGAGTCTAGAAATCTTTCTAATAAAACTATTGCTATCCCCTTCTGCTGACCACAGATTTCAAAATATTTTGATTATATTCTGTTTTGAATTATTGTGTTACCCATTCTTTTTCCTGTGTCTGTAGCAGGTCATCTTGTTACACATTTGTTCTGAGAGTCTAATTAGACCATCTTTGGTTATTTGGTGTATTGTATTAAGAGGGAGTGGGGAAACTTGCAGAGCTCTTGCCTCTGTTATTGAGGCAGTTTTTCTGTCTAATTTTCCATGGCTCACCACAGAGGAAGCCATGTTCCATGAAACCATGGAAGGTTGGTCAGATCAGGACTTTCACTGGTGAACTTTAGCATTTCCCCAGAAGTTCTGAAAATTAGAGTAGTGGCATGATGTAGGGGAGGCATGAAGGCAATTGCTGTGTGAAATGGAGGCAGCCTGTTAGCAGAACCAAAGAGATTATATCACATAGTTGAAATAGCTGGGTGCACTGTTCTATTGGCTGTTAAGACACTATGATGAACTAGAGGAATAGTTGTTTTTGCAAGTTAAACAGAAAGTGCTTGTTGCGAGTATATGTGTGTGTGTGAGAGAGAGAGAGAAGTTTGTGGACTCTGGTAGTTCTGCAAAAAGGTTATACTGGGCCTAAATTTTAAAAAGGGAGATCAGCAAAGTTAGTCACGTTTTGACAACACCTCATTATAGAAAACCCAGTTGTCTTAAACCTGGAAACTAAACTCAAAATATTAAAATGAGAAATAGTGGGACTTTAATACTTTAACTCAGTGGTTCTCAAAGTGGGGTCTGCCATGGGTTATATGGGGGTCCATCCCTTGAACCTGGGCCAGAACTCACGGAAACAGCATTCCAGCACTTTTGCTGCACGGAGGATGCCATTGTGAGAACAAAATGGTGTTCTCCACACACCGTGATGTCATATGCACAATGTATGGGAGGTCATGCTGGCAGGGGCATTCCGGTAGTACCAATACTTGCACATTCAGGACTAAACCTCCTTGTGAGCATTTAGAAGTACTCTTTCTGTCATGCATTTCAAGACTCTCAAACCTCGGAAAGTAATAGCCCCATTTAGGGGAAACAGAAATACAGATAAAGTGACATGTATAGGTTTTCAGGGAATCCTGAGACCACTAAACTAAACTCTGTGTATTTGTATATATGTGTATTTTTGGAGGCTTCAAACCGCTCTATAGCTAAGCTTACTGAAAATAATGTTAGTTAAAATGAAAACAACTGTTTTGTGACAAAAATGGACCAGTGGTTAAAAAGCGGAACCAATAAGAAGAAAAAAGATATCTACTATTGAACAAACATGAAATCAACGAGGATCAAAGTGACAACAGAAGTGTAGCTAGTAATAAGGAAACATCATTTACCCATGTCACTGATGTGAAATGTGAAAATATGGAAAGTGACAAACTTTATGAAAGAACAAAGAAGAAGAGAAAGTATGAAGAGCTTGACATTACATTTGGCTTTACCTGTGTCATACAAGAAGATACTGTGTATACAGTTGCCACACTGTTTTTTGTGTTACAAAATGCTTTCTAATTAGTGTTTAAAACCAGCCAAACTCTGCTGACATTTAGTTACAAAACATGTTCTGTACATAGATTAGCCTGTAGAATTTTTCAAACAAACATTAAGCAATTTATAGGCTGGAAAACAGCATGTTATTAACACAAACCATGTCAATCATAAAGCTCTCGGGGTTTCATATAAAGTTAGCTATAGAATTGGTAAAGTTGGAAAACCACACACAATTGCTGAAGAACTGATTCTTCCAGCAGTGAAGGACATGGTAAACGTAATACTAGGAGAGAAGCAAGGAAAGCAATTGGAAATTATTCCCCTGTTGAACAATACAATATCTAGCAGAATACATGACATGAGTGATGATGTGGAAAAACTGGTGTTTCGCTTGCAGTTGAGTCTGTATATTGCCTTGCAAATCAACAAATCAACAGATGTTGCTGGTGTTGCTAATCTTCTTGCATATGTTTGGTATATTTTTGATGAGGTGGCTGAAGACTTGATTTGTCATCATCCTTTGCCCACATGCATAACAGCAGAAGATATTTTTTGAATAACTTTTTTTTTTATGGAAGCTTTGTGTTGGTCTGTGTACTGATGAAGCTCAAGCAATGGCGGGTGTATATTGAGTGGAATTGTCGCTCGAATATGTCAAGTGGCACCAAAAATGCAGTGGTACCATTCTAGCATATGTTGTGAAGCATTGGAGGCAAAAAAATCAGCAGAATTAAAGGCCGTGTTAAATTACGTTAAAAACATGATTTTTTAAAAATCACGTACTATGAATTTGTGCATATTTAACACTCTGCAGTAACCTGGGAAATGAACACTCTCCATTACTTCTACAAACCGAAGTCCGTTGGTTCTCCCACGAGGGAAGGTATTGTCCTGTTTGTTCAGAGATGTCGTTTTCTATGGATTATCCTTTTGAATTTTCAGACAGACAAATTGCACCTTTTAGACAATCACAGCTGGCATACTTGAAGGACATATTTTCTCAGTTAAATTAACTGAATTTAGGTCTCCAGGGAAGGAATATCAATAACCATGTTTGATGTTAAAGACTGAGAAGCAATGATAAAGCTTCAGTTGTGGTGTCGTGTGACAAATGACAATTCTGATTGTCTTTATTAGATTTATTTTAGATGAAAATACAAAACATAACATTCTTTGGCATTTGGTAAACCTCAAGGACAATTTCCAAGAATATTTTCCTGTGAAGAAGCCAACAATTGGATTCAACACCTCTTTGCTAGAAAAGCAAAACCATCAAAGGATTTGAATATTGAAGACAGGAGGAACTAATGGAATTGTTGTATGATGGAAATTTGAAGATGGACTTTACAAAGCGTCAAACAGAGATGTGGTGTTTTTTTAAATCCCATTTGCCGTTACCTATTTGCATGAAAGTGGTTTCTCAGCACTCGTCTCGTTAAAATCAAGATATAGATACAAACTGGATACAAAGCAAGATCTTTAGGCTGAAACTTTCAAATATTGTGCAAAATACATCAAAATTGTGTTCACAAAGGCAGGCCCACTCATCACACCGAGTAACACAATACGTTTCTTTTATTTCAGTTTTAAAATTAAATGAGTTTTAACAAAACTACCATAGTTATATTTTATATCAGTACTTATGATTTCTTAATTGCCATTACATGTTTGATTGATGACTGTATTTTCCATAATGTTCTATGATACCTGCCTATACTTTGATATACAGTTTAATGGTGGTTATAATAAATAAACTTGTTATAATTGCAGACTGTTTACTTTTGGTTCCTTTGTGAGTGTTATTTTAATAACAAAGTAACCTAACTAATACAATAACTGCAACATGAAACTAAATGTAAAAATGAAAGGGGCCTTGGAAATTTAGTCAGATGCCAAAGGGCTCCTTTGCAGAAAAAAGTTTGGGAACCACTGCTTTAGCTCAAATCTCAATGTGACCTTGATTATTGGAGTTGCTATCGACACATCCATAATTAAAATTGTTCGGCAGAGTGTGGTTGATAATTAATACTTAAACTTAAGTTACATTATGCTTAGATTTGATTTTTTTTGTCCACTGCCTAAGAGTGAGTTCAAAATTTCTCTCATAATTCAGATTCATGTTCACACTAATCTATGTGTTAATCTCTCTTAAAATACAATTGTATAAAAACCTAAATGAATACCTAGTGGAAAAAGAGGTAAAGTGTAATACTTTCTGAATTTTATGTGGGAGATAGCAACTTGATATTATTAAGGAAGTGATTATTGTTTATGTAGTGTGGTACTGTTTAACCAGCAGCCCATTTCCCACTAGGAAGCAGTATGAGTTTATTGTTGTTATCCCTATTTAGTTTAACAATGGTTTATAAAAAACTATTGAGATGTATGAGGTGTAAATGAGAGCAGGAAGTTTTCTCACAGTTGGCTACAAGTTCTTCTGGAGGAGAAAGGATGCTTATTGACTTCATGTAGATTGTTGATAGAAGGATAGCTGCAATGTGTGTGAAGCTGTCCCTCTTTGGATCTGTCCCTCTTTTGAAGTTACCTGTGAACAAAATGTTAGCACTTGTTTGGGGTGTGGGTTGGTTTATTTATTTTATTTTGTGAATTACTCTGTCATTGAGTAAACTCGTAGAATTGCTGCTTTAGTCATAAAATATTTTTCTCCAAATTTTATGACAAGGTGGGTGAGGTAATATATTTTATTAGACCAGCTTCAGTTGGTGAGAGAGACAAGCTTTCAAGTAAGCTCTGTGTAAGCTTGTCTCTCTCACCAACAGAAGTTGGTCCAATACAAGATATCACCTCACCCACCTTGTCTCACCCCACTGAGATGGTAATTTTGTATGTTGAACTTTAAGTAAAACATGGTTCTTAATGTATTTTGAAATTAATTTCAGCAGTTCTAAACAGGACATTGGCACATTGATTTTCTTTTTTCTTTTCTTGTCTATGTGATCAGGCTCTAAGCAGTAATCCGCTGTTCACTTTTGGGTAAAATACAGCATTTTGTGTTTTTATTTAGGGATCTATTTATAAATCTTTATTTTTTCATAGCATAAAAAGTGTACAGCAATGACAGGATAAAGTCTGGTGCATTAAAAGAGAACCCCTTTATTGTGACACGTGTGTATCAGCCCAGTGAAACTGTGCTGGTGAATGGGAACAACTATGAAGATACAAAAAAAAATAGCTAAGGGAAGTAACTTTATTAAACACCTTTTAAAAGATACCAGTATTAACAGCCTAGTCATATTAACAATTGTTTATAAGGACTAAATATCAATTAGTGCAAAGAGTTCTACAATATGAAATGTTATGGCATCAAAATACCCAAAAGTATTGACTGTAGGGAATCATATATTCCTTAAACTGACATTATAAAAACAGCTGAATTGACCAGAGTAATATACTATATTAGAGCAGAACCAGTAGTGTGGATATTTTTTCCTTTGGGGGTTTTTGTTACAATTCCTGATTTATACTGTTAAGTGCACAAACATTTGTTTTAAATAAGGTATTGAACTGTTTAGTTTATTCGTCTCTAATTTAGAATAACTGAATATTAATACTTAGATCTTTCTATTTGCAGAGTATTGTTACAGTTACGTTTGAAATATTAGGAAACACAACTGAAGAAAATCTAAATGAATTTATTCAGGTGAGTGCTGCATAACTGTTACCTGAAAAATGTGTACTGCACCACTTGAGAAAATTATCACTTGTGTAAAGCTTCTGTTTTTTAAAACATATTCCTATTTGTAGAATCTTCTGTGGGAGAAGAGTGTGAAAGACAAGGCTGGTCATCCCATGGAGGTCATAAGACTCAAGGTTCAGCTTTTAAATTTACCTAACTTTTTATAACAACTTCTGTTTTTTAACTCCCTTACTCCTGTTAAGGATAAAACCGTCTAGCCACATCCTTGAATGTTCATAGTTGCCCCATCCCTGGATCACTTCATTTGAGCTAGGGGAAAGGCAGTAATAACTTGATTTTCAGGATGCAGTTCTTTCCCACTGCTTCACTCCTCCCATGTGGCTAGCAAGCTCTGCTGGCCAGCACATAGGGGGAGGAGACCCATACATTGTTCCCTTTACTCTCCGCCCACTTGCTCTGGATTTAGTGGGAGGAAGCCCCAAGCACCAAGGCTGGAATTATGGTCAGCCCGCTGTGCAAGGGTGGGAGAATCCTTATTCCCCTGTTTTGCTACTGTAGGGCTAGTCACAAGCTACTCCATAATGATCAGTTGTATAAATGTTGAGTTTTCTTTGCAGAAGCCCTTGTTGCCAGCTCTTTAATGTTATATAGTCCTTGAAATCTTACTTCTGTGTGTTGTCATTCCTCTGAAAGATCCCATCCCACCCACACCCAAAATGGCCACTTCACTTGGAAAATCTGCTTAGGGTTGTAATTATACTTCTCAACATAACTTGCAGAAATTGAAATGCACCATACAATTCAGGAAGGGGAGTTGAGGGGAGACATGTCAAAGTCAACACTTAACATTCTCTACAAACCTGAGATGATATTTTTAAAGAAGCAATCAATGGATATGCAAACAATAAGTGAAATTTCTCAGGAAAATATTGTCCTGTATTTGCAAAGAGTTTATAAGTAGCTTCTATTTCAGTGTATATTACCTACTCCCCTACAAACAAACAGCTGGTTAAAAAGGTGATACAGAAAATATGTACATTCAAAATTCTGTCAATGCTTTAATAGAGTACAGTAAAGAGAAAAAATATGCTCAGGTTTATTTTCTTCTTGCTTAATGAGAACAGCATTTGTAATGGTGCACAGTTGAGTGTCAACATAATTATTTTTACTTGAACTTTCAGTAGTGGTTATATATGTGTGTAGTCCTGCTACAAGAAAATCAGTAAAAGCAGCAAAGAATCCTGTGGCACCTTATAGACTAACAGACGTTTTGCAGCATGAGCTTTCGTGGGTGAATACCCACTTCTTCGGATGCAAGTAGTGGAAATCTCCAGGGGCAGGTATATATATGCAAGCAAGAAGCAAGCTAGAGATAACGAGTTTAGTTCAATCAGGGAGGATGAGGCCCTGTTCTAGCAGTAGAGGTGTGAAAACCAAGGGAGGAGAAACTGGTTCTGTAGTTGGCAAGCCATTCACAGTCTTTGTTTAATCCTGAGCTGATGGTGTCAAATTTGCAGATGAACTGAAGCTCAGCAGTTTCTCTTTGAAGTCTGGTCCTGAAGTTTTTTTGCTNTCTGAAAGGTTCCTGCATGATCTTCTTCTTTGTCTCCCTCTTTGCCCTCCTTCAGAGCAATCAGTGTGAATCCACGGAAGTAGGCTGGAGTGGCAGCAGAAAGGGTTACAGTTCCAAAATGTTCCCTTTTACAGGCTAATCTTCTTTTAGCCTGGGTCCAGCAATCACTCACACCCCCTGTAGTTACTGTCTTTGGTTCCAATTTCCTTCAAGTACCTTGGGGGTGTGGAGAGGCTCCTTCTTTAGCCAGCTGAAGACCAAATCAGGGCACTTCTGTTTGTCTTCAATCCTCCTCCTCCCTAAAATCTAAAAACCCACTGATACTACTTGGAAAATATAGTCTGGGAGGAAATAATGTTGATGTTCTGCATTTTCCCCACATTGTACTATACTGAGCACTTGAATCAAAGCAAAATGTATAAGGTAGGCCTCTGTCCTGCGACTGTCTGTGCACTAAACCTCACTGAAATAAATGGGGCTCCATGCAGATGTATACCAGTCAGTTGTAGGATGGGTGCCACAGTTTGTCTTTTTTTGCTTATGTCCCACCTCAAGTTATAATCCTGTTTGACACTACAATCATTTTAACACCAGTTAATTTGTCAAACAGAGGATTAGGACTTCAGGATTTCAGATGAGGAATAAGCAGAAAGGAACTGACTGACAAGATCCTACTTTAATGCAAATGAGTGTGTGTGTGTGTGTGTGTGTGTGTGTGTGTGTGTGTGTGTGTAAATAAAAAAATAAAATTAAAACCTCTCCCATCCTCCTGAAGAGATACAGAATATATTAGATAATCAGAAATGTGTGTAACTAGAAAGTTTTACAAGGTTTTCTATGAAGCGTTAATGGATCTTTTCAACGGGAGTTTTTGGCACTTAGTTGCTGGTCTCATTGTGTTGGCGCTAATCACTTCATTATGCTGCTGAGCCTTTTTAAAATGTTGACAGTCACACACATTCATATATCTTTGTTCTAGAATAGTAAAAAAGCTAAGGGCGTCAACAACTTAATCATAATTATCCATAACCAGAAAACAGTGTGTTTGCCTATCACAGTAGGTAGACAGTACATGGTGTGGTGTTCTCATTCACACATATATTCCATTAAATAAATTAGTTTTTTTTAAAAATTGAAATACCTAGGCAAAAAATGAAAATTTAAAAATCCTGGCAACTTTCCAGTTGAATCAGAAAACATGTATTGCACTAGCTAGACCAGGGGTCGGCAACCTCGGGCACGCGGCTCGCCAGGGTAAGCACCCTGGCGGGCCGGGCCAGTTTATTTACCTGCCGCGTCGGCAGGTTCGGCCGATCGCGGCTCCCACTGGCCGCGGTTCACCGCTCCGGGCCAATGGGGGCAGCGGGAAGTGGCGCGGGCGAGGGATGTGCTGGCCGCAGCTTTCCGTCGCCCCCGTTGGCCCGGAGCGGCGAACCGCGGCCAGTGGGAGCCGCGATCGGCCGAACCTGCCGACGCGGCAGGTAAACAAACTGGCCCGGCCCGCCGGGGTGCTTACCCTGGCGAGCCGCGTGCCAGAGGTTGCCGATCCCTGAGCTAGACTATGTAATATAATCTGACCAGCATTTCCCTCATCTGTCCTTCCTCCTCGTATTTGTTAAGCCTATGGGTTGTATTGTCTTGTATTCAAATTATTGTATTCTGTTTGTACAGTGCCTAGCACAATGTGGTTCCTATTCAGATTGCAGCCTCCAGGCCAAGGGTTCTCAAACTGGGGGTCGGGACCTCTCAGGGGGTCGTGAGGTTATTACATGGGGGGTCGCGAACTGTCAGCCTCCACCCCAAACCCCACTTTTCCTCCAGCATTTATAATGGTGTTAAATATATAAAAATGTGTTTTTAATTTATAAGGGGGGGTCACACTCAGAGGCTTGCTGTGTGAAAGGGGTCACCAATACAAAAGTTTGAGAACCACTGCTCTAGGCTCTATTGTGATACTAACAATAACTACTGTCCTGATCAGGGGTTGGTGTCTATTAAAGACAAATCTCACCAAGTGATTGTCCAAGGTGTCCATGAACTGTATGATCTAGAAGAGACCATGGTAAGCTGGAAAGAGGATGATGAAAGAACAAACAGATTGGTTCTAATAGGTAAGAGGAAACTACACATTTCTTAGTTTTGCCTGTTGTGAGAAACAGCTGACCAAAGTCAGACTATAATTCTTCAACAGGTAAAACAAAGTAAATAAAATACAATTGTCCATAAATTGTATGTATATATGGAGTGTGTGTAATTAAAATATGTGTATGTATGTTTTATATATTATATATGTAGGATTAGCAGAATTCAGTTTTTTATCATTTTGATGAATGAGTTTATTTTTAAGCATTTTTAATAATTATTTACATTTTCATAGTCCCACAAAATTATGGGTTTTAAGCCTTTTTCAGTTTTTATCAATTTTAAATTTTCACAATTGTGGGACATTATGGAGACAAGGGGGTCAGACAATATTTAATGACAGTAGAAGACACTGATATTCAAAAAGTTAAAGCTTCATAGCAGTTAAAACGCAGATTGTCAACATCACCTGTCAAAATGTATCCAAGTAAATATCCTTAAATCAAACTCTTAAGTTCTCAAGTGGCACTCTTTTTTTTTTTTTGCCTATGTGTAAATTGTGATTGACGGAAATATTTTGTTGTTTTGTGTGTACAGTGACATTGACATTTACTATATATATATAGGCTTGGAAGAATTAGATTTTTTAAATCGGTAAATGGTCAGTAAATGTCAATGTCACTGTACACACAAAACAACAAAATATATATATATAATATGTAACTTTAAAAAAAATCTAGGATTAAAAACATGCTTGTGGGAATCATTATAATAAAATATTTGATAAGTCTCCATAAGGAAAAAGTGTTTTTACCTTTTAGGTGTATGTAATCTTAAAGGCTGATCTCATGTTTTCTTTCAGAAATGTTCATAATTAATGTTGAAACCACACACCTCTTAGGATTTGTAGTTGTTTTTTATCTAAACTCCAGGTTGACTCTGAAGTTTTAATGAAGATTAATCCAGCATTTCTTCCCCATTTCTCTTATTTTATACTTTATTGTAGCCTATTTGGAAATCTATAGCTTAAAGTTGCAATTTAAGATCATTATAATAAGCCCATGTTTTAACTCATTAGTATGTAACAGGTGTTTGTATACTTGTCGGTTTTCATTTATGTACGGATTATTTTGTGATATGCTGGAAAATATGAATTTTTGTCTGTTTACAGGCAGGAACTTGGATAAGGATATCCTTAAACAAGTATTTATAGCTACCATGACAGAGAAACAGGAAAACAGTTGACATCACACCACGAAGAAGAAGAAAAATCTGTCCTTAACACTGTAAACTTTTATAATAATGGATGATATGCAGTACAGTAGCTTCATTTTGCTCTTGCAGTTTATACAACTGTTAAACTCTGAATTTGACATTATTCCTGTTATGAATTCCAAATCATCTATTGTGTAAATATTTGCATTTATGTTACAGAATAAAATAGAGTAAATTAGTGTTTCTAAAATTTTGGCATGTGTTTAAATGATGTAATAATAATATCATATGTATTCACAGAAATAATTAAGGATAAGCTTTTTTTCTGATGTTTGTGTATGGGTCATGTAGTAGTATGATTGAGGATATCTGGTGCACACACAATAGAGAAATTTAGAGCTTCCCAAAACAATTCTGAGGCTACTGCTCCATCCTGTTGGTTCTTTTAATAAAAAAATAATTAAAAAACATGATTGATTATTCCCAGTGAGGCAACCATAGTAAAAAGAGAGTCAGGTAATCATGTTGTTTAGCTCCATATTACCTTTCTCTTCCGTACCTTTTTTAGATCTAAAATAAAGATGATCAGTCACCTTTTCAAATAGCTTTAAAATGATTGTATAAGTAAAACTAAAAATACCTTAATGACAGATGTACAAAGTTAGGTAAAGGATAATATCAACATATACATAACTACACCCTCAATCACATTTTCATAGAATTGAGATCTGTAAATGATCTCTTAGATCTTCAAGGCTATGACCCTGTCAGTATTGGATTCTTCTATACAGGGCATTTTCTGTTGTATTATCCGAGATGTCCAATGCAATTTCTTCCCTTTTTTGTGAGATTGTATGACTTTTTTTTTTTTTTTTTCCTGGCAGTGCATATTGTTGCTGTGAAGGGAACTTAAAATAAGGTTTGTATCTATGATCTTCACAAAATTAAATTCTTCCTCCAGCTTTGTATGACTCCTAAGAAGAACTATACTTATTAGTTTCAATGGGATTCATAAAATATAATTGGGCAGATAAATATGCAAAAGAAAATACATGCAGATGGGAGTGTGTTAAAATTTTTTGTTAATTTTCAAAAGGTTACTTCTCATCCAGTAAATCAGTGGTCCTCAACCTTTTCCTTCTGGCGGGCGCCAAAAAAAAAAACCCCGAGCGCTGCCGGCGGGCGCCAAAAAAAAAAAACCCAAGCGCTGCCGGTGAAGCAAAAACAAAAAATACCTGAGCGCTGCCGGCGGAGCAAAAAAAAAAAAAAAACCCGAGGGCTCCGCGGGCGCACTTACACCCCCCGGCGGGCGCAATGGTGCCCGTGGGCACCGCGTTGGGGACCCCTGCAGTAAATAGTCTGTAGAATTGAGGCTTTTGCTTTAGTGCATCATTGATGCTTGGATGAATGTTAAAGCTTCTGTGATTTTCACAGAGTAATGAAATGGAAGCTTTCATGCTTCAAACTCCAAAAACAACATGCTTCTTTTTATCAGTACAGAAAAGTGTTCATTGAATTTCCTAGCAGTGAGCATTAAGACTTTTGGTAAGTCTAAAGTTTTACCATTCTTGTTATACTGTATCTGTTTTCAAATTCCATGCAATTCTTTTTGTTATCTGATTTCCCCCAAGACAAATTCTGAGACTGGATAGTTCAGAGGATTTGTAATGGGATATGGAAGTTTTGGTGGCTGACAGTTGTTCAGTGGTATATGTGGAACAAATTGGTGATCTCAGTCCACTTCCTAATGGACAGCTGTTTGTATCCCCCAACTATCTTCACAAGTTGCCAAAACTGTCAGAGAGCCACAGAGTCCAAAGACTGAATGGATATAGAAATTTAACATCCCTCTGACCTGAATAAATAGATCCTGTAAGTCAGTATTAAAATACGCTGAATGGCCACCATAGGGAAATTTGTGCTGCATTTTCTTGTGCTATATCTGCCTGTGGACAAATAGGATTTCAGTTTTCAATACTGTGGATGTGGCATCTTTCATGAACACTACATTCATTTTAGAATGAAAGTTAGGTGTTAATATTCAGTTAAAAACAAAATAGACTATGATAATAAACAAATGTCTTCTCTCTGTGTATAATGGAATACAATAATTTTAAGGAAATACAGTTCATTTCTAAGGAATTAAGTACAGTAAGGAAAGCATTGCTTATTAATCTTTCACAGTAACCTTCATCTGGTTTGACTCAAGATAGTATGGAAGAATGTGTGTCCTGTAAGAGCTCCTCGTAGCTTTAGGTGGGATGTAATCAGCTCTGACATGTTCCCTTTTGCTAAATCCCTTCTACAAAATGTAAAATATTAAGTTTCCAGTTGGTGTACACTTTTTCTTACCTTGCTTTAGTTAAACTTCTGCTGCTGCTTCCTGTTGGTGGGCAGCAAGTGGAATCTGACTGGATCACATCTGAACTATTAGTGGAATGGATTGATAGATTTGATGTGTGTGTACAGTTTTGTTCGACAGTAAGGAAAATTGACAGTGCAATTTACATTTTTAGATGGTATTTACCAAACTGAGGCATCAGTAGAGGACACTTTTTAAAAAAAAAAATACTTAGTTGGGAGATTGGCCATGATGCAGTTTATGGAATGATACAAATATTTAAGTGAGATGTGCTTGATTGTGCAAATGAAATAGAAGATATATATAGTATTGTCCAATTTTTCCTTTATATTCCTTGCAGCCTTGGTTTTCACCCTTTGCTTTCTTTGCCTTCAGCTACTTTATGTTATAAAGACACTCCATCTGGTTGAGGAAGACACTAATACCTTCAGAGCCAATCAGTGCTTTTTCTTGAATTGCCCAATTCTGGATCATTCATTTTCCAATTTGGGAAAAACCTATATGGGTTCAAACAAAAAGCACATACAATATTACTTCAGACAGCAGTCCCTGAAGAACAGGTCCACTAATGGGTGCCCTGTCCATTCCCTGTTCTACGCTGTCATCCTTTCCCTTCTTTGAATGGGGAGAGTAGCCACAAAAATCCAAGATATTAGCAGGAGAAGCTCCTACCTATTCAGATGTCTCCTTTCACAGTGCCCAGTTACATATACAACTTCAGCTAGATTGAATCTGATTACTGAGAAGATAACAGAATTAACCTCTACAATTACATCAATTTTTAAATGTGTCCATTTTTCAGTCCTGGGTGCTGGTGGCCCACTGAAGCTGAAGAGTCAGGACTAAGCAGAATCTTGTTTTTATGCATAGCACCAGCCTTTTCAGGTTTTTTAGGTGCGATCTTCCCCCATCTCCTACCTCCACAGCCAGGAGCTGCAGCCTGTGCTCCTGCTCTCTGTTCTCCTTAACCTTGCTTGTTTTTAGTTCTCTCTATTGGGACTCTCCTCATCCCTTGCGTCTGTCTCTCTAGAGCAACCAAGCTAGTGTCAACCAACCAGCCCACCCTGTATGCCATCTGTCTCAGCTGGCTGCCCACATATCTCATTATGCACCCTTTCTTCCACAGAAATAGTGGCACAGAAGTCACTTTTCAGCAGGGACCACCAGATTAAGTAAAGTGGCTTGTGCAGCCTGATCTAAGCCACTTGCAGTTATTTCCATATTCCTCTACCCCTCTGGGACTGGATCTACATTTTCTGGGGTGATTGTACTCTGCTCCTCTGGTCTGCGAATTTGCCGGCCTGCCGTCAGCTGGCCTGAGGTTCCTGTAGCTAAGGCCTTCTCCAATTCTTGGCATAAGGTAGGGAAAAGTTGCTCTATTCTGTCTCCCTTTCTCAGCCCCTGATTGTCAATCCCCTGCACCCTTCTACCTTTGCCCATATGACCTTGGCAAAAGCAGCTAGTGATACCCCCTTTTTACTCTTGCTTCCAAGTAAGGCAACAAGGTGCCACTGTATTTAAATAAGATATTTATTCAAAGACTTTTTGGTGTCCTTTCCACTTATCCAGCTTTATGGGCCACTTCACTCCTGCCTCTCCTGTTGTGTGGAAACAAAAAGGAAAGGGATTGCAAAAGTTAGGGCCCCAATTGGCTTGATGTACTGCACTACCCCTATTTTTCGGTATGCGTTTTATGTCATTAACATTCACTTTAAGTGCCTCATCTTGCAACATACTCAGCATAAATTGGGATCAAACTGAGGTATTAAGCATCTGGATCTCTATTTTGGGGAGGATGGAGGCACGAGAAGAAAATGTACATATAAAGATGAATGTTATTACTGCTCAAAGAATCCTGGCTGAGGTTTTCTAAATCTCCTTGGGAATTTAGACATGCATCTTGCATTCATTTTAATTCTTTAACTGTGCAACCTTAACTTGTCATAATGTAGAGTGGGTTGGGTTGATTATTTTTTTCATTCAGTATATTGTTCAAAAGAAGATTATAATAGACTGACCTGTTTAACCCACACTCCTTATTCTGGGCTAATTTAGCAGGGATTCTACTGCACTGATTGAAGTCAATTGGTGTTTTCCTTGAGAGGATAAGGATCAGGACCACAAATATTACTGAAAAGATGTTATCTTCTATTTCAGGTAAAGATCCCATGATATTTTCTCTCCACTTCACTTCAAGCATTTGTGACATAATCCTCTGATTTATGGAGTAGCCATAATGCTATGCTAGTACAGTATAATGTGAAGATATTTAGCAGAGGGTATCAGGAAGAGATGACTTGTTAGCCCTATAGTTACAAACAAGGAGAAGTGTTTAAATATTAGTCCCCGTCCACTGCCCCCACAACTCTTCTTGGAAAAATTTGATTCTGGGAAGGATCCTGCAATATCAAGGGACAGCTAATCGCCAGTGGTCTCCCCATGAAACTCACCCCAGTTTCCAGCCAGAGTCAAAGCAAATTGTGCGGCTACAAAAGGAATGTAGGATTGCCTGCCAGGACACACCCCAGTGATCATATATCTTCCTTTAGGGGGGAAAAAATAGTTAACTGTTATTTCTAGCCCCAAGCTGGGAAAGTTCAGCACCTCTACAGATAAAAGTTCCAGGGCTGGTGATCAAAACAGAGTCTCCTGCCTTGATAGGGGAAATTTCATTTTGCCAGGATTTGCTTAACATAATTGTTCACCTTGAAAAACATTCCATGGGTAAAGAAAAATCGATTTTCACTTTTTCTCCCCTCTTCCAAAAACAACCCTGGAGGGCACAGAAGACCTACCTGAGTTTAACTTTGATGATCAGCTGGTAAGGAAATGTTCAGGTTTTGGAGAGCTAAAACTCTGATGTGAGTCTGGCCTCTCTAGATTGGCGAGGCAGAGCCTGTAACTGTTCAGTGAGAACAAATTTGCACTGCAGCCCTTAGAATCAATTCATGCCTAGGTCCCAACTGCAGTGAATGTTCTCACCCCCTAGACACTGCATGGATTAGCAGCATCCCATTCATTGGGGCTCTCCTCAGAGAGTCCAATTCATAAGAACGGCCATACTGGGTCAGACCAAAGGTCCATCAAGCCCAGTAGCCTGTCCTCTGACAGTGGCCAATGGCAGGTGCCCCGAAGGGAATGAACAGACAGGTTATCAAGTGATCCATGCCCTATCACCCAATCCCATCTGGCAAACAGAGGCTAGGGACACCATTATGCCCATCCTGGCTAATAGCCATTGATGGACCTATCTTCCATGAATCTATCTAGCTCCCTTTTGAACCCTGTTATAGTATGGGCGTTCACAGCACCCTTTGGCAAGGAGTGCCACAGGTTGACTGTGTGTTGTGTGAAAAAATAATTTCTTGTGTTTGTTTTAAACCTGCTACCTATTAATTTCATTTGGTCGCCCCTTGTTCTTGTATTACAAGAAGGAGTAAATAACACTTCCTTATTTACTTTCTCTATACCACTCATGATTTTATAGACCTCTATCATATCCCCCCTTAGTGGCCTCTTTTCCAAGCTGAAAAGTCCTAGTCTTATTAATCTCTCCTTATACGGAAGCTGTTCTATACATTTTTGTTGACTAATCATTTTTGTTGCCCTTTTCTGAACCTTTTCCAATTCCAATTCATATGAAGATGATCCCAGAAGAGGGGTGGTTAATTATACCCACCAGAGGGAAAGCATGGCGCTGCCTGCTTTCTTATATCCTACTCCGTTTGTTTGCTACATTATCATAAAAAGATATGGGCAAAACTGTTTAAAGCTAGAAAACCCAGGCTGAAGTGTCTGCTTCCACGCCTCTGCTTTGCTGCTAAGCGATGCTATTTTCCACTGTCATTGATTTAACAACTGCTTAGCTTTGTATAGGTGAGTGTTACTTCTGTTTTGCGAAGTTAGGGGAAGACTGGGGAGACCTACCCATTAAGCTAGAATTACAGCTTTATTTTCTGATGATGGTAAACTGCCTGGCTGAAAAACAAAACAAATTACATTTCATTAGTGGAGGCCGTGCAGCAGCCCCAGCGTGGTAGTTTAAACATCCGAGTCAGCAATCGAAACGTAACCAGACCGTTGTATGCAAAAAGAAGAAACCTAAACGGTTGCTTTTTTTAAGAAAAGTCGGTTTGATTTAACCTCCCTCCCTTTAAAATTATTACCGATATAGCAGCAATTGCGCAGTGATGTACATGTCTTAAGACCTTTTATAACGATCTAATGAACAAGTGGAAATTTCTCCCCCATATTGTTTAAATTTCTTATAAGTAATGTTATTGGGCGTGCTAACATCAAGAAAAAGCTATGGCATGCCTCACCAGCCTAATATTAATTCATTCTATTGTTCCTCCTTACATGTCTATATTTTTCAGAAGCGAAGTTACTCCGTTCATATTTATGAATCACTTAGCCTGGATGAATTTATTTTCATTTTGTATTTTGAATATTTTCCAGAGTTGTCTTTGTATATTACGGACATTGCTTCAGGTACAGTGAAAAAACACTACGGTTCTTGCAAACGAGTACACAGAGATAAAGCTGTGTATGTGTAAATAAAATGTAGCAGCTATTAAGGAAGAAAGTAAACATTTGAATAGATATCCTGTGTGTGTGTGTTCATGGAAATACTGGCAAGAAGAAAGCATTGAAATGTAGGCTAGCTTCTGTGTCCCCAAGTAAATTTCAGTTTGCCCAGGGTTTTCCTGATATGTGAGAAGAGGGTAAAAATGTCCTTATTCTGAATTCTCTATCTCAAAAACTAGGATCAGCATGCAACAGGGTTCAGAGCGGAAGACAAATACAGAGAAGGAGAATTGTACAGTTCTTCCTGATTTTTCTTCTCTAAACCTACTGCCGCTGTGCTGTTAACTACTGTTTTCATGTGCAGATCTGGGAGGTAAATAGTAACCTCTACAGTTCCCATGTGCGGTGTCACTTGCCATTTTCATGTCCAAATCCACCTGCAAATGAGCTGAAGTTTACAAAAGCCAAGCTGACCAGCTGGGGGCCTGGGGCGGGACCCTTTGCCCCAGCTGTTTAATGCCCGGCGTAGTTTCTTTTGTGTGTGTAGCCTATTAGCAGAAGGTAGCGTCTAGCCTTCGCCATTGTAATAGCGATGGGGAAGTGGGAATTCGTTCCAAGAACTGCAATAGGAAATCCTCTCCTAACCCACCAGCATCCATACTTCATAGAAACGCCTTTTCCCCCAAAGTAAACTCTGCGCTGTGATCTGTTTACTTTATTCTCCAAATTGCTGTTCATTAGTTCAGCTCGTAAAACAAAGCCGTCAACTGTACGTTGTTACCCTGCCCCATCTGACTGTCGCCCGGAGGTAGCGCCTCATTGCTATGCATGCTCAATTTAACTGGTGAGTTTCAAGTATTTCAAATAAAGCGTTTTCTCTCATCTAATTTGAAAATTTGACCTTTTGCGTTATGTGCACGTGGTCATTCAGTACAAACCCTGGGGCATGTGGAGCAGCTAGTAGTGCTGTTGGATGCCTTTTAGCGGGAGGAGAATAATTGTTGTACCTGTTTGATTGCAGACGTTTTCTGGCGTTAATAGTAGGGGTGAGGTTTCATTTTTGGAGTATCTGAGCGTTTGGATTTTGTAAGGAGGGAAACCACACGCGCGGACTTCCAATGCCATCCCTGTTAAAATCCCCGAATCCGTAAGGATGTTAATCTCCTGATTACAGTTCAGTAGCGCTGAGAAGCGATGCTGGAGATTCTTTCTTTGTGGCGTTGCTGTACAAGCAGCACATTTCAGCAGGCAGCGCCGAGCAGGGGCTAGTGATTCTAGTCCATTTATTAGTGACGAACGGGGGCGAAGTTTACTATGATTATAACTTTGCTCATTCAAAGTTTGACTATCACCAGATGTGTCTTTCCGTCGCTAAAGGCTGCAAATGCGCTTTCTCCATGGTCGCCTGCCTCTCGCCCGCTACAAGTGGACGGAGAGATGGCTGAAGAGCCTGAGAGTTGTAGCCCAGTGGGCCATGCCCCCCGCCCCAGCTGTTTCCTGGGGCTCCGCCAGGGTCCTGCTCTCGCCCACTACCTGATCAATGGCAAACACATCCCAAGGACTCAGCATCCTCCCCCTCGGTGGTAGGCAGGACCAGGGACCTCACTGCAGCTGTGAACCCATTGGGCTGTAGCAGGGACCAGCCGCTCCTCTCCCCCCGCTGTCGTGGGGAGAGGTATAAGAAGGGCTCGGACGCGGCTCTCCCAGCCACACGGCGAGGCGGCGGCCAAGGCTGCACCAGCGTCCGGGTGCTAGCGGCCCCATGAGCCGGCAGCGGGGCGTGCGGGGCTCGGATGGGGAGGACGAGGAGGAGGAGGAGATCGGCAGCGTGGGGGCCGAGGAGGTGGAAGGGGGCAGGGGCGTCCAGGGGCAGCCCCGCCGGCAGGGGGAACCCGAGGGGAAGCCGCCCTACTCCTACATCGCGCTCATCACCATGGCCATCCTGCAGAGCCCGCAGCAGAAGCTGCCGCTGAGCGGCATCTGCGCCTTCATCCGCGGCCGCTTCCCCTACTACCGGCGGCGCTTCCCGGCCTGGCAGAACAGCATCCGCCACAACCTCTCGCTGAACGACTGCTTCGTCAAGCTGCCGCGGGAGCCGGGCAGCCCGGGCAAGGGCAGCTACTGGGGCCTGGACCCGGCCTCGCAGGGCATGTTCGACAACGGCAGCTTCCTCCGCCGCAGGAAGCGCTTCAAGCGCCCCCCGCCGCCCGCCCCGGCCCCGGCCCTGCTCTGCCCGCCCTGCGCCCTGCTGCCCCCCGAGCCCCTGCGCTACGTGCTGCCCGAGGCCGGGCTCCCGCTGCACCCCGCCTGCCCCCTGCCGCGCCGGAGGGCGGCCGGCTGCGCCCTGCAGCTGGGGGTGCTGCTGCTGCGGGAGCAGGAGGCGGCCGGGGCACAGCAGGCGGCCGCTCCCCCCGGCCGCGGCTGCTCCTTCAGCATCGAGAGCATCCTGATGGGCAGCGAGCCGGCCCCCAGCCCGCTGCTGCCGCCGGCCGCCGCCTGGGCTTGCGGGCCCCAGCTCCTGCCCCGCGCCCCCTGCCTGCTGCCCGCCGCTCTGCTCGGCGCGGCCTCGCCGCGGGACGCCGCCTGCTGCGCCCCGGGGGCCGGGAAGGGCGCCCGCCTCCTCCGGCCCAGCCCTGGTGCGGCGGCGGCGTTGCTGGGCTGCCAGCCCGGGCCGGGCCCCGCCAGGCTGCTGCCTCTTGGAGCGGCTGCGGGGGGATCGCCGGCCGCCTTCTAGCGCCAAAAGGGACCGGCCTGGCAGCGCCACCCCGGTCCCAACCTCCGGCCACCCCTGCCGGGGACGTTGCGCGGACCCCCATGTCAAACAACGTCATGCTCCGATCGGAAACTGCCCGGCCCGGGCACTGCCCCGCCTTTGCCGTCGGGGCGGGGGGCGGGGGACTTCTGCACTGGGCCCCCATCGGTCTCTGGGTGGCGGTTGTCCTGGAGCGCCTGACTTTATGCTGCGAGCTGAAACTGACCGACCCTGCTAAGTTCGCAGCAGCTCCGGCTCTGGGAGGGACAGAGAGAGTTTTTCACCCTGTTCCTGGCGTGTAGCGATCATGCAGCAAATAATCCCCTCACGGATGTGCGTTGTCTGTAAAATGTTTACAAAGCGAAGGACTTTAAATGAGGGTTGTTTTTTTTAAGGAACAGGTCACCGGGCCCTATCGTGAGTGTAGCTGTTTTTCTCCCTGTGCAACGTCAAAAGCGCATCCGGTCTGCATTATCTGAGTGAGAAATGAACTAAGTGGGTAACTTGTGGGATTCAAACAAAAACTTCAAACAGTGGACAACTTCCAATACGTTTCCTTTTCTCCTCCTTTGAACGACAAACTTTTCAAAATGCCCAGCGTACAATACTTATGTATCCTGTGTTTCTTCTTGTGACGGGTTTGAAATATAAATAGACATGCAGCTGAATATTTATTGCCTGTGATCTGTATTTGCAGCTGCCGTGGGGAAATGTTAACATAAAAACTTGTGTATGGCCTAAATAAAAAACAAATATAGTGCTTGTCCTTTTTCTGAAATCAGTTATAGAGGATAACACAATTATGCATATGCTCATCATAATGTATATGAAACCCAGCTGGCTAACTTTCCAAACTAGAGAGACCTTTTCACTTTTATGTTTTAATGGGGACAAAAGGGTAATTTCGAAGTCCCTCTACGGGGAGTATTTAGTGTATTTCCGAGTGTTTCGAGTATTTAGATTTAGGGTTTATTTTGATGTTATTTGATTGCACATAAAATAGAAGCTGATTTAAATTGAGATCCGAATTGTCAGTAGCTTCACTGGGAGCAGAATCGGACCCGTACATTGGGATAACAGGTGTCACCTTCCTCCCCACAATGGGCAATGAGAACAAGCTAGGAGGTGGAAAAGAAATGTCACTCGTTTCTCTGATTCTTAGTGGTAGGCGAATGTATTAATTGTATTTGTTTTAAATCTACCTTTACATGTGTACATTTCCCATCTCAGTCCGCAAGGAGGGATACCACTAGAACATTCTTGCGAAGCTCAGGGCTGTTTTAGGTGTCTAACCAATAGCAAGCAACGTGGCACCTTATAGACTAACAGATGTATTGGAGCATAAGCTTTCCTGGGTGAATACCCACTTCATCAGACGCATGCCTGAGTGTTCACCCACCAAAGCTTATGCTCCAATACATCTGTTAGTCTATAAAGTGCCACAGGACTCTTTGTTGCTTTTTACAGATCCAGACTAACACGGCTACCCCTCTGATACTTAACCAATAGCAGTGGCTTGAAAGGAACGCAGTGAATGGAGCTGACACATAAAAGGAGGGAAGAGTGCAGCAGAAGCCAAGATCTTGGGTAGGGTTTACCAGGTGGTCCCGCTCAGCCAATATCTACATGTATTATTAATTACAGTTCCCAGGGCAGGTACCTGCCCTGGAGCATTGCAAAACCCTTGTTCCCTTTCACTCCTTACAGCCAACGCTTGATTAAACACTATATGATCCCATCACAGTGCAGTCTGCGCAGTGTGCTTGCCTCTGCCTCACATAATTTCGATTTTTTTCAGCAAAATTTCCCATTGCTTCTGAGAACCCATATGCTCCCCCGGTGTACAGGCTGCTGGGCGGTCACAGAAGAGCCGGTATAGAGTTGAGCTCAAAAAAGATAAGGTCTCATCATCAAAAATGAATGTAGCTTTCCCCTCCCACACAACCTGCGTTGTTTGTTTAGTGGGGTTGCCATTTAAAGGTGGAGATGGGGTGTTACAAGATTCTACTAGGCTCCCGAAAAATGAAAGTTTTTTCGTATGCGCCTCGCTGTATGTCACAGTCTGTCTGCAATTGTATGATTATCTCTGAGCGGCACTGGGGTATTTTATTCGCTTTGTAACGCGTGGTCACCTTTCTCCTGAAAACGAAGTTAAGGATTCCTGAGCCTGTTCACGCCAACTCCTTTTTTCATGCTGTATTTCTCTGATTATTAAAACAGGACCCACACAGTGCAACCCTCCCTTTGCTCCATGCTTAATATACTTCTCCCCCAGCGGCTAATAATCCAGCCTGGCAGGCTGCACAGAGCAAGACGATTTAAAGGAAGCAAATAGGCAGTAATCTGCCAAGGACCCGATTCTGCTCCCATTCAGTATAGCAAGAGCTGGATCAGGTCCTGTATCCGGAAGGATAAACTTAGTGTGGAAGTAGTTTTTGGTACTTTAGGTTGATGTTTAGGCTCTGTTCCCTTTACGAGGTCGATCCTTGAATCTTATTTGAGCATTTGAATGTTGCCTTTGGACTAGATGCAGGATCGGCCCCGCAGTGTGTAACAAACCTAGTTAATGGTCTGTCCTATTTCAGAGAATTTCTAACTGCCTAAGGAAATGAAAGTTTCTTCCTCTCTGAAATAGGGCTAGCTCCTTCTCCTCCTGAAGTCAATAGGAACAAACTCTTTCAGCAGGTAACTCCTTGGCTTAATCAGAGCATTGATCTGAGTTTTTCCTTCTTCCATTGATTTTTCTGGGGGGAGTGGGACTGGAGGATCTTTTTTTTTTTAAATCTCAAACCAGTTTAGACAATCGGCAATAATTGCATAAAGCACTCCACTTTGTCCTGGTCATTTTTACTTTAATCCATGAATTAAAAATACATACAATGTATATAAGCGACGAGGAAGCTGCATATTTATTTAAAACAATCAAAATGACATTTATTTTAAATCAGCCAAATGCACAGAGAAATCTGAATGATCCTACACTTCTGGACTCGGATAATTGTGCAGTATAAACAGCGGGTCTCTAGGCCTGACCCAAAACCCATGAGTCAATTGGAGTCTTTCTGTACATTTCAGTGGGCTGTGGATGAGGGCAAATAGCAAAGAAAAGTGGTTCGCACTGAAGTGGTGAGGCATCGAGGAATTGACAAGAGATTCAGAATTTTCTGTGCAATTTGAAACATCAGCAGTTACTACTTTGCTTTGGCTATTTCAGCCTAGCACCGAACAGTGCTCTTCTCCTGCGCCTTTCTGTCCAGTGACTAGTAAATGGACAGTCCGTGAATCGTTTTGACCCGTCAGTTTTTTTACAGTTAAAAGATGAACCGTCTCACTCAAACTACACATTTGAAGTTTCACCTAAATAAATTTTTTCTTCCTTTTTAAAATAAAATATCCCCCTCCCCCGAAACCTCCTAATGTTAACTCACACGGGAGACTAGGTTGGTTCATGTATTACATCCAAAAAGCAGCGTACATTCTGACCTCCCTTGAAACTTCATCTCTAACCCACCTCCTTCTGCTTAAACTCCGCGGGGGAGGGGGGCTCTGAGATGAGGCAATGTAAAGATCAGTGCCTCTAAGGGATGGTCCGCAGGCACTGGAAAACTCGTCACACTGCTAACTTGATACTGATGGTATCTCGTCAGGTGAAACAGAAACGAATTATTATTTCATTGCTTTTATTCTATGACTAGTTGGGTTAATACAGAAAAGTATGTGTTATTGCTCATAATACTTTTCTTTGACTTTATATAAACATTTATCTTAAAAAAAATAAACGGAAAAACTATATAGTACTTAAGGGTTTTCACGTTTGACGAACCCAATCAAAAGAAACCATGGTTTTCATATTCTCTTCAATCCCCAATCCCAGCATATATGAGCCGTATTCTGAATGAGACAATACCACATTATAAAGATGATGTACACTGGGATTACACGTTTGCAGTATTCCTCTTATGTATGAGTATGTGTACCATGACAAAACCTCTGCCTAGGGCAGTAACCGTTTTTAAAAATTGTAATACTTCATCATTAACATTTGTTTAGTGTTTTTAAAATATAAAAGGCGAAAGTAGTCATCGGCGGTGTTGATGAGCCCGACCCTGCAGTCCTAACTCACGCAAAACTGTTTGGACTGCAGGATCGGTCCCTGAAATTGCAAGAAAATAGCCTTTGCTGGAGTTAAAGACGTTTAAGAAGCTCCTCCAGGCTACATTAAGGGTGATCAAGATTATTCCAAACCCCCATCCCCAATTACACAAAACCAGCCCCGCCTCCTACCTCAAATCTTTCTCTGCGGTCAATATGACGTGATAGGTAACGCTCAGTGAAGTGAATGGAAAGAGTCTAATTGACATCAAAGGGGATGGATCCGGCCCTTGCTGCGTAGGCTGGCAGCCTAAATTACTGCGTTAGCAGAGAAACACTTCAGGACGTGCTCACTGATTAGGTCAGGTCTTTTTAACTCGTGGCATCTGCTTTTCAAGAGGGAAAGAAAATGTCCACATGCACGACGAGTGATATTTAAGGCTAGCTCCTAATTACCTAGCGAGAGACGTGACAATGTAACTTCGTAATAAGGGTTTAGCACATTGAGCGCGTGTCCATGGCGGCTGACAGCACATTTCCGATCGGACTCAAAGGTAAGAGATTATGGGAACCATTCTTTTTACAGCAACATTTTTCAGCTTGAACAATATAGACAATTCCCTTCTTACTTTTCCCAAAGCATCCAGAAACTAATTAACCTAGAGCGAAACTCCTTAAACTGGAAAATAAAGAGAGCGCATCGCTCCAAAAGAAATGACCAGCTTGAGTTTCACAGGAAAACCCCCGCATATAAATATAAAACAATATTGTTTTTATATAATATATAAAACATATACACAAATATAAAACAAACATGTCTTTCTTCCACCTCTTAAAATTAATGATAAAATCTAGGCCCTTTCACACCAAAAAAAAAATTACTTTGTTTTGTGTTGATATACTGCTATTGCACTCAATTGGATGAAATACTATGAAAAATACATCCATTCTCTATTTAAAATCACAAAATCCTGTATTGTAAAGGCAGCAGAAGAGTAACATGTATGTTTGAGGCTTGCATGTTATTTGAGGGGCTTCCAACCATTTTGTTTTTTCTTGAGTTCAATGAAGCCAATATTTCACCCCATCCTTCAAGCTGAGGGCTGTGATCCTCCTCTCTTTCCTTTGGCATATGCTGGAGGGGGCCTGCACATTTTTCTGTTGTAACATAGACTCACAGTAGGAAAGAGGCTGAGAACCACTGCTTTAATTCATAGGCATCAGCTCTCATTTTGGATAGGCACTAAGGATTGCCTAATGTATCTTGGAGGCAAGATTCTACTCTCACTTAACTCCCTATAAAACCTCAGTCATGCGCTCGGATCTGCATAAGGGATGCCCACATGGAACCCACCCCACCCCCCTTTGGAGTAAATGAGATTCTGAGTGTAGGTGGCCATGCTAGTATATCTGACTGCAGGAGTGAGGCCTAAATCAGGAATCACTCCTGAAGTCATTGCAACTACATTGGTATAAGTGAGAGTGAAATGTGAGTGAGATCAGACTCAAGCCCTGGGTGTTTATTTCTCTGCAAGAGACTGCTGCAGTTTGCAACAATTCACTCCCAAGTTTCAGCCCCCTTCAAGAGGACAGTGGATTGGTGAGTCTCTTCTCTCAGCTCAGTTTCTGGCAGGCTGTCTGATTTATGACTTATGCTCCATCTGAGTAGCCATTCACACTCACCTCTCTTCTCACCATCAAGTATTTGTAAGCTGTTACACTTGCTTCTATTTTTTGCCTATTTCTTATATAAAGTCCTTTAGTTGTTTCTAGTCAGGTACGTACATATAAATGAAACAGAGAGCAAGTCCAACTCTGTTGGACCCAATTGCTTCACAAATCCCTGCCTCTGGACCAGAGGCATAATTTCTGGCAGAGCTGTTAAGAAGTATGAACAAAGGCCTGCTCCCAGTACATTCACTGGACATTCTGGGTAGAGGAGTGGGCCTGTAATTACAGCTATATGAAAGTCAGTGGTCTGGAATCTGTATCTGTCACTATAGAGCAGTAAGAAAACTGTCCTGTATAAATATTTCAAGCAATGTAATGAAAATATATACTTTGATTGCTTTAAAAAGACCTTCTGTTGTTTTGCAAAGGAAAAATGTCCTTGTGGGCCAAATTCTGTTGCCTTAACTCAAGGAAACTGGAGACCCTACTTGTTTAACATTGAATCCTTGCCTAGATATCTACTTGTGCAAATCCAACACTATTTTTGGTGACTTCTTTCTAGCCCAGCGAGCAAGTAATGCTAATTGACTGTATCTTTTACAACATTTAAGATATGGATGGTTTTTCAATTAAATCCAAGATGATTGTAAGCCTCTGAAAATAATTTATTCTGTTTCATTACTAAATTTTGCACAAGACAGAGGTTTATCTAATTTGAAAGCAGTTTGTACAGCTCAAAGTTCTTCATTCAGAGCAGGGTTGGATTAATACTACTTGTTAATAATGTGCATCATAGTAGTGTGTTGTTGAGACCAAAATAGAAAAGGGTTCTCAAAACACAACAGGTCTGCTCTTGCTCAGTGGGAGCTTTGCTGTTCTCTTCAATGGGAGGAGTATCTGGCCCCAAATGAGTATTTATTCCACCTGTTATGTTGGCTTGAGATTTCCTAGCCTAACTTTGTTTCCTATTCACTCTCCTGCTTGAGGTAGAAAACATCACAGCAAACAGGTATTTGCTAGCCTCTAGTGGTAATGTTAATTTGATGACCTGTTCAACATGGTTGTTATAATTGTCAGTAATGCTGGGACGTATCATAAGTCTTTTATGTCCTGATCCAGCAAAGCATTTAAGCACATGCTTAACTTTAATCTTCCCACTGACTTCAATGGGCTTTGGATCAGGCCTAAGTGCTTTGCTGAACTGAGATCTTTATGCAGAAGTCCCCACAGAAATCAGTGAGGAGTTCTACCTAAAAAGTAATGGCACAATAGGCCCAGAGACCTACAATTTTAAATGTGTGCACAGTAGAATCTTATGACTAATAGCACTTTTGTTTCTAAATCACTGCATTTGTATGTGTTAATTATATTCACAACTTTATAGTAATAAAATAAATAAGAGCATATAAACTATACATAAAATATGATAATTTTGAAGGGAATATTATTCTGATAGCGTTAATAAAAATTAAATCCTTTACTTGTTTTAGTGTTTTCTCATAGGAAATATTATTTATGACTTCATTAGCTGTCTCCTTCCCAGATAAACAACGAGGGGGGAAAAATTCCATTTGGATTTTTTTTTTTTAATTTGATGTTTACCTGGGCTGTGTTTTACATCAGACACAGGAGTATTCTGGCTTCCATCTTTCGGCTGAAGAATTTTACCAAAATCAGTTACTGCAGGACTGGATGATGACATCAAACAATGCTGAAAACTAATCTTCAGTTCTCCCAACCCCTAATCAATAACAAGTGAGGACATTTTTATAGATCATTTTAGAAAAGCAATAAATAACCAGAGTATTGTTTTTTATAGACGGTCAGGCATCATTTTTATGCAGTACCATTTGTATGCACAGCGTTTCCCTTCTAAATATTAGAAATTATGCAGAAACATTGGTCTGTACCCTACTTCATAAAAATTAAAAAATATTTCAAAATAGAATAGTCCCTCCAGAAGTTCCCCAGGCAATACGCTTGTTAACAAATCACTACCAGGTCAGAAGCTGTGTGTAAATAAAATCTTCATGTAACAGTCACATCCAGTGCATGCAATACACAAGGGGCCAGATTCTCAGCTGCTGTAAATCAGTGTAGCTCTATGGACATTAATGGAGCTGCATCTATTTATACCAGCTGGGGAACTAGTCCACTTTCTTTAGTCATCTGTTTTCAGAAATCCTTACCCTGCGTTGTTAAACAAGTATGTACTCCATCAAATTCTTGAAAATTGTTTGGAGCCACATATATAGCTAGTATAGTATAGTATATAGCTATATAGTAAAAGGGTTTAAACAATGCAGAAAGAAAAGCATGAACTTAATTTAAAGACTAACATGTTGCAATCTGTCAGAATACAGCTAATATTTATAAAATATGGGCCATACGCACCCTTCCATTACTCAGCGTGGAGTGGAACAGATGCATACCACTCTTCTTAAAAAGCACAATGAGAGAGGGAAATGGGGCTATGCTACAATATAATGTACCTGTGCTTGAGATATACCACAATAATGAAGGGGACATGCTGATGAGCTTATCCAGTGTTTATAACTAGATATTTTAGCACCTGGGGTCAGCAAGTGCAAACTACTTCCCCTACCTTTTTTTTTTTTGGTCATTTTTCTGCCCCCCTGACTCTGTGCCCTGGGTAGCTGCCCTACTTGCTCTGTCCTGATTATAGCCCTGAGCTTGTCAGCTGTGGGGAGCCCCTTTTAAAAGAGCAGGCCTTTGAGTCCTGTAAAGGACAATACAAAATAGGAAACCTTGGCAAAGTAAGACTCATTTTCCTTTTGTAAATGGCTTGTCAATGTAAACTGATGTAAATAGATTGCTGAGATTAGAAAGGACATGCAGATGGGCTGCAGGGAATGCAAAACTCCCACCTATGGGTGGCGGGTGACCAGTGGGCGTGGGTAGGCTAGCCCGTCCATTCTGCTTGGGGCCCTCCCCCTCCGACCCCCCTTCTCCCGCCGGAGCACGCGGGGGGCAGGCAGGCAGCTGAGCACGCTCCACTAGCCTCAGCCCGGGGCAAGGGTGCTGGAGCCCTCCCAAAAGTGTGGGGGGCCCCTGCCCAAGGCAGGTGGAGGGACCCAGGCTCCCCACAGCTGCCTGTGCAGCTCTGGCTGGGGGGGCTCGGAACTGCAGCCCGACCATGGTAAGAGCCAGGCGGGCAGCTGTGGCGGACCCTCTACCTGCCCGTGGTGCAGGGGGCCCGAGCAGCTCCCCCCCCGCCTACCCGGGGCAGGTGGAGGGTCTGCAACTCTGCCCGAGCGGGGCTATTGCCATGGCCGGTGTAATGATTCGCAACCCCTGGACCAGGCAGTGCAAGGAGGAAGCAAATCGCGAGTGTTTTCGACCAAAACCCCCATCCCTCATGATTCGCAACCCCTGGCCTAAGTGGTAGCAAGTCGCGAGCAGTAGCCAAGATGGTCACGTTTGCGTGGCAGAAACTGCACCTAGTTGCAAAAGAGGAGGGTTGCTATTTGTGTTGGGCTGCACCTCCGAGGCCCCACCCCCGGCTGGAAACGGGTCGGGGAGAGCAGTGCAGGCAGTTGTGGGGAGCTGGCGTGGGGTCGCGGACCCTCCTCCTGCCCTGGGCGGCCAGGGAGCGCGGGGGGAGGGGACATGGGTCGGGGGCTGCTCTCTGCTCCCCCGCATCCCGGGCAGGTGGAGGGTCTGCCGCGGCTCCCCACAGCTGCCCAGGCTCCCCGGCTGGGCTCCATGCTGGCCTGGCCGGGAGGTGGGCTGGTGGGGCCTCAAGGGGAAGGGGGCAGGGTCCGCCCTGGTGAAAAGTGGATGGGTCAGGCCCGTCCACTTTAAAAATGGGAGGGCTAGGGCCCTCTGTCCCCCCTCCCCGGTTCCGGCACCACTGGCCCGGGGCTTGGCCACATGGGAAAGAAGAGCCATGGCGGGAAGCAGGAGGGGGCCTGTGGGTGGAGTGTGGGCGGGGCTATGCAGGCAGTTTGGGTAGGCTGAGCCTGCCCCTGCCTTTGATACCCGCTGTCCATGTTGCTGCCCCAAATGTGGAAGCTGCTGCAAGGGGAAGTCCCTGCTTGTGCCACTAGGAGCGCATAGGGACTGTTCCATGTAGACTTCACAACCCCTCCTCCTTCCAGCTGCACAAGGAGAAAGAGACGGATTACGGCCAAGCTGCACTGAGTGGGAATCCTGTAGTTTGTGTTGGAACAAAAGCCACTGCTCCTCTGCGCCATTTGTGCATGGAGTTGGGACCACTTGATCTGCCTTCACACCAATCTCATAGTCCATGGCTTTTGCAGCCTTCCACACCTGCCTATGCAAGGTAAGTGTGGAGACTGGCCTCTATCCACAACTTTTAGGGGATGCTCAAGCAGCCCAATGGGACTGCTCCATATACTTCCCACCCCATGCAGCTCCTACAAAGGCCTTCCAGCAGCTGGTGTTCTTTCATTTGTTAGAAAGTTTATTTAACTTCCTAACGTACCAGTAGGTATCATTACTACCATTTTACAGAGACAGCACCAAATTCCGATTTCAGATACACCTGCATGAATCCAGAGTGTGGAGTAACTCTGGATTTACATGGGTACAATTTAAATCAGAATCTGGCCCAGGAAACTGGATCTACAGAAAGGCTGAGGCTAACATTTTTGAATTTAGGTACCTAAAATTGCGCACCTAATTAAGATGAGGTGGTGGAATTGATACCAGTTCAGGGGTGCGCAAACTACTGCCTGGGGGCCGCATCTGGCCCTCCAGACATTTTAATCCGTCTCTCGAGCTCCCGCTGGGGAGCGGGGTCTGAGGCTTGCCCTGCTCCAGTGGGGTTAGGGGCTTGCCCCACTCTGTGCGGCTCCCAGAAGCAGTGGCATGTCCCCCCTCTAACTCCTATATGTAGGGTCAGCCAGGGGGCTCCACATGCTGCCCCCGCCCCAAGCGCTGCCCCCGCAGCTCCCATTGGCTGGGAATTGCAGCCAATGGGAGCTGCAGGGGCGGCACCTGTGGACAGAGCAGCGTGCAGAGCTGTCTGGCCGTGCCTCTGCGTAGGAGCCGGAGGGGGGACATGCTGCTGCTGCTGCTTCTGGGAGCTGTTTGAGGTAAGCGCCACCCGGAGCCTACACCTCTGACCCCCTCCCATGCCCCGACCCACGCCCCAGCCCTGATCCCCCTCCTGCCCTCCGAACCCCTCTGTCCCAGCCCGGAGCAACCTGCAACCCCAATCCCTCATCCCCACCCCAGAGCCCACATCCCCAGCTGGAGCTCTCACCCCACCCCCGTGCCCCAGCCCGGAGCCCTCTCCCGCACCCTGAACTCCTCTTTTCTGGCCCCACCCCAGAGCCCATGGCCCCACCCCAGAGCCCTCACCTCCTCCCGCACCCCATCCCCCAATTTTGTGAGCATTCATGGCCTGCCATACAATTTCTATACCCAGATGTGGCCCTCACACCAAAAAGTTTGCCCACCCCTGTACTAGTTACTGAATCAGCATGAGCTGGTCTCCGTGCTTTTCACCTCTGCACACCAGAGGGAGCAACATAATGTGGTGGAGACAAAATGAAGCCTGTTTTTTCACAGGGAGAGAAGATCAGTGCAGACATTGACATAGGCAGTGTTAAATATTCTCACTGCAGGTGGTGCTGTTTGACTACTTTCTACATTGCTTCTAGAGTTAATGATTAATGTTTAAAATGATAATATAGAACTCAGAGGATTAATCTGGTCTGTTTTAATTTCTGGTGCCATTTGAAACGATTCCTTTTGATTAACAGAATAATTACCTTCTCATTCATTTAATACTGTTTTTGTCATAGGCCTGAGCTTTATGCGGCTGTGTAATTTAAAAATATTCAAACAATAAGAATGAAGCAATAATTGCCCTTACATCATATCTGTTTCTATTAATAGCCAAAGAAGAAATCAAAGGCACTTAAAAGATTGAGACAATCATTAGCAGATACTAGGGTTTATTTTGATAAATGGGCTTTATTGCTGTTAAGATATGAATTGTAATAGAACCATAAAATTTTGCTGGCTAAAGAAGGAAGTTATTAAATATTTGTTAGGTAGATATTTTGATTAGTTGATGAAAGGTTATTTCATCCCTGATGAAAGAGAGAGAGAGGGAGGGAGGGAAACACACTAAACAAGAAAAATCCTGAATGTTTTTCCTGCCAAGATAGCACAAACAAATGCCATAATAAATTACCTTTATTGTATGTGACTGACATGCTAGTATCACTTACATTAAATATTCTTATCCTCTCTTTTTATGGACTTGTGATTAATTTGAACAAGAGTGTTGTCAAGCTTAAAGTGAACAACAATATTGCCAGTGTTAGGCCTAAAACTTCCGAAAGCTTTATAGAGCAAGCTTTGCAAAATTAAGCTGCAACTTGTGGTCAAAAGACACCTGCAACCAGACAATGTTTTATGCTGACTCCTATATGGTAAAATAGGTCATGCCCACGGGTATGGCTTATTAAGACCACCTTTGAAACTGGTGGTTAAGAGACGCTGCAGCCAAAGAACTGATTCCTATGTGGTTTGGACTCAGTTTGTAAATCCTACCTCAGCATTGCTTGCAGTCCTATGGATATAGGGGCCGTGAAGTAGCCACTGCTCCCATAGAGGAAAGGATCAGGAGCTGCCCAATGTGCTGCAGTGCCAGGGGACTAGCAGAATGGAGAAGTGGCCAAATCATTAGTGGCCTCAATAAGGAGAGGGGTAGAACCACTGGTATTATGGGTGTGAGGAGAGGTGAAGAAGAGGCAATGAGGAATTGGGGTAAGGAGAAAAGTGCGGTAGAGGGGAGAGCCACCAAGAAGTAGGTTTGGGGGGGGGGGGTGAGGAGAGGTGCAGAGCCAGGAACAGGAAGTTGAGGAGTGGGTAGTTAGAAGGGACATTTTGTGTGTGTGTATGGTGGTGGGGTAGTGTATAAACATCTAGACAAAAAGCAGCATACATTTAAAACAAATCATGCCAGATCCTAAAGAGGCTAGTCTCAAGTGTTTGTATAACTCAGGGGTATACTGGGCTTTTGCTTGGAGTCCAATCTCAATTTTATGGTTAGCATAGCACTTATATAGCATTTTAATCCATAGAGATCATCCCAAACTGTTTTGCCAAGGACAGTAAATATCATTATCAGCATTTTTACAGGTGGGGAAAATGAGGCACAAAGAGGCACTATGACTTGCTCAAGGCCACCTAGCAGATTGGTGGTAGAGCTGGGGCTAGATCCTAGGTTTCCCAAGTCCCACTCTTCTGCCCTACCCGCAGCACCAAGCTGCTTCCTGTTGTGTCTGTGGTTGGAAAGACCTGGAGGTCATTAATCCTGGTGCAGGGAGTGGAGGGTTACAAACAGGTGTCAGGGGGCTGTGACCCAGCCCTTTCCATCTGACTCAATGGGAGGAAGGTTCTCGTATGGAAAAAACTGAGAATCCCTGGACTAGACAACTAACCATGGATATTTGCCTTATTCTCTAATATGTGTTAATTTCAAGAGGATGGTGTTTCCATCTGAACGTTTCAAAACAGTATTTCCTTTGATTTCATCAAAAATACAGAGCCTACTATTGGACATACGGTAGTTGTGTACTACAGTCTCAGCCTCTGCCTTACGCGGTCACCGGTTATAATGTCTAGAAATATAGCACTCTTTGGTGGCCATAATTAACAAGCTTCCCTGGAGCTGGCAGCTAAAAGAAACAACCAGGGCATTTATGTTCCACTACTGTGTTACCATTGTACAGCCCAAAGTGTCCAATTATCAACCTACAGATGAGGATATTTTTTTCCAGTTTTATTTGATATGGGATAAAAAAATTGCAGTTTAAAAGGATTAAGCTATGCAGTGAATTGTTAAATTAATGCCAGCTAGAAAGAGTGAAATTTAGACCATGAAATAATATATCTGCCAAGCTTCTGAAGTATACCAGTAGGAGACCATTTGGAGAAGGCCATTCAGTTGGCACCATCCAGAAGGCATAGTTTGTCATAGTTATAGAGTGTGATATCATCTGAGCATAATAGCCTTGAGGGCCTGATTTTCAGAGGTGCTGAGCAACTGCTGCTCCCCCTGACTTCAGCTGGAGCTGTGCTTTTTCTTGCACCTCACAAAATCAAAACTTTACTCTGTGGCTGCTTCAGCATAAGATTTTTTTTCAAAAATATATCCTGTCAGAATTTCAGTCAAATGAATCAAGCTTTCCAATATTCCTTTAATCCATGAGACAGAGTAGCCATAACTGGAAGTGTATAACTTCTAGATTACTGTATATGGGGAAATCTCTTGCTAAATCACTGTTTGGCAACATGTTGATTCTTGGCAGCACGAATGGGTTCTCTCACAGAATATGTCTCTGCTGCACAGGGGGGAGAGAGGGCGGAGAGTGCACATGCAATTTCACGCATGATAGTATTGGATATGTTCTACATTTGCAATTAGAAACTGGGTGTAAACTGCTTGACTTCAATGGGAGAGGTGGGTGTTCTGCCTCTCTCAGGATCATGTCCTGTCACACAAGGAGAAAACACAAGTTCCGACAGAAAATACCTACAAGGAAGACCTCAGACTACCTGTCATGGCTCAGCCATGGAATTTAATTAGTTCATTAGTTTGAACAGATAAATATAGCTATAATGCCCCCTTCTTCCTGCTGAACAACTTGTCTGAGATCCACTTTGGACATATCTGTTGTTTTTTTAATTTTATCTGTACCTCATCCACTTTAAGTCTTAGCCACATGACTCTATTCTAACACCTTCCCACCAGTCCACATTCCCTCTTACTTACCAGTTGTACCAGGTATAATTAATGAAGGGTCTATTTCGCATCCTGCACTTTCCAGAAGTGTTTGGAATAACTTCCATGCACAGGAAAAATCTTGCATAGAGAAATAAATCCCAACCTGGACCCTTTTTTGTTTTGTTTTTTTAAATACTTTATACCTGTGGAAGGATTTTCTAGTGGCAGGGGAGGGCATGCTTCCCTTGCAGGTAGTGCATTTTATAGCTCTGAGACATTTGGTAGCTTGCACATGCCTAAGATTTTGTATACAGTTTACAGGTTATTTTAACTATTACCTGTAATCTTTTTTCCTAACATCTGGTAAAAAAGATTTACCAAACAGCAGAAAGAAAACCTGTATCATATAAGAGCTAAAACAATAAAACCCAAGTAATATTTACTCCAACCCTAATGCAACAGGGCCAAAGTAGGCAGACTGATGAATCTGCAGCTGTAATATGTATGTGTGCATGTCCTTTACCTTCTCTGATTTCAGACCTCCACCAGAAGTCATTATGTCCTGATCCTTTCTCCTGTCTACACAGCCATTTTGCAAATCCAGCATGTGGAATAAGTGGGTTTGAGCCTTGACACGTCTGTTCTCATTTGCAATGTACTTCCTTTTCCTTCTACATAAGCAGTGAGTAACAAGTGAATCAGATTTAAGAAACCTAGTGGAACATGTGGAGTAGCCAGTGGTCCACTTGATAGCTTGTTTGCACATGGGAAGTGTTGCACTAGTGACTGCCCCAGGGGAGAGGCTCCAGAAGAGAGACTCCAGGGAGCAGCCTTGTATATCCCTTGTATGTGGCTATATGAGACTATATTTTGTTTCCTCACCACTGTTGGCCTTCGTATGAGCAAAACTCCAAGCTCCTGTTAAGGAGGTAGGAGAAATGGAATGTGACTGTGAGCTGCTTCTCCTGCTGGTCACACTGCTGGCAAGGCAGTTTGAGCCAGCAAGCAAGTTGCTGAATTGACCCAGGACTAGGGTCAGAGCGAAAGTAGTTGCTTGTGTCTATGTTCAATTTTGCTTCCTCCCCACACTGGCAGGAGATGCTCAATGATGTTATTGCTCATACAGGGCCTGATTCTGGCACCCTTACTCATGTTGGGTAGTCCCTTACTCCATGAGCATTCCTGAGTTGTTCTATGGAACGACCCAATGCAAATAAGAGTGTCAGAATTGGACCCTCAGTAAATATACCCAAAAATGAAAAGTTGTAGGTAAAACATTAGTTCTAAGTTGCCAACAGAGTATAAGTCTTAATTTGCACCTCCTTGTTTTTAGGGGTTTGAGTAAGACATTTATCCCTCAACTTTCAAAGTTTTACAGGAGATTGCGTGGTTTAATCCTGTGCATTTTCACACATGTTTCTCTGATTTGTTTAATACTCTGGATTTTTGTTGTTGTAATTTAACATACAGTGGCAGGCATCTTTATAACCTATTTTTCATATTATACATTACTAACAGTGGCTGAAGCTTTAATAAATCAGTTGTCAATATGACAATTGAGTTCTTAAGGAATTATTGTTCCAATCTGTAGCTTGGCTTTTATGAGCCAATTTGGATTCAGGTCTGTGTGAAAGTATTCTTTAACACAGTGTAATGGCTGTGTTTCAATAATTAGAAACCCACAGCTGTGGTGGAGAATGGCTCTTTTTCTGGAGGTATAACTTTGAGAAAACAACTTCACAGGGTTATAATTCTCAGCAGATCACAAATACTTGCTCTTGATAAAGTTTTGTTGCCAGTGTTCTAATCCTTGCTCTCAGACAAAACAATGTTTAGCCTGCTTTTTCTATTCAGTTAATAATAGAGTTGGAAGAAAATGGCTTTCCTGTCCCATGCGAATTTCAAGATTTTTTTTGGAAATTTTTCACATCCTGAACTGGGAGGAAAAGTTGAACCCTTGAAAATTTTCACAAACTGACAAAAAAAAAAAAAATTCTGATCAGGTCAATCAAAATGTTTTTTTGTTTCAATAATTTCAAAACATTTCATTTTGATTTTGACCTTTTACATTTGTCAACCTTTTTAAATATAAATTAACATACATTTCAAAAGAAAAGTAATTTTACCTGTTTCAAAAAATGTGAAAAAGGAATGTTTCAACAATAAAAATCAACTTTTTTAAAACTAAGAAATTAGTTAATACCATCCCTTTCCTGCAACCAGTTTTGGTTTCAATTAATGTTTTTCCATTAGATAGTGTCAATTTTGTTAAAAAATTCTTGACCAGCTCCAGTCAATAACTCTTTTCTCTTATTACTTAAATCCACCATTAAATTAAAAAGAGAACTGTACCATTGAAGTAACTGGAAAACCCAGTTCTGTGGTGAAGTGAGAATGTGACCACAAAACATGTCACAATAAGGATTAGCTAGTTAGTGTTGTGTTAGGGAAGGGTCTGTCCATTTTTCCATTGCAAACACTCTTTGCATGAAACAATTTGTAAAAATCTGCTCCGGTTTAAAATTCACATATCAACCCAGGACTGACTTATATTCTTTAAAAATGCAATTGAAGGGGCAAATCCTGCCTGCTCCCCTATGGGTGCAGAGAGCCACCGGCAGTGGGATCGGTGCAGTTCTGCTGCTGGGGAGAGGGGGCAATATGTGCTCCCTCCAGTGCCAAAGTAGGCCACAGCAGGAGCAGTAATTACAGAGTGAATCCTGCTCAGCCTCCACAATCCCAGGCTATAGTATGATCCTTATAGGTAGACTATTATTTAATTGCCAAACTCTAACAAGTGTCTATTGACCACGTGCACCCTGAGGTTTTTCAAAGGCTTATAACTTTGGTCAGATTTTAATGCGGACATCAAAAGACACATCCTTGACACCAGGATGACTATCCTGCAAAATTTCAAGTCCCGGCTTCAAAGTATGGTGGAGGGGCTAGAGCAGGGGTGGGCAAACTTTCTGGCCCGAGGGCCACATCTGGGTATGGAAATTGTATGGCGGGCCATGAATGCTCATGAAATTGGGGGTTGGGGTGCGGGAGGGCTCCAGCTGGGGGTATGGGCTCGGGGATGGGGATAAGGGGTTCAGAGTGCAGGAGGGGGATCAGGGCAGGGGGTTGGGGGCACGAAAGGGGGTCGGGTGGGCAGGCTCCAGGCAGTGCTTACCTCAAGCAGCTCCCAGAAACAGCGGCATGTCCCCCCTCCGGCTCATATGCGGAGGTGCAGCCAGGCATCTGTGTGCTGCCCTGTCCACAGGCGCCGCCCCTGCAGCTCCCATTGGCTGTGGTTCCTGGCCAATGGGAGCTGCAGGGGCAGTGTGCGGAGCCCCCTGGCTGCCCCTACACATAGGAGCTGGAGGGGGAACATGCTGCTGCTTCGGGGAGCTGCGTGGAGTGGGGCAAGACCCTGACTCCACTCCCCGGCTGGATTAAAACGCCTGGAGGGCCGGATGTGGCCCCCTGGGCCGTAGTTTGCCCACACCTGGTTTAAGTCAATCTTAATTGTAGGTTACCAGCTCTGCCTAGCCTTTAATCAATGAGAATGAAAACACATAAGGGTTTTACTCTTCAAAGTACTCTGTACCTATGAATTTACCAATCCTCACAACATCCCTGTGAGAAAGTGATCTCAGTTTTCTAAATGGGGAAACCTCAGGCAGGTACATCAAGTGGTTGTCCCTGTACCAAACTATTCCTCAGCAATGGAATTATTAGAATAGAAATCCATTAAATTTCGCTGGGTTTAGTATCATGGATCGTTGAGGAATATCCGTGCAGCAGAGCTCTATGAAATGTCCCCTTTTTGAGAGAGTCTGTGTGCAAGGATGGCATTGTAGTAAAGTCACAGGCAGTGCTTAATTTGTGCCCTGTCTCCTTTAGGCTTGGCAGTTCATACCCCGGGGGCACCTCTGCGGCATCAACTCTCTGGGCTTGATGCATGGAAAAAAAATATTGTTTGAGCCCAGCACCTATTTCATCACAAATTAAGCACGGGGCACAGGATTTGATTTCATGCTACTCTTACATTCTTGAATCTCCCGTAGGCTTCCTTGGAGACCCTCTATTCCCCAGTTTCCCTAGCTGTATCTTCCCGAGCTCACATGGGTCTTGTGAGATTCCCTCATTAATATTTGTGAAGCCCGTTGAGATTCTCAGATGGGAGGTGCCACAGAAGTGAAAATTCTCATTACATTACTACTGATCTGGCCCAGCGCTGAAGCACTCTGTACTTGAAACCCCCAGCTGTTCAGTTGCTGCAGGCCAGCAGCCCGCCAGCTTGATTTCGGAGCCATCAGGGGTTGGAGTTGCTTTGTGCAAGAAGGAAAGCTCCCGGGCTGACAGTACGTGATCCCCTGGAACAAATGCGTGACGCTCAGACACCCCCCCGCCCCCGCCTCCAGTTACATCTCTGGCAGGGGAAAACAATTCTCAGCTTCTCTTTCCAGGGTTATTTTGGGCTGGGGCAAAGCTTTGGCAAGCCCCTGGTGTCCTTGTTCAAAAAGAGGAGCTAGTTCGCCGCCCAGCGCGCAGTGGAGGGAGGAGAGCGGGCGGCGAGGAGCCCCGGCGTCTCCTCTGCCCCCGGCTAAGTTTCCCGAGCAGTTTTTGAGAGAGAGTCCGCCAAGCTCGGGCCGGGGCGGCGCTCGCTGTCAAGGAGCTGAAGCGAGGCGAGCCCCGCTGTGGAGGCAGGCGGCCGAGGGGGCTGGATTAACCCTCGGCGGCTGGTTCCGTGCAGACGCGGGGGGCGGCCGCGGGGGGCCACGTTCCGGCGGCGGCAGCAGCGATGGAGGGGAGCCCCATCCCGGTGCTCACGGTGCAGACCGCCCCCTACGAGGACCAGAAGCCGACGGGCGGCGGGGGGCTGCGGCGGCCCACGGGGCTCTTCGAGAGCCAGCGCAACTACCTGCCCAACTTCGTGCAGAGCCTGCTCTCCTCCATCGACCTGCGCGACCGCCAGGGCTGCACCATGGTGGTGGGGAGCGACGGCAGGTACTTCAGCCAGACCGCCACCGAGATCGTCGTGCAGATGGCCGCGGCCAACGGGGTGAGCCAGCCGAGCTGCAGCTCCCAGCCCTCGGCACCCCCGCACTCACCGCCCCCCCCCCCCTTGCCCCTCTGATCCACCTGGAGCCTCAGCATCCCCTCCCCCCCGGGAACATCCCCTCGCTGGCCCCCCTTGCGCTCGGCACCCCTAACCCATTGCCCCTCTGCCCCCTCAGCATCCCCCCGCATCCCCTCATTGCCCCCCATGCCCTCTGCTCCTTGGGGCCTCAGCACCCCCCGCATCCCTTCACTGCCCCCCATGCACTCTGTCCTCCCACCCATTGCCCCTCTGCCGCCCTGGGCCCTCAGCATCCCCTCCCTGCCCCCCCCCCCCGTGCCCTCTGCTCCTTGGGGCCTCCGCAGCCCCCCCCCCCCCTCCCTTCACTGTCCCCTGTGCACTCTGTCCTCCCCCCCATTGCCCCTCTGCCGCCCTGGGCCGTCAGCATCCCCTCACTGCCCCCCCCCCCGTGCCCTCTGCTCCTTGGGGCCTCAGCAGCCCCACCCCCGCATCCCTTCACTGTCCCCTGTGCACTCTGTCCTCCCACCCATTGCCCCTCTGCCGCCCTGGGCCCTCAGCATCCCCTCACT
>QXTE01000004.1:11686815-11765710 GCA_003942145.1 Platysternon megacephalum
GTGTGTGTGTGTGTGTCTATGAGAGAGAGAAATACCTGGGTGAAGAGGCTCCATGGGGATGACTAGTATGCAAGTGCTGCTTAGTTCTTCACAGCCTTCAGGCCTTTTCACGGGGGCACTTCAGAGCTTCACACAAGGATTCAAGAGATGAGTTCTTTGCAGTGGGGATCATTATTGATACACAGTACAATTATTTAGCTATCAGAACTTGTATAGTCACTTCAACATCATTAGTGTAGAAATGAGATCCCTGTATTCAGGGGTGCTGGAACAATTTGTATAGTGGGGGTGCTGAGAGCCATTGAACCAAACTGTAAACCCCATATGATGGAAACCACTTCAAGCCAGGGGGTGCAGCACCCGTAGTTCCAGGACCCATGCCTGTATTACTTCCTGAGAGCAAGGAATTTACTCAGATTAATGGGAATTAAAGCATCCACTTCAATGGGAGAATAGAATCTTCAGTGTCAGGTAAACAGAAATACATATAAATGACAAAGCAGTTAAAAGATCACACTGTATAATACATTAATTGTGCCTTCTGAGTCATGTTGAATATATTTCCTTTGTTTAATATTAAACAATGTTTTTGTGTACAAAAACATCAAAACACAAAACTTCTTCAGGAATATAGAACTGGACATATATGTTGATGTAATCTACCCTGATCTGCAATAGATATGCATTCATAGTTGAACACTTCCATAGATTCAGCCTTGTTCTCATGCATTTTGCGAAGTATAATTCCTGTCAACTCCCTTTGGCTTGTATATATGCAACTCTGTTTAAAAGCTGGCACACATCTCTGACAGCTGTAGTTGGAAGATTGAGTCATTGCCATAGATGGCAGCCTTTCTACATGCTTCATTATTTTTTTAAATAAAGGGGGGGGGGGGCTGAGATGCAAAACAGACATTTTTAATATGTTTTTCACATGCCTCTGTGTTCCTTAAAGAAATATTCATACATAAAGAGTTGTGGAGGCTAGCAGAAAGTTTGTTGCACTCTATCAAGCAATTCTGTGTATTTTCTCAAACCTCTCAGTGTTATTTGGCAGTTGCGGTTAAGTGACAACACCGATATAAGGATCTTGAGAGAAGTGGCATGCTTTCTAAAAGCAGCCTCACAGACAGAAAAGAAGCCATAAAAGGACAGAATCTAATTCAAAACAACTCAGAATATTTCTCTATTTCCGCTTACAATTAGTTGCACAGTACTGGGTGGAATAAAGCAGTAGGAGGTGTAGCAGTAAAAATGCTGGCCTTTCCTCTCACAAACCTGGGTCTAAAACTGGCCTGAAATGTTTATTTAGATTCTGGTGGTTTCAACTCGTCTCCTGGTGGATGAAGTTTTTTAACCTGTCCATTTTCTAAGGGGAAAATAAGCGTCTGTCAAAAATCAGGCCACAATCAGTGGAAGCTATTTTGCAGGGCAAAATGGCTTCCTTGTTCTGTCTCAGAGGGATTGTGTTTCAGCAGTTATGCATAGGGAAAGTGGAAAGTGTTTGTGAAGCAGTTTGAAATCCCAAACTGTTGAATGAAGGAAACGATAATATAGCACCTTTCACTTGAGGATCACAGAATGCCTTAAAAGGTGGGGAAAGCACTATGTGGCCATAAAGTAGCTTTTGTCAGTTAGTGAAACATCCGTTTCATTTCACATTGAGTGAACTAAAATGTCCAGCCTGGAAAAAATGTACTTTTAGTACTGCCCCCTATAGTTTGTTAATCAGCAGTGAAGTGACAGCATTTCAAATGTTGACACTTGGAAGAAGACTGCTTTATTCTGCCATCTGAAAGAGGTTGCCGGGGAGTCCAGCAGTGATGCAGTTAATTCAAAAGCTGATAGCGTCTGAGAGAATCCCACAAAAACAAATAGATTCAGGCAACTGCAACAACATGCACAAATGACACTCACTGTAAAGTTTAGGAATAAATAAAGTTATGTTCTCCCACTCTCTTGCTGATAGCACAAATGACGAGCTGTGTGTATATGTAGTACTTGCACTAAGTTCCACATTTGTGGAGGCTGATTTTAATTATTCAGTTTTAGGACCATGTATGGAAGGACTGATCTCATGAAGCTGGAATAGAAAGCACATTGTTCAAAACATCTATTAAGCAGATACAAAATTCAGTATCAAATATTCATATTAAGTGCACATATACTGCCTCGAGTAGGTCTGGTTAAAAACAATTTTCTGTGAAAAACTGGTTTTCAACAGAAAATTGGGATTTTAACTAAATGAACATTTTCACAGATAGTGTCTGCTTTCCATGGAAACTTTTGACTTTACATTGAAAAATAAAAAACCACACATTTTGGGACTTTTGTTTTGTTTGCTTGGGGACAAAAGCTTTTGTTTGTTTTCATCAATATTTTCTGCAGGATTTTTTCCCCCAACCAGTTCTAGTAGGGTAGATATATATTTTGTTAAGGAATAAAACACTCTTTGAAGACTTTCTATAGTTAATAAACACAACTTTGAAATCTTTTTTCTTTGCCTCCCCCTCCCCCAACAAAAACATGTACAGTCGCCATGAATATCAGCAGCATAAAATTGTGGGGGGAATGTGAGGTTAATATCCCAATCAAATCTCAAAATAGAAAGATCAGTTAATCAAATGAAATGTTCTGAACAGTTTAAAAGCACAAAGCTGTGATGGACAGTGAAAAACCACTTGTAAGAGTTGAAAAAAGTATCTTGTGTTTAGTTTAACTGTTGAACATTCCAATTTACATAATCTGTTTTTTGCTAAAATAATCCACAGAAGCACACATTAGGTGAGTGAATTTCTAAGCCTTATCAAAGTACAGCTGCACAGATTTTATAGAGTTGAAAGGTCCCAGCCTGTTGAACTGTGTCCAAAATGAATGGAGAGTCAGGGTTTTTTCACCTTCTACAAATAACTGACCTAGCAGCCAGTAGCAAAAGTTGAATTAGCATCCAATTATCTCTGTCACATTCCTCAGAGAGTTCAAATACTCCAAGATACAAAATTCCAGAGTGCTTGGCACTGAAAAGCTGGGGAACTTTTTTTCTCAATGTGATATATAACCAAGGATCTCTGTTGAAAGAATTTCAGGCAGGACCAGAGTACTGGAAGCAAGGTTCTCTATGGAATGCAGTGTATCCAACATCTGTAATAGAAGTGACTTGCCATCCTGCTCACTTTACTGGTGTCTGATACTGTACCATGAGTTACAATTCCCTATTGCAGCTCTAACTAATACTATTGAAGAAGAATAAAGACATGATGGTGCCCACAACTTTGATTTGAAAAGATGTGACAGCTTCATTTCCCATTTAATCATGAACTTTCCTTTAAGAAGCAAGATAGAACGTTGTGAGAAAAGTATACAAGCAATGTCTCTGAGATTCATTACCTAAAACCAGGGTTTGTTCAGAAGGAAAAGTCTCACTAGTGCTAGCAACCTTTACAGTGTTTTGGACTATGTCTCTCAAATGTTTTGGGGTGAAATTCTGGTTCCAGGATTTCAACCCTAGTCGTTTGCCAATCCCATCTGTCTACCTCTCTTTTCTTCTTTAATTTTTCATCTCTCTCTATCAGTAAGTTTTCCACCACTTCTTCCATCAGAACTTCCTGTGGAAGAATAGACTGACTGCTGGCTTGCCCCCCTTGTGGCTGGGTTTGGTGTAGCAGTTCTATGTTCTCTAGTGCCCCCGCCGACCATCGCTCCAGTTCTGCGGTGGTCTCTTGTCTTGTGATTGGCCCTGTGGCCAGGTCATGTTTAAGGCCCCACCTTTGAGGGTAATGGAAAGTCAAACAAACAAAAGTCCAACAAATAATTCCTAGACCTTGTGTCAGATGACTATGGATCCAGTTGTTGTCACATCCTTCTCTCTAGGCTCGGAATTGTCCTTATCCCCTTATGTCAGGTGGCTTTACACCACTTTACCAGTGGCCGAACCCCTACACTAAGTTCTAGTCCAGGGACTCTAGGACAAATAGCCAAGATCTGCTCTATCAAACATCTTGCAGCTGCTTCCCTGGACTCCTTCCTACCATTAACCTTTCTTTAGGCCTTTTCCTCAGCTCCTTCCTGGGCTCTTTGTAACAAGCAAGCAACCGTTCCCAGGGCTTCTCCCCAGAGGTCCAGTTGTGTCAGGGTCAGCCACAGGAGCTTGCTCCAATCCTGTATCTTCTCTCCTCAGGCTTCCTCCTCACCTACAGGCCTTCCACAAGTCTCTTCACTTTCTACTCCCCTGCTTCCCAGCGAGTGACTGCAGAGTTCTTTTGTCTCTCACTGCGGACCCTCAAACTTCAGTCCCAAATGCCCCTTATGCTTTACTATCACTGGGTTTTGCTGGCTCCCATGAGGGTCACTCCTACCCATGATGGTCACTTGGGCCCAGGATTCACTGTCCCTGGCCTACCAGACTTCCTCCTGGCTCGGGACCCTCTGGTTCCAGCTTCAGGCTTCCCAGGCTCCTCTCTGCCTTTAGCCCAAGAGAGGAAACTCCCAGTTACCTCTCTCCTGGATGTCTCCCCGGCCTTCCCTCTGCTGGTCAATGCTCCCTTTATTGAAAACCCAGCTCCTCCATAGCTGGTTTGATCACCAATTATGCCTAATACTCCTCCAGTGGCCTAAATGACTCCTGTTAACCCATGGTTAACCAGTGTGAGGTTCATAGATCCCATCGCACCTGCCCTCTGTTCTCTACTTTCTCCATTCCTCTCCATATGTAGCACTCTCAATTTTTCACCTCTAGGCACTTCTATATAGATCTGGTTGGAAAACTGAAAAATGCAGATTCAGCAAAACCACAACTTTTTTGTAAGATAGGTCAGTTTTGACAAATTTCTCAACACAATTTTTTAAAAAAAGGTTCAGAAGTGTTGAAACGTACCATTTTAACATTTTTTGAATCAAAATGTTTGGTTTTCCAGTTCAAACATAAAAATATTTTGAAATTATTGAAATGAAACTTTTCAATTGACCTGAACCAATTTTGCCCCCCAGATTTTTGGTTCGTGAACATTTTTGAAATGTTGACTTTTCATCCTAATTCAGAATGGGAAACATTTCCAAAATTCTGAAAATGTTTCATGAGATGGGAGAACTGTTTCCCGCCCAGCTCTACTTCTCTACTCTCCTTCCTTCCTCAACCACTCAATCCTACTATACCCCACATTCTCCCCTTTGTCTCTCCACAATTCAGTCTTGCATGCACGCACTGCGGACTGTCATGCGGGGAGAGGGAGCTGACCAGGGCCATGACAGTTCTTTCCACATGGATTGGTGGGCAAGCTAAGGGAAGCATGTCTCCTCTTCTTTCCTTCTCTGCCTTTGGAAGGGGAGGGAACAGATCTTAATATAGAGGAGACAAGATAAGGGACATCTCTACTTCACTGTATGCTGCTACTTCCCATGTTGGTAGGAAAGATGGGAGCCCCAGGAACTTCAATTGCTCCCACTTCAGTCTCCTGCCCGGTGAGTCCCCATTTCAGCAGCCAATGAGGATGGGTTATCTATACTTTCCCCAAGCCAGAGAAGGGGACAGGAGACAGAGGTCTCCTGCTTTTAGCAGGGGAGGGGGAGCTGTACTCCTGTACTACCTTTTTTTTTTTAAAGAGACTCTGACTGACATTTTTAAAATGAGTCCGTTTAAAAAAAAAAAAAAATCAAGCTGGCAACATCCCTTTAATGTTCTGCATGAAAATGCCTCATTATTCGTCTGTGACATTAACCTCTCCCACTGGTTTTATCATCTGCCTGTTTCCCATTGACTAGAACTCTTTTATAAAATGCCTGTACATATATTTATGATTGATTCCTGGATTATATTTATATTGAGCTGAAACTATAGTGTCTGTCTAAGGATGAGAATAAGGTTTTTGAAATTGTAACCTTGGGGTGGATTTTCACTTAATACTGACTGCGTTGAGTCCATGTTTAATAACTGCCACCTAAAAAGTTGCTGTATTTTAAGAATGGACAGGAACTTCTTGTGTTCAAATATAGCTTGGGGTTCACACTTTTTTCAGCAGGACTAGCCAAAGAGTGACCCTGCATGCCAAATGCAGGTCACCGGGTTCTACAGCCAGGGCATTGGTGTCCTTATCTTAGATATAGAGGTATGACTCACAGAGACCGTAGGCCCTAGCATGCAGTGATCTCCTTGATCCAACTGAAAGGCCACTCTGTGAAAGGCAGTTGTTATCTGCTCTCGATTATGCTAATTAAAGCCCCAGCCCTGCAATCGGATCCACACAGTTGACGTTTGAACTTGTGTGAGGCCCCATTGATTTCCATGGGGCTCTGTGTAGGTGCGTAGTTCTGCCGACGTGAATCCAATAGCAGACCTGGGGCCTAAATATCGTTCTTGGCAAATGGCCAGTGTGACCCTCCAAAGTTTGGGTGCCCCTGCTTTACTGTCTACTTTAGACCAAATCCTGCTCATTGACTTCAGTGTAGTTACTCCAGCTTCCCAGCTGTGTAACTGAAAGCAGAATTTGGCCAATAGTGTCTAAAAAGTCTAATTTGTGTCTGTTTAGGTATAAGTGTGCTATCTAAATAATGAAATAGTTGGTGCAAAAATGCTTTACAATTTGTGTAAGTTAATTAAGTATTTCAGCAAATTGCACAGGTGAAGTTAATGAATTTTTACTGAGGGTTACATTTTTTATTTTTTAAGGTTAAGGTCAAATTCAGTCCTACCATATATTAATGTATCTTTGTAAGAAATATTTGTTTACTAGGAGTAGCCAGTTTGACCGCATATAGCTACTTCACACTATAGAATTCAAAACATTGTCTGTCATCAGCAAAGGTTTAACAGATTAACTTCCAGAATTCTTAGTTATACAGTAGTTGTTCCAGAGATAGCTTAAATACTGGCATTATAGGTCTTGGGCTTCCAGCCACGTTGGGAATTGAGCCATGTTTCTATATATTATATATACATATATAGGTATAATTATTTAGCAAGTTGGTAACATTCAGAGATGAAATGCCAGCATCACTCAAATGTAATTAGACTTATTTTTCTGGTCCATTTAGATTGGAAGATTGGTTATTGGCCAGAATGGCATCTTATCCACACCTGCTGTTTCATGTATTATCCGAAAGATCAAAGCAGCTGGCGGAATTATTCTAACAGCTAGTCACAGTCCTGGAGGACCTGGAGGAGAATTTGGAGTCAAGTTTAATGTTTCCAATGGAGGTAGGTGTTTTTATAACACATTACATCACCGTATCTCAGAAAGGTAGAAATAGGTTGATAAGGATAGCCAGATGGTTATAACTATTAATGTTTTCCTGTTACATGGATTTTTCACTGTTAGTAGAATGCTAAATAGTTTTCAATATCAGGAGAGGTTTTGTTTATATATATTTTTATATGAAAAAAAATCTAATATGCCCTGAACCTACACCTCTCAGTTAGTTCAGCTCCCTCTGAAGTCAATAGGTCTTCTATATACAGAAGGGCTGCTGGATTTGTCATCCTGTTTTTTAGTCTATGTCAGTGGATGTATGATAGGTAGGGCCCTACCAAATTCATGGCCATGAAAAACGCGCCACGGACCGTGAAATCTGGTAGCCCCCCAGTGAAATCTGGTCTTTTGCGTGCTTTTACCATATATTATACAGATTTCACGGGGGAGACCTGTGTTTCTCAAATTGGGGGTCCTGACCCAAAAGGGAGTTGCAGGGGGTCACAAGGTTATTTTAGGGGGGTCGCAATATTGTTACCATTACTTCTGTGCTGCCTTCAGAGCTGGGCAGCTGAAGAGCAGCAGCTGTTGGTCGGGCGCCCCGCTCTGAAGGCAGTGCCCCGCCAGCAGCACTGCAGAAGTAAGGGTGGCAATACCATACCATGCCACCCTTACTTCTGCTCTGCTGCTTTCTGGGCAGCCAGAAAGTGGCAGCTGTTGACTGAGGGCCCAGCTCTGCAGGCAGCAGTGCAGAAGTAAGGGTGGCAATACCATACCCTGCCATCCTTACTTCTGTGCTGCTGCTGGCAGTGGCTCTGTCTTCAGAGCTGGGCTCCTGGCCAGCACCCGTTGCTCTCCAGCTGCCCAGCTCTGAAGGCAGCGCTGCCGCCAACAGCAGCGCAGAAGTAAGGGTAGCAGTATCGCAACCCTCTTACAATAACCTTGCAACCCCACCCCACAACTTCTTTTTGGGTCAGGACCCCTACAATTACAACACTGTGAAATTTCAGATTTAAATAGCTTAAATTATCAAATTTATGATTTTTAAATCCCATGACCGTGAAATTGACCAAAATGGACCGTGAAATTGACCAAAATGGACCGTGAATTTGGTAGGGCCCTAGTGATAGGGTGTACCGGGGTCTACTCTGCCCCCCACTGGAGGATTTGTCACCCTGGCACTCCTCCTGCTTAGAAAAGCCATTCAGTCTCGGGTACCAACAAGACTAGGTCCTAGAAGGGCTGGGAGGAGGACACAGCCAATCAGGAACCACCAGTTCAAATTAAGAAGGCTTGCATTATCAAAGGGGAAGTGGTGGGTGAATCTGTGGCAGGAGACGAAAATCTCAGTCCTACACCAAAGCCCCAGGCCTGGGTCTGGGTCGGGGCCTAACCATCAGACTGCATCTTCACTTAAGTGGTGTAACAGACTTGGTGTTTTGTTTTGAAATGTAAAGGGCCAGGTGGCCAATTCTTTGAGTTTAACTTTAATTTCTTCTTAGAAGACTAGTGAAAACTTGCAGCCTGAGACACCTTGCTCCAGGCAAGCTATCACCCACTTTATGGAACTTAACATTATAAAGTCCTATTCTACTCACATTTCCATCATACATATCTTGGCATTTGCTTTAAGGTTGGGAGTTTCAAAAGCACCTAAGGGACTGTGCCCTTGTCTTTCTGTATGGGAACAAACTATATTGGTAGAAGCACATTTAAATCAGTATAACTGCACCCACGCAAAGGGTTGTACTGCTTTAAATACACTGGTACAGTTAGACATCATTTGTGTGTAGACAAGAGATGAGACTTTAGCTAGTACAGTCAGTCTAGTCTCTCATTTTCTTAAGCATGGAAATTCACCTGTAAAGATCATATTATTACTTTGTTTTATGCTTCCATAATACATCATAACAATGATTAATAGTACTTTGCACTGTATAGTACTTTTTCATCTGAAAATCTCATGTCCTTTACAAAAGTGAATGTTGTTATTAGAACTGGGCAAAATTTTCTACTGAAATTTGTTGGCAAGAAATGCAGATTCGGTGACACCGAAATGATTCATGAATTTCTGTTTGTATCCAAAAAAGAGAGAAATTCTGAAAGTCAAAATATTTTGTTTCAACATTTGCAAACGTTAGCATTTTGACTTTTCAATTTGAAACAATTTTTGTTTAGTCAATTTCATTATAAAACCCCCACAACTTTTAAAAATGCTCAAGATCAAAATGAAATGTGTGTCAGTTTGAATGAAACATTTAATTTGACCTGAAACACATTTATTTATTTATTTTATTAATTATTTAACTGCCAGCAAGCCAAAATATCAGATGTTTACCCAGCTCTATGTATTATCTTCATGTTGGAAGTGGAGAAACTTAGGGCTTTTCTATGCACAGTAGCTGCATCAATTGCATCACACTAAAGGTGTGATGCTAAACCAGTGCAACTTTGTGCGTAGCCCATGTCTGAATCCCAGAGAGGTTAAGTAGCTTGCCTAACATCAGACGTCAAGTCAGTGGGAGAGTCAGGACTAAAGCACAAAAGTCCCATGCCTTAACCACTGGACACACTGTCTCAGCAAACTTAAATCCTCTCCCTCCAGAATCTGCCTGACAGCTGTGTAACAGTTGAAGTTTTTTTCTTTTGCCTGCTTTGGTATTTTAAGCAAAATTCATATAGCTTATTAAGCTTTAAACATAAAACTCTCCTCAAGATCAAATGAGACAGACCAATTATTCTCATTAGTCAACAAGGGCATAATAAAAAGTAATAGGCTTAAGCTGCAGCTGGGAAAATGTAGGTTAAGTATTAAGAAAAACTTTCTAACTATGAGAACAGTTAGGCAGGAGAGCAAGCTGCCAGGGGAGGCTGTGGGATCACTTTAGCTGGAAATATTATCACTAGACTAGACACCCATCTATCAAGAGTGATTTAGGACTAATGAAATCTGTCCTGACTGGAGGGGTTGGAATGAAATGAGCAGAGGTCTCTTCCTAGCTAAATGATTGTATTATAACAAGAAGTTAAGCAATCATTGTCTGTACTGCTACCACGATCCCTTGTATAATTTTATGCATTACACCTAATTTATGTGGCATGATTGATACCCTAATTTATATGGCAAAGCTGCACTGAATTCAACAACATTACTGGGTATGGTGTGCAATTAGAAGTAAAAGAGGTATATGAAGGTACTGAAGGAATGTCTGTAAGGGAGCAGAAAATCATTTTTCAGAGCAGAACTGTGCTTTAATATTATACATTCATAGATTTTAAGACCATAAGTGACCATTGTGATAATAAAAACTGACCTCCTGCATAAGAAACGACAGAACCTCACCTAGCAATTTCTGCATTAAGCCCATGACTTCTGTTTGAGCTATAGCATCTTTTAAAATACACCCAGTTTTCAAAACTAGCAAATCAGTTAATATACAATTGAGATGTGAATGATATTCTTTGATTAACATGTTTACTCCAGATCAATCTGTATGTTAACAAATTAAGGAATTTTGAATTTCTAACACACATGTGTTTTGTTGAACAGTCAGAGATGTTCTGCAAGTAAACATTTCTATAAAGCTGGTGAACCAAATGAATTTTTTAAAATTTAGGCCAAAGGGCAATAAAGTTATTTAAAACTCTGTTATTTGAGCTTTGTACATGTGTCAAAATTGAACTGGGTTGGACAGAAGAAGTACATTGCACTCTGCTATCCTGGACCTGAATTTACTTTTGACTTTTTAAACACATCTTTGCAGCATTTGTAAAAATGGATAAGCAACTCAGGAAATACACCTCTACCCCGATATAACGCTGTCCACGGGAGCCAAAAAATCTTACCGCGTTATAGGTGAAACCGTGTTATATTGAACTTGCTTTGATCCACCGGAGTGCGCAGCCCCGCCCCCCCGGAGCACTGCTTTACCGCGTTATATCCAAATTCGTGTTATATCGGGTTGCGTTATATTGAGGTAGCGGTGTACCAGTTTTATTTCAACACGCACATTGAGATTTACTGACGAGTGTCAATGAATGGCAGATTTCTTTAGCAGTACATCCAAATGATCGTGGCTCCCTCCCCCCCTCCCCCTCCCCCCCGAAAATGATTTATTTGTATGCTGTTTTTTATTAGTAAAAAAAAAATCAGAAAAATATATTCTGGTTTCAGTGTATTTCTTACAGGAAACGTATTAACTGTGTTTTACTCCAGCCATTTTTTCTGGGCTTATTTATTTTGAGCACATCAGAGCTGTTTGCAGTCAATTACAATAGAGAACAAATTCTTTCTGTATTTGGAAAGTGAGCCATTGTCAGAAAAAAGCTTCTTAATGTTTGTCTTCTAGGACCTGCCCCAGATGCCGTTTCAGACAAAATCTATCAGATCAGCAAAACCCTTGAGGAATATGCCATTTGTCCCGATCTCAGAGTTGACTTATCTCGGCTGGGAAGACAAGAATTTGATCTGGAGAACAAATTCAAACCTTTCCGAGGTACCAGTCTGTGTTTTTATCCAAGCTGTATGCTAAATCCATAGATTCTGTTTATAAAAAGAATTGCCACAGAATGACAATAATGTAAGTATTTAAACAGTGCTTAGATTATTCTTCACAATGCCTTAAAACATTAATCCTCACAACACCCTGCAGAATAGGTAAGTAAATCTTATCTCTATTTTACAGATGGGGAAACTGAGGCTAAGAGTTTGTGATTTAAAGCCCCAATCCAGAAAAAGACTGAAGCAGATGCTTAACTTCAAGTGTGAACATCCGTTCTATTACAGTCAAACACATGCATAAAGCAATTTGCTAGATAGGCCCCAATTCATAGAATCATAGAATATCAGGGTTGGAAGGGACCTCAGGAGGTCATCTAGTCCAACCCCCTGCTCAAAGCAGGACCAATTCCCAACTAAATCATCCCAGCCAGGGCTTTGTCAACAATTCAACAATTCTTAAGTGCCAGAGGGACACTCTTATAGCCCCAGCTAGAGTGTTGTTGACTACACTTCCCCTCTGAAAAGGTCCATGCCTGAGAGCTGTGGCATGCCCTCCACTCTCAGACTCCAAATATGGAGGCGGTTCAGCACCACAGGGGATCAGGTCTAAGTGTACTAGTTAATATCTAAGGCATTGATTCAGCACATGCTTAACTTTAAGCATGAGAGTAGTCCCAATGGCCAAGTTGGGTAGGATGTCCTGTTGTTAAACTGTTCTGTAAGTTATGAAGGAATGAGACATTTGGCTTGTATATGGGTACCTGTACAGCTCAGCCTGATGTGTTAAATAAGTCCCATTCCCTAGATGAGTCTTGGTGTGTCACATATATCAGCATTTCCTAGTGGGTCGTGGGAAGGTTTTAGGTGGGTGCAGCCTAGTGCACTGGGAAGGCCCCCTGTGTTTCAGGGCATGCCTGCTGGCACCCACACTGCAACGGCAGGTCTTGTCCCCTGGGGCTGGCTCTGCAGTCTGGACATTGCTGCTTGGCGCACAGGGTCACAGTGCCAGTGGTGCCAATTCAGATATTTCTTGGGAGAAAGGGGAGCAAATTTTCAGATTGGAATTTAAATATACAATAAAAAACAACTTGATGCACAATTTTTGATTTACTTCTACATAGTACTTCAAACCAGTTAGCTTTCCAGAGTTTTACAGTTAAAAACCACAGAGCGTTAGAAACCACAGAGGAGCGCCTGCTGTTCCACCCACAAGCCACTATGCTCACCCCTTTCTGGGAGCCCCTTTACTATACCCTCCCCAAAGCCCCGACTCCCTTACCCCCCTCCCAGCTGGTTTCAAGCTTCCTTGAGGGAAGGAATGTTAGGGTCTTCCCCTCTCTGCCCCATAGCCAGGCCTCCTCCCCTGTGACCCAGGGACCTCTTGGTACTAATGGGCAGAGGGCACAGTGGTGCATAAGGGTTACTGGGATCCCTGGGGTCTGGGTATCTACATAGTAATTCACCAAAGAGTGTCACGAAGTCTCTACTGAAAGATTGTGTCACACTGATCATCATAATAATTGGAAAATATGTATGTAGGGATAATATGTAAGGAGTTATGGATATATACTGAAAGTTATGTTCTTAAGGTCGGTGACTTGGGGCTGGTCACCAAAAGGTGATTAGGCAAGTTTTCTTTCAGGAAAGAGATGTCTGTCTGGCTGGCTATATGTAAACTGCGTATTGTATGGTTCACAATGGATGCCCATATGCAGTCTGAGCTAAATGCTAATGAGGGGATTGTGAAATCTTCCAGAGAGGGAGTTTACAGAAAGAAATAAACCAGCAGGAGGGAGTCATAGTGAAAACTATGGATTTTTGGACTATAACTGTAGGTACCATGACTCACTCTGCATCCGTCACTGAAGGGACAGGCAGGGCTTGTCTTATGAATGGAGAATCACAGCTGGTCTGGCTGTTTGATGCTGAGAGAGAGATTTTGAGTGAGCTACCCTTTATGAGATAGGGGAATGTCTTACTAGTTAAGCGTGTATGATTTTATTTTATATGTAACCATTTGTTTCCGTTAATTCTACTTGCTTTGTCTTAAATCTCTGTTCTTTGTTAAATAATCCTCTTGTTTTTACTATAAACATATCTGAGTGCTGTGTGATAAGTGGAGGCATAATCTAAGGTGACTGGTAAACTGGGGTGTATTGTTCCCTTGGGAGCTGATCTGGGAATGCTATGAGTGGTCCAGTGGATCAGGGGTGGGCACTCCAGGGGGATGCTCGGTGGACTCGGGGATTGGTGTGTGCCTATTGCTAACCTGTACAGAGGCCAAGGCCTGCACAGGCCTGGAAGGCAGTGCTTGTGTTACCAGAGGCTAGTGCTGTTGGGAATAGACCCACAACAGGCACAGACAAGGCTTCCTCACCCTAAGGGGAGGTGCTAGGGAGGTGCCTCACAACCCTGGGTACCCCCAAGGAAGCAGCATAGTGGCATAGTTGGCAGGATCTACACCCTGTTTGCTGGTTAGCTAAGGATCATGCTCCAGGCACTTTATACACCAGATAATACAGATACTGAGAGATTCACTCATGCAAAGATTGCAAACAAATAAAGAAAAAGGTTATGGTTTCTTATTTTCAACTTGTTTATTTTGAGCAAAGGTAACAGCACAAAAGAAGGACAACCCCCCTTCTGCCGCACAGCCAGCCCTGCTCCCCCTCCCCTTCCTCCTCATCTCCGGGAGGGAGTTGCTATTGTAACGGGCAGGAGTGTATGGACAGGGCATCTTTGCCCCAGTGGTGGCAGCACAGTCTCTGTCTTCCCCCCCCCCCCCCCCCCCCCCCCCCCCCCCCCCCCCCCCCCCCCCCCCCCCNCCCCACCCCTCCATCACTTGCCACTGCAGAGTGAATGCAGGGCAGGCTTGATTTTAAATGTGCCCCTCCTCCGCACTGGGCTGGGATTAGGTTTGTGAGGAGGAGGAGGCGGCAGCAGAGGAGAGAGAGCAGGATGCTGGCCTATAATTCCTCCCCCTCCCACTCCCCTCTGAATTTGGACCTTGGGAAGTCACATGAAAAGACAAATTGCAGTTGGTGGGGTGCCTTTTTCTTGGTGTAGTTCTTCTCTAGGAATCAATACCTTCACAGCTTTAAGACCAGTCCTGTTTAGTTTGATCCATTTTTATATATTGATGCCAACTGAAAAAGTTGTCAAAATATATTTTGAATGTAAAATGAAGTTTTTATTTCTATGTATTGTATTTTATTGAAATACATTCACAGTAATACAGACCCTTAATACATTCTGGTCCTGCAATTCTTAAGCAGGCAAAGCTCCATTGATTTACACGGGACTTGAGGCCTAATCCAAACCCCAGTGAAATCAGTGGGAGTCTTTCAGTTGACTTAAGTGGACTTTGGATCAAGCTTTTGATTCCTAAGTGTTGCATGATCTGGTCTTGTTTAGTGTGTAATGGATTGTTTAGGAGTCTTTGGAGAGAGGTTAGTGATCAGTTTATCCATCTGTCTATGTGGTCAACTCTAGTAATTTCTTTTGCTTTATTTCCCCAGTTGAAATAGTGGATTCAGTGGATATCTACCTCAATCTGCTTCGAACTATCTTTGACTTTAACATGATCAGAAGCTTGCTGACTGGACCCAATCAGCTTAAGATAAGAATTGATGCCATGAATGGAGGTAGGATTCTGAATTTCTGTTGTTGGCAAGAAAAGTTAAAACACACCCAATACTGTAAACTATTTCAGGGTATTTTATTATGATGTAGTGCTAAACTCACTGACAGTGTATATTCCTGTTCGGAATTTGCTCTGTTGGTTTTGATGGGGGTTTTCCCTGAGTAAGGAGTGCAGGATTTGGTTGATCATTGTAGCAAAAACAGCGTGTGGAATAAATTATCATAGTGCGTGTTAAAAAAGAGAGAATTTATTAAAGGAATGTGCTCTCTTGATAGTAATTGTTCATTATATTTTCTGAACAAATATGCTACATATAAACTGTAATGTGGTTTATAAATCATTGCATATTGTGTTTAAAATTACAAGATACGGACCTTTTATGTAATTGAAGGCTATGAATAAGGAAGATTGTGTGTGTGTGTGTGAGAGAGAGAGAGAGAAATGACTTTTTCATCTTCAGGTGACTAACTCAATTCTGTTGCAGGATTTTAGTGAATTCATCGCCATCTGATAATAGGTGATTTATGTAAAACAAGTTACTGGTCTCAGGGTTTTTTATGCACAAGTGTAATAAACATTATGAACATACCATTACAATTTACACTAATTTGTACTCATTGGTCGTCTCAACAGAGGCAGAAGGCTGGATATGGCGACTGAATGACCTTCTTCAGGTCAAGGTGCAGGAAAGTTTGCACTGATGTTGTTCAGTGGCTAAATAATCCCAAGATTTTCAATATGACTCCTTTAATGAGCATTAAGCTTAAAAGATTTTGTTTTTATTTAGAAGAGAATGGTGGAGAGGAGCAGTTTCAGAAGTGGCTGTGCATCATGATCACTAGCTAATAAATGCAGTTTGTATTTTTAACAGCTCCATTTTAATTTAAGATTTTTTCTAGGGTTTAATGGTAGGGGATTTGGCATTAGTAATACTCAAGAGATTTTTTTGAATACAAATTCCGTGGCTGAGGAATGGAGGATTATATGACTGTCACTTATGACACACATAAAATTGTAGTTACAGGTATAGATGGTCAAACTGTGCATAATAAAAGTGCATTCACACTAGGAAAAAGTGGCTTTTTATCATATTAGCTAGCATGTGGTAACTAACGTGGTAAAATAGTGTGGACAAGGCAATTGTAATTTTAATGTTTTATCAGGTCAATGTAAATGCTCCCAATGTGTTTATTCCCTTAATATTTACCATGACTCGATAACACATGTTAAAACTACAACTGCTTTGTCCAGGATTTTACCATGAGTTAGTTACTATGTATTAGCTAACACTGTTTTTTCCTAGTGAAGACAAGGCCTAAGTATGTATGATAACTGTGTGTGGTCGCCCACATAGGGGATAAGAGCCTACTACTGTTACCAGCTAACAGAGTTACTCAGTAGCAAAAGCATGAATGTCTACCATCTGAGCTAACAGAGTTCCCACTAATAACCCTGGAGGGAGGAGGGGGAATTACACAGTGTTCAGTGAAATATTTGTTTTTCTTTCAGTTGGTATGACAGAGAGGTGTGTGCAATGTGAATGCACTAGTTAAGTCTTCTATTAAGTTTCCATGCTGTTGTGAATATTGGAATTTGAAGTGTGTATGCTCTTGAAAATGGATGGCAAATTCCTTTTGCAGTTATGGGACCCTATGTAAGGAGAGTCCTGTGTGATGAATTAGGAGCTCCTGCAAATTCTGCAATAAACTGTATTCCTCTGGAGGATTTTGGTGGGCAACTTCCTGACCCAAACTTAACATACGCAACTACCCTGCTGGAGGCTATGAAAGGAGGAGAATACGGATTTGGGGCTGCTTTTGATGCTGATGGAGTAAGTATTTCAGCCATTCTGGGTTTTGGGTCAAGGATGTCATCTTTGCTAGTGCATCTATTAGAAGCATAATAGGCCCAATTTTTAACGTTCCTAATTTTGAGGCTGCAGTTACTTGCATGCACAGATGATAGCAGTAATACCCACAAATCAAGCACAAATGATATAATTTGTGCCCTCAGTTGATTGCACCTGCAAATTTGTAGGGCAGGCTGAGGACTCTCTAAATATTTGGCCCAATTTGTCTTAGTGTTTGCATAACTTCTCAGATAGAAAAAATGCAACATATGTAAATGAGGGAGACTGTCTTAGTAACCGGCAACTAAATGAAGTTAATTTTGGCTGAGATTCTAAAATTCCTTTTGTGCTTCAGCTAAGTGAATTTTCTGCACCTAAGACAGGCACTGAATCACAAGCTCTGTGTGTTTTTTAAATCTTGCGTTCTTGCTACCAGCAGTATAAACAGCAAAGTATTACAGCAATAACTTGGTATCCTCTTAAGATGGGTGTCTGTGTGGTGAGAGAGTGGGGGGAAGAAAAGGACAGAGAGGCTATTGAGGTACAAAAGCCATTTACTGTTGTCAGTATTCAGTTGATACAAATTAACTGCCTGTCTCTGGCTCATACATATCATCAGCAAAAAGATTATCTTACACTAGGGTAGCCACAAGCCCATCAAAATGCCATGTAGGAGACTGGAACCAGGGAGCATCTTGGAATTTTGATTCATGGGGCTGGAAGGAGATGTGGTTTGATAGGGAGATGATAAGCTTGCAGTGATCATGGGGATGAGCTACTCAACCTGATTTCTCTCTGACACTTTTTGTCTTTCTTGTCTCTTCAGGACCGCTATATGATCCTAGGTCAAAATGGTTTCTTTGTGAACCCTTCTGATTCACTGGCAGTTATTGCTGCCAATCTTTCTTGCATTCCATATTTCCGTCAGATGGGTGTTCGAGGGTTCGGTAGAAGCATGCCTACCAGTACAGCACTGGACAGGTAAGGGAGCAAGTTTTCGTTTTATCATCATGGTCTTGACATTAGTTGTGACTTCTTCCATCTTTGATATTGTTGCCCCTTTTCAAGGCAAGCAGCTAGTCAAATTTTGGAGCCCTGGGGATTTTCCAGTTAGAAGTAGAAATTGATGGAGTGTGGTATTCTCTCTGGTGCCATCTTGTTTATTTACAAGGAATGTACAAAATTCTGCTTCTCTGAACATGGGAGGAACTAATACCAAAAGGAGCAGTATTTTAGTATATAGCCCCAAGTCTCCTTAGCCAACACACCTTGGCTAAAAACTCTCTCTTTAGAGTGACCCTGGGAAAAGCTGTGCTCATAGGTTGCTGCTTGTCTTTTGTGCTTTTTAGCCTCTGCCTCTCTATCTGTTCTTGTCTGCTCTCAGTTTTTGTGTGTTCTCTACCCGACCTACCCACACACCTGCTCACAATACCAAGTGGAACCCGATGCCCACAAGGTGCTACTTTCTGGGCAAACTCTATTAGACCTTGTTTTAGGAGTGGCCCCTTAACTGTCTCTTATAACTATCTTAAATTAAGAGCATCTTTGAATGAGGATTTAACGCAACCCATAACAAATTTCACCAAGCTCATATGGCAGCCGACAAAACTGTGAAATCATGTGATCAGGCCTTCTAAACATTTTGACAACTTTTGATTGAAGTTTTTAGGGTGAACTTATTGGTAAATAATTGCTTAACTGGAGAAACCAATTTTATGGCACCTTTATTTTGCATTATGCATGTTTCCTGTGGCCAGTCATCCCTGCTTTTGGTCGGTATCAGTGAACTGAGGATCTTTAAAAGTCTCAGTTTGAATAAACAACTAAAAATTCAGATTTGTATCCCAATCATAACTGCATTACACAATCTCTTGCCTCTGCAAAACTGGATTGGGAATTATCCAAGAACAGATTATCTCCGGATATTCCTGATAGCTCCTGCTTCTGGTTGGACTGGAAATACAGTGATACCCAGCAACTTTATGTGGTATTTTGGTGGTTCCATTTCCAAAAAACGTAAGAAAATCAAAAGTATGCAAAAATGAATACTTATTTTAAAAGTTATAAAACCTTCACATATCTCAAAATTTTGCTTCAACTTTCAAGTAGTTTGGATAAAATAATAGTCTAATTTGCCCGTCCTTCATTAGGATGGAAACCGCACAAAACCTGCGGCAAAGCAGACTGGCAGGAAACAGGAAATAACCATTTGACCTCTTTCTGGATCAACAAGCATTTCCCAGTAATTCCTGACCATAATTGCTTTAGTCCATTTCCTAATAACTATTGGTTTAAGACTAAACCTGACAGCCTTGCTTATAATATTTATAAAGGTTAGAGAGAGAGAAAGATGAAGGCCTAATGCAGCACTAAGTGGACATTTTAAAAGATTATATATAATCAGTTGAGATATAGCATTTATTATTCCGACCAGCTGACATCTGAACAGGTGGTGTCCAAACGTATATTATCCTTGGACTGATAAACAAATAAGCGGTTGTCTATACCAAATGGTGTCTAGTCAGGAAACAGTTGTTTTAAAAATGAAATATTAATAGCATGAAAAGATTAATGCCTATACAAAAACCAAGGATAGTAATACAGTGTGGTCCCTACTCATGGGACTTCTGAAACTGACAACAGCTTTTAAAGTTGACAATTCACATGCCCTTGGTGGTTGATGGATTTTTCAGAGAAGTTTTCCCTACTGTACGTAAATGTTGAGGCTTTAAGGAAATTATGCAGTATATTCAGGTTTCCCCCTCTCCCGCCTCAAACACACACTTCATGTAGGTCTCTGAAAATGGAATCTATCTTTATCATGAGATGTTATGGTTTCAGTAAAGGAAATAGAGAAGAGTCATGTTGGACCTACAGTTCAGGATATCTAGGACATTTTAAACACATTTGCCTTCTCCCTCCCTTCCCACCCAGTAGTAGCTAAATGTATTAGAGGCTATGCATGTACTGAAGTCCACCTCAACAACACTCTCAACAGTTGACATAGATTCTTGACCATGTTTACTTGATCTATTGGTTTCCAGATGGTCTCAAGTGAGTTACTGCTTAATTTGTTTCAACATTACCAGTGTTGTTTTTATGGGGCTAAGGCTTATTTATAAAATAAAACAGAGTGGTTGATAATGATGGAAGTTAGTTAAGGATATACATATTTTCCCAGCCATTCCTACAAATGTTTATTAACATTAGGTCTAGTTACTGCATACATGGTGCGTGTGATTTTTGTTTCTTTATTGTTTGTTTGCTTTTGCTTTAGGGTTGTTTTTGTTTTTCCTTGAAGATTGAAAGACAAGTGCTAGAAGCTGGAGTCCTCTAGTTCGCCACTTTCCATTGTGGCTTAAGACAGCCTGAATTGCTTGATTTTTCTTACTGACTTGCTAGAGCTCTGAGATCCAGTGGTTCAATTGCCTTGATACCCAAGTCCTGACTAATACGTGTGATTTTTTGTTGTTTAAAGGGCTACTTTAGTGAGTGCACATGTTGAAACCCTTTAGGACTCCAAGCTAGACTTTAAAGTTGAACTGAGGTTTAATAATAAATGGTTAGTACTTTATCTACTGCAAATCACTTTTTCCATGTGTGTGCTAAGTATGTGCATTGGAACACTGCAAGCAGTATCACAAATGCCTTTTCCAAAGAAGAGTTCCCTGAATGGATGGCCAAGCCATCACTGATTCCAAGTTTTACAGTGAAACTTGCCCTACATGACCACCCAAGTTACAGCAAAAATTGGTTGTATAGAAGAGACAATCTTTACAACGTTTTAGAAAACTTGTATCTGAAATATTTGTGCATTGTCTGAAGTGGTTTTTAAGAGTGGGGTTGCTTAAAGAATTTTTTTTTTTATGTAGATTACACTGTGGGCCAGATTCTGATTTCATTTACAACCGTGTAAGTTGGGAACAATTCTTTTGAAGTCAATGGAATTATACCAATGTAAAATGGGTGGAAGAAAGTAGAGAATCAAGCTCAATATGTTTACAGCATCTGTACTTCCATTGTTGTGGATTAAATGGCTAACTTGAAAGAAAAATTGTAGAAACTCACCTATTGTGTAGCCTATGAATGATCATAGAACTGGGAAAGCTGTTGCCTTTTTGAAGGCAAAGTGCATTCCCTGTACAGTCACAAGAGAGAACCTAAAAATCAAAGTTGTGCAGTTCTACATGGGAATAGCAAAAAAATATGGTGTTTAATATTAATCTTTATTATCTCAGTGTATATTTATGTAAATAGAGAAGAAATTGACATTCTTAAGAAATTAATATTTTAAAAGACGAAAGGTTTTTGTGTTTTGGAAATATATTTGTTCATTCTGCACAGTCTATCTTTTGTTGGTCCTTTTTATGCCTTTCTGGTGGGCTGACCTGCCATACTCGGGGGACAGCTCTGATGGAACCACGTTGCGTATTCACTCATAAAACTGTTTGTGAGCTCATGCACTGGAAAGGAAACCTGGGGTAATTAAAGTGTATACCATGAACATTAGTGCTGGCAGAAGACGAGGAAATGATCTCATGCCTGTCCTTAGAAGATGACTCCTGTGTCATATGCTGTTAGTTACTATAAGAAATATGAATTGTTAAGGCTTAAGAGTAAAAGCTACAACATGGCCTCATAGGTCTTGGTTAAAATAGGCTTCCACATCTCTCCTGAAACCTCCTTGATCCAGCAAGATCAGAATTCAGTGTCCACAAAGCGAATCTTGCGTTTGTAATTAACATACATTTTTCATCTATATTGTTTGAGATCAGAAGTCCACCACAGAGAATCCGCTGTGCTAAAAATGTGATAGCATAATCAGGGGAGAAAGTAACTTAAAGGACTTACCGGTTCGCCAGAGTCCTGAGCGGGGGCGTGGCCTCAACCAGAAGAGGTAGGGCCTTTAAATCACCCCGGAGCTACCAGCTGTAGAAGCAGCTGGGAGCCCCGGGGCTCCGGCTGCTGCGGAGCTCTGGGCTCTTTAAAACACCGCAGGACCCCTGCCGCCACCACCCCAGGGCGGCAGGGCTCCGGTGGTGATTTAAAGGGCCTGGGGCTCCGCCGCTGAGGGGAGCCCCGGGCCCTTTAAAGTGCTGCCGGAGCCCTGCCATCGCTGGGGCTCCGGCAGCCGGGCTCAGGCGGGGATTTAATGGGCCCGGTGCTCCTGCCACTGCTGGGAGCCCCGGGCCCTTTAAAGCACCGCTGGAGCTCCAGCCGCTGCGGGGAGCCCCGGGCCCTTTAAAGCGCTGTTGGAGCTCGGGGCTCCGGCGGCGCTTTAAAGGGCCCGGGGCTCCCACAGCGGCCGGAGCCCCTGACCCTTTAAATCACCGCTGGAGCTCTGCCGCCACTGCCCCAGGGTAGCGGCGGCAGGGCTCCGGCGGTGATTTAAAGGGCCCGGGGCTCCCCACAGTGGCAGGAGCACTGGGCCCTTTAAATCCCCACCTGAGTCTGGCTGCTGGAGCCCCGGGGTTCCGGCAGCCGGGCTCCGGCGGGGATTTAAAGGGCCAGAGGCTCCGGCTGCCGCGGGGAGCCCCGGGCCCTTTAAAGCACCGCCTGAGCCCCGCTGCCGGAGCTCCGGCAGTGCTTTAAAGGGCCTGGGGCTCCCCGCAGCAGCCAGAGCTCCGGGACCTTTAAATCCCCGCCCGAGCCCGGCTGCCGGAGCTCCGGTGGTGATTTAAAGGGCCCGGGGCTCCCTGCAGCGGCTGGAGCCCTGGGCCCTTTAAATCACCACTGGGGAAGCTGGTCCAGTCCGGCACGGCATACCGGCTCTTGCTGGTACGCCGTACCGGACTGTACCGGCTTACTTTCACCTCTTAGCATAATACATTTTCTGTGAATATTCATTCAGATTTTTTAAAGTAATCTTTGTTTGTGCCCCTTTTATGTTCACTTTTACATAATGTAGAAAACAAACTTAGTGTGAATACTCATGGAAAGCAAATTTTAAACTGGAACCATCTGGAAACTAATATTATTTGCTGAAATAAATCATGAATAATTTTTGGATAGTGATTTTTAACAGAAGAAATAGCAAACTTTGTTGAAGAAATTGTTATAAATTATTCACCCTGCACTAGTTGTAATTAGGCCTGTCAAGCGATTAAAAAAATGAATCGCGCAATTAAACAATAATAGAATACCATTTATTTAAATATTTTTGGATGTTTTCTACATTTTCAAATATATTGATTTCAATTACAACACAGAATACAAAGTGCACAGTGCTCACTTTATATTTATTTTTGATTACAAGTATTTGCACTGTAAAAAATCAAAAGTAGTATCATTTTTCAGTTAACCTACAAGTACTGTAGTGCAATCTCTTTATCATGAAAGTTGAACTTACAAATGTAGAATTGTGTACAAAAAAACTGCATTCAGAAATAAAACAATGTAAAATTTTAGAGCCTGCAAGTCCACTCAGTCCCACTTCTTGTTCAGCCAATTGCTCAGACAAACAAGTTTGTTTACATTTGCAGGCGATAATGTTGCCTGCTTCTTGTTTACAATGTGAGAACATTCATTCTCATGGCCACTAAGTGGTAAGCCATTGTAAATTCATGTGACTCCATTAACATCAGTGGATTTATTCCCGATTTTAATTTGGTATAAATGAGTTTTGAATCTGATCCTTTAAAATGTGTGTAATACCTCATGGTTTTGCAGTTTCAGTCATTAGGATGATTGATTGGGGACATAAAAGACATAACTGAGAGGAAAGGATGCTCAAGGCTAACTCAGAACCATATGCTTTCTGAGTATGGACAACTGCCAGTGCCTGAAAATGTCCTGAGGTTAACAAGTTTGTTGTCAGAGGGAGAATTACAAACATTGTTAGCAACAGGGAAGAACACTTTTTAAAAAACAAGAAATCAAAGAATTTCTAATCTCTTATGTCAATCAATAGTCTTTATTTTTGTGTGTTATGTACTTCGAAGCTTTAGCATTGGAAGCTCAGTAATAATTTTGAAATAAAGCATGCTCAGAAATGGGTAGGAAAATGGACACATTTGTAACACACTAACAGTGGTTGCTAATCTTTCTTGAATGCATCTGTTGCATCCATTAAGAGAGCAGAAACAGTACTTTAGAGAGGAGAAGGAACGTTATAGGCTAACAGATCTATCTGTTCTTGAACAAGTTAGTAACATTAAGTTCAGACATATGCAGCTGGGATTTAATAATAAAGAGATTCATGATTCCACGATAAATGAAATTATGTGACAAAAATATTTTCACACTATAGTTACACTGGTTGGAAAAGATTAGCATTTAAAAAAGGGTTTTGCCTTTCTTCAAAAAGGCCCTAATAAGTGTAAAACCTTCTGACTTAAACCTTTGTAAAATATTGTGGTCTAAATCTTTTGGATTTAGGCTGGAATAAATCTCTTTGCAACCTTATTTGGCACTGCACCTGACATTTCACTCAGCTAATTCCATGGGGAAATTGAAAAAAATCTTAACCTGTAATTCAGTCAACAAAAAGCATATACTTCTGGATAACATCCTTTTAACTGGTGATTCTGCAGTAAACTCAAGCTTCCAGTCACGTTAAACATATGGCTGCATGGCAACGAAGAGCAAGAGTCCAGCCTGGAAGTCCAAATCAGATTTTGGCTTTGGAAAGCTTGTTTATGAAATGCTTACCACTTATAATCATAATACTCTGGGGTTTTTTATTGTTTTTTCTCCCTCAATTCAATCTTCAGTTGGAAGCATCATCTTGCATTGGGAGAAGACAGTTGAAGTTTGGCAAAGGGCTGCTAGCCATACTACTAACCATTTCATATTTAAATTGGCTTGCCAGGTTATTAGTGCTATATTTCATTATTTCATTACAGCAGTGCCTGGAAGGACCACTGTAGTTAAGGTTGCCTCAGTGTTTCCTTTCCTCAGGCATTTAGAAATGTTCTGAGAAGAATTTCTCTGGGTTGAAACTTGATGGAATAGAGAGACAGGGTTGAGCACACTTTTTAATATTTTAAAAATATTCTATTACATGAAAATGTTGTTAGATTGATAACCCAACATTGCCATCTCTTATCCCTATAATCAAAACAATGAATAAAACCAGAGAATAACAAATATATTCCCTTATGTTCTGCACTGTGACTGTAATTACATATTCATTATCCTACCATCATAAACAAAAGACAGAACTGCAGCACCTCTTAAAATGATAGTGTCTCTCCACCAGGTTTTACAGGACAGGAAGAGAGAAAGGTCTAGATCTTGGAAATGTTATGCAGGAAGAAGTTGCAAGGTTTGATCATGGTCTGGATATGCATGTCAAGAGAGAATGTGGAGTCAAAAAGATGATAGCCAGAGTTTGTAGCTGGGTCTGGCGGGAGCAGCAAAAGCAGCAGTGGAGAGAGCATCAAGGTAAGAAAGAGAAGTTAGGAATAAGGGCCTGATTCTACATCCACTGAAGTTTGTGGCAAAGCTCCCAGTGACCTCAGTGGAATCAGATCCTAAGAAAGGGACTTTCTAAACTGATCCATACTACAAAAAAAGTGTGGATTTTGTTGAGGGGATGAAAGACAATTTGGGCTAATTCTTTTTTCATCATAAATGGTTTGCCTATCTATAGTAATAAGTAGTATCTCCTCTTCCTGGTATCAACTAGAATGATTAGGTATAAAATGCAGCTGAATAATGAAGTAACAAAATGCTTGTTACATTGGCCAAGGAAAAGCACCAGGAGGCCTTGCAGAGCTACCCAGTTGCACTGAGGGTGTGTGTGTGTGAGAGAGAGAGAGTATATTCCTTCAATAGGTCAACCATCTCTACTGTCCAATTTATGGGCGGGGCGGAGCCATGGCGCTGTCTCCTCAGACAGGGAGAGGATCAACTCAGTAGTACCCCTGCACATCTAGAACATGGGGACTGTGATTCTTGACAGCTCTTATGGAAGCAGTGCTAATGGGTGGTGGTGGGGAGTCCATAGTGCCTCTCTTTAATCACGGCTGTTCTTATGGTGCAGCCACATGAAGACCAGCCACAATTTAGCGAAAATAATTACCCTTGAACCATTCCTTTCATTTTATAAAGACCCCGTATGGTATGTGAAACATTCCAAAGGATTTAGAAAGTTAGATGCAGCCATGTCAATGTGTTCTCTTCTGTATGCGGGGCTGTGTTGTTTAATAGTTTTTTCACTGTGCATTATTAAACTTAAACAGAAGGAAGCGGTAATCCAGAGGACTTAATGTTGCTTAGGAATACGGTACTAACAAATGGAACACTGGATTACAAGAGAATTCAGTTAAGATGTTTAAATAGAGGTCCTTGACATATGTTTGGTTGAAGTGATTGTTTGAATATACTAATATGTACTTTGGGGAAAGTGTAGCAGTTGACAGGAAACATCTGCTTTAATGTGATCCAACATCAACAGGATTGTGGCAGTGTCTACCTCCTGAGACTCCATAGATCGGGCTTAATTTCTCTGGCAACGCTTGCCATGAGTTTGGTGTGTGTTGTGTATAAAATGAAGGTACACCCTGTTTACCAAACCTTTATCATAACAAAGTGTATTTTAGTGTCTAATTCTGCACAACTGGCAAATCCAAAGCAAATAGAATACTGACATTTAGCTAATGCTCTCTGAAATGAGTACCTCCAGATAAGTGAAAGTGGTTTCTATATTAAAGAGAAAGTTGGGTAGATTTGAAAGGCAGAATAGTCTAGTAGTTACAGCAGAAGAACAAGGCTCAGGGAATTATGGTGTTAAAAGCACCATTGCAACCCTCTAGCGCATTTGTAAAATGTCATATGTCTGCACACACGTGTTTGCAATGATGCACAGAGGTTCACACTACCACTGTGATTGCATTTGCTCTGAGCAAAGCTAAGCACCGCGTGCCTCTGCAGCTGTTGTAGTGCCCCTGTAGCCAGCAAGCGCCAATGTGCCATTGCAATGGTGCAGCTAAGCCTCCTAGTACAATCCCACAATGTTCCTACCCACTATTTAGTAATAGCTTGGGCAAAAATCCATCCAGGAGTTCTTAATTATACCTACCATATGGGGATTTTTGCTGCCTTTTTGTACTTCTACAATGTATAGTGTCTTTATGATTCCTTTTTTCTGTATTATTTCCTGTATATTTTAAGTATGATCTAGCTTTAATTAAAGTGAAAAGCTACCCAGCATAAAGGACACTGTTGAGACTGACAATCCTAAACTCTAGCACCCTTCCCTCAATGGCATTTGATTTTAAAATGTCCTTTATGTTGAATAATGAGTGGGCCCTTCTCAAATTAAGACTGCAAGTAGGTTAAAATCCCACTTTCCATGTGCATGACATCTCAGTGAGATGTGAGTGTGATTTGAGTATATATGCAAGTCGGGACCTTGTTCCTGCACACACTACCAAAGAAAGATAAGTCAGTCTCACACTCTCTCTCTTATCTGCAGTAGACTTGCTGTACATTTTTTAAGATGCCTGTCTCCAACTAAGTCAGTTGTATACAGGTTTTAAATTAGACTGAGCAGAAGCACTAATGGAAATATTACTGTCAGAAAGTTGGTTAATCAGAAGGACAGCTGCACCAAACCTTCAAAAACACAGTTCAGCACATTCAAGGAATAATGTATAAAAACTGGGGCCTGTAAAACTTGATATCACAAACTTTTATGTTAGCAAATATACTATGGATGCAAACTAGGTGCTGCTATTATCTTTTTAAAGGGCACTAGAACATTAAATTAAAAATATCTGCATAATCTGGGTACTATATACACCTGTATACCTTATAAACAAATGTAAAATTTCATTGTACCAGCTGTCATTCACGTTAAGGAGCTAATTGTTTTGGTTACACAAAAATAACTTGTCAAAGAGGATTTAAAGAGAGAGAGAATTTCATTTCAACTAATTTCTTCTCTTGCAGCGCATGTTGGTTTTGCTTGGTGGTATCTATCTGCCATTGGATGTTGTATAACATGCTGGCAACAGATCCAATTATTGTTTCATCAGTGGATGTTTCTTAAATATGCAGATAAAGTGGTAATGATCTATAAATTCTAAATGTCTCCAAGGGAGCAAATCCAACTCCTCTTTTTTGCTTTTGATGCAGGATGTGATATGACTTGGTGCAGTGTGCTACATCTAGTTAGATGTTTGCCTGGATAGGCCTGCTGTGTTTTTGGCTGTCTGTCCACAGTCTCATTATCCTAACTTGTACTGATGAATACATTCCTCCATGCCATGGTCATGGCAGTGCACATTTCAGATGTATGTGAGTTTTTTCCCCTTCCTTAAGAGATTAGTTTTCAGGCAAATATATTAATGACCATGGCCTTTCAGTCAAGAACACTCCTTAGGTTTCAACTGCAAACTAATAGCCTGTCAGGACTGAAGAAACATACCTGCAGTGTGAGATTCCACATGGAAACAGGACTTCCCGCCCTGCTTCAGAGAGAGGTGTTTTGATTTCTTTGTAATGTTGGTTTGAATGTTAATTCAAAGCAGCTGTGATAGGCCGAGAATTCCCTGGGCAACTATTGACAATTCCCTTGTACACTCGCCCAAGCCTTATAAAACTCAGAGCAGGCAGAATTTGTTCGAGTTCTTTTGCATTTCATCATAATTTTTTTCTAAATCTATAGTCACCTATCACACATTAAAAGAGAGTGGAACAGCTTGAAGTCACAATTAGTCTGTTTTAGGGTGAGCTTTGGGTTTAATTATTTTCTGATAAATGAAGAAGAAAATAATTTGAGAGCCAACTCCACAGAAGTGAATGGTATGAAAAAATAGGGTGAGTTTCCCTCTTTATATTAGTTGTTACCATCTAACCATTCAGAATAATCCTCCTAGCACTGCTATCCCCAACATCACAATGGAGCGAGGAGGATCTGTCATTATGCTTGTGCAATTTAAGCTGTGCCGAGGATGAGGGTTTATTCATAACATGTTCCGGGACAGCTGTAGGAATGCCACCAAATGTATTCTTAGTCAGAGGTGAGAATGAGAGTCTTTGAACATCTTGGAAATTTCCACAAGGTGTGAATTGTGATCAACTGTGCATCTTGGGTTCTGCAATGGCTGCACTACGCAGATGCAGCTCCTAGGAAGAAAGGGGCTGAATCAAAGAGAGCATACGGCAGGATTGTATAATTTTGGATTGTGTGTGTTACTAGGGCTAAATTTTCATTTTATTGCTGAGCAGCAGAATAAGGAAGAGTAAGTCCCTCCCCTCCCACCAACCTCCCTACTTGGGTCTGAGTTTGGTGAAACACACAGACTCCATTATAAGCAAGAGGGGAGGAGATGGCAGAGACTTAGCTCTGCTCCCTACTTGCTGGCCAGAATAGCTGGCTGGGTGTGAGGGGGAAGTAAGCTGGGCCTTTCCAGGGACTTCAGTAAATTACTCTGTCTCTACCACGCTGCAAACCAATAGGGGAGCAGAGGAGGAACTGCTACTCTGAGGCACAATTCCTTCCTGGGCTGCGACCAGTGTGGTGCAGCCATCTGTCCCTTACTCAGAGCTGAGCCTGAGAGCTCAGTCCAGCCCAGAATGATGATGTACTATGGGTGGGCACTCCCAGCTTTCAGGACATTAGATCATGGCCTGTGCTCAAAAATCTCCTGAGTTAAGAGGCAAGGAAAGGGTTGAGACAGAGTAAATGTACGAGAAAACATGGACTTGATCTGCCTCAAGGTTAGATTTTGGATTTAGATAGGGTCTGCTTATACACCAGGGGTCGGCAACCTTTCAGAAGTGGTGTGCCGAGTCTTCATGTATTCACTCTAATTTAAGGTTTTGCGTGCCAATAATACATTTTAACGTTTTTAGAAGGTCTCTTTCTATAAGTCTATAATATATAACTAAACTATTGTTGTATGTAAAGTAAATAAGGTTTTTAAAATGTTTAAGAAGCTTCATTTAAAATTAAATTAAAATGCAGAGCCCCCCGGACCGGTGGCCAGGACCCGGGCAGTGTGAGTGCCACTGAAAATCAGCTCGCGTGCCGCCTTCGGCACACGTGCCATAGGTTGCCTACCCCTGCTATACACGTTAAATTCCCATGGGAGGAAGACTGGGACAGGAAATACAAAAAAGCTGCTTTTAAAACTAACTGTGTAAGCAGCGTGGTTTTTCTCTTAAATGCATTTTCTCAACCTTTAGCATGTTGCACTATTAAATGTGCCTGTATTAAGAAACACTCCCCTTTGACCTTCCCACATACCGGTACATTTTTAATTGGCTGTAATTGGCTGAGTCATGTATATATTAACTGGGAAAACAGAATTTCACTATGTATTCTGACGAGACTGCATATGGCAGTGGACAAATAGGTAGTTAATCTATAATCTTCCTAATGCTCTACCTGTCTTATTACCTCTCAATAGATTTGTGCTACCATGAATGTACTGCAGGTGTTCCTATGGATCTACTGCCAAAAAGGCCTATAGTGGTTTAATAAAAAAAAGACACAAATTAAGGAATGTAACAGAAAAGCAAATTGATATGCCAGCCCACCCTGTGTTTGTGAATAATGCAGGGGTTAAAACAAAGGGCCCTTCTCCTTCAAAGGCTTATTCACTCTTACTCGGACAGCTTGCTGTCACAAGCACTAGGGTTTTCTCCAATGAACAGAACAGATGGCAGCCTAGAGAGTCTCCCACTGCGGATAAACAATAATATTTGAAGAGGTTTTGAGAGTTGTCCCTAGGCCAAATTTTGCTTTATGGCCAGTTTACCCTGAAGGAAGGCTCTGTCCCTGCATGTTTGAGGCTCATTAGGAGCAAGAAGTTGTCTGCTGCCTCTCCTATGGGCTAAATCTGAGGAGGCCCAACAGCCACTCTGGTAGGGCTGGGGCTATGAAAGGAGTCAAGGGAGTTCTAGCAGAAGCTCTGTACTGAGAAGTTGCTGGTGAGAGGCCACTTATAATGGAGAATGGGTATCTCCTTTTTTATTTGTGGTATGAACTACCCATTATACTGTTTTTATGCTAGCCTGAAAAAAAGCTGATTCATTCTATAGTTTTGACTTCTTCGTTTGTAACAAGTTACAATTAAAATCATCTCAAACTTTATTAAACTATGAATCATTTTCCTCCTTTCCTTTCCAAACCGAGAACTACCACAAGGACTCTGTTTAATTCCCACAGAAACCAGTCTGTTTCATCTCTCTCTAAAATCCTCAGGACGTTTTTGTAAAGGAATAAACAGGCTAGTTTGATTTAAAGGCAGATAGTTCAGGTGGAACATGAAGTAGTACAGTATGGTCTTGCTGACACTGCTGATCCTGCCAGTGCTTTTGTCATTACTGTGATTTATGACAGGCTAGTTTATACAAAAGCATGAAGCTGTTTGTTCAAATGGTGTCCACGTTTTTCTACCTTCTCCTCCTCCTCGTCATGCGTTTGCTTCCAAGTCTGACAGACCTCCCAGGTTTGAGAAGCTGCAGTATGTTCTCCTGTTCTTTATCTGGGCAGCCCTTATTCTCTCTGAATCACAGGATGGACAAACAAAGATTCCATATAATTTGAGAGGTAGTGGGGCAGAGATATTGTGGAACCAACCTTTAAGTGTATATCTAAATCTATAGATTTTATTTTTTATTTTTTATTTTTTGGTTAAGTATTCTACCCTAAAATATACTTCCTCTTAGAGTACTCTTCCTACAGTGTTTTGGGCCACATATTGTGGATTTGGTGGGAACTGTGCAGACTTATTCTGCATCTTTGTCAGGATACACCTGGCCATGTTCCTTTTGGAACCAGCTGGCATCATCATGGTATGTCTATACAAACTAATAATTGTTGGTCATACATCCATTCCCAATGTGGGGTCTTTTTCCTCTGATCGCTTCCTCTGGCTAAGAATTACAAATAAAGCACCAATGGCCTTATCTGAAAAACTGATCTCCTGGAGTTAAAAGCAGAGGTTAAAGTAAAGAGGGGGAGGGGTGGAAAGGAGGGAACACAACTCTCCCTCCTCTGATAAAAGGAAGGGGGAACGCTCCCTCTTCTCCATGGTTTGGATAACCTCATATCTCCCTGTTTTCCTTTGCCAGCACAATGAGAGCTCCCCTCCTGTTTTCAATCTACTTTAGCCAATTTGGTAAAAGAGTAAAGTGCTGTCAATATAGTAATAAAACACTTTGTATTTATAGTGCACCTAGGTGCTGAGGATCCGAGGGGTTTACAGTGAGTGACTCTGGCATAGAATATAAAATGATTTGTCTGTCTGACTTTACGAGAGGTGGGAGGAATCTTCATGCACATACTGTTCTTAGCTAATGTTTTGTTTTCTTACAGTACAGATGCCCAGGTGGTCTTTGTGACCTTTCAGGAAAGCCCAGTGTAGACAATAACAAATATTTGCCAAGTTCTCAGCAGGACGAACCCCTTCACTTGAGTTAATGTATTGTTGTTCTTTAGTTTCTTCTATGCATGGATGGCTCTTGTGTGCTTTCAAGAAGCCTTGAAATAGAAATTAAAGACACCTGCCAGCTTGCCTTTAACAAAAACATTCTTCTTTGCTGTTCTCTGCTTACGTGCACTGGATCGACTGCTACATTGTGCCTGACACAGGAGTCCGCCATAGGAGAAAGGAGTCTGATAAGGTTGCAGGAAGGTAGTCCAGCGGTGTGCTGTAGATTAGCAAAGACAGCCATTTTCTAGATTTATGGGAAAGAGCCTGTCTTTGGCCATAGAGCTGAGGCAGAGTCACAGACTGTGCTCTTGGGAATGGGGCAGTTATGGAATACCTAATCTAGCTGGTCACAGCTGCTAAAAGGGGGGGCCACTTCTCTCTTAGAGCAGCCTTTGTGCTGCACAACCTAGATGGTCTGCAGAGGTTGGAATGGGCCCAGAGCTCTTGAAGGACTTACGTTATCATGTGATAATGTGAAATGCATTGGAAATGATGGAATTTATAAATCACAGCCATCACCTCTTCTCGTAATCCTTTCCCTTCCTGCCAGTAAGGGGTTAAAAGACCACAACTAAGGGCAGAAATAGAAGTGATTGCTGTTGAAAAGTTATTCAAATGAATGGTCCATGAATGGTATAAAATAGCCTTAAGAATTACTGCTGAACAGCTATTGTACCCAGTTGCATCCCTGCCAAACGGTCAGATTTTGCTTCACTTGTGCTATGAACTCTGTGCACTCAGACATCAGAGCCATTGTTGCTCTACGGTACATGTGTGTGCAATTTTGCATAATAGGAACTGTGAGCTCTGAGCCAAGTGGTTTTATTGTCTGAAAGCCACAAATGCTATTAGAGGATATTTCTGCCAAAACACCTCTCTGTCTTGTTGTGTATTCCTATCAATGTTTTAATTTTCTATTTGTTTTTACCAAATTAACGTATACTGTACCTTGTCTCCATCTCTGTCCTTGCTTTTGAAACCGCCATGTGCCTGTTACTGTATATGTTAACAGCTGCTTATAGTGATTCTGTAAGAGCTTTTGTGTAGGGAATGATTAGGATTTCATAAGGCAGAGGGGCAAAGGATCTGTCTTGAAGGAAATATTCCCTTGGAGTCGCTTCTAGCAACGTTTATGAAAGAAGGCACAAAGTCATGCATTATGGGATTGAATCCTGAACCGGTGGCTAAGGCAACATGAGAATAGTGCTTGGTGTGGCACATCCCAATGACTCCACCTTTTGAGATCCCACACACTTAACAAAACAAACCTCCAAGGAGAAAAAGCTAAATCCTGTACAAGCTGCACCTTGTGCAAAACTTTCCAATACGTTCATAACTGAGAGAAACAGATTAAAATGCTATTAGCTAACAAAATAGTTTTTGTTCTGGGTTTTCCAACTGATAAATGGCAACCCTGGAAATATAGTATTATAGAGAGGACCTCTCTATGGTATTTTCATTTATTTGCACATTGTGCCCCAGGGAGGCTTAATTGCATTGGAGGGATGGGGAGTAATTTACTACACCCATTTAGGGATTTAGCATACACACTCACCCTCCTGGCCTGGCCAGCCAACTCTCTTTGTGGCTCTACGTACTCCCCATCCAATTGCTCCTCAGAAGGCAGCATCTGGCCTGCAGCCCCTGTGCTCCCTTGAATGCTGGGGGCTGCAATTGTGACAAGCCTTCATTACCACACAGGGGAGCCTTGCCCCTTCCTACTCCCCTGCACAACTGCATAAAGGCTAGTAACAGTCTAGCCAGTAGAAATTATGCATGGTGGAATTTGTCTTTATGCTCCAACCTCTTGATGTCTCTGGAAGATTCCCATTAATGCTTTAGGGACCTATGCATGTCCCTCCTGGAGAAAATAAGACACACTATGCCCAGCCCTCTTAATATGACTACAGTACACACAGGCATAACAAGTGACCGTATTCAAAACTGGAGGTTCACCAAATGTTTGCCCGGGAAAGCACTTTTCAGAAGCACAAAGGTGGGAATGGGAAAGGAACCAGTTATCTTATTTTCATGAGAAGCCAAGTAGTGGTGGTTCGTTTCCCAGGTTCTTGGAATAGCAGGAAAAAGCAGTGTTCTTTGGAGTTGGACTTTGCATTTCCCTTAGGGATTATTCGTTCTTCTTTGAATCTTTGTCCATGAGGGTCCTACTAATGGTGTGCATGTGCCTTTTGTGGTCGGGGTTGGAATCTTTTGACCTGCAGCATCCGCTGGGACTGTGCCTGTTCCCTGCGTGTGCTTGTGCCTCTTTATCAAAAAGCCTATAGGGCAGAGTGGCCCAACCACCTTTCAGTGCCCTCTTACCTCCTGTGGCAGCGAGACAGAACTCGGCAGTGCCCACCTGCTACTCCATCATGCCCTTTCATCAAATCAGTTTGTAAATATCATTCATTGCCATATTTAGTTTAGTTTAGGAACTTTTTCTACCCTGTTGGCAGCCTCTTCTTTGTTTTTCTTTTCTTCAGATTTATTTTTTCCCTTCTTCTGACTACTACTCTGTGCTGAGGCACCTTCCTGCCTAATAGCTGAGCCTAAATCCTCCAGCTTCAACCCATGCCTGTTGTATGACAGATTTATTCCTTAGTTGATAGACCCAGTCACTATCTTTTCTGTTTGTGTGAGAAACATGTTCTGGACCATAACTCCACATGCTCATTCTTCTCACAGAATTCACCACTCCAGAGATACGAAAGCTATCAGTATAGGATACTACTACTTTTGGCCTACTTACAGCTCCAGCAATAGTGACGGACCATCTGAGATGGCAAGGCATATGCATCTACCAATATCTGGATGATTGTTTTTCCAGAGGGAAATCCTCACAGAAAGTGTCTTGCACCCCGTGCATAGTCCTCAAACTGGTTCACTCTCTAGAACTGAGAGTGAATTACAGGAACTGATCCCTCTCTCTCCTACCCAGCTCTAGAAACTATAGGGGCTTGTCTAGATTTCAAGTTGGCAATGAGATAGGAAACAATGAGCTGGCAGATCACCTCAGCAGATGGTACTCAGCCAGTCAGGAGTAGTTGCTGAAGGACTCCATTGTCAAACTTGTATTCCACAGATGGGGCTTCCCTGTGATAGACCTGTTTGCCAACAAGAACAAAAAATGCTGTCTCTTCTGCTCCAGGCCAGGTACCAGCCCAGGGTACCAACATGCATTCCTCATGCAAGGTTTTCTTTCCTCCTCTCCCCCTGATGCCCAAGATCATAAGGAAGATCAGGCAGGATTCAGCCACAGCAATACCTATAGCCCTTTATTGGCTCACAGGCCACTGCACCTATCCACACAGTTGTCAGTCTCTCTCTTCAATCTGTCAGACTTACTCTCCCAAAATCAGGGACACATTCTCCACCCAGACCTCATGTCTCTACATCTGACTGTTTGGAAGTTGGCTGGTTGAGCACAACAAACAGGGATTGTTTCATAGAAGTCCAAGAAAACCCGAGACAAAGTGGGAAACCTTCTACAAGATCAGTCTACAGATCAAAGTGGAAGAGAGTTTCCATCTGGGCTTCACAACAAAGACCTATTGGAAACTTTTTTCTGTGACCAAGATTCTGGACTACATCTTCCAGGTCAAGCTCTCAGGCCTCACCCTCAGCTCTACCAGGGTCCTTTTAGCTACCATTTCAGCATGTCACCCTTGCATCCAAACTTACATGGTTTTCTCTCATCCCCCTATTTCCAAATCTCTCTAAAAGGTCTGGTTCAGGCCTATTTCCTCCCCTCCCCCATTTGGGAGTCTCACTGTCCTGGGATTTTAATGTAGTTCTCATGGGCCTTGTGGAACCCCATTGATCTCCATCCCTTAGTGTTCTTTCTACCATCACACTCTCAAAACTGGCTTCCCTAGTAGCTATCACTTCAGTCAGGAGAGTTAACAAGTTTCAAGCACTAATGGCAGACCCTGTTATACTCTTTTCCATAGGGATAAAGTTGTGCTGAGACACCACCTTAAGTTCATCACCAAATAGTATCCGACCTTTGTTTAAACCAAACAATCAACCTCCCCGTTTTCTTCCCCAAACTACACTCAAATGTGGAAAAAAACAACCCCCTTACTTCAGATGTTTCCAGAACCCTTCTTTATTATTTAGACAGGACAAAGACTTGAAGGAGAGAACAGCTAGTTACCTTACAGTAACTGGTTCTCCAAGATGCTTTGTCTATGTGGATCCCCCACCTGCCCTCCATCCCTGCTCCTTCAGAGTCCATTTCTGCTCAGTTCCTGAGTTAGTGAAGGAACTGAAAAGCAGTTGGGTCACTCTTCCCTATATGCCCTCAGCTGTGAGGGAGGAACAGGGACGTTTAGGGCATGGACACTATTGGTCAAAATATTCTGATCTCATGTTCATGAGGTGCATGCGCACCTAGAGTGGAATCCACATGGACAAACATCTTGAGGAACCACAGTTTTTATAAGGTAAATAACTGTTCTTTTCTGGGTGTGTTCACAGCATCCTGTTTTTCTATATAAACTTGCACATTGTTAAAGTTTCCCTCAAATCCATTTCTACACATCAAAAATGTTTTCCCTCCCCTAAAAAAAGCAAAGCTTTTCAGCTTATCGTTATTTACACAGATCTGTCTGACTTGGCATCAGATTTTTTTTTCTCTCTCAGTAAGCAATATTGTTTGTCTATGAGATGCCAGATTAGGTGATGAATTCCTTGGAAGTATGTCTTTAGCACAACATAATAATTTTTCTTGATTTTTTTTTAAACATGTATTTGTTTTTTGTGTTTAATCAAATAGCTGACTTTTATTCATTGTGGCCTCGATTTCAGCAAGGTACTAAAGTGTATGTCTAACTTGAGGCATATGAGAGGTCCCATTGATTTGAACGTGCTTAAATACTTTGCTGAATTGGGCCCTGTCTGCTTCTTTTACCATTGGCCCTATTTTCAGTTAGAAAATTGTAAGGCGTAGGAAGAAATTAAATTTTACACAAGTTGTGGGTGCATTGCAATAGCTCTTCCTTCCTTCTCTCTTCTCCCGTTGTATTAGGTGGCATCCTCATGTACACTCCACCCCCTATGCTCTACATAAAAGATCTCTAGTGCTGAAAAGAAGTCCTAAACATTTCAGGTGGAGCCAGGGGAGGATTCCCTTGGCACAGGCACTGCAGAAACCAGCTGTAAGGCTACCACAGGAGAACCTGTTCGTAAACCCCAGCACAGGGAATTAGCTGGGATGGGATAGGGTGGGAGAGTCATAGAGGAAGGGATGCACTGTGCAGCACCTGTGGGTATACTGGACAGTGATGCAGCCCGTAGCGCAACCCAGGGAGGCTGCCATAATTTAGAGAGCCCCCCAGGGATGTCTAAGTTATGCTGGGGGCACCTTAGCCCCGCCTGACCATACATACCTAGTCTGGACTGGGAGTTCTGTGCTGTGCTTCCTAGATACAACATAGAATCTCATCCCTGGTCTCTTTTCTTATTCCTTGTTCTGTCATGTCTGATTCTCCCACCTGTGCTCATATTGAATAGTGCATACATAGCAAATAATTCCATTGAAATGGATGGGGGTTCCCAGGGTGTCAAAGGTTGCTCAGTGTGACTAAGGGTGGCAGAATCTGACCCTTCCTGATCAATGTGTAATATTAATGTAAAGGGATTTGTCTGTAATTTAAAATAATTTATAATTAAAAGAATACTATAAGTTAAAATGAACTAATTCATTTTGGTTGAATGACAAATATATTTATTACTATGCGGAGGTCATTCAAATGCTAGAAGTAATTTCCAAAAATCGTTGTTGTTTTTTTAATTCTTAAACACAAGTAAGTCAGCATTTTTAAAATTATATTTCTATTATGGTCGTAAACCCCCTAAACTGTGTTAGTTATGCCCATTCCCAACTCAGTTATGAGCATTTGCTCCAGGATAAAACCCGTCAAAAGGTTTCAGGCTCAGAGATTTTTTTTTAAGACCACAGCTGAGATTTTGTGTTTGCTTTGCCAGAATCCTTCAATTTGTACTATGGGTCACAACGCTTTCAAGCGGATAGCTTTATCCATGCTGTTTGCCCTTTGTCAGTGCCAGAGCAAAGTTTAAGGGTACAGAGTCACATGTTTTCTTAGTGTGATGTGTTTATTTACGAAGTGTACACAGTCCTATTTCCTTGAACAGCGGTGGTCACAAACTGCATGCAGACAACTCCCTCTTCCCAAAACCTAAACTAAAGTACCAAGAGGCCACTCAGGATATGTCTACACTTCAACTAAAAACCTGCGGCTGGCCTGTGCCAGCTGTCTCAGGCTCAGACTAAGGGGCTGTTTAATTGTGGTGTGGACATTCGGACTTGGACTGCAGCCTAAGCTTGGGGACCCTCCCATCTCTGAGGCCTGGTCTACACTGGGGGGAGAGGGGGAATCGATACTTACCATGGTGTCTTCACTGCGGTAAGTCGACAGCTGACGCTCTCCCATCGACTCAGCCTGCTCCTCTTGCCCTGGTGGAATACCGGAGTCGACCGGAGAGCGCTCGGCGGTCAATTTATCGCGTCTAGACTAGACACGATAAATTGATCCCCCGCTGGATCAATCGCTGCCCGTCGATCCAGCAGGTAATGTAGACGAGAGAATCCTAGAGCCCAGGCTCCATCCGAGCTTGAACGTTTACACTGCAATTAAACATTCCTTTAGTGTTTTGGGGGGAGGGATAGCTCAGTGGTTTGAGCATTGGCCTGTTAAACCCAGGGTTGTGAGTTCAATCCTTGAGGGGGCCACTTAGGGATCTGGGGCAAAAATCAGTACTTGGTCCTGCTAGTGAAGGCAGGGGGCTGGACTCGATGACCTTTCGGGGTCCTTTCCAGTTCTATGAGATAGGTATATCTCCATATATTATAGTGTGAGCTCATGTCAACTGGCATGAGCCAGCCGTGGGTATCCAATTGCAATGTAGACATACCCTTAGGTGCTTAGGCTTTTGAGGTCTTAGGCCTCTGTCTTTCCTGGAATCTTATTGCTTAAACACACTATTCCCTTTTCTTGCCTCAGCCCCTGGGCTTTACCTAGGGAAACCGTAGCCCAGAGCTGCTCACCTAGGACTACACTTCGAAGGTGAGCCTGGGCATCAAGCCTCTTTTTATGCAGCTGCTTTGCAATAGAAAAGAACCTTGGAAGAGGTTTGACTTCTCAGACAAAGAGTGTTTAACTCCACACAATCCTCTTAACGACAGCCTAGATATGGTCAGAGTTTCTTCTTGAGTGTTTATACATGAGTGACTCATAACATGCAGGACATTATCACCTTTCACCATAACAGTAAGTTCACGTCCTTATCCGTGTTGTGTACTGTGGCAACCAAGCCTTCTGCAGTGTCTGTGAATGTGAATCCAAGGATGTCAGCTCCTTGCACTGATCTGCTTAGTTAATGTTCTTAGTGAAAATACATTTACTGCCCCTGTGCATTTAGGGCCTCTGCATCACTCTAGGCCTGGTTGACACCTAAAACTAGGTTGACCTAACTACATCACTCAGGGCTGTGAAAAATTTCATTCCCTGTGTGAAATAGGTAGGTCGACCTAACCCCACTGTAGATGCAGCTAGATCAATGGAAGAATTCTACCATCGACCTAGCTATCACCTCCCAAATGGGCAGATTTTTTTACGACAGCGATGGAAAAATCTTCAGCACTGGAGCAAGTGTCTACACTACACCTATGCCACTGTAGTGCTTGTAATGTAGACATACCCTTAAGTCCTATTTTGGAACTACTCATGGGAATTGGACTGGGGTTCAGTGCCAACACAAGATACCTCTGCACCTCCTGCTCACTGTGGAAAGGACCTTCATACCAGCCCTGCATCGAGGGTGGCAGTAGTGGCAGGCTAAGGGAGGAGCTGGGGGGGGTCCACTTTTACGTGAATCTGTTGTTTCAGGGATACGAGGAAAATGGCGCAAAGAGGTTGCACCCGTGGCTCCAGCCTCACAAGGTATGTTTTACACTTTGAGTCAAAGGTGTAAATTCCAGCTTGAGGGGAAATGTCCGTGCTAGCTCCTTGAGGCAGTTAGTCGCATGAGAGGGGCTAGCTGCCCCAAGTACATGCCTTTCATCTTGGATGGGATCGTATGCAGGGTGGCTAGCCCCTCCCACACTTGGGCCGTGGTCGCTACGCTCTGTTTTTAGTGGACTAGCTCGATCAGTGCTAACGTAAGTATGCCTCCTCAAGCTGGGAATTATGTCCCAGCTCAAGGTGTAGGCATACATGTAGGCTAGAGGAATGCCTTTGTGTGTCTGTAGTGCTGGCCCTGGGTTGGGTGGAATCAAGTCCCTAGCACCCTGACAGCACTACGTGACTGTAGAGCTGAACTTACTTAGACTTTATGAATTGATTTCCGCCCTAAGGGACTGAGATGGAGAGGTGCCAGGTCCTGGGGATCAGGATAGAAACTAGTTTTCCATCCCTTTACAAAGTGTGTATGGTACAGTAAAGCCTAGGTACAGGACTTGGATCAGTTTTACATGTGTTGTACTGGGATATGTTTGTAACATATGACTGAATATGGGTGTACAGTATTTGTATGTAAGAAAATTTGGAGGTGGCCAGTGCTGGATATAGAACTATATATTCACAAAATAAGCTGTAGACAGCAGCAATGAATATAAGTAACTCCCAGAGCCACGCCTGTATAGATTAGTGAGAGTGCATTCACCAAAGTTTTTAAATGATCGTTATGATGGCAAGAAGTTTTTCAAATCTGCCATTACAGAACACAAGATAAATTTAATAAACTTGAAAGGCCCAAAGGGGGAGATTTTTATTTTATTTTTTTGTTTTAGAAATTTAAAGCCAAGGGCCAAACTTTCATACAAAAGCTCATATCCTTGAAGTGTAAACAAACAAATGTTGCTTAGTGCTGGTTGCGTTTGGAATGAATATGCTCCTTGTAGCTGTAATAAGTATCTTGTGTATGTTGTTTCTGTGCATTAAAAGGGCATGCATTGTTTATGAGACAGATGGGTAATGCTTATATGGCTTTGCTTTTCTCCTGGGACTCATTTTTGGTTTATGCTATTGAAAGCTTTTACACACAGGAAAAGCCCAACTTGTAAATGATAGGCAGGAGAAAATGTTCAAATGATAATTTGGCACAGCACTCATTTTTCCATGACTTCAGGGACCCCACTGAAGGAAAATGAATTAAAATGGTCCATGAAATAATTTAACAAAGTGACATGATTTAAGCTTTGTTAATAGCTATTAAAGAAAATCCTAGAAACCTTTTTTTAAAAAAACACCACAAAGCTACTAATTCTCAAGTCAGTAACAAATCCTAGCCCCATAACTTGTTTCTGTATATTTGTGCTGCTTGAAGAAAATGTTTTAGAATTGAAACTTTGAAGAAAAAAGTGCAGACAAGGTGCGACAAAATGTTTCTAAACTCTTTATAACTTAACAAAGTGTCTGCTACCATTTGTTTTTTATTTAAAGTATAGGTTTCTATCTTGTATGCAACTGTTATGATATTTTTGTATGAAATATAACATGGCAGAGAACAAGAGGAAAGAGAACTCGCTGTCTACCAAATATTTCATTCTGTCCCGTGCTCCTGGAAGTCCTGCCAGTGATAGCAGTTTGCATCTTATCTCAGTGAAATGTCCTGGTTATCTGTTCTCTATGTTAGGACTCAGCATTCCATCACTTTTTGCTTAATAAATTAAAGGCAGGGGGGAGTATCACTGTAAAACTTGACCATATACGGGAGGGCAGACTTTGTTTAGTTCTACTCCTTTCAGTATAGATGCTTGCGGCCTTTTAAGGGAACATGCTGCATGCGGAGTGAGAATATCCAGAAGTAGAACATCCATTTCACATAATTGCTTCTGCTGCTGCCGTGTTGCTACTCCTGTGAATTTCTTACAAACCATTAGTGTTACATAGTTAAATGAAAATAAAGACGAGAGTCAGAGGGCAAGACTCTGAAATGAGACCAAAAGAAAAGAAAGAAGTTAGCTGCATAGTTCAGGGAACATACTTCCCAGAATTTTCAAAGGATCTACTGTCTGCATTTTTATGCTTAGTACTGTACCCTTCATCATGGGGCTCAATTTTGCAATCCTCGTCCCATGCTCCAAGGGATTCTAAGGACTGTAAAGTACTCATGAAAGAGTGGGAGAGGATTTGAAGTGGTCATATTGCACATAGGCTCAGCAAACATGTCAGGAAGGGCTAGCCTGCTTGTGACTAGCAGTAGTGGATTGCATTGCCATGCAGGGTATCTGAGTTTGAATCTAGCCACAGCTGTTAGCTTCCTCAGATGCTCAGAAGGGGTGAATTGCAGCTGTTTTGCTGTCCAGGGGTGTGTGTGTATAGTCTAGTGTTTGTATCTATGTTTTAAGTATTAGTGCTAACGTTTTTCATGTTTTTTGTTGTGGAGTGGCCAGAAACTGAAACTGTGTCAGAATTCTGAGCCCAAGAGGTTTTACTCTTAAAAAGTATTGTGTAGGCTTCTATAGCTTGGGCGCCAGGTATACTTCATCCTGCCTCAGTGCGGGGGGATGGAGTAGATGGCCTCTCGAGGTTCTGTTCAGCCCTACATTTCTGTGATTCTGTAATTACACTGCAAACATAGCCAGGGTGTTACTGAATCTTTCCATTTTTTCTTCTCATTGGAAATTAGTGAATACTTGAAATAGATGTAGTTTTATTTGCTGTTGGGATTGAATAGAAATACATTTAACTCAATAGACTCAGGACATTCTCTGAGCTGAAACCAATCTTTTCCTTGTACACCATTAAGCACTCATACATTCCCACCCTACTTTGAACAGTTTGTGCATGTGCACATGCACGCACACACTGGTTATGTTCCAAATTTACGTCTTTCTTGGAATGTTGCTTTTATCGTTAATTTAAGTAAAAACTAAATATATCCCTCAGCCACATCTTTGTCCTGAGCTTAGTTGTTCCTTGGGCATTATTCTGCCGGGATCGTCTGTCCCTGTCCTGCATTCCCTCCATGTTAAAGAGAGACTAAAAGCTTGTCTACAGGGGGACACTCAGAAAAATTAATCCAAATTAACTAAAAGTGGGAATTTAAAGTGGATTAGTTAAACCACATTAAACCTCTGTGTGGACACACTCATTCAGAATTAAAGTATTCTTAATTTGGTTTAGTTTAATTCACTTCGGAAGTGAATTAAGATAAACTAGTTAAGCCCACTTTAATTCTGAATGAGGGTGTCCACACAGGAGTTTAATGCAATTTAACTAATCCACTTTAAATTCCCACTTTTAGTTAATTTGGATTAATTTTGTTGAGTTTCCCCATGTAGACAAACCCTCTAAACCTTAAACCTTGGAAAGGACCTGCCTGATCTGACCTCAAAGTGAGTCAGCAAAAATAACCCTTCATCTCTATGCTGCGTTTAAGATCTTGACAGCACATCAGGCTGACTCAATAAAGGAGCCCTGGAACCCCATGCAGGGTCCTAGAAACTGCCATCCTCATGTGAGGTGATATATTAACTCTTGAAAAATGCTGTCTGACTGGAGCATAGATTTTAACATTGGGGCAAATGGGGGAGGATAGAAAACTAAGAAGTCTAACTTCACACCACACGTTATTCCTATTTTGGAATTCCACCCAAAAGCTAATTATTCTTTGTGAAGCAAATGACAATGTTTGGCTTTGGGAATATTTTTGGACATGCTTTACTTTACCTTGAAGCCTACAAACTTTTAAGATTTGTCTAGAGGAGGAAAAGAGGTAGGGGTTTGCCAATACATTTATAATATAGACCCTTTTTCCTAATGAAGTCATTTTCCTAATCTAAAAGTGTGTTTTGAGCATCTTTAGTTAGGAGAAAGACTGAAGAAGTTAAAAGAAAAACCTAATGCATTTGTATCAATCTTTAGTTTATAGTAGAGAAGGCATTTGTCCTCATAAACCTTTTTGACTAAATGAGGGTTTTATTAACTGGAGATTAGATTAAATTTAACACAGAGGCTGCCCTCTAAAATGCTAAGTACCTTCAACTACTGTTGACTTTGCTGGGAGCTGAGGGCGTACAACATCATCAGGCCCGAAGCTGTACCCAGACCATGAAACCAGTCATATTGTACACTCCACGCTATGGCTCCCTGGAGTTGAACAGCACTGAAAAATGTGTTTGATGAGGTGCATGTGTACATTTGCCAGGAGCATTTTCAGGCCTTCTCTCCCATGTGCCTGTCAGGATATTTTTAATGTGCAGCTGACACCTGCAGGTTGAAAAAGTCAAGAGAGATAGACATGCAGTAAATACTTTTAAAATAATTCTTTTATTAATCCTTCTTTCTTTCCCCCAGTTAAGTAATCATTTCTGAATGGGATCAAAATTGGGTTTGTTTGACTCCATTCAGTACTTCACCTACAGCGGAAAAAATCAATCTTCTGATTTACCAGATTTAGAGAATTTTATCAAGGTAAGGTCCTCCCCAGGCTTTGACTCTTATCTTTAGAGTAAACTGATACAGAGACTTTGTCAGGGATCCCAGCTGACTGATAAGAATTGACAGTGGTTTATTTTGAGAAGTCGTCAAATTTTAATGGGGCTCCAAGAATGTTAGTTTAGTGCCTGTCATTTGTGATGTGAGAGTTATGTGTGTTCTCTACACTTTTTTTATGGCTGCATAAAGAATACATTGGACCAGATTCTCCTCGGATGTTCATCCATAAAAATTGGGAGTCTGAAGTTTGTAAATTATGTCAGTGCAAACCCAATGTAAATGAGAGCCTGCTCAGGCCCAGTCTGTGCATAGGCCTTTTGTAGTTCTTTCCATGAAATATGATCTGTTGTCTCCAGTGGGCAGCAAAGTGAGAGAGAAAGATGTCAGTTTTCATTAGCCCTTGTAAATAAAATGAGAAATACGTTCAATGGAAGTTGATCTGGTTTCTCAGTTAAGCAGGACTGTATTTGTATTTCTTACACCAGAACAAAATAATGTTGAATATGTATTTCCCACCTCCACACTTCCATTCCCTCTGCATTATGCCAGTTGCATGCCCTGTGTATGACCATGAAACCCAAAGAAGAAGAATTTTTGGCATAAGTGGATAGGTGGTTGTAAAATAAAGGGTCCAGCTAATTGCTGATGAAGGAGGACAAGCAATGTTTCCACATCAGCCTGTTCTCTTTTTAGTAGCAATCAGAATTTGCCATTAAAAATCATCCTCCAGTATCAAATTTTCCAGACTAGATTCTGAACTCCATTATACCCGGGTAACTTCATCTGGCTTCAGTGGCGTTACCCCAGTGTAACAGAAATCAGAATCCGGGCTTTCAGCTCTGTGTAGGCATTCAAATCTCCAGGGATGCCTTCTTCTAATGAATAAATATCTTGAGCCCCTTTCTCCATCTGCCTGATATGGTTCTGTTTGTATTTAATTTAATAAAACATTTGGAGACTTATCAAGCTAGGCTGAGACAATACTAGCCCTTCTACTGTACAACTTTACAGTAGGCTTTATTCATATTTTAACCTGCTTTTATTATCTTCCCCGTGAAAAAGCAGCTTGTTTAGGTTTCATTTGTTGCAAAAATGGAGCTGTAAAGAATATATGTAACTGTCAAATGTAAATGTCACTTTTGTTTCAGAATATTTTTCTTCTGTGATTATTATTGCAGCATATTGGGTGCAGATTTAGATTAATGTAAAATAGCCTTGATTCTTAAATGTACACTATAATTAGGGTGATAGTCTTCATACAATTTAGATCCAGTATGTAAAGGCCCTCTCCCCCAGTTCAGCAAGAGCTAACAAATACTTCATGCAGATGTCTAAGGAAAGCTTTATAGTGGAGTCTTACTGATGTAGTGAACATTTAGGTAGAAACAAGACAAGTGAGAATGCTCGTTTGAAGTCTATCCCATTAAGTGTCTGAGAAGACATTAACCAGAATACTCCCAAGATTGTTGTATTCCTTTTAAACAGTTCATACCCACAGAGCATATACACAAGGTAAATCAAGGGTTCTGCTAGTCATGAATAGAGTGGCTTCAGCTCAAGCTGACAAGGAAAATTAACCTTGGGTATAAAAAAAATCTAAATACAAATGTGCTTGAACCTCCAAATTCAGAGCTAACTTTTGGACACAGGGGATTGGAATGTATCCAGTTATGGCCCCACTTCAGCAAAGTAATGAAATGCATGCCTAACTTTAAGCATGTGAGTAGTCCCATTGACTTCAGTGGGACTAATCTCATGCTAAAGAACTGTGCTGCATTGGGACCTATCAGAATGTTATTTCTGATTATTTTACAGAGTAATGTATCATTATTTGATACTTTTTGTTTAAAATGGGATATTTGGACTCAAGCCACTCTAGATACTCCCAGCACGAGAGCAGTTTCACCATAAAAACAAAATGGATTATCTTTATGATCTCTGCTTTGACTGACAGAAGAGGGGCTGATTTGTAGCATTTTGCCACAGTTCAGGCTTTTAGGGTCATATGCAGCGTGTGGCATAAATGATGGTGTGTGTTACACATCAGTAAGTTGGTGCAATTTATACATCCTAGGGATAGAAGGGTAGAGTTGGAACAAGGAAAGTAACCTTCTTATGCTGTTTTATCAGTTGCTTTTCCTGATGTAATGCCCCACCCTTCTACGCACGTGGTATGTAAGTTACAGATGCTGATGTGTAACTTACATTGCCTTTCACTTTGGCTCTCTATCTGCATTTGTGAAAATCATCTCCAGTAGGATCAAAACTATGATTCAGGGCATATCTCTCAAGCTCCTAGTGCTGCTGTATGGCACACAGACACCTTGAGTTATGAACGTGATGCAAGATATTCTCTTCCCCCCCCTCCCCCCCCCCCCGTTTCTATCTTCTTTCTTCTGTGTTTTCCTTTTACCTCTCCCACTTTTTGGTCTGAACTTTCTCTCTTCTTCTTCCACTCTTTGTTCTATACCTTTCAACTTCCCTCTTTTGCTGCCTGTTTCCCTTACTTTCTTGCCCCATTCCCCTCTCATATCTCTGTATTCATATTTCTTCCCTGGTCTGCATTGCCACCAGCTTACTTCACTCCCATCAGCTATGTAGCACATGAGCAGATAGGAACTAGAGTAGAGCAAAGAACAAGACCTGTGGTGTGGATAACACAATGGACAACATTTGGGACATGAAGGCAGCAACACCCACCAACTAAACATATCCAGAAAAGTGTCTCCAATACACCCTACTTAAGGACGGGGGTATAAATGTGGGGAATTTCTTCCTGACTCTCTGGTAGGTGGTCATTTTATGCCCAGAAACATCAGCTTTAGGGCCATTTCAAGCAAATTTGGGCCCCCTGTGAAACCATTCAACTGAATCCATCCAAAGGCCGGCCCCAAGATTCAGCTTGCAAATTTATCCCCACACCCCTTTGCCTTAAACTGCTGTGCTCAGCTAGCTTGAGAGGGGATTGTGGGAGATTGGTCTTCCACAGTTGGGAAGAGTGACAGAAAATGTGTCTAGAATTGGTGTGTTGGTCTATGTTTTGGGCAGGATGCTGGGGAAGCAGTGGATGAAGGTTTCCAATAAATGAAGTTTGCCATATATGCCCTATGATCAAGGGGGCTGTGGTAAAGGGGGCGACAGCCTGATTCTCTAGGACACTCAACTTGTTATCTCTGAAGAGCTCTCAGAATGAAACCCAGCACTGTAGCATATAGAAGTAAACATTGCACTAGCAAGGCAACCTCCCTAGGATGGGGTAGACACCTCCTGATGTGGGTCTGCTGGGAATGCATCTTTGACAGCTTGTCTGAACTAGTCCCTGCTTTTACCACCAGTGTCATTAGATTGCATGGCTACACATGTAATTAATGGTCATAAAATTTTCTCTTTCATCGACAAGGTCCACAGATCCATTAACCAATGGGCTCTCAGTCCGCATGCAGCTATAGAGGCAAAACCAGACCTGCCTACCTACCTATCTAAGGGACTTATCTAGCCTTCCTCCCCCAATCACTGTAGTATCTGAGGCTTCACAATCCTTAATGTATTTCTCCTCACAACATCCCTGTTAGGTAGAGCAGTGCTATTATCCCCATTATACAGCTGGGGAACTGAGGCACACAGAAACTAAATGACTTGCCCACGATCCCACAGGAAGTCTGTGCTGAAGAAGGCAATTGTAACAGAGTATTCTAACGTGGTGTTCTAACCACTGGGCCATCCTTCCTTTCAGTGACTGATAAGAGAGGGAGTGGCCAACTGAACCGAAGGGCCTGACAGTTTTTTGTTCTGCCTCCCTAGCTGCAGGAAGGTTTACTAGAGCTCCTGCTGCACAGCAAAAATATTTTCAAAAAAGAGATTTTGGCCATGAATTTTCCTTCTCTGTTTCAGTTCCTATTGAGGAAATTCAGGGACCCACTGATTGACCTATTTGTATCACACATGACTGCAAGGTCCCATCCCTTTTCTCCCTATAGAAGGACCCAAGGGTAATAAGCACAGATGCTGTCTCCCAGAGGTGGCCAGTAAGCCTCCTACACCTTTCCTCATCTCCCCCTGCTACCCAGAACTATCCAGAAGATGAGGAGGGACAGGGTGCTAGTAGTATTAGTGGCTCTGTACTGGCCAAGGAGGCTCTGGTTTTTTAGTCCCCTCAACGTGGGTCACTCTGACCCCACTGTCCTCCCTTTAAGACAGTATCTGCTCTCCCAGGGACCAGTTTGTCATCCAGAGCCACAGTACCTGAGGCTACCTACCTGGCTTTTGAGTAGTCTTGCATGAGAGGGGATACTTGGAAGGCATAATAGTCACTCTTCTGGCATCTAGAAAAGCTTCCACAATTCCTTCTTACTCTGGCACTTGGTGGAAGTTCAAGCCATGGAATGAGAAATGTAGTTTCTCTCCTCCTCCGCCATTTGTATTGCAGATCGTGGCACTCTTGCAGGAGGGCCAGATCAAGGGTGACATAGTTTCACTGTTAAAATATCAAGTGGCTGCACTAAATAGCATGCTTTCCTCCGCAGACAGGGAGAGAGGATCTCTTTACAAGTGTTCTACAAGAATATCAAGGGTTCCCTCAGAGCTGCATCTTTACTTCATCCTCCTAAGATTCATCAAGTGCAGCCATGGGACCTCAATTTGATTCTTAATGCCCTGACTCTGCATCCCTTTGAGCCCATCAGGAAGGTGTCTATGAATTTCCTCTCCATCAAGGTGTCCCTCCTGATAGCCATTGCCACCTTCCAGAATGTAACAATACTGCACATTCCACAATGATATAATGGTTCTTTGAACAGGTCCAGCCTTTATCCCAAAAATTAACTCAGTTTTTCACACAGACAAATCATGCTCCCCTCTTTTTGTCTGGAGCCATCACACCCAAGAGAGAAACTCGGGTGTACATTGGATGTTCATAGCGCCCTCAAGAGCTACATCTGCCACATACAGGTTTTTTGTAAGTCCAACGCTCTATTCATTTTCTACCATCCAGTATCTTAAGAAAAGAGCTTCAAGATGGATGAAACGGTGCATCCAGGCATGAAGCCTACAAGCCAGAGTCTCTCTAGCAACCAGCATCAACGCCGCCTCATTGAGAGTGGTCACACCCTCCTGGGCAAAGAGTTCTTGGCTCCATAGCATAATATCTGTAGGACAGCCACCTGGTCATCCATTCACACAATCTCAAAATTTTGCAAGCTGCACATTCAGGCATCAATGAATGCTGCCTTCGGTAGGAGGATGCATCCCAGTGTGGTGACCCATCAGTACTAAAGGAATTTTAAAACTCTCTCTCTAGTTCTGTTTGACTCCCTGAAAGCACACTGCTATATAATTCCCATTGGTTAACAGATCTGTGGACTTTGTAGATGGAAGAGAATAGGAACACTTACATCGAGTTAGTGACAGTTTCCGTTCTCTTAAGTTGAAAGGTCCAGGGGTCTGAACCTCCCTTGTTTGGAGTATTTCTTTGGCCCGTAAGATAAAAAGTCCTGTTTGGTTCTTTCAAATTGATTGGAAGGCTAGGACTATAACAGGGTTTAAAAGAGAACTAGATAAATTCATGGAGGTTAAGTCCATTAATGACTATTAGCCAGTATGGGTAAGGAATGGTGTCCCTAGCCTCTGTTTGTCAGAGGGTGGAGATGGATGGCAGGAGAGAGATCACTTGATCATTACCTGTTAGGTACACTCCCTCTGGGGCACCTGGCATTGGCCACTGTCGGTAGACAGAATATTGGGCTGGATGGACCTTTGTCTGACCCAGTATGGCCATTCTTATGTTTTTATGATTCATGAAGTTATGCTCTGCTGTAGGAATTCAGTTTATTGCTATAGTGCTTCTAAGCTTATTAGCAAGTTTCGGTCCACAGGGGATAGTATCCTTTGCTATGGAAGCTGTCTCAACTGGCAGGCTTTTCAGTACAGCTGGCCACGCTCGCCCCCGTCAGTGACTGACGGATGTAGTTCTGCCTGTGTAGTTGCATGCAGATTGATATACCTTGTAACTCAGGGAAAAAAACATTTTTGGTATGTCGAAATAAATTTTCTAATTCTGCTCTGTAGCAGAACCAGCCACAGTTCTTGTCTTGATCACCTCCTCATAGTGATTAATTTGCAGGGGTGGAAGCAATGGAAATTTTCTCCTCTAATCATTGTGTTCTCTGGCTCTGAATGTTGAATAACTTCCTGGATAGAAAATATTTGTTTCCTTCTTCTCTAAATATTTTCCTGTTTTGCATTCTTGTTTGCTAACTCTGTTGAACATGTTATTCCCCTTTTGATGGGGATTTTGATGCTCTCTTTACTGCAGTTAAGAAACTTTTGTTTGGCTTCTTCTAGGAATTTAATATATGGCTTTTGGAGCAGTCATTTCCATCAGCTGGCTATATGTCGCATAAAGAGACATTTCTTATTTTATGGGCTCTCACTTCACTGCCCTTTAACTCCATGAAGTGACAGTGGAAAAAAGAGAGGCTGCTCAGGTTTCACTATGCCTTTCATAATTCTGAACTTCAGCCCTTAGGGGACAGCACACAAGGATGTAGAAAATGGGACCATTTTACAGCAGATTTGAAGCTACACAGCAACTCTGAAAATAGATATTGGATGCCAGAGACGTGTTTTTGTTTCTGAGGTGAATAGCAAAAGATAAAAGACTACATTGAAGAGTTTTGTACTTTTCTGGAAAAATCTGTGGTCGCTGCAAAAGTGGTATTCAAAAATGTTTTTGAAAGATCTCCAGAATCATCAGAACTTTAATTTTTTTAAATAAGTTGAGGTCCGCCAATGGAAATAAATTACACTCACGAGTTCCACATTTCCTCAAACCTGTGCTGTCTAAAAGGCATATTCTCATCGCAATGCACAGGGATCTAACTCCCACGGATGCTGAGAGCTACACGTGTAAATTCCCAACCCTTTGATGAAGCTATAGCCATGCATTATTAGCAGTGTGTCATGGTCTTCCAAAGCTAATGCAGCCATACTTAACATTGAAGCTCATCTCTTTATTCTCCTTTTGTAGCTCTAAGAGTAGGGGAGATTTATTTTGAACATTATTATTATTTGCATTACAGTAGCCCCTAAATGCCCATTTGGAACTGAGGCCCTATTGTGCTAAGTAACATAGTGAGACAGTCTCTGTTCTGAAGAGTTTACAGTCTACATAGATTAGATGGATAACAGGTGGGAGGAAAAAAAGAGAGACAGAAAAGTGGAGTGACTTGCCCCAGGTCACGCAGAATAGCTAGGATTAGGACTCAGGGCTGCTGGCTCCCAGGCTACTTCCTTATCCACTAGCCCATATTGCCTCTAGGGTGACCAGACAGCAAGTGTGAAAAATCAGGACAGGGGGTGGAGGGTAATAGGTGCCTATGTAAGAAAAAGCTCCAAAAATCGGGACTGTCCCTATAAAATCGAGACATCTGGTCACCCTAACCTAACATTGTCTAACTCTCTCTATTCTTTAGTACAGTGGAACAGAAAAAACAAAACCTGATGTAGATTTTTATTTATACCTCTTTATCTCCTTTCAAGCCAGTCAAGACCAGGAGGGAAAAAAAGCTTTAAGAAACAAATCTACCATTTCGCACCATAAACTAATTTTTATACTTACATTTTTTGTTTTAGAGGCTTGGTTTAAAATAAAAGTAATGCCAACTAAATCAGCATCTTTATTTGCAAAGCTGGCCTGGTGAACGGAAATGTCTGAACTAGCATAACAACCCCTGGAAACTTGTGGGTGGTGGTTGAGAGGGGTCCTGGAAGCCATTCATCCTTTGTGGAGGACTAACATGATCATCCCAGGGCCAGGGAATTTGGAATAGCATAAGTGAAAGAATTTCCTGTCCCCAAAACACTGTCAGCTGTGGGGAAACAAGACCTTGGAAACTTTTGCAAGCACAGTAGTGCCTTGGGATGCTGTTAGGGCTGCCTCAAGAGATTTTTCTGCTCTTAGCAAATCGGGAACATCTGCCCTTCCCAGCCCATAGTTATTGTCACAGAAAACAGAGTTTAAATATTTTTCTGTTCCTGATCTTCTGCTCACCTAAGTGGCCACCTGTTCAGCTCTGTATGATATAATCGGCTTCATATGATGGCATATTTTAAAGGCCATCAATATGGGTAGTGCTGTACAAACAGAGGAAGACATAGCTCTGCTGCAAGAAACTCAGTGTCTAAATCAAACACAGGGTAAACAAGTTGAGGATCCAGCCTCCTACTTGTGCCTTTTCCGTTCAAGTCCCCCTCTCCTTGGTGGATAATTCTTACTGTTACTTGAACTCCAGTGGGTTTTTTACTTCAGATAAAATGTATTTTCCCAATGAGGTGCAATGGTTTAGTTGCTTTTGTGCCTGAGAAACATTAGAGCATGGCCATTCATTTACCTTTTGTCTGCTACAGGTGTGCTACTTAAATGTGATGAGGTTTAGTGAGTCTGTCACTTGTGGGAGAAGTTATGTCTCCAAAAGAATTGATTTTTGGCTTTCATATCCAGTCTTTGCCAGTGGCACCCTAGACATCTGGTGGTGACTGCTGGAAGAAATATGTCCTATTTAATCACCCACACTAATCAATTCACCATTACAGTTTAGGATTGGGGTGATCATCACAATGTAAAGCATGTCAAGAGAAGGCTTGTTGATTAGAATGCTGTATTCTGCATGGTTTCTATCTTCTAGAAAGAAGGGCCGAGCTTTTTCCGGGGAAATGGCTTTCTTGCTGCATTTTTGCTGCCTTGTCTTGTTTCCTGTTTGGAGGAGCCATGGGCTAGGATGCCAGGCGCAGCTTAGGCCCTGATTCTGCAAGTGACTCAATGTGGACAGACCCCTGTGCCTGCATGGAGCCCCATTGATATCTGCGGGTCTCTGTGTAGGTGCCCATATAGAGTCACTTACAAGATCAGAGCTAAAGCTGCTTGCAGTTTTTCAGATGAAAAATATTTAATAAAAAAGGCCCTTTTTAAAAGTCAAAAATTTTAATGAAAAAATATTTTTCAAACTTTTCATTTTTTTTCTGACAGAATTGTAAAATGAAAAATGGAGCCATGCTTTCAGTTTTGGTCTTTTTGGTTTTCTGCTTCCCTCCTCCCTCACTGCCTTTTTCAGTGGCAAGTGGGAAAGGGAGGTAGGAAAAAATGAAAAAGGGTTAGACAGGAAAGCCAAAAAATTAACATTTAAAAAAAAAAGATTGAAGCAAAAATTTGATTAAACCTTTTGTGAAAATATCAAATAAAGTAAATCCATTCCATTCTGAAACAGAATGAAAATGACTTAGACGTTTTTATATTTTTCACAATTTTTTCCCCATATATCAACCTGCTGTAATTCAGGACCTCCGAGAGTTTGCCCTTCTATTCTCTTCTTTTGTTCATTATCTTTAGTTTGCTTGACTCTTGAAGGAAGGAAGAAGAGAAGGAAGAGGTCTGATGTGTTTATCTGATCAAGAAGAGAAATGCAGATTGGAATCTTTTTTAATGTTGTTTATATTGAATTTAAAGGGAAATTTGTTAGCCGTGTTGTGGCAAGAAACATGCAAAAATGACTATAACTAAATTAGTGAGAGAGAAGCAAGCTACTTCTCTTTAGTTTGTTTACTGTGTGTGTTTGGCAGTACTCTGTGTATATCAAGTTTTGCCATTTCCTTCTTTATAGTCAGTCAGTTTCCTGACTCTTCCACAAAAAAACAGAGGAGAATATTTTTTTTAAAATAGGAAATATTATTTAAGCATAAAATCTGGCAAAGGGGTTACGGGGAATATGTATAACAGAAACACTTTAAACTGTATTTAATTTGGCTAGATCTCAAATTGGAAGTGTCCCTTTAATTTTAATGTGCAGTTTTTTAAAGCATTGCCGGATCAAAGAATCTTCTGAGAAGAACACTTATTTTAGATTTAATTCATAAATACAAAAATGAGTTTTGAATTGGGAATTTGGAAAAGTAAATGGATCTCTTTGCTAGCAAACTGGTGACAATTAACAGGTTGGAAATTTTGGGTGGGTTTGACTCAGGCCAGGTCTACACTATAAACTTACATCAGTATAACTACGTTGCTCAGGGGTGTGAAAAATCAACACCCCTGAGTGACACAGTTATACCAACCTAACCCCTGGTGTAAAAAGTACTATGTCGACAGGAGGGCTACTCCTGCCGACAGAGGGGCTGCCTCTCGCGGAGGTGGATTAACTATGCTGATGGGAGAAGCTCTCCCGTCAGTATAGTCAGGGCCGGCTCCAGCTTTTTTGCCGCCCCAAGCGGCGAAGCGGGAAAAAAAAAGAAAAGATAAAGCCAGTTGGCGGCACTTCGGCGGAAGCTCAATCGTGCTGCTCCATTCTTCGGCGGCAATTCGCGGCGGGTCCTTCGCTCCCTCTCTTCCTCTTCGGCGGCACTTCGGCGGCAGCTCAAAGAGGAAGAGAGGGACTGAGGAACCCGCCGCCGAAGACCCGGACATGCCGCCCCTTTCCATTGGCCACCCCAAGCACCTGCTTCCTTTGCTGGTGCCTGGAGCTGGCCCTGAGTATAGTAGCGTCTTCATTGAAGTGCTACAGCAGCGCAGCTGCACCGGTGCATCTATACCACTGCAGCTTTTTAAGTGTAGACCTGCCCTTAGGGATATCAGTCCTAATTGCTTTCAATAGCACTTTTAGGCACTTTTTGGAAATTCTACCTTTTGATACTCGATTTACAGATGTGAAGAATCTATTTTTATCCCCGGCTGAAAAAAAATATCCACTACTTAAAATTTGATTGGTCTTGTTTAACAAATAATGCATCACTTTAATTTACATGTGAGTTGTAAGAGTTGGGGTATGATATAGCCACCTGTACTTCCAATTGGAGCACTGGCTGCTGTTCGATCTACTGTCCTTCAAGGGAACAGAGATGTGTCAGAGGTAAAAAGCCATAGGGTTCTAGGTGGAGAGGCAAGTGTTAATGGACAGAACTCTGAATCAGCTGGGCCTTCTTAGCCTCCTAGAAAGGCACCTGGAGCAGTTATAAAGGGAGAGAAGACAGCTGCTAGGGATGGCTCAATAGACAGGCTGCTGGCCAGAGGGCAGGGACTGGCTGACTGAACTGTATTCTAGTTCGCCTTTTGGAACGAAGGAATTTAAAGACTGCTCTTTGTGCTCTTCTGCTACAAGATGGGAGTTGAAAACTGATTTTAAGTCTGTTCTTTGCCCTTCTCTTGGAGGAAGAGAGATCCACAGATTCGGCTAGCTCTTCCTTTGGAGCAATAAGGGATTTAAAGACTATATTTCCTTTTTTTTTTGTTCAGCCTGTCTAAGGGATCTTTGTCTCTGCTTCCTGGAGAGGATCCAGGAACTGTGCCCATGGAAAAACTAGCTGAACTCCAGGGTCCTTCCTCGGGAACAGGGACTGTCTCTTTCTGTGTTTGTATCTTTGAGTGCTACTATAATATAAATATTTAATAATGAAGACTGTGGTCTGGAGGACTGAAGAGAGCTCAGGGGACAGGGTGGCCAGAGAGCATGGAAGACCTGCCAGACTGTTGCCTTAGTTTGGGGCTCAATATTGGAACTCCAAAGCACTGGAAATGGCTGGAGTTCTTTTCTTTCCCTGGCATCAAGGAACTGCAGGAAGCTGACTCTGTGACAGGAATTGGAGGGTATTTATTCGATAGCACATAATTGGACTTTGATCAGAGAGAGATGCCTCGTTGATTACTTCTTTGGTATTAGCCCGACAAAGGGATTTTATGTCTAACTTCTTTATGAAAAAAGAATTGTTCTAGACAAGAGACTCATCTTTTTGTATATGTAGCTAAACCTAGGTGAAGCTGATCATCAAGGCCTTTACACACATGCTTAACTTGACTATCATGAGCAATCCCATTTATTTCACCACTCCTGACTACAAGCTAAGCACTCATGTCGGTATTTGCAAGTTCAGGTCTTAAATGATCTTCTTCACCTAGATATGGCTACATTTGAAAAAAGATGAATTGTCTCATCTTGGACATTGCTTTCTTCTGTGGGATTGGGACCTGAAAGCAGATGATAATGCACAAGATAAACAGTGTAACTGTGTTTATTATTTTAATAAAATGAGCAATAAAAAGATGTCGTTTTTTTTAAATGGGATATACAGTTTAAGACACCAGTCCTACAAACACTCAACATGCACATAACTTTACTGACATGTCGGTATGCCTAGGATTAAGTGTCTCAAAGACTGGCACCTAACTTTGTATGTTGAGGGTGTTTCTAGAGAGATAATGCCATGTATTTGAGCAAATCACATTGCTTGACTATCTTTCAAAGCCCATTCTTCTTCTTTAAAAAATAGTAGACATAGAAAATCCTAGACCCAAAATGAAAACAAGCAGACACAGTTAGCAATAAAGAGAGAAGCAACATTAAATTCTCATAAGTCCTCAGTTGGGTCCCAGGAGGAGAATGTATATTGTATTTTATCTGAGAAAGCTAATAAAGGAATAGTTTTATTTTTTTTAAATTTCTGGCAGCTTCAGCATTTATTTATTCGGTGCGACTTATAAAATAACAAGTGCCCATCCCATGCTCCAGGCATCTCTACAAAATGTTCATATAAGATCATACAATAAACTGCTCTGCCCATTCCTATTGTTGTGACTAACCATTGCTCCCTGGCAAAAATCAGGGCACTAATAAAGCTCCTCAGACTGAGTTTCCCACAAATACACAAATAAAGACAAGCTTTGCATTGTGTCCAGAGGGTTAACACAACCAAGCCCTGGGTGAAATAAATTCCACTCAAAGGTCCTTTGTGCATGATGCTTTTGCAGTCATTCCCTTTTATTTACATCAAAGTCCATTTCTAAATGTGTTTGAGGTATGGTAAGACCCAGAACATCACTCCCCTGTAGCAATTGTTGTGAAATCTTACATCCACCTCTAAATGAATGCACAGTCTTAATCATGGTGTTTTATTGTATCTTTTTTTTTTTTTTAAGGGTGGCAAAGTCCCTGAAAGTCCCTGTGTATGAAACACCAACGGGCTGGAGGTTTTTCTCAAATCTGATGGATTCTGGACGATGCTCACTTTGTGGAGAAGAAAGCTTTGGCACTGGTAAGAAATCCAGCAACAACATAGAGCCTTTACTCTGCTTATTCTCTTGTGGGATATTGGGCACAAACCTTTTCATTCAGTGGTAGGAAGACTCAGCAAATTAATTCCCTGGCATGATTGACCAGTGGACTCTCAAAAGTTCGAATTTGGATAGGTGACTTTTAAGATCTGGGTGCCACATAACCTGTGTTATGAAATATCAGAGTTTCAGTATCAAAAACAGTAGGCCAAACTTCTTCTGAGGGGATGGGTAAGCTGCCTGCCATTCCATTCTAGAAGGGCACAGAACCCAGAAAAATTGTTCTTGGTCCTACTGCAAAAACAATTTTTTCTTCACTGGCTGTGCCAGCAATTTGATGGATTTTGTGCATGTGTATATGGTCATTATGTGTATTAATTATGAGTATCTGTGCATTAAACTGAACCTGTTTCAGGTGTCTCTGTTTAGAACATTGTCTGGTTTTCCAATAGTTCTAGTGACAGAAAGAACTCTGTAATAAAACTACTTTAATGTCATCCAGTCAGTAGCCACATTTGCCCAAAGAAATTGTCCCTCCTCTGCCTCATTAGTTAATGAAGCCAATCAGTGGCATACAGAATGCAAAGCAAATATGAATAGCCATCAGAAACATAGGATTGCTAGCTCCAGCACATTCTGCAAACATGTAAAACATCTATCTATGCAATCTGTAAGTTTTGCATTTAAAGGTATTTGTGGGGGTATGGAAATAACTGAATAAACCCCACTGTGTGTTTGTCTCCTTCTTATTCCTAAATGTGTTGAGGAGTGCATTTCACTGCAGTTCTTCTTAAAAAAAAATCTTGACTCTGGATAACAGTTTTAGCATAAAGTACATCTGAATAGCTAGACTGTTAGTCTGTAAGTTAATTATTTTGTATTTTGGTAAGAATTCTAGGAAGTTCTTTGATGCTTGGAATTATTTCTCTGTTATAGATTTTCATAGAAAAGCAAACACCGGGCATTCATGTGGCTATTTTTCAAAGGGCAGTCTACACAGTCCTTGGACCTTAGAGGACTCGGAAAAGAGGGGGCATTTTAAAGGAGACTGGGAAGTTTATTTCCTTTCAGAATATGCTCTCATTTGTCTCTGCCCAAGTTCTCTGGATGCCGAGGCTTCAGCTGGGTGGCCAGACCCTGAGATTTTTAAACCAGATGGCTATCTAATGTTATACCATTCATCTAGTGCTCCTCTCCCTGTTTCTAAATGTCATAGGTTCCCTCTTCCATCCAAGGTCAGTCACACTTCTGCAGCCTTCCCATGGGACTCTTGTGCCCCCCTGGCCACTGATCCAGCAAAATAACCTCATCAGCACCTGAATTGATAGGAAAGCCCCATGCATAGGTGGAGGGTTGGCTTGCTTGTGGCTGGAATTTTCAAAGGAGCCTAAGAGAGTCAGCCACCCAACTGCTATTGACTTTCAATGGATTTTGGCACCCAATGTGTTAGGCTGGTATTTTCAAAGAGGTCTATGTGACCAACAGGCGTAGAGTTTTCCCTACCACATACAAGTCGATCTGTGGAGTTAGTATAGTGGTGGTTCCACACAAGTCTGAGCCCTTACTCACTTCCAATATCTTATACCCTTACTTAAGTTGAAAGATATTTGAACAAATTATAGTGACAAACCTCCCATTCAGCCTTTAGAGGAGGTTTTGGAACAAATTGATAAACTAAACAGTAATAAGTCACTAAAACCAGATGGGAGGAAGGAACTCAAATGTGAAATTGCAGAACTACTAACTGTAGTTTTTAACCATCATTTAAATCAGCTTCTGTACCAAATGACTGGAGGATAGCTAATGTGATGCCAATTTTAAAAAAAGGCTCCATAGGTGATCCCGGCAATTATAGGCCGGTAAGCCTGACTTGAGTACCGGGCAAACTGGTTGAAACTATAGTAAAGAACAAAATTGTCAGACACATAGGTTAACATAATTTGTTGTGGAAGAATCAGCATGGTTTTTGTAAAGGGAAATCATGCCTCACTAATCTACTAGAATTCTTTGAGGGGGTCAACAAGCATGTGGACAAGGGGGATCCAGTGGATATAGTGTACTTAGATTTTCAGAAAGCCTTTGACAAGGTCCCTGACCAAAGGCTCTGAAGCAAAGTAAACTGTCATGGGATAAAAGGAAGGTCCTCTCATGGATTAGTAACTGGCTAAAAGATAGGAAACGAAGGGTAGGAATAAATAATCAGTTTTCAGAACGGAGAGAGGTAAATAGTGGTGTCCCCCAGGGATCTGTACTGGGACCAGTCCTATTCAACATATTCATAAAATGATCTGGGAAAAGGGGTAAACAGGTGGCAAAATTTGCAGATGATACAAAACCACTCAAGATAGTTAAGTTCCAGGCAGACTGCAAAGAGCTACAAAAGGATCTCTCAAAACTGGGTGACCGGGCAACAAAATGGCAGATGAAATTCAATGTTGATAAATGCAAAGTAATGCACATTGGAAAACATAATCCCAACTATACATATAAAATGATGGGGTCTAAATTAGCTGTTACCATAGGTGCCAACTCCGTGGGTGCTCCGGGAAAAATTAGCGGGTGCTCCACACCCACCAGCAGCCAAGCTCCCCACCGCCCCTGCCTCCTCCCCCTCTCCCGAGCATGCCACGTCCCCACTCCTCCCCCTCCCCGCCACCTAACAGCTGTTTGGCGGTGCCTAGGTCTTTCCGGGAGGGAGGAGGAGGAGCGGGGACGCTACGCGCTCGGGGAGGAGGCGGAGAAGAGGTGGGGCAGGGGCGGCGACTTGTGGGAAGGGGGTGGAATGGGGGCGGGAAGGGGGTGGGGACTTTGGGGAAGGGGTGGAATGGGGGCAGGGTGGGGCCAGAGGTGGGGAGGGGTCGAGCACCCACCAGGCAGAGGGGAAGTCAGTGCCTATGACTGTTACCACTCCAGAAAGAGATCTTGGAGTCATTGTAGATAGTTCTCTGAAAACATCCACTCAATGTGCAGCGGCAGTCAAAAAGGTGAACTGAATGTTGGGAATAATTAAGAAAGCGATAGATGATAAGACAGAAAATATCATATTGCTTCTATATAAATCCATGGTATACCCACGTCTTGAATACTGCATGCAGATGTGGTCGCCCCATCTCAAAAAAGATATATTGGAATTGGAAAAGGTTGAGAAGAAGACAACAAAAATGATTAGGGATATGGAACAGCTTCCGTATGAGGAGAGATTAATATGACTGGGACTTTTCAGCTTGGAAAAGAGACAACTAAGGGAAATGATAGAGATCTATAAAATCGTGACTGGTGTAGAGAAAGTAAATAAGGAAGTGTTATTTATTCCTTCTCATAACACAAGAACTAGGGGTCACCAAGTGAAATTAGTAGGCAGCAGGTTTAAAACAAACAAACGGAAGTATTATTTCACACAACACACAGTCAACCTGTGGAACTCCTTGCCAGAGGATGTTGTGAAGGCCAAGAGTATAGTAAAAACGAACTAGGTAAGTTCATGGAGGATAGGTCCATCCATAGGCTATTTGAGCATAAGCTTTCGTGGGTAAAAAACCTCACTTCTTCAGATGTATCTGAAGAAGTGAGGTTTTTCCCCATGAAAGCTTATGCCCAAATAAATCTGTTAGTCTTTAAGGTGCCACCGGACTCCTTGTTGTTTTTGTGGCTACAGACTAACACGGCTACCTCCTGATACTTGACACCATAGGCTATTAGTCAGGATGGACAGGGATGGTGTCCCTAGCCTCTGTTTGCCAGAAGCTGGAAATGGGCGACAGGGGATGGATCACTTGATGATTATCTGTTCTGTTCCCTCTGGGGCACCTGACATTGGCCACTGTCGGAAGACAGGCTACTGGGCTAGATGGACTTTTGGTCTGACCCAGTATGGCTGTTCTTATGTTCAGCCTCCCTCCCACATGGCAATGAACCATGCCAGTGTGGTTCCTGACTCATTCACGAGTGGTAAGGACTGCAGCCAGCAGAAACTGTTACTTTCTATTGCACACAGAAAGGGGAAGGATTTTGGTCACTTGCCAATTTAAAGGAACAGCGCCAGGAAAAATACATGATTATGCTGTAAAAAATAAAAACCAACAACAGTATTTCCATACTACATAGCATGTAAATATGCATGACTTACCCTTGGAGACTGGGTTTTGCTAAGGACAGTGCTGGCCAATGAGTGTCCTGAGCACAGATGGTCTGTAACCCTGCAGGTCATTAGGAAGTTCTGAGGGACACAGAAGCAGCATAGTGTGGAATGTCAGCCCTTTCAAAGGACCCAAGTGCACGTATTCCAAGGGCTATGCCAGGGGTGGGCAAACTACGTCCCGCAGGCCGGATTCGGCCCGCTGGCCATTTTAATCTGGCCCTTGAGCTCCGGCTGGGGAGTGGGGTCTGGGGCTTGCCCCCCTCCAGTGCTCCAGCTGGGGAGCAGGGTCGGGGGCCTCTCCACATGGCTCCCAGAAGCCGCGGTGTGGCCCCCCTCTGGCTCCTATGCACTCCAATGGCACCTTCCGGTGCTCCAATGGGACCTGCAGGGGCAGTGCCTGTGGCTGGGGCAGCGTGCAGAGCCGCCTGGCCTCGCCTCCACATAGGAGCCAGAGAAAGGACATGCCACTGCTTCTGGGAGCCGCTTGAGGTAAGCGCCGCCCAGAGCCTGAATCCCTGAGCCTCCCCCTGTGCTCCTAACCCCCTGCTCCAGCCCCGATCCCCCTCCTGCCCTCCAAACCTCTCAATCCCAACCCGGAGCACCCTCCTACACCCCAAAACCCTCATCCCCAGCTCCAGCCCAGAGCCCGCACTCCCAGCCGGAGTCTGCACCCCTTCCCACACCTCAACCCCTTGCCCCAGCCTTGATCCCCCTCCCATCCTCCGAACCCCTCAGTCCCAGCCCAAAGCAGCCTCCTACACCCCAAACTCCTCATCCCCAGCCCCACCCTAAAGCCTGCATCCCCAGCCGGAGCCCACACCCCACCCGCCTCCCCCAGCCCAAAGCCCCCTCTCACACCCCGAATTCCTCATTTCTGGCCCCACCTCGGAGCCCTTATCCCCAACCAGAGCCCTCACCCCCTCCCGCACCCCAATCCCAATTTTGTGAGCATTCATGGCCCGCCTTACAATTTTTATTCCCAGATGTGGCCCTCGGGCCAAAAAGTTTGTCCACCCCTGGGCTATGCTGACTGATTGGACTATAGAGGGCATCATGTCTCTGGATTGGGCCCTCTACGTTCCCTTTTACACAGTCTCATGGGTGCTAGGGATGATCCTGCCCCACTGTGTGACTGTGTCTCACTGAGGGAAAGGAAGCTCCTTTGATGGTCACACAGCATCAAAGACACAAAGCTTGTCTTCTCCTCTGAACCTCTGTCTTCGGCCTCCTTCCCTGGACTTGCTTCATTATGTAGAGCAGGGGCGGGCAAACGTTTTGGCCTGAGGGCCACATTGGGTTTCCAAAATTGTATGGAGGGCCGGTTAGGGGAGGCTGTGCCTCCCCAAACAGCCAGGCATGGCCTGGCCCCTCCTCCCTATCCGACCCCCCTGCTTCTCGCTCCCTGACGGCTCCCCCCGGGACTCCTGCCCCATCCAACCCCCCCTGTTCCCTGACAGCCCTTCCCCCCGGGACCCCTGCCCCATCCACGCCTCCCTGTCCCCTGACCGCCCCTGGAACCCCTGCCCCTGACTGCCCCCCGCCACCCATCCAACCCCCCCTCCTTCCTGACTGGCCCCCCGGAACCCCTGCCCCCATTCAACCCCCTGTTCCCCATCCTCTGACCGCCCTGACCCCTATCCACGCCCCCACCCCCTGACCACCACCCCGAACTCCCCTGCCCTCTATCCAAACCCCACCCCACCCCGCTCCCTGCCCCCTTACCACGCTGCCTGGAGCACTGATGGCTAGCGGCACTACAGCTTCGCTGCCTGGTTGGAGCCAGCCACGCCACCGCGCAGCACAGAGCACCGGGTCAGGCCGGGCTCTGCAGCTGCGCTGCCCGGCAAGAGCTCACAGCCCCGCCGCCCAGAGCATTGCTCCGGCGGTGGGGTGAGCTGAGGCTGCGGGGGATGGGGGACAGCAGTGGAGGGGCCGGGGGCTAGCCTCCCGGGCCAGGAGCTCGGGGGCCGGGCAGGAGGGTCCCACGGGCCATAGTTTGCCCACCTCTGATGTAGAACCTCAGTGTGGTCAGATGCTGTACTGCAGCCTTTCCCCAGGTCTGTCCCTGATTTCTCAAACCACTACTGACTCCCCTTTACCTCACACCAGTATGTGTGCCCCCAGCTCTTTCCATATCCTTCCCTAATCCCGACTCGCCCTCTTCCTGGTACTAATCCTGTAAACTCTTGATAAATCCTCTCTGTTTCTCATGTGTAGTTGGGGGTGCCATCTGTGTTAAGAGTGCACAAACTGCCTCGAGCAGCCTGTGGGATGGCTGCTGCTTGAGTTCCATAACCTGTGCTTCCTGGCCTACTAACTGTGGAGCACCTGCAGCAGTCCCTGAGCACTGACAAAAATGTACTCCAATCCTGAGCCACCACCTCATGGTGCTCAAGCCATTAGGTGCTCAGGCAACTTGGGTGCAGTCAAATACTAGCTTTGAAAGGCCCCAGGGTGCCCAGTTTCCACTTGAACTGCTAGATTGCACCCAAATGGCTTTGTATCAACCAAGTTATGAAATGTCCGCATCTCTCTGCCTCAGTTTCTCCATCTGCCAATTGATTTTAATAAGTCTTACTATCTGAACTGACATGAAACTTGTTTGTAAAACACTTTGAAATCTTCACATGAACAGTGCTTTATAAATGCAAAGTGTTTTATTAATAAGTATGTGTATTATTACTATGAGCCTTTTCTCTTTTATGTAGTGTCCTAGACTACATTGCCCTTCACCAATTTCTGCTTGCACTGGGAATTTGAGTCCATGTTAAGACTTTCTCCTTAATTATCTCACTGTAGAGATAGGAAACTTGGCAGTTCTTTAGTTTTCAGAATTTCATATTTAAAGGAATTTACCATCCAGTTGGCCAACACAATGACCTTGCTACTCTGTAAAAGCAAGAGGGGTTTTACAGGCCTGCATCTAAATTATCACATTTATTGTCATACTAACCTGACAGCGCTTAAAACTGAATGGTTCTATGTCCAGGTAATATAACCCAGCTGTAGTTCCCAAATAATGCAATCCCCTGGTGTTATAACAAAAAGAGATTTCGCAGTGGCCAGTAAATAAAAGCAAATTTTCTGCTATAAAAGGACAAAAGATTTTGAAAACATCCCATAGAGCTGTGTTTCCCAGACTTGTTTTCTGGCAGCTAATCTTGGAGTTGAACCAATGCATTAAAAACTTCTTCCATTTTTGTAGTAGTGTGGGGAGTTTGTCAGATGAGGTTAGTAATTTGCTGGTATTATGAGTAATACCCAAGACACAGTCCAGAGAAAGGCAGCAGCAGCAATTCTTATCTAAATTTCATCAGCAAACTATTAATCAGAATTAGGAAATCTATGTACTTGATTTATCTTGCTTATATCCACCTTGGCAAATGCTGCATCTCATTTTCACACATTTTCATACTTCAGCTCTAAACTTCCATATGTCAGCAACCAGAGGCTTTCTGCCACAAACTTAATAGAAAGAAAAGCTAAGAGAGGTGGAGTAGATGTTCTATTGCTATAAAAAAGACCTAAAGAGCTGTATGCAGATCTCAATTACACTAGTGTAAAACCAGAGTAATTTCATTAGCTTAAATGGTGTAACAGAGATAAGAATGTGGCCCCAAAAATCTTAGTTTCCTTAAAATATCAGCACGCTGCGGACCACTGGAAGAGTAAGAGTTGGTAAGATACAAGGGAAGTGCAAACAAAATAATTTCCCATTAAGGCTAAACATTTTTTTTCAGTTTGATTTTGTTTTTAAAAATTGCATTTGGAGAAATAATGTCCCTGATAGCATTGACTAGCATAATTTGGGACAAAACAAGAAGATATTTATTTTCATGCATATTATTATTATTATTTATTAAAATCGTGCTTCAAGCTCTTACTCGGTATTGAGGCCCTATTGTGGTAGGCAATGTACAAATGCATAGTAAGAGACACAGTCTCTGCCCCAGACAGCTTACAATACCAGGTCTATTAGAACAGGACAATTTTTGCACCCATTGACACTCTTTGCAAGCTCATTCTGTATGTGGGATTACACTTCAGTGTAAAACTGCATGGTATTTGTACTATTTAAATTGAGTAGTTATTATTGCTTTAATTAAGCATGTCAAAGGTTAGTTAAGTATAAGAGAATAGACAGACACAAATGTGTTATCTCTGCTATTAAGCTGCCCTTCCTGCCTTTCAGCCAATCTCTTCATTGAAGCACAGGCCAGAATTCACTAGTGTTTCAGGGTTTTTCAAGGAAAGAATTATACAGAATTAAACCTAGAGGCATAGTACGTTGAACTCAACAAGATGGAAGCAGCAGTACTGGTGTTACAGCCCTTGAAATAGAGCGTATACGCTGTTGTTGTGCATCTTTAATTTGATTAGGTTATAAAAGTAGTGCAGATCTCATATTCCTCCTTACCCATACGCTGATCCATGGCTACTGGACAACCGATTAGCATGATGTAGAGTGTGTGAACTGAAGTGTAAGCCATGTACGCTCAGTATGGCACTCTGTCCCCTCAGTGGTGGGTGGGCCACCTAGCGATGGGGAGTGTGCTACACCCCTGGATAAGAGGGGTTGGTCTATTAGCTCAGGCAGTAGGGACTCGTGTATTAAGATCTAGAGGTCCCAGCTTTGATCGGTGCCAACAATCCACCCAGGGACATTGGTGTTACAAAAGTAAAGATACCATTAGTCGAACTGAGGTGGGAAATGGCAACCGGCTTCATCCAAAACACTGCATGTTTTTCAACTAGATCAATAGGAATAATTAAGAGGTAGAAGGTCAAGAAAACCAGAGGGTATAGTAAGTTAAGTACACATTCAACTAGCAGAAGTAATGGTTTTAAAGCTGCTAAAAGAAATAAGGGCAATGAATAAAACAAACATGCATGGAAATAATAAGCCAACCTGTGGCTGACAGAAATGCTGAGGAAGGGAAAGCAGTGTTAAAAGATGAGAGAGAATGACCAACAGGGTTTGAGAGATGCCAACGGTCTAGTAGGGTTTGTTTTTATTGTAAAAGACAATGACTCCTGCTGTACACACAGGATTATTGTTGTACTCAGAAGAGGCTGGCATTTTTACTGGTAACTTTGGATTCTGGAGAATCTGCATTGCTTTCAGTTTTTCCGTCCACGCTTTTGCTACCACTTTTCTTTCCTCCATTCCCTTTTTCTGTAGTGGCACCATGCTGTTTGTCCTCCTGAAGGACATGCAAAGGTCACAGAACATGCCAAAGCTGCTACGTGGGTCAGAAGAATGATACATGTATACGCTCTCCCCTCTTCATGGAAATTTATGAGCTCAGGCCATGCCAACATAAGGCTTGGAACATACAGAGGCCATTCCAAAAATTCCTCTGCCCATGTTTCACTGGACCATTTTGGTTCAATAAAATGCACATGAAGTATTTGGTAAATCAAAATGCAACTCATCTTTGGTATCTAGTTCAGTTTTCATACAGATAGGATGATGTACAGGGCATTTTGCTGAATGAATAATGTACACATTTTACGATATGTGTCTAACAAATCATGCTGTGTAGAAGGTTATGTAACAAAGGAATGTATGATTTGTCACATCAGATAAGATCATTGGTGCATTTAGTTGTATACCCTGCCTCTGTTTGTTGCTAATATCGTATAAGTGTTTGTACAGCTCCCCCATAATTGTAATATCTGAAAGCCTAATACTTGATGTTTCAGTGCCAGGGCCCAGCAGTCCTGTCTAGCCCATAATAACATACACGGAGTGGAAGGTGAGGCTCCTTTCTGATCTTCTGGTGAATAGCTTATTCCTAGGGCCCTACCAAATTCATGGCCATGAAAAATGCGTCACGGACTGTGAAATCTGGTCTCCCACAGTGAAATCTGATCTCATGGGGGAGACCAGCATTTCTCAGATTGGGGGTCGTGACCACAGGTGCCGACTTTCCAATGTGCCAGGGAGTGCTGTCCCCTGGCTCTGCCCCAGACCCCGCCCCCACTCCACCCCTTCCTCCAAGGCCCTGCCCCCGCCCTGCCTCTTCCCACCCCTGCTCTGCCCCAGCCTCTTCCTGTCCCATTCCGCCCCCTCCCCCCAGCACGCTGCGCCCTCGCTCCTCCCTCTCTTTTCCAAAGCCTCCTGCATGCTGTGAAACAGCTGATTGCGGCGAGTGGGAGGTGCAGGGAGAGAGGGGGAGGTGCTGATCAGCGGGGCCGCCGGCAGGTGTCAAACACTGAGGGGCAGGGGTGAGCTGATGGCGGGGCTGCCAGTGGGTGCTCAGCACCCATCATATTTTCCCCATGGGTGCTCCAGCTCCAGAGCACCCACGCAGTCGGTGCCTATGGTCCTGACCCAAAGGGGAGTTTTGGGATGGTCACAAGGTTATTTTAGGGGGGTCGTGGTATTGCCACCCTTACTTCTGCACTGCCTTCAGAGCTGGGCAGCCGGAGAGCGGTAGCTGTCAGCTGTGTCAGCTGCCTGGTCGAAACGGGACCCTGGTGGCTCTGGTCGGCACTGCCGACAGGGCCATTAAAAGTCCGGTTGGAGGAGCTGTGGGGAGTCGAGGCTAAGGCAGGCTCCCTGCCGACTGCCTAGCTCCGCGCGGCTCCCGGAAGCAGCCATCAGATCCTTGCAGCCCCTAGGCACATGGGCGGCCAGAGAGGCTCTGAGCGCTGTCCCTACCCCGAGTGCCGGCTCCACAGCTCCCATTGCCCGGGAACTGCGACCAATGGGAGCTGCAGGGGCAGAGCCTGCGGGCATGAGGGAAGTGCGCAGAGCCTCCCCGGTTGCCCAGGTGCCTAGGGGCTGCAGGGACCTGGCGGCTGCTTCCTGGGAGCCGTGGTAAGTGCCATCGGGACCCCACACCCTTCCACACACCCCAACCCCCTCATCCGGTCCTGCGCCTCCTCCTGCACCCCTGCCCCAGCCTGGAGTCCCCTCCTGCACCAAGCTCCCTCCCAGAGCCCACACACACCCCCGCCCCAGCCCTGAGCCCACTCCTGCACCTCAAACCCCTTGTCCCGGCCCCACCCCAGAGCCCACACCCCCTTCCTGCACTCTGAACCCCTTGGCCCAAGCCTGGAGCCCCGTCCTGCACCCCAAACCCCTCATCCCTGGCCCCACCCCCAAGCCTGCACCACCAGCCGGAGTCCTCACTCCTCCCACACCCCAACCCCCTGCCCCAGCCCAGAGCCCATACTCCCCCACACCCCAACCCCCTGCCCCAGCCCAGAGCCCTTTCCTACACCCCAAGCCCCTCATTCCTGGCTCCACCCCAGAGCCCGCATCTCCAACCCCCTGCCCCAGCCTGGTGAAAGTGAGTGAAGGTGTGGGAGAGCAAGTGACAGAGGGAGCAGGGATGGAACGAGCAGGGGAAGGGCCTCGGAGAAGGGGCGGGGCAGGAGAGTTCAGTTTTATGATATTAGAAAGTTGGCCACCCTACATGCCACCCTTACTTCAGAGTTGGGCAGCCAGCGAATGGTGGCTGCTGAATGAGAATCAAATTAAGTAAAAATCTTAAATGAGGGGCCAGCGCTGAAGGCAGCAGCACAGAAGTAAGGGTGGCAATACCATACCATGCCATACTTACTTCTGCGCTGCTGCTGGCGGCAGCTCTGCCTTCAGAGCCTGGCTCCTGGCCTGCAGCTGCCACTCTACAACCCTCCCCTCCCCCCCCCACACACACACACAATTCCTTTTTTCTCAGGATCCCTACAATTACAACACTGTGAAATTTCAGATTTAAAGAGCTGAAATCATGAAATTTATTATTTTTAAGATCCTATGTCCGTAAAATTGACCAAAATGGACCGTGAATTTGGTAGGGCCCTACTTATTTCCTAAGAAATTAGATTTGCTTTACTTTATTATGTGAAATTACAGGGCTACAAGTGCTCATAAAATTATCCTGCCCTATTTATTCTTCTTCTTCAATATTTATATTATACAATCATAGAAAGATAAGGCTCCAAGGGACTTTGAGAAGTCATCAAGTCCAGCCCTCCTGCGCTGAGGCAGGACCGCATACACCTACACAATATTATGGGAGCACCGAGGGACTCTAACCAAGGGACACAATTGTGTTGTAGTAGCAGCACCTCGAGGCCCCAACCAAGATTGGACCCCCATTGTGTGGAGTGCTCTAGTAAAAGACACTCCCAGCCCCAAAAGTTCACGCACTACATAGAGAACACAGTCAAGGGGGAGGAGAAAGGAAGTATTATTACCATTGTGCTGGACATGGTGCAAACACAAAGGTGCCCACATTCCCTGCCTGAAAGAGCTTTTAAACTCAGTTCCGTTATCTGACTCTCTGGCCTCCTATGTCAGTGAGCTTCACATACTTGACCATAATCTGTAAGAGACCGATTTTTTTTTTTTTGTATCTTCTAGAAACATTAACTTTTGCTTTTATTGGCTTTTTTCATGATTTCATTTATGCAACCTAGACATTACATGAATGTAGTTATCTGTATTTAATTTCCATGTTTCTGTTTAACTATGTTAGCATTTAAGTGGCTGCAGTTAGAATCTGAAATTCACACCTCACTGAGTTGAATGTGAGTGGCCACCTCTTGTAATTGTTTTCATGTGCACAGTGCTATGTTGGCAGGAGAACTTTTCCCACCAGCATAGCTCAGAGAGGTGCTTTTATTATTCCGATGGGAGAGCGTCTTCACCAGACACGCTCCTGCAGCGCAGCTGTATCGGTACAGCTTCCCCTCTGCAGCACTGTATGTATAGACAGGGCCTTAGCAGCAGCAGCAGTGCATCAATTTATATTGTGACAACTATATACATTCATAATGTAGAAAAAAGACAGAAATCTTATTAAATGGAAGCACAGGATTTTACAGGATATTGCAGAAAGCAACAAAATTGCAAACTGATCTTGATATTGCAGGATTTATGTTCTGTTTGGTTTTTTTCACACAGAGAATTTTATCCTCTCTGTTTGGCTTTTGGGCTAGAGGCTTTTGCTGAATGTTTTTCAGTGACACGGAATGTCCCTCAGGCAGATTGCCCAATCAGCTGCCCTTATGGCCGTCTAATCAGGGTAGGCAGGTAGACTGCAGTGATTTCATAAAGGAGGCAGAGCTTCATGTGGACGGTGCCTGCTCTGAGCAAGCCTAGCCAATGTGCTATTAAACATCTCAGTTGGTGCAGTGCCAGTGTAGACAGCAAGTGATGACATAACAGTTGCTATGCTGCAGTTAGTCCTAGCACCACCTTCCCCGGGCACTGCTTGGCTTTGTCTTTCCGTTCAAGTCTCTGTAGTCTATTAACATAAAGTCAAGTTTTCTGGAAGCCTCATCTGTATAAACTGAGTAGCATGCCTCTTAGACCTCATTGCATTCTCATTCTCACCAGTATCTACTCTTGCAATTTCTGCATAACCTATCTGCTTTGGGTATGTATCTCAGAAGAAGCATGTTGCAGGTTGGCCCAAGGCAGATGTTAGGGCAATTATGAACATCTAGGCAGACAAGGAGATGCAGTTGCAGCTGAACTCTGTAATTTGGAGTACTCTGCTTAATTACTAGGAGTTGTCTCATCTGATCTGGTCCAGTTCTGGGAAACAGTCCCAATTATGTATATCAGGGGTCGGCAACCTGCGTCACGTGTGCCAATTTTTACTGGCACGCTGCTGCCAGCCGGGGTCCCAGTCACCGGCCCCGCTCAGCCCGCTGCCGGCCTGCGTGAACGGAACCCCCAGCCGGCAGCAGGCTGAGCGGGGCCGGCAGCCAGGACTCTGGCTGTCAGGAGCCGGCGGATGGAACCCCAGACCGGCAGCGGGCTGAGCCGCTCAGCCCACTGCCGGTCTGGGGTTCTGTCCGCCAGCCCCGCTCAGCCCGCTGCCAGCCTGGGATACCAGCCACTGGCCCCGCTCACCTCGCTGTTGGTCTGGGGTTCCAGCTGCTCGGCCCCCTGCCAGCTGGGGTCCGGGCCTCCGGCCCTGCTCAGCCCTCCTGCCGGGGGGTACTGGCAGCCGGCCCAGGGCCTGGTCCCAGCACTCTGCAGCCCTTATAAAAAATTACACTACAATTAGCTTAAACACTTAAAAACTTTGTATATTACAGTAATCGTTAAAACATGTATAATGTTAATAAATACATAGGTTTGATGAAACAAAGTAGTTGTACTTATGTGCCTGTGCTTAATTTGTATTTTCAATGCTTTACCTTCTAAAAAAAATCTTGCATGTCTTGCACCCCCAGAAAGGGCATCTCGCACCCCCAAGGGGTGCGTGCACCGCAGGTTAAGAACCACTGCACTAAACTGATAAGATCTCCATTTTAATTTAATTTTAAATGAAGCTTCTTAAACATTTTAAAAACCTTGTTTACTTTACATACAACAATAGTTCAGTTATATAATATAGACTTAGAGAGAGAGACCTTCTAAAAACGTGAAAATGTATTACTGGCACGCGAAACCTTAAAGTAGAGTGAATAAATGAAGACTCTGCACACCACTTCTGAAAGGTTGCCAACCCCTGATGTATATCATCCTGCACAATGATGAGCAGGAATCACAATGGTTAAGAATGTAATAGCATTTACAATCTTGGGAGCCAAGTAATTTCCCATCTTTTGTTGAATTTTAGTAATGTGGATTCTGACGTGTCTGTCTGTCTCTCTCTTTCTTACTATCTTTTAAACAATTATTTTGGCTGTCAGTCTGGAAAATGTCTGTGTTATTGTTTTACTGTATCTAAAAAACAAACTGACATGAACTGCTCTATGCTTCTCATCTGGAACTATTGTTGGCATTTTCATTGGTGTATCTGCTAATAAATGTGCATTACTTATTTCTTTTTAGGGTCTGACCACATCCGAGAGAAGGATGGGCTCTGGGCTGTGCTAGTCTGGCTTTCAATCATAGCAGCTCGAAAGCAGAGTGTGGAAGAGATTGTCAGAGATCACTGGACAAAATTTGGCCGCCACTACTATTGCAGGTGCAGATAATTATTACAAAACACAGTAGGTTGGCATGTTCCTAGGACAATTCTGGGGCAAGTTTGGCTTGATTAGCTTTGTTGCTATTAATAGTGAAATGCGTTTAGCAGCACTTCAGGTGTGTGCACAGAATGAAAATCTGCCATAGATTGAACAGCGTTCCTAGGGATGTTATTGGTCTAAGTCTCAGCTTTAACTTGAACCAGACTGGCTTGAAGCATAAGTTAAAAAACCAGCAAGGTTTACTCAGCTCTTCATCTTTGAAAGATAGATAAATTGAGTGCCAGGCACTCTATTGTACGTGGGCCTTTTTGACAGGACCAACGTCCTGCCTGCTCTCTATAAGGGGTGAAATTCATGGTTCTGCCTAAGGTTTATGCACTTTTAAACTCCTACATAAGATCTCAAAATAGGGCTTAAGTGGGACTCGTGGTGCGTAGGCCTTGTGCTGGTCCTCTGTCCAGGGTGAATTTTTACCCTACGGAGATTAAGGAATCCATAAAACGTTTTGTTCCTAAGCAAAGTTCTTTCTCTACCCCTTGACTATTGACCATGCAGTGTGCCAGTTGGTTGCTGCCCTGCAGCCCAGAGTTGGCTACGTATCAATGGTGCGGTATTTATATGGCGTGTAACGGATCTCTCTGTGTAAACGGTGTTGTTTGAAAGCAAGTTGTTGTTGTTGCTAATAATATCTCAAAATGTAAAAGTATATCATGTATTTTCTAAGTGGGTTCTGCTAATGCACTGAGGCAGGTGGTTGGTTATTCCAGCTGAAAATAAAAGAGGCGGGAGTGGCTCTCTGAAGGGAAAATATTCAGTGTGTGGTCTGAACAGCCCTGAGATAGAAACTCTAAGGGCAGCCAAGACTGGGGAGAAGGCCAGAGCTGATAACCTTGTTCTCTTATTGTTAATTCCTTTGCTGCTAACGCCAGACTCCCAGCAGGAGATGACTTTTTGACTCTACACGGTCTGCAGACTTTGTGTTAGTGGCCCAACAAGAGAGCGCAGATGTGTCAAGGGGGAGAGGGGTTGAGGGTGGACCTGTCTTTTAAGCATGTTAAGTGCATTAACCACGTAGGGCACACAGTTTTCTCTTAAACTTAATTGACAGATTTGCACATTTCATGGAATGGAGGACTTAGGAGCACAAAAGTGTGTAAGTAAATGGAAGAGCTGTTTTCATTTGCACTAGACCCTTCAGTTGCATGCCTGGTTTTCCATGTCTGCAGTAAATTACTAATTGTGAGCATCTCATGCTCTGTGAAAACAGAATCTTTCTGCTGGGTGGAGCTTACATATTTCTTCATACTACTTTTCTTTTTATTCCTACATGCAAGATTTGATTATGAAGCATTGGAACCCAGAACAGCGTATTTCATAATGAGAGACCTGGAGGCTTTGATCATTGACAAATCATTCAGTAATCAGCAGTTTGCTGTTGGGAACAATGTCTACCGTGTGGAAAAAACAGACAGCTTTGAATATGTGGATCCTGTAGATGGCACTGTGACCAAAAGACAGGTATGAAAGCAACAAAAATAATCTTTTCCAAGATAATGGGGAGGTGTGTATGGGGGAGAGGGGAACCATAATGTTTTACAACGATACACACTACTTTTATAGTTATTAACTCAAGGACAGAAAAAAACCACCTTTTATTTGTAGAATCATGATTTTCTGTGGTTAATGTAACATACTTGTTGGTACATAGCAGTACTTTTCCCCATTTAAGAGTACCTGAAAGTGGAGAAAACAGTTAACTTACTCTCTGTGCACACCACTGAAATCAGTGAGGTCGCATAGGATGTAAGCAAGGGAGAATTTTACCAACACAGTAGAGCTCAGGTAATAGCAAGTTGCCTAAGAACAAAGCATGGTATCAAGAAGAAATGAAAATCCGTCCTTTTGCTGTTTTCACTCATTCCAATTCAAACTGAAAACATCTGCTGCCTTAAACTACAGTCCAAACTAAATCTTTTGCTCTACAAAATTCATGACATGGTCAATACTAGTAATATTTTTTTCCTGGTGGAAATGTGTATAAAGAGACACTGTGAATATAAAGTGTGACTCATATTTAAATATATTCTTTTTTTCATGATTTTCTCTTTCCTAGATTAAAATGAATCCACGTTGAGATTATTTTTTGGCAAGAGCTCTTATTCTGGGTTTTCCTCTTCCTTGTAATTTTCCCTTTTTTTCTTCAAATGTTAACCATTTTTTATGCCTAAAAATATACTGTCTCTTAATATATGTAATCAGATCATCCCACACCATAGCATATATTTGTATGTGTCATACAAAATGCTGATAATCTTCTACTGCATATATCCTCTTCAGCACCTCTTCTTGACTTGACTAGCTTGTGAAACAATCTAGCCACTGGTACTGACCCTATAGCCAGCGTTCTTCCCTGCTGATTGGTTTCTCGGTTCTGGACCTTTCTCACAGTCACATGTGATTGGCGCTAAACTCTTCATTTACTGCTAGATCTTTCAGGGGATTTTTTTTCAAAGAGTTCAGCGTTGATTTCATGGATTTTGACAAACTAAAATGAAGGAACATTTCATCAGATCTTTTAAAAAAACATTAACTTTTGCAACTCGCGGCAGCCTTCTGCTTTCAATCTCCAGATACAGCATGTTAGGGTTTTTTTAATAGGGTGTAGTCAGACCCCACAACCCTTCTGTGGAAAATAATCGACCTCCAAGGACTTTGCATAGAATCTTACAGAAAATGTCCTCAAGGGGGGATTGCAAATATAGTCCAGGTACATGCTAAACCAAAGTCCAGATTGTCCTAATTATTGTGGCTTGTGAATCATCTTGACCTGACCAGGCCCTTGCAAATCCTAGTCTACAGTCTGTTGAAACCATTGTTGTGACATTCTGGTCAGATTCTTTATAGTTTCCATTCATTACTGAATCCAGATGATACAAGTAATCCACTTGCCATTGAACCACTCTCTTTTTGTGTATTGCTGGTGAAACATGACCCATGCCTGTTGTTATATCCAAGCCCATTGGTAAATCACAGGAATGATAAACTGGTCAACTTTGCCATTTTAAAAACTGACTTGCAATTTTCAGAGTCCTTTTTCCTCCTTTATTTTTTGTCAAAAAGCTCTGTCCTACCGTTGAAATAAGAATAAAATTGCTAATCAATTTCTTTTTAAAAAGGGCCTACTGTAAAACAAGAAAAGAAACATTACAGGTCGGACTCTGAAAATGTGTCCAAAATTGGCAAGCACATCTTTTCCACAGGAAAAACCATTAATTTATTTAGAATGTAAGTTCTTCCAGACAGAGACGGTCCCTTAGTGTGTGTGTGTGTGTGTGTGTGTGTACCTACCACAGTGGAGCCTAATCTCCATGAGGTCCTCTAGGCACCTCTGTAATAAAAAGTAAATACCATGCTACCATATGAAAATAAAATAATTGCATACATGCCATTCTGTTCTTCATGTGCACACAAATGCTTTGTTTTGGTCCATGTTAATGAGTTTGCTTGCAAATTTTGCAGATCTGTTTTCAGAGGCTTGTTCAAAGTTTTATTCTACAGATGTAAAAGGAGAAAAAAATGTATATAATAGAATCTCACTAATTCACATGGACAACTAGCTAACCCATTGCTAATTACTCAGTTTTGCAAAATGGCTAGTCAGTGAACAAACACAATTAAAGCATGGATAATGCATCACAAAAATTAATTTTGAGAATTGTATAATGTACTGGTAAATTAACTGTAGTATGTTTTGTAGAAATAATTGGTAGCAGTAAACATTTCTATTCTGGTAGTGATTAAAGGCCCCATCCTTATTGGGACCCCATTGTGCTGGGTGCTGCACAACCTGGCCCAGATAATGAAGTCTTGGAATAAGACCTCATTGCCAGTTGTGCTCTGGTATTAAATCGTTGCTGAGAAATACAGAGGCACCATTTGACAAAATCCAAATTATCCACGTTGATGAGAGGGTCCAATGTATCGTAACCCATCGATGAAAACTCTAGAGGCATCTGGATAGACTTGTGTGTAGTGCTGGGGAGGCGCCAGTGGTCGTGGTACATGTAGGTACCAATGACATAGGGAAGGGTAGGAGAGACGTCCTGGAGGACAAATTTAGGCTGCTAGGGAAGAGACTGAAATCCAGGACCTCTATGGTGGCATTCTCCGAAATGCTGTCAGTTCCACGCGCAGGGCCAGGTAGGCAGGCAGAGCTTCAGAGTCTCAATGCGTGGATGAGACGATGGTGTAGAGAGGAGGGGTTTAGATTCATTAGGAATTGGGGAAACTTTTGGGATAGGGGGAGCCTATACAGGAAGGATGGGCTCCACCTAAACCAAGGTGGAACCAGACTGCTGGCACTTAACATTAAAAAGGTTGCAGAGCAGTTTTTAAACTAGGAGATGGGGGAAAGCCGACTGCTGCAGAGGACCTTGTGGATCGGACAGAGACTTCTCTTAGAGGAGAGTCTATTGATAGAGATTCTCTAGGTTCTAGTCAGGAGCAGAGGATGGAAGAGGATAATGTAAGGGCCAGATCAGACGAGAAACATTCACATAAAGAATCGGACACATCAGAAAAGGGCAGACAAATAAACAATGACAAGTTTTTAAAGTGCTTGTACACAAACGCTAGAAGTCTAAATAATAAGATGGGTGAACTAGAGTGCCTCATGATAAAGGAGGATATTGATATAATAGGCATCACAGAAACCTGGTGGACTGAGGACAATCAATGGGACACAATCATTCCGGGGTACAAAATATATCGGAAGGACGGAACAGGTCGTGGGGGGGGAGGGGGGAGGAGTGGCAATATATGTGAAAGAAAATGTAGAATCAAATGAAGTAAAAATCTTAAGTGAATCCACATGTTCTATAGAATCTCTATTGATAGTAATTTCATGCTCTAATAAAAATATAACATTAGGGATCTATTATCGACCACCTGACCAGGACAGTGATAGTGATGATGAAATGCTATCAAAATTAAGAACTCAATAGTAGTGGGGGATTTCAGTTATCCCCATATTGACTGGGAACATGTCACCTCAGGACGAAATGCAGAGACAAAATTTCTCGATACTTTAAATGACTGCTTCTTGGAGCAGCTGGTACGGGAACCCACAAGGGGAGAGGCAACTCTAGATTTAGTCCTGAGCGGAGCGCAGGAGCTGGTCCAGGAGGTAACTATAACAGGACCGCTTGGAAATAGTGACCATAATATAATAACATTTAACATCCCTGTCGTGGGAAGAACATCTCAACAGCCCAACGCTGTGGCATTTAATTTCAAAAAGGGGAACTATGCAAAAATGAGGGGGTTAGTTAAACAGAAATTAAAAGGTACAGTGACTAAAGTGAAATCCCTGCAAGCTGCATGGGCGCTTTTTAAAGACACCATAATAGAGGCCCAACTTAAATGTATACCCCAAATTAAGAAACACAGTAAAAGACCTAAAAAAGAGCCACCGTGGCTTGGCTTAACCATGTAAAAGAAAGTGGAAGTCAAATCCTAGTGAGGTAAATAGAAAGGAGCATAAACACTGCCAAATTAAGTGTAAAAATGTAATAAGAAAAGCCAAAGAGGAGTTTGAAGAACGGCTAGCCAAAAACTCCAAAGGTAATAACAAAATGTTTTTTAAGTACATCAGAAGCAGGAAGCCTGCTAAACAACCAGTGGGGCCCCTC
>QXTE01000004.1:11766640-12081420 GCA_003942145.1 Platysternon megacephalum
GATAAATTCATGGAGGTTAAGTCCATTAATGGCTATTAGCCAGGATGGGTAAGGAATGGTGTCCCTAGCCTCTGTTTGTCAGAGGGTGGAGATGGATGGCAGGAGAGAGATCACTTGATCATTACCTGTTAGGTTCACTCCCTCTGGGGCACCTGGCATTGGCCACTGTCCGTAGACAGGATACTGGGCTAGATGGACCTTTGGTCTGACCCAGTATGGCCGTTCTTATGTTCCTCATCCTTTTAATTAGAGATCTGTGAACCGACTCTGGATGTTTTCCTACCCCTATCTTTGTTTCAGAATGGAAAAGGTTATCCATGTAGTTCGAGTTTTTTGTTTTTGAGTGTGTAGTCAGGAAGCAGACATTGGAAAAGTTGGAAAAAGTTCTTTCATTCACATGCCCACAGATAAGGCCAAAATTCTTCTTTGCTCAGAATGAGATTTCAATGCTGCCTCTGAGATAAGACTTTTCCTGTCAAAATATTCAGTGAGGTCTGCTGTGCATTTGGGACATTTAAGTGTCAGTTGAGGAGCAAATAAAACCACATTAGTGCATAATACTTGGAAGTAAAACCACAGCCATTTTATATGGGTCTGACGTGTGTGTGGCTATATATGTACTTTATTGTTACTGGGCCACATGCTTTGCTAGTGTACCTCCATACGTATTGTACCTGTAAATAGTGCTTCAAAATGTTAAACTGAAACATACCCATAGGTTTGCACGCCTGAATCTTGCTTGTGTTATCCTTTAATTGTAAGAATGACAAGAAATACAGAAAATAATAGCACATATGTAGCAGTTTTAACCTTCAGAGTGCTTTACAAACACTAACAAATTAATGGTTAATTTGACTGGAATGTAATACAAGAGCGACCATCTCTGTGAAGTCAGTTGTAATTCCATTTACACAGCAAGGCCTGCCTCTGTCACATCAGCTCCAAAACCAGTGGATCAAATTCTCTGCTGGTGAATGCATTGCATTGGATGGGATACCTTCAAGGAACTCAGAGGCACTGCAGGAAGTCACGTTGACGATTCAGTTGGTTACACTGTATGCCAGCAAACAGTTGGCCCTACTGGCTTTTGGAGCTGATGCGACAGAGGCAGGATTGTTTTCTGATTTTTTTTTTAAACCAGCTCTTGTAGCACAGTGTAGGCAGCACAAAGCTGCCCTTGCACCTTCATTACTTCTGTGAGCACTACAGGCTGACTGGTCCTTATCCTTATACTGCTAGAAAGTCAATCCCAGTGCTTTTAAATATCTCCTTCATTAGGAAGGATTCCCATCTGCTAGATCATTGAAATCAACATTTGATAGCTTTGATAGCTGCTTTCAACTACCTGAAAGGGGGTTCCAAAGAGGATGGATCTAGACTGTTCTCAGTGGTACCAGATGACAGAACAAGGAGTACTAGTCTCAAGTTGAAGTGGGGGAGATTTAGGTTGGATATTAGGAAAAACTTTTTCACTAGGAGGGTGGTGAAGCACTGGAATGGGTTACCTAGGGACGTGGTGGAGTCTCCTTCCTTAGAGGTTTTTAAGATCAGGCTTGACAAAGCCCTGGCTGCGATGATTTAGTTGAGGATTGGTCCTGCTTTGAGCAGGGGGTTGGACTAGATGACCTCCTGAGGTCCCTTCCAACCCTGATATTCTATGATTCTATATTATACTGTCTACAAAGTTGATTTTTTTCATATTTTATTAGCTTTTTAGCCATGAAACTTGTTCTTGTGGAAGAGTTTCCATGCAGTTCATATACATCCACTAGCATATTTAGGATGTCTAAAATAAATGTCCACAGACGTTCAGTGTGAAAACTACATCCAGTCTTCCTCCGGGAAGTTATCAACCCATCTGATTTCTCACAAGATGATACTGTTCTCATTTATGACAATAATAAATCCTTTCTTATTATAACTGAAAGTTATTTCATCTTATGGGTCTCCCAGTTTATCCTCTTTGTCCTTTTCTTCTTTTAGACTATAAATTCTACATTCTATGGGAATATTTTCATTTTGTCTTGTACAGGATCAGGGAAATAATATATAATCAATAATAATAATAGACAATTGGATTTACAACAACATATCTGCCAGTGTACTCATGTAAGGTAGGAGAATAACATCATGCCACACAGTACTTATATTGTATGTTATTTCATCAGTTTGCTCCCCCCCCCCCACTAATATTTCTCCTAATTAAAGTTCAGATCCATCAAAAAACAAAACTCCAGTCTCCTTTAGAATTTGAGAGGCACTGCAGTCTTCAACATTTTCAAATTCATGCTTGTTCACGTTTCACTTAGTAACAATTATTTGTTCTTAAATATTTTCATTCATGGCATGCCAGATGCAATAGGGGCGAGGTTCTAGAAAATAAAGGGGATGTATCAAAACTGAATGGCTCTTTTATTCCTTTCTATGAGCTTGCTGAGTGAAAGCCTTGTTGGTTCTAGAACCACCCTGAACTTTTCAGGGACAGGGTTGGAATCAACATTTCACAATTGGACACTGTATAAATAATGAGCCCAAAGCCTAGATGCAAACCACATACACTCTGAAGTGTTTAGATACTGTATGGTAATTGTACAGTTTGGGGGGTCATCTCTAGTTTGATGTTGAAAGTCAGTATCTAAAGGCTGTTGTTACCTTATTAAATGATTTCTCCCTGGCATGTAACCCTGTTGTTTTAAGGAGTAGATCCTGGTGTGTCTTTATAGTGCCCCTGTTTAGAGTATTCTCAGCTGTGCTGCAGGAATTCTAGCCTTCTAGAGATGTTATCAGCTGTTATTCCCCCATTTGTGAGAGTCTGTGTGGTCAAGCAGCTGTCACCAGGAAATACAAAATGAGGAAGAAAATAGCTGGAAAATAGCATAGGAAGTAAATACAGGGAGTTGTGTGTCTGTGAGTGAGAGAGAGAATTCCAAGTACCAGAAATGCTGATAGTATTACATTACAAGGAGGCTCTGTAGTTGGGGGAGCAGTTTGTATCAGATTCTGAGGGCGTGTTATGGAAAGCATAAGTACTGTTTCTTCCAAAGACCATGATTTAATGCAGGGGTCGGCAACCTTTCAGAAGTGCTGTGCCGAGTCTTCATTTATTCACTCTAATATAAGGTTTCGTGTGCCAGTAATACACTTTAACGTTTTTAGAAGGTCTCTTTCTATAAGTCTATAATATATAACTAAACTCTTGTTGTATGTAAAGTAAATAAGGTTTATAAAATGTTTAAGAAGCTTCATTTAAAATTAAATTAAAATGCAGAGCCCCCCGAACCAGTGGCCAGGACCCGGGCAGTGTGAGTGCCACTGAAAATCAGCTCGCGTGCCGCCTTCGGCACGAGTGCCATAGGTTGCCTACCCCTGATTTAATGAGTAAATGAGTTTTCAGAGCCTCCTGTGTCAAATGAAAGTCATTCCTCAGTGCTGTTGCTGCTACACAAGATACAGTGTGCGGGGAGAGTATTTAAGCAGTTGTACTAGCCTTGTCGTGCTGGCGGCCAGTAGAGTTGGTTGAATACTGCAAAATGGAACTTGCAAACATTCCTTGGAATTAAACCTATACGTTACCTTGGATGCTGCTCATGGCCCTGTTTATTCACTTTCTGCAAATATATGTGACAGTGGTTTTGGGAACCTGGAAAGTGTAAATGACAATAATGTTACACACCTTGAGCTACCCCTGTTCTGTATCTGACATTCTTCCAAAACACAGGTCCAGTTGTGCAAGGATCCCTTTAATCTATCTTCCTCCTCCTCATGGTAATAGAATTGAAGGCAATCAGCACCCACCAAGAAGCATTCAGCAGCTCACACAAATGGGACATAAATAATTTTTGTGGACACCTGGGGTGAAATCCTGGTCAAAACTCCCATTGACTTTACTGGGGCCAGGGTTTCACACCAGAACTCTACAATTGTCTTAGCTAAGCAAATTCTGGATACAGAAACCAAATGGCTAATGTGCTACTCTCTCCTGTTTGCCTGAAGTTCCCATGCTTTTAGAAAAGCCCATTTTAAACCCTTTTCCTTAACATTACCTATTTGTGGTGTTCTGTCACATAGGTTGTGCATACTGAAAATACTAGGTGAATAAACGTTGCCCAGAAATTTGAAAAACTGGACATCAATGTTTGTACTAGTAACTAAAAGGATTATTAATAGAATCACAGAAGTTAGAGATGGAAAATACCTATTAGGTCATCTAATCCAGCCCTTTACTGATGTGAGATTTATTCCTATTACATATTTTCTAGAGTTAATGACTAGTATCAACCAAACAATTCTTTATATGGTGCTAGAAATGCTTCAGCACATACCTGAACAAACAAAAAAGTTCCATTAATATTTTAGCTTGTTGGAGCTCTGCTTTGTTAATATCACTGGCTTCTCAAGCATGTCTTGGTGGAAGAGGAAGAGTCAAATACCATTTCTCTTCTCTGAATTCTGAATGACTTACTCCCCCTCGGGCAGATGAAAAAAGGAGCTTGCCCTGCACACAATGCCATGGAGAGCAGCAGGATTAGGGGAGGGGAAAAAACCACAGTGACTTGGCAGAGAGGGGACCTAACCATCCCTTTCCCCTGAGTAAACAGTACTGTTTTCAGGGTCTTTTATTCCTGTATTTTCTTTTTCCTCCGCCTCCTCTGAATGGTCTGGTCTGCAAGTTCTGACTAAGGCCTGGTCTACACTCCAGACTTAGGTCAACATAAGCTGTGTTAAGTCGATCTAATAATGTATGTGTCTAAACTACCAAGTCCCTTCTGCCAACCTAAGTGGCCTGTAAAGTCAACTTCTGTACTCCACCTCCACGAGAGGCATAGCCCTTGATTCGACATCCACGGGTCGACATGGGGATAGTGTAGACACTGCATTGTACAATTCGAATGAATTTGCTCCAGGAGGTGTCCCACAGTGCTCAGCTATGACCGCTCTGGAGAGCACTTTCAACTTCACTGCACGTCAGCCAGGTAAACAGGAAACAGCCGCTCCCCTGTGAAAGCCCCGGGAACTTTTGAATTTTAATTTCCTGTTTGATCAGCATGGAGAGCTCGCCAGCACAGCTGATCATGGAGTCTCAAGGCGCAAACGCGCTCCAGCATGGAGTACACAGGAGGTGGTGGATCTTATTGCTGTCTGGAGAGAAGAGTCTGTGCAGGCAGAGCTCCATCTATGCCAAGATTGCACAGGGCATGGGGGAGAAGGGCTACACCGGGGACACACAGCAGTGCCATGTGAAAATAAAGAAGCTTTGGCAAGCGTACCAGAAGACAAGGGAAGCAAACAGTCGCTCTGGTTCTGCCCCACAGACCTGCTGCTTTTATGAGGAGCAGCATACGATTCTAGGCGGCGACCCCACCACTACCCCAGAATGTTCCGTGGATACCTCCCAGGAGCTCCAGGTGACCCTGAGCAACAAGGAGGACATTGTTGACGAGGAAGATTTTTAACCCTGGAGCCCATCCCTTCACAGGACCAGTTGGCGGCAGAGCGTGATGCTGGGGAAGGCACCTCTGGTGAGTTGGTGTTTTGTCTCTTTCTGAGGGATTGGAGCAAATGTGGTTGTATCTTAGAGCTTGGCTGTAGACAATGGATTGTGTGGTGTGTCCTGGATGGAAGCTGGAGGCATGTAGGTAGATTTGCTCCAATCCCTCAGACAGAGACAAACACCTACAAGATCTCTATCAAGCATTCTTAAAACTACAATACCCACCTGCTGAAGTGAAAAAATAGATTGACAGAGCCAGAAGAGTACCCAGAAGTCACCTACTACAGGACAGGCCCAACAAGGAAAATAACAGAACGCCACTAGCCGTCACCTTCAGCCCCCAACTAAAACCTCTCCAGCACATCATCAAAGATCTACAACCTATCCTGAAAGACCATCCCTCACTCTCACAGATCTTGGGAGACAGACCAGTCCTTGCTTACAGACAGCCCCCCAACCTGAAGCAAATACTCACCAGCAACCACACAACAAAAACACTAACCCAGGAACCTATCCTTGCAACAAAGCCCGATGCCAATTCTGTCCATATATCTGTTCAAGTGACACCATCATAGGACCTAATCACATCAGCCACGCCATCAAGGGCTCGTTCACCTGCACATCTACCAATGTGATATATGCCATCATGGGCCAGCAATGCCCCTCTGCCATGTACATTGGCCAAACCAGAGTGTCTCTACGCAAAAGAATAAATGGACACAAATCTGACATCAAGAATCATAACATTCAAAAACCAGTAGGAGAATACTTCAACCCCTCTGGCCACTGAGTAACAGACTTAAAGGTGGCAATTTTGCAACAGAAAAGCTTCAAAAACAGACTCCAACGAGAAACTGCTGAACTAGAATTAATTTGCAAACTAGATACCATTAACTTGGTCTTGAATAGAGACTGGGAGTGGCTGGGTCATTACACAAATTGAATCTATTTCCCCATGTTAAGTATCCTCACACCTTCTTGTCACCTGTCTGGAATGGGCCATCTTGATTATCACTACAAAAGTTTTTTTTCTCCTGCTGATAATAGCTCATCTTAATTAATTAGCCTCTTAGAGTTGGTATGGCAACTTCCACCTTTTCATGTTCTCTGTATGTATATATATCTTCTTACTATATGTTCCATTCTATGCATCTGATGAAGTGGGCTGTAGCCCACAAAAGCTTATGCTCAAATAAATTTGTTAGTCTCTAAGGTGCCACAAGTACTCCTGTTCTTTTTTCTAGGGAAAATGGGGAAACTTTCAGTGCTAGCCCTTAAGCTGCAAACAATTCAACAAGTAATCCTCCCCCGTTTGGTGAAATCTGGGTCACACAACCACACTTTTCCAGATGTGTTGTGGTTGGAAGGGATCACTGTTTATTGCAAGCAGCATTGGGAAAAAAGGGGGTGGGGTGGCAGCTTCCTGTTTGTCTCCTTTCCCCCACAACCCGGTGTCGCTTTTGTAAAAAACAAACTATTTGAGGGGCTTTACACTGGTGCCTGTCCTCAAGCACCATCCAGGTTGCTAGGAGAAAGGGGGCTTTTCTCAAGTTCCAACCTGTGATCCCAAGGATGTCTTCAGAAAAGCAGCAGCACAAGATCTCTCGCCCATGCCTCGTGGCCTTACTCACCATGGCTGGAGCAGCAAACCAACTCTTGCAATAGCCAGCAGTTGTGATTACATTGTGGCTTGCAGTGAAGTGTATTGAGGGATTTAAAAAAAAAAAAAAATTAACCTGGCACCAGAAACAATGTATGCACTGTCAATGCTACCCTTGTGCTTTACATTCTTTGCAGCTGAAACCTTGTCCGTCGGTGCATCCTCCACACCGGGACAGAGACTTTCCTAGATTAGAAGGCGGAAAAAGAAGACTCGGAAAGACATGTTCAATGAGTTAATGCGCGCCTCCGAGAGTGACAAGACAGAGCTCAGAGCATGGACGATTGCACTGTCAGAGAACCTGGACATGGACAGGGAGGACAGGAGAGCATACAGGGAACAAGAGCATGCCACACAGGTTGAGATGCTGCTGATTATGAGGGAGCAATCAGACCGGTTGAGGCATCTGGCTGAGGTTTAAGAAAGGCAGCTGGATGCTAGAGCCCTCTGCAGCCTATGCTGAACCTGCTGCCATTGTCGCCAATTTCCACTTCCTTTTCGCCCAAATGTCCTATGAGGCGGAGGAGGGGGAGTTCGGTATCTATTGCACTCAATACCGGGGAGGGTACAAGGACCAGAAGATGCCCATTCCCACACTTTTGATTGTTATTGCAGTGCATCTATATGCAAGCTTTCCTTGTCCCCCATCCCCATGCAGTGTTATCAGCCCTTTTGCCCTAGGTTATCTTACTTTTCTTTGCTGTCTCTCTGTGTTTGTGTGCATAATAAGACTTAACGGATTGAGGAAAAAAGGCTCTTTATTCATTCAACACACAGTGGTTGGTGGGGGTGGAGTTTACAGGGGAGAAAATGCAATGGAGGGGACAGTTTGGTAAGGAACAACACGGATAAGCATCACATTACTCTGGCTCATTGCTGAAACATGGAGACGAAGAGCCCCTCGATTTGCACTTCTTATTGCCCTGGTGATTGGCTGCTCAAAATTGTCTGCCAGGCAATCTGCCTCAACCCCCCACCTTTGTTTCACAGATATTATGGAGCACCCAGCAGGCAGCAATAACAATGGGGATATTGCTTTGACTGAGGTCTAACCTAGTAAGCAAATGTCAGCAACCTTTTAAACGTTCAAAGGCACAATCCACCACCATTCTGCACTTGCTCAGCCTATGGTTCAACCGGTCCTTACTGCTGTCCACGCTGTCGGTGTATGGCTTCATGAGCCATGGGAGCAAGAGGCAGGCTGGGTCTCCCAGGATCATGATTGGCATTTCAACATCACCAACGGTTATTTTGCAGTCTGGAAAGAAAGTCCCTGCTTGCAGCTTTCTGAACAGACCAGAGTTCCTAAAGATGCGCATGTCATGCACCTTTCCCGACCATCCCATGTTGATGTCGGTGAAACGGCCCCTGTGATCCACCCGTGCTTGCAACACTATTGAGAAGTACCCCTTTCGGATTATGTACTCTTTGGCAAGGTGCTGTGGTGCCAAGATAGGGATATGTGTGCCATCTATCACCCCACCGCTGTTAGGGAACCCCATCGCAGCAAAACCATCCACTATGTCCTGCATGTTGCCCAGAGTCACTACCCTTTTTAGCAGAAGTCTGTTAATGGCCCTGCAAACTTGGAACACAACAGATCCCACAGTAGATTTATCCACTCCAAATTGATGCCCAACTGACTGGTAGCGGTCTGGTGTTGCAAGCTTCCGCAGAGCTAACGCCACTCGCTTCTCCACTGTCAGAGCAGCTCTCATTTTAGTATTGCTACACTTCAGGTCTGGGGAAAGCTCTTCACACAGTTCCTGGAAAGTGGCCTTACATATTCGAAAGTTCTGCAGCCACTGCTCGTCATCCCATAGCTGCATAACAATGCGGTCCCACCAGTCAGTGCTTGTTTCCTGGGCCCAGAAATGGCACTCAACCATGTCAAGGTGATGCGTGACTGTCGTCAGCAACTGCGAATTGCTCCACTCTGTCTTCCAGCAGGGCTGCTTGCGTGGCATCACATTGTTCCGCGTGGTGGCGCCTGAATTGGCTGTGTAAATACTGCAGGATAAGGCGTGAGGTGTAATGCTCACAACAACAGTGTACAGCTGAATGGGGTACAGCTTATTGTGCTATAGTGTCTGCGCAGGTAACCCAGGCTTACAAAAAAAGGTGCAAAAAAGGCTTAGTTTGTTTGCTGTTGATTTCAGGGAGGGAAGTGCATCATGGGAGGCTAATGCCATGTTCCCATAATCACACGCACCAATGTTTTGGTCCCATAAGGCATTGTAAGCCCAACCCAAAATTCCACTCAGCTATGTGCACTGTGGGATAGCTACCCACAGTGCAGTGCTCCATGCGTCGATGCAAACCCTGCTGGTGAGGATGTGCTCCGCCGACTCAATGAGCGTAGTGTGGACACGCGAGATCGACTTGCTTATATCGGAGGCTCGATGTTGACTTACATAAAGTTGACTTAACTTTGTAGTGTAGACATGGCCATAAGAGAGCCCATGCTGGCCAGACAGCTTCCACCATGGCTGGAGCACACCACTGTCTCCTGCACTCTTATTCCTGCCTCTGCAAGGTTATCTTTTGGGGCCACATCTGCATCTGCCCTTTCTTTGAGCCAGCACAATAAGCAGAAGAAAATGGGGGGAAATCTGTTGTTGTTTTTTCCCAACCAGATTTTCAGCCTGAGTCTCCTCATGCTGCTGTAAATCTGGAATACTTCAATGGAATTACACCAGTTAAAATGTCCGTGAGAAGGGAGGGAGTCTCTGTGTGAGTACCACACTCAAAGAGCACGATGGTACACAACAGGAATAATAATAATAATAAAAACACTTCTGGGTGAGTATAGGAAAAGAAAACCATCCTGACTCAGAAATAAAAATTGGAACCATCTGAAACTATTCTTGCCTGGAGTCTGACATGGGCAAGGTTTATTCCAGAGGGGAAAAAAATTTGCCTTGTTCATATCCACATCCTGGTCTTGCCTTTCCTCAGGTTAATCTGAACAATCACTCCCACTAACGGAGAGGCTAAACACTCTGGTGATGGACCCAGAGAGCTGATGAAAAATCGAGTTAGCTACATGACAAAGACAGCAACTTTGCAATCACTGTAGATTGGTCAAATTTTTGTCATTGTCGCCGTCATCATTTTATTTGTATTACCATAGTCATGGGCCAAGACCTCATTGTGCTCAGTGCTGTACAAATACAGAACAAAAAGAAAGTCCCTGCCCCAAGAGCTTGCAATCTAATGATACAACGTTCAGTATCATGTGAATGATGTGTGATTAAATCCTCAGGGGTTTGTTTACTAGAATACAGTACCCTGAACTGAATGCCACAAGTAGTTAAATTAAAGATTTGCTTTTAAATACAGCTACTTTAATGTTTAACTTCACAAAGTCTTGGCAGGTATAGCTGAGAGAAGGCGTCCTTGCTTAAAACACAGAGGTGCAGTAGCTGGAAATAGTTTAAAAACAGGCTGCCACAGTATTGAGAGCTGTGAGAGGCATTTTCTTTTGGAGGGAAGAGTGCTTGCGAAGGAGGACTTGCACACTTCCTGTGTTTCCATTTGATGTGAAAATAGTAACTGGCTCAGGCTTGGTCCACACCACCAACTTATGTTGGTATACCGTATAACTGCATTGCTCGGGGGTGTGGAAAATCGCCTGAGCGACGCAGTTACACTGACCTAATTCCTGGTGTACACAGTGCTATATCAACAGAAGGGCTTCTCCTGTTGACATAACTACCACCTCTTGGGGAGGTGGAGTATCTATGCCAACAGGAGAAGTGCTCCTGTCAGCGTAGGTAGTGTGTTCACTAAGCACTACAGCAGTGTAGCTACAGTGCTGTAAGTGTAGACAAACTCTCAGACACTAATTCCATTAGTACCACGACGTCTTCTGAGTGGTCAGGTATTATTTTAGATAGTGTGTTATAGTGTGGTTTGCTGGCCTTGCTCTTTTGACTTTTTATCCTCAACTTTCTTTTCAACCCCTGATACAAACAATGAACACACATCATCCCATGGATTGTGTTTGAAGATTATGTCCTACGCAATGAATGCACCATGGTCAATAGCATATTTTCTTATAAATGATACAAGAGCTCCTTTATCATTATTGTCCGGCATTTTACTATTTACAGCATTTTGTCAGGTTAACCACTTGTGACATAAGTTCTGTACTGGAACAGCAGATGACAAAGGCATGACTTGATCTCCTATTTGCCAATCATTGTCTCTAATATCTTTGTTGAAATGCCACATTTGCCTTGTGCTTTGTTTTTCCCAATTCTTTTTCCACCATACAGATGTACCTGTTTCAAATGCTCTCCCCGGTGAGTCCTTTCAGGCCTTAATCACAGACTACACCGCTTCAGGTCTCCTTCACCACCACCGTGTTTTATTGTGTTGTTCCAACTGGATACCGCCTGTAGGGCTATTTACATATATTTACAGTCCCCCAGGTAGTTCCTCCACTTGCTTCTGGGGAAGAGAACAGAACTAGCAGCACCCAGGCCTGCCTACCTCTGCCTTCCTTCAGGCTCTCTGTTCAGCACTTCCTTCCGCTCAATTTGAATGCTCCCAGCTGCTAGGGTTGCCTCCCCCTCAAATTAGCCCCTCAGCTGTAGCTTTACCTAGTTAATTGATCTTCCAGTTAGGTCCCAATTAACCTATATTAGTGGGGCTTTGAGTGACAAAGTGCTGAGTTTGCTGGCTCAGCACACTCTCTTACACTCATGTAATTTTTGCATAAAGGCATCAATTTTTACTCCTTCAATGTGCGTGCTGACAGTTTTCCACAGTAAGAGCTTTGGCATCCCCATTCCCTTCTCGTCTTTACTTCAAAGCGAGAGTGATTTGTTGCACAAGGGAGTCACTTAAATCTCCATGAGAACTAATGGAATGAGGCAATCCCAATTTTTCCATTTATCGCACCAAACCCAACTATCAGGATGAAATTGAGGAATATGTTGCCATTTTAGTGTATATCACACCCTTGACCTTGAATTTGAGATTCCTGTTGAATCAGAATGAGATCCGTGTTATACAAATAAGCGACAGTACGGAGAAAGCAGAGAGGGATAACATTTGCAGCTAAAGCGAACTAATCAGAATGTGAGCATCCACACAGAGGTTTGATGAACTTTAACTAATGCACTTTACATTCACACCTTTAGTCAAAGAGGCTTAAGTGTCCTGAGTGTCCCCTTGTAGACATGCCCTGAGACACTCATAACCATATCTTCATGCACATTCCCTTAGGGATATGAAAATATGTTATCTGTTGTGTACTCTGCTGACTCCTTTGGTTCCATGGTCCCCTGCTTTCTCATATGAACTTTGCTTCTGCCTGACATGTCACCTGTAGTGTTGCAACACGATGTTCCATTGGGATATCCGTGTAATGTTGGCACATAAGAGAAACACAGTTTCAACAAAGCAGCAGCAGCAGAAAACCAGCAGTTAAACTGTATCATTTTATTATTACAACTGCTGCTGCTGTTCTTACTGTAGCAACTGGACGCTTCCCTAGACATCAGGCTTCCATTGTGCTCAGCACAGTACATTCGTTAGTGAGAAAACCCTTGTCCTGTAGAGCTTACAGTCTAAACAGACAGTATGAAGGGTGGGAGAAAGGAAGTATTATTATCCACATTTTACAGATGGTGTACTGAGGCTCATAGTGTTTAAGTGAATTGCCTGAAGTGACACAGGTGGAGCCAAGATCTGAACCGAGATAATCCTTCCTCTCTCGCTCTCAATTTTGGATTATAATTTTGCAAAGTCATTGCTGCCACCCATATATTCCTCTTTCTTTTTCCAGGGACTGCGAATTATTTTCTCAGATGCTTCGAGGCTCATCTTCAGACTTAGTGCTTCTAGCAGCGTGCGAGCTACCCTCAGGATCTATGCAGAAAGCTATGAAAAGGATCCTAGCAAACATGACAAGGAGTCACAGGTAAATCAGTGAGCACCACTTTAAGCTTTAGAAAAACAACCAAGTGTAATTTCTAGCTGTGGTAAGGCCCCTGTATAGGCCAATGGCAGGTGCTCTCAAAGGTGTTGAATAAAATTTTAGAGTTTTTTCCCAATTAAAAGCAAAGCATACTGAATGTTGTGTCCAAGCAGATACATAAGCTTGGTGCTGTTCCAGGAAGTGTCAAGGGGGTTGGGTTTTGATTTGGAAAGCTTGTTCTTAAACTTTTAAGCGAACCGCTCCAGAGGTGACAATAGGAGCAGTAGAGTGACAGCAGTGACAATGGTACAGATTGATTATGTAAGCTAAGAAGAACGTTCTGCAACCTGCAGAAGACAGGCGGATGCCCCTAGATCAGTGCAGGCCAACCAAGTGGAGAGGGCAAAGGGGAAGGTAGTAGTAGTAGTATGATACTTCTGTGAATTATTAATCTTTTAAATTAGGCAACCTGTTGAAAATTACACACCAAAATCTACATTAAAAGAACATTACGGTTGCAGAGTCCAAACACTCGCAAGTTAGGAAATCCCAGAATTAAGGGCTGCCTTTGCAACCTTCATTTGGCACCTTATGCATATGCATTATTACCCTGTGCCAGTGCTGTCTCTCCCTCAACAACTCCTCATCCCAGAGCCTCTCCTCCCCCCTCCCCCCCCCCCCCACCGCCCCCAGCCCTGGGTCCTCTTCCCCAATCCTAGGCTTCATCCCCCCCCAGGCCACTCATGTCAGTTCCAATCTCCTTTTCCAGCCAGTCCCAGTCTCTCCTTTAGGGCTCCTCGAGTAAATCCCAGTCTCTGCCCTGCCCCCTGAGTTACCATCCCACTCTTCCTCTGCAAGCTTCTTGTCCCAGTCTCCTTGCCCAGCCAGTCCCAAGCTCCTCCACCCATTCCTGGCTTCTTGTGCCTTCTCTGACTCTGTGCTCTCAGCTCCCAGCTGCCATTCCCAGTCTTCTTATCCCAGGACCCTTGACCCAGTCTATTGCCTCTGTTCTTCCTCTTTCCCCTCTGCATTTGCGTCTGGCTGCTTCCTCCTCCTCCATGCTGCCTGGGCACTAGGGGCATGCAGAGCACAGGAGAGACTGTTTCCCTACTCTCAGTTCCGTTCCCTGGCACTACAGAAGCCCCTGGCTACAAGGAGCAGCAGTTCCAGAGAAAGTCCTCTCAGCCCCTGCAGCCATGGGCCGGAGCATGCCTAGCATGGCAAAGAATTTAGCTGCCGAACTCTAACAAGTCTCTACTGATATTTTTCAAAAGCTCTAGAGCTTCTCAACAAAGCAGCTGTGATTTTTTTTAACATGACCAAACAATGTATTGTTCCCTAATCTTGTTTTCAGAAACAGCTGTTTTAGCTGAAACTTGCCAACAAAAATAAAATAAAATAAATCCGCCTGAGACCGACACCTTGCATAGAAAATGTCAGTTTGGCAAAATTATAAGCAACTGAAAACAGGGTCTTATACTGGAAAGCGTCAGGCACCCTTAACTAGAGATTGTGCTACCAGCTCCACCTATAATATCCAGAAGCTACTGTTGAGGTTTTATCTAAAATTTCTAAGAAATATTTTGTCCTTACTTCTCCCTGCAGGCCTCCTTGCAATCTTATGTAGGGTTGAGTGGGGTTAGATTGAGTTTTTACAAGCCATATCTGTTCTCAGGGAGAGAGAGAGCAGCTTCTGTTCTTCAGTGTATCTGATCTCTTGACCTCTCTTTTTTTTAAATGAATGTAAAGCATATGAAAACAGGGGCTGGCAGTACTGGAGATTGAAGTCCTGTTTATCCACAGAACAGAGGCCTGGGCGGCAATAGAGAGGGTTCCCCTGTACCCATTACTCCCCAATGTGCTTCAGTTTTGGTCTGGAGAGACCATCCCTGTTCAGTCTCTATGCAGACTGAATCCTTGACCTCTCTGCTGAGAGGTATAAAGAAGGTGGCACTTTACTACCGGTTGCATTGCTGAGTGAATTTGGTTATAAAGGAGACTGGCTGTCGTGCTATAAATCAAGTTGTTGAACAGGAGCATTACTGTGGCTTATTCGAGGGGTGATCAAAAAGCTAGTCTGGAATTCACACTGCCTGTTACTCATGGGGTGGGGAAGAAAGTACTGGCTTAAAACTCTCTTATAACAGACCAGTGGAAGGTTCCCTCTATTTAATAAACTTAAAATAACTCATTAGATAGCATACTTCCCCTGTGACAGCAGCAGATACATTTCAGACTGGGGGGGTCTTCTGCCTTTTTCCCCTCCTCCCCAAAATTGGACACTAGTGACGCTCATTTTGCTGTGTTTATAAATAAGGCTACGGTTTAGTCATGGGTATTTTTAGTAAAAGTCATGGACAGGTCACTGGCAATAAACAAAAATTCACGGCCCATGACCTGTCCATGACTGGTACTGTCCATGACTTGTCCATATACCCCTGACGAAATCTTAGCTGGGGGTCGGGGGGTGGAAGTGCTGCTCTGGGGGTTGCAGGACTGCAGCTTGGGGGGAGGGAAGGAGGGCAGGAGACCGCTGCTGCGGCGGGGCCGCTCCAGCAGCACTGGTGTGGCTGTGTCCGGGGCCACCTGACTCACTCCAGCAGCAGCCGGTGTGGCTGTCTCCGGGGCCACCTGAGCAGCTGGTCCCCAGGGTCATCTGCTTGGGTGACCCTGGGGTCAGCCACACTGGCCACTGCAGAAGTCACGGAGATCGTGGAAAGTCACGGAATCTGTGACTTCCGCGACCGACACAGAGCCCTATTTATAAATCATTTGAAGCTTAAATGTACATGATAAGCTCTTTGAGGTAGGGACTGTCACTTACTATATGTTTGTGCAGCGTCTAACACAATGAGGCACCAACCTGGCTGAGGCCTCTAAGTGCTAATGCAATATAAATACAGTATTTAATAATAATAATAATTATTAATTGCACTGCAGGGAAAGGCAAGAGAGGCGGAAATGAACTTTAGTCTTTAAAGGGAACTCCAGGTATCTTTGAGCTTCTGCTGAATTTTTGCTAGCACTCTAATCTGAGTTAAAGTGAACATTTAAAAAAAAAAAAAATTCTTTGTCAAGCAGATTGTCTGGGGATCACTTAGCCAATGCTTCACAGTGATTCCTCACAATAAAAGTACGGTTGGGAAAAGTACAAAGTCCAAGCAATTTCTGGATTCCTTATAAGGGAGAAATTTGTAGTGGTATGAGAGTCATCTCTTAATCATAATCAAAAAGGTTTTCTAAAGAAGAATTAAGGTTGAGAGGGTTTCATTGGAGTCCAGCTGATACCAAAAAAACCTCAATATTATACTTTGTTTACAGTTCTCTGATTTTTACCAAACTTTCCAAGAAAACGCTACCGTAGGATGAGGTGAAGCATGTGAATTTGTGGGAAGATCTTTCGTTTTGTTAAATTAAAAGGGGTTGAAAACTGGATTTATAATGAGGGAGTAGCTTTAGTTTTAACTATAGTATGGCTACTATGCCTCCGTAATCATTACAGGGAATGCACATTATCAAAAGTCCCAAGAAAAAAAACACAAGTGCATCATGTTTTTAATATATAAAAGTTTCCAGTTTAAACAATAAAATGAAAGCTTCTTTTAATGCCATTTTATTTCTGCAAAACATTTGTTTTAAAGTAATGAATAAACGGTTTTTTCTCTCCACAGAGTTTTTTGCAAATTTTATTTCTGAAAATACATCACTATATGCTTGAGGCCATCTCAGGTTATGACATGATTTAGCCAGCCAGTGTATATGGGTTAATAAATGTGTTTTAACTGGGGGAGAGACCTAGGGTAAAACACCATTTTGACCCCTTCCACACTGCCCAGCCAAACTTGGTTATAGCACAGATTGGTAACAATTGTAATTAAACTGTGTTTATGCATAGGTATTAAACAATGTTGATTGCCCTTTGTAGGCAGAGCCTAAATCAAGTGAAAATATGTCAGTGGAGGGGACGGAGCTAAGTGGTGATTTCCACTCCGGACACATCTGAGAGGTCTGCAATGTACATTTAGCAACTTTGCAGTCTATGAAACAAGCACAAGTGTCTGACCATATTTCCTGTCTAACATCCTGACAAAAAGAATGATTCCACCCTCCCCCCAAAAATGATTTATTCTCTAATGCTTTATAAAGTACACTAGAAAACAATAAGGAATGTTCTGCCAGTCTTCAATGCTGAATTAAACTTTCTGACCTTAATTACAAAAAGAGAAAGTGCTTCTTATAATGGAATAGCTTCTGTAACAATGAATTGTTCAATATTAACTGTTTTAAGGCAAGTAAGAGGAGAAGGGAGAGAGACACTGAGATGGATTTAAGTTTGTCCTTTTAAAAAAAATGTTCTAAAGTGAATGTTTAATGTTTAACAATGTTTTTACATGAATGGAAAGTCACAAATGTTCTAAGTGAAGTTAGTGTTTGTGAAAATACCGGATTGAGAGAGCTGGAGATGAACGTCATCCTGACCATTCACTGGACATGTGCCAGCATGGGGAACAGCAGTGCAGGCATCCCTGGACTACCCTGCCAATGTGTATTATCTCTGTTCTAGAAGTTGACTCTGGAGGTGGGAGTAGGTCCTTTTCCCTGCATATTCAATCTAATCCAGAGACTGCAAGTAATGGTGTCAGTTATGGTGACATGGACACCTCTCCACTAAAACCTGAACTGGGACTACCATCTGATTTTATACAGACCACTGAATTTATCAGATTATAGCAATTTTTTCCCCCACTATTGATCCAGGTTGAATTTGAAAGGCAACCCTAGAGCTGAAAGAAGTAGTAGTCATCTCTCTGGTCATCCAGTCCCCTCAGTACTCATTGATAGTTGTAATGTATGCTGTTTGGTGCTGGGCAGAAAAAGAAAAGCCTTCTGTTTTTAAAGGAGTTTCATCTCATTTTGCAACAGCTGCAGTAGAATGAACTGTTGTGTACAGAGTACTTTAGTCTTGTCTTCACACAGCTAGTTCATGTCAATATGGGTTACCATAGGTAGGTTAGAATGCCGTCTAATGGTAGAAGGAGGCATTTAACCTAGTGCTCCTTTTTGGTGACTAGGTAATGCATTTGCAGTATATGTGAATATCCTGTAAAATAACAAAACAAAAGAACAGGTGTTTTACTTTGTAAATTTAGGGCCAAATAGTGTCCTCACTCCTCTCTGGCGTACTGAGGACTCTGTGGAGCTATGGAATTAGAGGTGCTCTGAAGCGTTTTGCATGTGCAGAGTGAATGCAAATAGAATGTTTCCAACCCCCACCAACCTGACATGTCTCCTGGGGGTCATGGAGCACCACCGGTTGGGCTAGCCTGTCTGAAGCCCAGCACTCAAAGGCATTATTGTGCCAGCTTCTGTGCAGATTCATGAAGGATAGTAGAAAGAGGATCGCTGTGTCACCTCCTCTCCCCCGGCACACACATGCAGGAGCAAATAGAATTTCCACCTCAATGCTATAGATAAATACTCCCTATTTCTCCTAATCCCATGATGGAGTACACTTTCCAGTGCTGAGCTTTCCCAAAGCCAGATGCTTCACCAACTACAGTAAGACAGTATGGACTCGGAGGGTCACTGATCCTTACCTTCAACTGGTCAATGAACTCCATTTAAAGGGAGTAAATCATTCTACTTTCAAGTAATACCCATCTTAGCAAATGAATGCTTAATAATTGTACAGCAGAACATCAGTGACCATAGGTCGAGACATTCACACCATAATAAGTAGTTAATAAATAAGGAAATCCCTTTCTCAAAGAGACAATATTGTTGTGCAGCCATGGGTAGAATCTTTTGTTACTGGTGTACTTTGCTCCCACTAAGGGGGATAGGAATTATATGCATACATCAAGAAGAGATGTGACAGAATTTTGGTTCTGCAGCTTCTTTTTGTTTAACCAATATTCCCATTCTATTTCCAGTTACAGTGGAGTGATCAGCAGGAATTCAAAGGGCAAACAAGACTTTGGAGAATGTTCATTTTTGTTTTAGTTTAATTGCATTTCTTACTTAGCCTGATTTTCATATTTATCTTTTGTGTCAATGCACTCTAGCTGAGGCAGCCAATCAGAATTCACCCTGTTGTTTGTGCCATACTTTTGTGCATTGCAAACCAAATCACAGTATTATTTATTGACTTTCTGCTGCTTGGCTGCCTACGTGTAAGAGATGGTTGAACTACTTCAGACAAAAGGGCCACATTCCTCCAATATCCCCTAATCAAGCCTTTTATTTATTTTGACATTTGAAAATGCTCAACTTTTTTCAAGTAAGTTTTTCATTGCCACATGCTTCTGCACATACAGATTCCACTGATATCAGAAACAGAAGATCCAAAACACCATGAGATGATTTGCATGCCTTAACTATGAGCAAGAAGTATGGCAATCTTGTGAGAGGACTACATTCAAGGGTTTTTTTTCAGCTAAGTTTTACAGATCCATGATGTTCAGCTAGTTTGAATAAGATTTATAAGCATCCAAACTTTTATGTTCCCATTCAAACCAAGCTAATCTTCTAAATCTTCTGAAATTTCACTGTTTTGCTTCTTTTCTCCTTTTACATTCTCATCCCAGACAGTGCACTTTTCTTTTGATAAGCAGCATTCAAACCAAGATAAAATATGCTTATTATCAATTCCAGAAGCCACATATATTCTTTATAGCACATTGCTAGATACATATTACCAAGATTCACCAAGACAGTGTGAAGGGTTTCATTTCTATCAAAAAGATAGAATGTGGAATAATGATTCCCTTAAGATTAAACAAAATTACTGGTTCAGAATTCAATGTAATCTGTTATACTTCTACAGGAAAGAATAATTCCTGAATCTCACTCAGGATGAAATCCACCCCAGTGCAGGTAGCCTGCAGAAAACCCTCTGCACCACGTAATCATCCTGTTAGATCAGAACATATACATGATAGTCAAGATTTTCAAAAATAGAAGCGTAACTTTAGGCTCCTGTTTTTGAAAATCTTGGCCATTGTTATTAGCAAACATCTGACATAGACCAGCTTAATATGGCAGCTACAAATACCAAGTGTTTCTTTCCAGAAGTAAAACATATCTAGGAAAATTAACAGTTTTATACCCAGACTTCTGAAAAATTGTACACCTACTGTTAGAGTGGTTGTGATTAGCCCCATAGACCACAAAAATCAATTGGTATTTTCAGGGGACGTGGGGACTCACTAAAAAGCCCCAGAAGGTTTGTTAAAATGAAACACAAAACAAGCTATGTGATTCACTCTGCAAGCATGCTTATTCTTCAAACACAGAAAAGCAGATGCACAGAATTGCAAGCTTTCAAGTAAGACAAGAACACAATAACTGAGTCTACATTCTACTAACAAGTGTAAACCTCAATACAGATATACTTCTGCCAACTTATTTGCTTGGCATGTTACAAAGCTTCAAACAGATCAAACTAAACATGCTAAATTCATACTCATGCACTTGATTGATGCAGGGGATGAGTAAAATTCATTTAAAAATTGACAACATTCTTAATTCATCTGTTCTCTTTTCTATGATTTTTGCTTCCACAGTTTTTCACTATTTTGATTCAAGGAACTGTGACAATCTCCTTCACAAACATGGATTTCAGATAGAAATCTGGCTATGTAAAGGATTTAAGATTATGTTCCTTCGGTCATATTTCAGCCTCTTCTCCCCATTCTGGGCTCCACCTATGACCTTTGTATTTGGGACCAGTCATGTTGGCTAAGTAATGGAATGGTTCTATAGCATCTCTGAATTGTCAATTATAATCCGTTAGTTTTTGTCCTTGTTTGGTTCTAATTCTTTGGTAATAGATCAATCTTGATTTTCCCTGAATCATGGATAATATTGTCCTCAGTCAATAATCTGTCAGTTCTTCTGAAATAGTTTCAACTGCTTTTTTAAATTGAGTGCCTCTTTGTAGACACCCTTGTTATGTATAATGGGTATTATGATTTGATCAAAGACCTCCCTGTGTTCAGTGCAAACTTCAGCATCCTTACAGAGAGACAATCATCTGGCGAGTTGCACCATGTTATTGAGAATTGAGCTGGAAGAATTTTTTTGAACTTTTAAACTTTACCTTTCCCCCTGCCCCCCCAGCTCTAGTTGGGATCCTTTTAAAATACACCAACCAGAAGGCTGATATTTGCAGAAGGAGTTTTTAAACTTCTACAGTGTGCTTTAGTACCATTAGGTGGTGTTATTGCCTCAACAAGGAACAGAGCAACTCTGTGTCAGAAATGTAGTTTGACTGCACCTGGCAAGCTCTCAAACTTTCCATTTCATTTTTGTCATCAGAGGAGATGACAAAGGACCGTATCTAACTGTCCTACATTTCTCTGGATTCTCAGATAGCATTTCAGCAACTTGGACACAATATGGTATTCTGCAATTTTCTGTCCAGATGTAGAATCAGTAGCAATACATAGAAATGCTTTTAGCTGTTATTGGGTCATTTCTGACGTCTGAACAACAAATGTGTGGTCTTTTGATTCTTTAGTTTTTTCCCCGGTGTTTCTTCTGATTCTGTATTTATAGCATCTAGTAGAAGAATTGTGAGTTTAAATCTGTCTGGAATAATATATCCATGGGAAGTGCTTCAATCACTTCTTTTCATTTCTGATTTTGTGCTACATTGAAGATGATGATGTCAGCATAAAAGAAGATTGCAACTTTCATATCAGGTTCCAGTCTTTGCCTTTCAGATGTTTTTGTGACATAATTATCAATTGATCTTTGCCACTCTTTGGAGTGTTGAAGACAAACAGATACTGCTCCTAAATTAAGCTGATGTTGAAGAGCTCCCCGAAAGTTTGGACTTATACTATCAGCATAGCTATGTTTGACTATGACAATGACACCTGCAGTCTTTCACTTGCAAGATCATCAGAAGTCATCAGGGTTCTGCTCTTCTACTTCAATAGCATGAAACTTTGGCAATGGTACATTTGGAAGAAAATTCTTAGCTGTGCTCAGTATTATCTAGGTGCAGCTAGCAGGAGGGAACTGTGAAGGACTTGGTGGCTCACTGCTTTGGCGTCTTGTTCTACACAAGCCCTGGCATTGTTTAAACCAGTCTTGGGGCTGCTCTAAATTATCCAAACTGGATATGGTCCCAAGGAGCCATTTCTTCAGCTTGGACTAGCTAGAGAACAAGAGGGATCTGGCTATGCCCCTAACATGCCAGCTGTTTGCCATCAGGAAAATCTGTTGCCTTTCCAGCCTTTTAGCCTTTTACATTTATAGCTTCCTTTTCAAAGGTTACAGCTTCAATGATTGTACCCTTGTAGCTAGGCAAAAGAACGGTTAATAAAAGTCTCTTTTGCTCCAGTTAATAAATAGGCCATAAAAATGGTGCGATTGATAAGCAGAGCTACCAATGAACTTAAGGGTCATTAAAATCTTATTTTTATTACAGTGTGCCCACTCAATTAATCTGTTATACTTTTCACCAAGGTTAAATTTATCATAACCAAATGTTTGATAAACAGGAAAAATGAAACATGCCAATACACATAAAAGTCCAAGGGATAAAACAAGAATAATGAAACGTGCTGATACCTAAAAGTCCAAGGTTCTAGATAAAAGTGAGCATGCAGTCCCTGTGAAATAAATTGGCCAAGATTGCTTCTTAGCTTACTAGCAGGAGCTAAGGAGGGGACCCCCATCTTCCATGACCATTCACTCTCTCCTACTAGCTAGCCAGAAGGTAACCTTTGCAACGGTGCATAAGATTTAGAATCAGAGGCACTAATTAAAAAAAACAATCCTCAGTGAGTGACCAAAATAAATTAGAGAAAATGTACTTGCTGTTTAAGCATTTTTAATTCACAGCACTAAAGAAGATCTGAAGAAGAGATCTAAAGCTTGTCCCTTTCTCTCTCCAACAGAAGTTAGTCCATATTATCTTTCTCTCTCTCTAAGCCTGCTTTTTGGCTAACTAGGAAGAAGATGTTAAAGGCAAAGGCCATGATTCTCAAAGGTATTTAGGCTCCTAACTTCTGTCGAATGGGAGTTAGGTGCCTAAATACCTTTGAGGATCTGGGCCCTGGAGACCAATTCTTTGGCTCTTATTAGCCAGCCAAGAAGCAGCCTCTGCCAAATTATTCCTTATCATTCAATAGCCATAAGCAGTGCATGCTTGCTTTTATCTAGAACCTTGGACTTTTATGTATTGGCACATTCTTTTTCTTATGTTTACCAAGCAATTGGTTATGCTAAATTTAACCGAGGTGAAAAGGATAACAGATCAATTGAGTGGGTGTAACATACTCAAAATAAGGTTTGGTGACCCGTATATTCACAAGTAGCTTCAGTTTCTGACTCACCTCATATTTATTGCCTATTAATAAATCATGACAGAAGGCTAATATTTACCTGTCCTTTACCAAGCTAGCTGGGTACAATCATGGAAGTTGGATAAGGTTTTTAAATCTAAAAGGGAAAAAATTACAGTCCATATGCAGAATCTCTTTGATTTGTTGTCACAGTTAATAAAATGTTATTTCAAACACCAGTGTCATGCTGGTATTGTACAGAGCATGTACAGGAAACAGTGCAGCAAAAAGATTGGATTGCTTCAAATATCTGCCAATTTTTATTCACAGTACATTGTTATGTATTATGTGTATTGAAGTTGTACCTAGGAGCCACAGTTGTGGACCTGGAGCACATTGTGACAGGTGCTGTACAAATATAGAACAACATGGATCACAAATAGAAATGGATTTTCCAGGGACATACTTGAATTAAATGCTTTGCTACACTAACTAGCTACAGAAGAATCCAGTAGCAGCATGCAACCACAGAATTTGCAAGTGTCTGTTTTTCTTGTGAAAGAGAATTCTTTCGAATAAGAACCCTACTGGGAAAAGTTCCATAGAATTTAATAGGGGTGAAACAACAGGTTTCTATATATTTAATAAGATATAGCAATAATTCTAAGAAATAGTAGAATTTAATAGATAATTATGTCCTTTCTATTGGTGTTTTGAAGTAATCTATAAAGTCATATATTAGGTATACAGTTTAATAATGAAATATATAGGATGGTTGAAAAAGTCTATACAAAGTTTTTCACTTACTATTAAATAATATGGGACTTTTCAGAAGGATTCGTGAGAGGTAGGGCATTTTCAGCTGTTTGCTCATGCTCTTATATAACTAAGTATTTTCCATGTCATTCAAATAGTTTAGCTTCTGGTGCCGCACTAGGTCACCTTACTCCCCACCCCACATACACATCCTCTTACTTCCAGCTCAGGGAAGAACAGTTTGTCTTCTGACCTTTGAGATCACCATTATTAACACTGTCCTTGCGTCATCAGGCAGAATGTGCAGACAGCAGTGATGGCAACTCCCTCTGCTCAGTCACTGAGTGCATCAACTCATTGAAGTCAACTCAATGCCTTCACCAGCCCTGAGGAGCCTGAACTCTTCTAGGTTAAGACAGCTTAGTGCTGCGGAGTAACCAAGGTCAGCCAGGTTGCTTAGAGCTTCTAGTGCACTGTGAATAAAACTGCCAAACAACTTCTGCTTTTTTGGCCCTTGATCTGCAAGATCAAGTCAGAATCTGCTTGTAGATGCATGCTCATGAGACAAACACTGCAAGAGACACAGCACCAGGCAGGTTGTATAAGTGTAATGTTAGTATTACAGTGTATTGAATTATAGTGTAATGTTAGTATTACAGTGTAATGTTAGTATTACATTTATTTTGTAATTGTTTATTTAGTTTATTTAGTCCATTCCATAATTCTTCTGTCATTTGAGTAATACATCATTTGTGTGTTGATCTGGCTTCTAGCGTACTATGCGTCACAAGGGGAACTTGCTCCCGCACTAACGTCATGTTAGGAGCATATCTCACAGGTAGAGAAGAGCTTGACTGGGAATAGTTTTAAAATACAAGAAGAAGAATGGGGTGCTGCTCTGTGGCTGGGGCTTCTAGGCCTACTGTAGTATAAAAAATAATACTTAGTTCTTGCAGTTCTTTACACTTTCAAAGCACTATCCAAACAATAATTAATCCTCACAATATCCCTGTGCATTAGGGAAGTACTATACCCCATCTATAAAGATGGGGAATCTGGGGAGGGGGTAGCTAAGGAGATAGAGAGTTCAGAGTGGGGAGAGAGTTCTGGAGGAGTTCCAGAGCTAGGGATGGGAAAAAGCACCTGGTAGATTGGCCATCTCCATGTAGCTCCATATATCAAACCTCAATCATCCTATGATGGCTAGTCTTTTTGTATTTGAACCACTTGCCTATCTCTCCTTAGAAAAATCAGTAGTTATTCCAGAAAAGTGAGTTCTGCTGGTTATTGCTGCTGGTTAGCAGTTGGCAGCTGGGTTTGTGTAACTGTCTTAATATTATGGAAAACTCTAAAGCAGGGGTCGGCAACCTCTGGCACACGGCTCGCCAGGGTAAGCACCCTGGCGAGCCGCGTGCCAGAGGTTGCCGACCCCTGCTCTAAAGGATCATTTTGTCTAATAGTAAGTCAAGTACCCTAAACCCTTTACAACAGCCACATGAAGAATAGCTGATTGGCAATGGATCTCTGCCCCACTGTAACATTCTTTTAATAACTGGCTAGTTTGGATGGGTTTTTGTTGTTTTTCTGTGGGCTGATAGGAGATGAAATAAAAAGGCTGGTGCAGATGGCAGTGCGAGTAAACACAACTGGTCCTATGTCATAAAGTTGTTCTACCATGTTCACTTGGGTACATTTTAAGATGAGAAGACCTTATAAATACAAAGGCTGGCACAATGTCTTACGGGTTGTTGTTTTTCTTCCTGCTAAATGTATCCTAACATCACAAGAAAAAAACCCTAACAAACACAAAAGCAGATGTTTGAACTTATGTAAAAGAAGTTGTATTATCTGGTGTTCTTAAAAATGCTTTGAATCCCAAGGGCGAGCATTCTCTCATAAGAATATAAGAATGGCCACACTGGATCAGACCAGTGGTCCATCTAGCCCATCTATCTTGTCTTCCTAACAGGGCCGGCTCCAGGCACCAGCTGAACAAGCAGGTGCTTGGGGCGGCCTCTCGGGAGAGGGGCGGCACGTCCAGTTATTCGGCGGCAATTCGGCGGAGGGTCCCTCACTCCCGCTCGGAGCAAAGGACCTCCCGCCGAATTGCCGCCGCAGATCGCAATCGCGGCTTTTTTTTTTTTTTTTTTTTTCTGCCTGGGGCAGCAAAAACCCTGGAGCCGGCGCTGCTTCCTAATGTGGCCAATGTCATAGGGAATGAACAGAACAGGGCAGTTACTGAGTGATCCATCCCCTATTATCCAGTCCCAGCATCTGTCAGTCAGAGGCTTAGGGTTCTCAAACTGTGGGTCAGGATTCTCAAACGGGGGGTCAGGACCCAAAGTGGGTCACAACTCCATTTTAATGGGGTCGCCAGGGTTGGTTTAAACTTGCTGGGACCCGGGGCTGAAGCCCGAGCCCCACTGCCCGGGGCCAAAGCCCGAGGGCTTCAGCCCTGGGCGGTGGGGCTCAGGTTACAGGCCCCCTGCCTGGGGCTGAATCCGTTGATGGTGGGGCTCAGGCTTCAGTCCTCCCTCCTGGGTCATGTAGTAATTTTTGTTGTCAGAAGGGGGTCGCGGTGCAATGAAGTGTGAGAACCCCTGATCTAGAGCATGGGGTTGTGTCCCTGACTATCTTGGCTAATGACCATTGATGGACCTATTCTCCATGAACTTGTCTAATTCTTTTTTGAACCCAGTTATAGTATTAGCCTTCACAATATCCCATCAACGAATTCCACTGGTGTGCGTTGTGTGAAGAAGTACTTCCTTTTGCTTGTTTTAAACCTGCTGCCCATTAATTTCATTTGGTGACCTCTGGTTCTTGTGTTATGAGAAGGAGTAAATAACTTTTCCTTATTCGCTTTCTCCGCACCAGTCATTATTTTATAGACCTCTGTCATATCCCCCGTTAGTTGTCTCTTGTCCAAGCTGAACAGTCCCAGTCTTTTTAATCTCACCTCATATGGAAGCAATTCAATACCCCTAGTCATTTTTGTTGGCCTTCTTGCTACCTCTTGCGATTCTAATATATCTTTTTTGAGACGGGGCGACCAGAACTGCATGCAGTTGTCAAGGTGTGGGTGTGCCATGTATTTATATAATGGCATTATGATATTTACTGTGTTATCAATCACTTTCCTAATGGTTCCTAACATTCTGTTAGCTTTTTAGACCGTTGCTGAACATTGAGCAGATATTTTCAGAGAACTAGCCACAATGACTCCAAGATCTTTCTTGAGTGGTAACAGCTAATTTAGACCCCCATAATTTTGCATGTATGGTTGGGATTATGTTTTTTTAATGTGCATTACTTTGCACTTATTAACATTGAATTCCATCTGCCATCCAGTGTTGTGAGATCCCTTTGGGCTCTCATGGCTTCAACTTTTCCAGAACTTTTCTGGAGACATAAATCAAAGTATGTGTTTTGTCAGAGATGAAATTACTTTGCCAGCATGGTCTCCTGAGGTTTACATTAGATTAGAGAGGGAAATTTAGAGCTGTGCAAAATGTTCATTCCTAAACTAGGCAAAACTCATGTAGGTTTGGATTGCCTTACAAACAACACTCAGATCAGATTGGTCAAAAGGTTTAGTAAGATTCATGCACTTTTTAAGCTAATCTGGGATAATTATGATTTTTCATTAGAATTGCACACAATTTGGTTTTGAAGGGGATGGACGTTGCCAGCATTTGACAAACCAAATGAAATTTTGCCGCAAGGATGAGATTTTCCACAAAGTTAAAATGGTATCAACCCATCTGGACTGAGTTCAAAGAAAATATTTACATAAAGCCAAACCTCTGAATCTGCTGAGCTTTTAACAAGCCCTCAGGTGCAGTTTAGAATGCTGTGAAGCCCTGATTCTTTGCAAATGGATTGCAGTTTTCGGGGAAAACATAACTGGGAACGTGGAGATGGAGAAAGGCAGTTGGAAGGGAGTTCTGCAAGACAGGGCAGAATAAAAATGCAGTGAGCCAGGCAGCCTCTGCAATGGATGACACATCTCTCAAGGCTCCAGAACAAATCACCCACAAGCAAAGGGCACCAGGCATTGTCACTTGTCAGCAGGGGCGGCTCTGTGTTTTTTGCCCCCCAAGCACGGCAGTCAGGCGGCCTTCAGCTGGTCACCGGGATTCGGCGACTGGCACGCCGCCCCTCGGCACGCGCTTGCTGCACTGGTGCCACCCCTGCTTGTCAGATATGTGCACGCTTGAGATATCTATTGGTTTGTGAGAGGTGTGATTTTTTTTCCCCCTGGCAATCATGGATTTAGGGATATATTCTCCAGTGGTTCTTAACTGAGCCAAACTCTCACTGAAGTTAATAGAAGGGTTGCTTGATTTACAGACTGTACAACATTGCTGTTGCATACTGTTTTATGGATAACAATGCATTTCAAATAGTTTTTATTAAGTAGTTTGTTTGTGGTGTATCCAGTCACACTTTTAATGTCATTTTGAGTTCAACTTTTACTAATAAAGCTTTACACTTTTTAAAAGTAGAAATAAATTTTGAAAACCATTTAAAATGTGGTAATCCTGCCTAACATAAGGCTTTCAGCCAAAGCAGTGAGTGGGTTGTTTTGTTTGTTTGCTTTCTTGTTTAAATTTGTCATTTTATTGCTCATGAAGGTGATGGGCTGGTAAAACTGAGTAGGGTCGGGTGATCTGTTTTTATCTTCCAGTCCTCTCCCGATTGAAAAATTCTCCCTTTTTATCTGAGAGAGGGAGGCCCTAAGAGAGCCACTTCCAGGGACTGGGGCACAGTCAGAGGGAGCCCGGAGCCAATAAGAGGGCATAGATGCTTCTGTGCCCCCTGTAGGTCTCCAAGAGCCAGGGGGTCTGTGGGCACCTCTATTTCTTCCATGATGGGACAATGCCCCTCTGCCCAAGTACCTTTGTGGTGATTCTTCTCTGATGCAGGTATAGCTGTTTAGAGGAATGAGCTGTCCCTAGTTACTGAGCTTAGGAGCTGGCTTGTTTTGTTTTTTCATTTTGCAGCATTTTCCAACAAATGTTAATGTTCATGCTCTTCATATTAATGTATTGTATAAAATGTCTGAACTCTTTCCCTGTCTGTTGTTGTCTAATCATTGTGCGATTAGAAGTGGATCCACAGATAGGAAAAGAATAGTAATATCCCACTGATCACTGGCCAAGTTTCTGACTAAATGACCATGGCCATAAACTCTGTTGAAATCAGTGGCAGCATAAACAGAGATGTTGTTATTTCATCGCTCTTACCTGATAAGATTTTCATTTTATTCATTTTGTTTAGGCATCTGGACAAAAAAACACCCCCAGTTAGCCACAAACCGTAAGATTGTTAAAGTTATAAATAGATATCTATAAACTGAAACTGCATGGGGAATACCTTTTTAAACTATGTAGTACAACTGCAGGTGATACTGTTCATATAAATATTTTTATGACTCCTACTAAGATACCTGCCTCAGTATCTGTGTCATTGAGTTCTTCAGATTAACAATGCAGTGTGTATGAAAATACCATTTGTTTATAGTTTCAACTCAGCTCCATAAAAAATTCCAGGTTTGAGACTTCCATATGATTTTATATTGCATATTTCACACAGAGCTCTACATTACTCGTGGTGTGTGGTGAGGTTATCATTACAATATCTGGGGTTTGCTCTTTCTGCATAGCTTAGCTACTTTAGACCCCGTATAATGTTTCATATTATTAGTTAATACTGTGTTCAACAAGGGAAAAATCAATAACAGATTTTAAAAATGTGTTCATTGACTTTTCTTCTTAACATAGCTCACTGTATTCCTTTTCTTCTAGGCTGTGCTGAGTCCTCTCATAGCCATTGCATTGAAAATATCTCAGATCCATGAGAGGACAGGGCGGAAGGGACCCACTGTCATCACCTGAATCTACAAAGGATCATTAACCCAGGGCCAAAAGAGAGAGGGCAAGGAAGAGAGATGACCTGGCTAAAACATGTTAGCTGTTTGTGCCTTGTAAGGCTTTAAAAGTTTTTTGGGGGTGGGGGTGGGAAGAAAAATTCAGTATAATGTTGATCATATTCAGTTGCATTAATCGCCAAAGACAATAGTGTACTGACTTCTGTGTTATAGTGACAATATCTTTTTGTCCAAAAAAAAAAAATAACCAAAGAAAAAGCCCTCAACCCTTGAACATTGCAAAATGCCAGTGTGACAGAAAGGGCTGACCTTTGTATTTTCTTTACCCTTCGAGTGTTATGATAAAGTAAGAAGAATTTTGGACTTGGGAAGAAGGGGGAAATGGACTACAATGCAACCATGTGTTTTGGTGAATACAGTTTGTGGTTCTTGTCAGCTTCTTGTTGGTTTAGAAAGAAATCATCAGCGTGTCTGAGGTACAGGGGCAGTATATTAGTTTTTGCAAAGGGTGCATTTGCATACTCCATTTGTTCCTTTCCCATCTACACCCTTAGCCAGCTCGCAGATCCACAGCAGCAGTAGAACTGTGCACACACACTTGCACACACTCCCAATGAAAGATGCCAGTGCTTCCTTTTTTTCGGTTTAGAAGTGTAGCAGTGTGACTCATGTCTCTCTCTAGGTTTCCCTGAACTTGCCTCTTCCTTTATTTTAAAGGAGAGTAATTATTTTTATTGAAGCCAAAATATGATTAATGTTTTAGTCACGGGGGCATCAGTTGCCTTTTGCAATATCCCTCATGTTCATAAGCATATCTTGCTGGTGCTTACTGGGCTTGGAGGGTAACTGTTGCAAGTTCAGCATATTTTCCATAAATGCGTTATCATAGAAAGATTTTAAAGATTTTAAAATCTCTCTCTTCAGATACATGCCTATGTTCCACTTGTCAGGAATGGATGTAATACAGAAGAGGGAATGAATGAAATGAAATACTTGACTGATTCACTAGTTGGGCTCAGAGTCTATTAGATTCTTTAAAGTAGAGATCATAGGATAAAGAGCCGGGGAGTAGAAAGGACTTGACATGAATCAGAGAAGCATATGTACACTTGTGGGTTTTTTTGCTTGTGAAATGCTGCTGCAGCTCTAGCTATGGTTCATTGCTTTGTTCTGAACAAGAACACAAACACTTTGTGCATGTGACTTGTTTGAATGTTTTGCTTCCTTGGGAACAGCGTGTGGTCACTTGTCATATCATTTGTCAAGTTGGCTTTGTGCAATTTGACACCTTGCAGCATGTACTATTCATATTGCAACCCATCAAGATTTCAGTGCAATTTAGATAATATTGCAGTGAAGGAAATTGCTTTGGTTTCTTTTGACACTTCTGTCACAAATTGCTATGACATTTAGTATCTAATAAAGTGGATTGCTATATTTCTGTCTTAATACCTAATTGTTGACAAAACACACTGCGCTTTCATCCATTCTAATAAAACTGCCTTTAATAGAATTACATTATCTACTTAATTGATTCTAAATAAATAAGACACTGATGTTTCCACACAATATCTTAGTACAGTATTATTTAATATTTGTATAAGTCAAGAGATTCCAGGATTGAATTCATTTTATAAAGGATTGTGGAAGGCATCAGAAGGTTCCTGCATCTTCACCACAATTTGGTTGTCCAAATTTAAATGTACTCTTTTTTAAAGAGGGCATGTTCATCTAGACCTAACCTACAGTGCTTCATATAGGGCAAACTCGTTCACTGTTGTTTTAGATCATTCAGACTCGTGTACCTGTGCAGATTTGGCCTAGACTGTGAGAGAAATTTCCCTTCAAAATGCTGAACCACTCAGCTCGTCATATTTTGGCAAATCCTACTGAAAATGAGCCAACCAAGAATTTGAAAAGTTCAATCTTTGACCTGATCACCTGGCAGAGGTGAGTTTGAATACCAATTTAGGTTTCCCATTGTCTTAGCCTCTGGAGATTGGGATTGCTGAAAACATGATGTACTGTACCCACCCGTTATGAAAGAGACAGGGGAAAGCCTCATGCTAAACTGCCACTGACCATATCCAGAAAATACTCCAGCCAGACTTCTCCGTTCTAGGAAAGGCGTGACAGCATTAGCCACAGTAGGTGGCAGTCAGGATTTAGGAAAAAATGAAGCAGAATTGGAAAGTTCTCAAAGGGTAAATACTGGGTCTCATTTTGCATTGTGTTATACTAGTAATTGAGTTGCACTGATGTAAAACTGGGGTAATTCACTTGAGAATAGGATGATCTCTGTGTGTGATTTGAATAGTTATCTTGTAAAACTGTTACCATCCTCAACACAAAACCTACTCCCTAGTCCTTTGTAATACTGATTGATGAGAATGATAAAACTGATTATTAATACGATTGATATTGTCCATCCAAAAAATTGTCATGTGCAAGACGACGAGTAAAACTTTGTAAGGCTGACTCACGATGTGTATATCTCTGTATCTGATTTGTTCAGGGAAGGACTGTGACCACAGTCTCATTAATCATGCACTTAATGTACAGAGATGTTTTACTTGCAAATAGTTGAGAGCTAAATGGTTAGAAGCTAATGTCAGGGGAAATGTCCACCACCTCTAACAAGGATGGTGTTACTCTTTGCAGGGCTGCTAGAGTGAGTGGCTTGACTAAAAAAAGGCCTGTCCCCCCCTCTATTCCCACTGCTGGGTTAAGCGGTTAGGCTGGTCCATGGGTTGCAGCCTCTACACTGTAATTGCAGTTTGGAAATAATTGTACTAGTATTTATTTGGACAATCTTTCTGTTTCCCGAACAGTTGGGTTTGTCATACAAACAGCATGTAGTTTAAGAGCACACTCCCAGCCTGCAAGGGTGAAAAGGTGAGTGGGAGAGAGAGCTATTGTGAAAGAGAAACTCCGAGAGAATAAGGGGGAGTGGGCAGCAAGGTACCAAGGGGTCTTTGCAGAGGGGTGACCAGGACAGAGGGATGGGGTCCCAGAAACAAAGAGATGGAGGCCAGAGGAAAAAGAATGGGGGAGACTTGGGGAAGAAATGAGTTTGTGGACCCAGCTGGAAAGAGAGAGGGAAAGGTTCAAGGAAGGGAGGATAGATGGGGAAGAGACAAAAAGAAGTGGAAACTAAAACAGCTAGCAAGTAGACCATGCAAAAATAATGTGGGAGATGGAAGAAGAAAGACAGAAAGGAGTAAAAACATGGAAGGGTAGAAAGAACAAGAACTATTAACTTGTGTGCAATAGCAGGGAAAAGGCCAACTAGTAAAAATGTGTCATGTTCAATTATATCAAACTGTGTATAATTATATTATTTAAGTGCCATCTATTTGTTGACATCACACATTAGTAACCTCCCTTCACTTATTGAAGATAAATAACAGGCTTAAACCTTTTTTTAAAATCATGAACTAGTGGCTTATGGCATAAAATATTTAACAATGTACATAAGGCACAAAAGCTGGCAAAGATGTTTCATTTTAAAGAATACTCAGTGCTAACATGGTGGTGGCAGACCAGCCCTGCATGGATCAGTCCTAGGCTTGAGAGTGCAGAGGTGAGGAATACTCCACCCATTCCCCCAACTTTTATTCTTCAGCCATAGCTGAGGAGCTGGCCCCGTATGTCCCATGCATTGCACATTACTGCACTGAAATGTCAAAAGATTTCCCTTTCAGAAAAATGCTTGGCCTCACGCCTAGGAACTACGCATCTCACCACTGAGGATAGTGATAGGACGGGAATAGTTATAGCATTATTGTTCAAGAGGCATGGGCAGAAAAGGCCTATTCCATTCTGAACCCTTGTTTTGAGGTGTTCATATCTTTATGAATAAAGAAAATCCCTTTTAATCCAAAACTTCTTATGGCTGGTCATGCCAAAGGTGAATTTGTTTTGGAAAGTTTGAGCAAAATTAATTCAGCCATTTAACACCTTTCTGCTTTTAAAAGGATTGTTGTGTCACCCACATCATTTCCATTCAGCTCCTAACTAAGCAGTGAAAGTATATACATGAAAAACAGATTGAGTCAAGCAAAATAGTCCCTCTTAACCTGAACTTGTCTTGCATTCCAGTGAGCCCTCCTTCCCTCCACACCTTAACCCCTGTTGCTGTCTGAAGATGCAGTGAGCAGTCCATTTGTCCTTGAAAGGCTCTGGAGCCGTTAAAAGCCTACAATAGAATCACAGGTCTGGAAGGGACCTTGAGAGGTCATCTAGTCCAGTCCCCTGCACTCATGGCAGGACTAAGTATTATCTAGACCATTCCTGACAGGTGTCTGTCTAACCTGCTCTTAAAAATCCCCAATGATGGAGATTGCACAACCTCCCTAGGGAATTTATTCCAGTGCTTAACTACCCTGACAGTTAGGAAGTTTTTCCTAATGTCCAACTTAAACCTCCCTTACTGCACTTTAAGCCCATTTCTTGTCCTATCCTCAGAGGTTAAGAAGAACAAATTTTCTCCCTCCTCCTTGTAACAACCTTTTATGTATTGAAAATTATCATGTCCCCTCTCAGTCTTTTCTTCTGCAGACTAAACAAACTCAATTTTTTCAGTCTTCTCTCATAGGTCATGTTTTCTAGACCTTTAATCATTTTTGTTGCTCTTCTCTAGCCCAGTCCCCTGCACACAATACTTGCAATGGACTGAGGTTGGTGGGGCCACAGAAAGGCTGCCAAAATTCTTAAGCCCTTTTTGGATTTCCCCTGAAATGTTAGGGAACAATTCAGAATCTTAGTTCTTGCCCAAAACTGCCCAAGAAACAGAGCCATAAAGCAGATGCAAGGAAAATGTCCTCTGCCTCATTACCAGTCTGCTCTGTGGGTCAGTCAGAACTGGTGGCCAGCTGGCATGTCCTCCCCACCCTGTGGGGCTGTGGACCCCAAGTTTGGCTCTCTCAAAGAAGCCACCGTTTATCTGAAGCCTTGTTCACATGGAGTTTCATCTGCCTATCAAACTCTAGATCAGTGGTTTTCAACCTGTAGTCCGTGGACCCCTGGGGGGGTCTACAGACTATGTCTAAGATTTCCAAAGGGGTCCACACCTCCATTTGAATTTTTTTCTGGGTTTGCAAATGAAAAAAAAAAGGTTGAAAACCACTGTCCTAGATAAAGGGGTTATTGCTGTATTCAGATAAAAGAGAACTTAGAATTCAGGCCTGTGTTAGCTGGGCACTTTGAACCAGGAACATATTCATAGATATGTACCTTCCAGCATTCTAACCAGCCACTTTATGATCCAATGGGGTGTGTGTGGGGGGGAGGGGTTCTACATAAAAATGGTGCAATTCTTCAGGAGCTACAGCAGAAGTGAGTCAATAATTAAATTACAGTGTGCCATTCTGAAAAGTGACACTGAAAATGGCATTCTGGGCTTCCATGTTTGTTTTTCACTGATTTCCAGATCAAATGTGCTCAGTTCAAAAGTAAAAAAAAAGGGAGGGGGGTCAAATCCTGACCCATTGAAGTCAGTAACAATACTCCTATTGACTTCAATGGAACCAGGATTTTACTCCGGCAGTTTTTCTAACTGCCAGCCCTGCATGCTCAACCTAGGGCTGAGAATCAAGCTTGAATCCTGCCTCACATTTAATGAATGTCTTCCCTCAGCAACACATATACAACCCCATTGTTGTCAGCGTCCTGCAGCATGAACATGACTAAAAAGCAGTAAAAACATATCTTTGTCACTAAAGCCAGCTGTTCCGATTCTGAATACATTCAGGAAGCAGGTGTCTTGAGTAAAAAGGTGTCATTTACCATGGTCACTTCTCAGAGGAAACCCTCCCTTTAACTGCTTTTGAAATAACATGTAAAGGTTCCCATTTCTCCTGATTTTTATTCTCCCCCACTTTAGAATGTGCAGCTTTTTAATCATTTAAAAAATCTTTTTACGTGGATCCAGTTTATCTATCTCCATCTCTCCAATTATAGAGTTTTTATCCTGTTGTTTTCTTTTGAATGTGTTTATTCTTTCTCTCCATTGTTTTTCCTTTTTTTCTGTCCTTTAACTCTACCTCTTTTAATGTGTCATTTCCTGTATAATTATTTCCATTTTTAACCTTATGTTCTCCTCTTCCCTCTCCCCTTTTTCTGGGCACACTGTCTACCCCTCCTACTACTTCTACCCCCGAAGGAAAACATGTCTCACCTCCCACTTCTTTGTCATTCTCCTCAGTCGCATCCTCTATTTCCCTTCTTCTCCCACCAAGGGAAAGGCTATATTTCAAATCAGAATATAATCCTCGAGGAGGAAGAACTGATTTATTTTGCAGTTGATTTTCTCCATGTTTTAAGTTTCTACAATGATTTGTATCCAGGCTACTCTTGCTTCTTCTGATATGTGAGCGTAAAGAAAGATTGCTAAAGCATCTCATCCTGTTTATGTTGTCGTCATAAAGGGCAAAACTCCAGTTGAACTCAGTGGTGCAGGTTCAGGGCCAAATAGAGCCTTGCTTCTTTGGCACTGAGTTTGTGAACAGTGCAATGGAAGCAGCTAACCTTATAGCTATGAAGACAATGCCTAAAGAAATCTCTCGCAGAAGGCTTTTTTCTGCAAACAATCTGTGTTATTCTTTCAGGAGCTGTGCTATGAAACTGGGGTCGCCTCATTAGTGTGCAGCAATGACTGAGCTCAGATTGGGTGTTGTATATCCATCTGGAAGGACGGAAACCTCATTTCTAATTCAGACTTGGTTTCAAAAAATTTATTGAAATAAACAGATGAATTCAATGCAATATTAAAGTATCAGCTATTAACACAAAGTAAAGCAGTTATCTTCAAACACTCATGGTAGAAAAATACTCAACTGTTACAAACAACAGAACACAAAACCCCAACTATTAGCTAATGAATTAATAGGTCTTCCAGATCAGCAAATATTAATGGAAAAACAGATGGGGACTTGCACCAAAAGATGAGATGCGAGAAAGATATTTAAATTAATAAATAGAGGAGCATTAAGCAGCAACATTAACATTTTCCTTCCAGTGTAAAAAATAATGGCTTCTGTACATTGGTAGCCAGTGTATCAAGGTACAGTACAGTCATTTGTATCTCAAGGGCGTTTTTGCTCAAGATCTTGATGTGCTGACGTGAGCAGAAAATGAAATACTGGCTATGAAAAGGAAATTAGCCAGTTGGATATTTGGTATGAAAAAATCTTTCATAAACAGAACATCTAGAGATATTGAACAGAGTACAATGAATGTATTTGGTACTGACTTTTTTGTGTGGGCATAGTGAAATATTGAAACGTGAAAACAAGCTGCTCTGATGTTGGCTTGAGCCAACAATTATGGGTTATACTTAATATCATTAGCAAACTCTTTAAAGGTCAGAGAATGCTGTTCTTGTTTTAAAATACTGGGAACCTCCTCAAACAACCTCTGTAATGCCACATGAATGGATTGTGGTCAATGCTGTCCCCAGGCAACTGTTGCACCCGTTAGTATAATACAGTAGTAGTATATAGCACTGTCCCATGTCTTTTCCAACACCACTTTGCACATTCAGTGTCTTCATCACTGACTTTGTCTCGGCATAACTGATGTGCTTTGGTCCCTCTAAAGTCCCTTCACAGTTCGTATTATTAGCAACTGACTCCTGGCATGGGTGCATGACAAGTGCCTGAGACTCCTTCTGTATTTGAGTCATGCTCGGCTGTTGGCTGCTGCTGCTGCACAGACATTTCGTATGATGGTGGTTGTTCCTCCTGAAAGCTGGTTTCATCTATGAATTCCATGCTGCTTTCAGTATACAGTGGCGGAGGGATGTTGTAGATCTCTTCCCCTCTTGCTGAAAGGGAGAGTGGTATTGGGAAAGTCTGCTTTCCTGGATCAGTGCTATCTTCATAACACGGGGGGTAGAAATCAGGCCTGAAAAATAATCACACCAAAAAGATTCACTATTAGAAGAGATTTATATGAGCTGGGCCTGGTTAGATATGTTTGCTTTTGTCACCTTGTCACAGTTTATCTGAGGGTTAAAATATAAACTGAAATCATGAAATCTGGCTAAGAAGGAATAGATCAGCTGGAAACATATGAAACAGATCTGCTGATCTAGCATTCTGTGACTTTCTCTAAAGTGTGCCATTAAAATTATTTTAAATATCAGCCTCAGCCTCAAAAGTGAATTTAATTGACAAGGTTTCCTGACTGTCATGCAAATATTACCCACCGATTGTCTATAGTGCAGCAGCTGCCCTAAAGGGCACTCGGATTTGAAAAGGGAGTATATTTCCTGCCAAAGTTGATTGCATGGTGATTATTTTCCGCTCTCCACAAATTTTTAAGTGCTATCCATATTGTTCTGGTTATCTAACCAGGGTTTGTGATGCTATGTATTTATAGAGCTGTTACAGCACCTATTGTCAGTGTTTATGGTGGTGTTACCACAACAGACAACAAGAGTCATTTGTATCCAAAGACCCTGTTACAAACTTTGCTAGGCCTAGGGCCAACCAGTTTAAGAAACTGTCTATTGGAAAGCATCAGACTTCACTCAGAAATAGCAGGGATATTTACACAGATACCTCAAGCATAGATCTTATAGGGAATTGTGAATCATTCCAGTGTTTTGACCTCCCTGGAAAGACTGTGCTAAGGAGCAATACCAAAACACTGGCACAGCCACTGTTGTCTATTGCGGTGATACAACTGGGCAGCTGTGCTCCTGGAGTAATTCCACTGCAGCCAATGGAGTTGTGCCTGTTTTCCCCAGGAATTTGTCCCAGTCTGTGTAATCACTAAGAATAGTTTTTCAGGACTATATCCTGTACATTGATTGTATCACCTAAACTGCTGCTGTTACTGTCTTAACTGCAATCCACTGCATATGAAATGTTCAGGATCCTGTTCTGTGCCCATACAAATAGAATAAAAAGTCTTCTACGAGCTGCAGGTTACTTTTCTTTGATATAATGCTATGTCATTTATTTCCCTTGAGGATACATTTACAAAATGCAACACCCAGTTTGCCCACACATGCATTGCAATACATACCTGTCTATGGTGTTGATGTGCGTTTCTCTATGGCTGGGATTTCTCTGGAAAATATAGAACAGGTTTTTGTTTTTTCTGACTTCATGGTACGTGCTCCAGAAAATCCCAGTCACAAGGAGTAAGAACCCCAAAGGTAACAGAGAATAAGCAACGGGCAGATTATTCCCACATCTGCACAAAGAGGAGCCTGTGGAAATGCAAAAGGCTCCCATGCAAATAATTGAAAAGCCAGTTAAGAGCACAAAGATACGAAAGAGAAAGAAAAACTTTTTTGGCATCTTCATGGTTAAACACAGCATCTAGTTCTTTCTCTCTCACGCTCACACTTCCTCTCTCCGCTATGCTTCCTATCCGCATTCGTCAAGGTTTTATGCACTCCAGGATCAACTGGCCTTTGGACAATTAAGAGAAGCAGGCAGTTATACGATACTCATTAACTCATCGAAGTCACCATAATATCTTTAGGGATTAATTTATAATTATAAGGCTGCTTTAAGAGGAGGGAAAAATTCTTCCTGTGTCATTTCTTTGCCAGTGTAAGCTTTGAAAACCATTGTTGCATACTGTGCTTCTCAATGAGTTAAACATTAGGGTTTGGGTTTGAATAGAAACCACCAACCTTGCCAGCTTTGGGGCAATGCTTTCTAGCACTGAAGGTTTCTTTAAAAAAAAACAAAAAACCTCCATTGTTCCTAATTCTCTGTTAAAAGCTCGAAGAAAAAATGTGTGTCCACTGATTATGAATTCTTTCTTTTACTCTTTCCAACTGAATGTTAAATGACTGTGGCATTTCTTATAGCTCACTTCTAGTTTCCACACCAGGAACATCAATGATCAATAAAAATTACACAAATTCTACAAAACAGTCTAAGGGCGGTGTAAGTTTGGTTCTTCTCCTCTTCCCCCAATTCAGCTCCATGTTGATTATTTTTTCTTTACTCTGTCTTCTTTCTTCCAGCACCAGCTATTGACTTAGGAGCCTATTTTTAAAGGTATTTAGGTGCATAAAGATGCAGATAGGTACCTCGTGGGATTTTCAAAAGCTCCTAGGCCCCTAACACCCACTGAAATCATCCAGGTGCTTTAGAAAATGCCAGTGGGCACCTATCTGCATATTTAGGCCCCCAAAACTGTTGAAAATGTGGCTCATTGTCCCTGTCCCTACGAGCATACCGGCTAATATTTAACATGGCAAAACAAACTCCATAATCAGAACTCCATTTGTTTAATAATGCCACTTTGTCTTTCAGTGGGGAGGAGAATTAACCATACCGTACCAAGAAATGTAGTCAACTCTTTCCCGCTTAGTGTCTTTAATCAAAACTGGATGTCATTCTAAAAGATAGGCTTTAGTTCAGCCACCGTTGGGCTCAGTGCAGGAATTAGTGGGTGTAATTCTATGGCCTGTCACACTAGATGATCATATGGATCCCTTCTGGCCTAAAGTCTATGAGAGTGATTCTTCCATTACAGCCCCTGTACGCCGCTCCCATGGTATATAGGGGTCATAAAAGCCTCACAAGTCCTGGCACAGGGGCCATGCCCAGTGGGGAGAAATGGGCATATTGGATAGAGGAGGGGCCATAGCACATGCCACTGTGGCCATTCTGCACACCTCCATGGGCTGCCCAAGTAGGGTGACAAATTACAGTAGCTCTTGTGGCTTCCTAAATTACTCTGTTTTTTTTTGCCATCTGACCAGCCCAGGACCCCAAAGGCACAAAGGTCACCTTTGCCTCACCCCTTCCTGGAGGCACAGCACACACTCTCACTCTGTGACTCTATTCATGTATTGTTTAGTGGTTTAATTATGATTGTTTATTAGCATTGTATTTTACCTGTGTGGGCACCACCTCAAACACTTTGCTAGGGGTTCTTGATAAATAATATGCTTATTTGTTTATTTTGTCACAAAGTTGCCATACATTCTGGTGAAAAATGTACTTTTCAGCCCTCTTCCGCTGTATCAGTGCATCTACTCAATGGAACCAGACCCAAAACAAGTTAGTGCGGCAGATTTTTCTACCAACTGTGAGAAGATCTTTTGAAGTTGGTCACCTTTTCATTTTCTGTGATACCAAAGGGACCATACAGCAAACGTTGGCAAAAGCCTGTCTTAACAGAGCAAAGCATTCACATAAAGAGCTGTTGGGGCCAGTTTTTACTGCAAAGTTAACTCATGTTATAACGCGAATCTTCCTGTTAACTCAACCCCCATCCACACACAAAAACCCCACACTCAAGTGCGGTGGCGCTATTAACTCAAGTTGGTTGGCACAATTGGCCGGCTAACATGACCACTCAGTAATGTGAATGCAGGCTAGTGTCACTGGAGTGCTGCCAGTCCTCCAATGCCTTCCTACAATTCCCCATAGTCATATTTTCTTGCTCTCTTCCTATTCCGTCCATCTAGCCTGGACATCACCTTCACTGCCCATAGAAGAAACAAAGTAATAATTGTACAGCAAACCTCCTCAGTCACAGAACCAACAACTGACTTGCCAAAACCAAACTGATCAGTAACAATCTGGGGTGGCCAGATTCCAGATAGCAATAGCAACCTGTTTTGGAACTGTTATGGCCCCCTCTCACCTGTGTGTCCTGGTGCTGAAGAGCCTGACACTTCTCCAGGAATGTGGTCTTGCTTGCACAGAAGTTCTGCGTCCACTGCTAGTCATCCCAGGTCTGCATGACAATGCAGTTCCACTATTCTGAGCTTGTGGTCCTGCTCCAGAACTGCCAGTCATTATAAGGGGGGCTTCATCACTCACTAAAAATTTCACCCAATAAAAACTTCTCCAGTTCTGCATGCAGCTTATGTGCTCTTCTTAACAAAGCATACCACCTCTTTCCCATGATGTCAAGCCACTGCTGAAATGCCTGCCACTGCATCTCGCACCCTGTATCTTCCTCCTGTTGCCAGAATGAGAGTTGCAGTGGAGCCCACGTTTGGTATAGGTTCCTCCAAGTTGGATCCTCACCCTGCTAGCAGTTGGGAAAAACTTGTGGAACTGATGCCAAACTAGAACTGATTCAGTTGCGGTGTCAGGCTAACACCAGTTTCGCCCATGTGCACAGACAGGACAGACAAGTGCTCCCACATTACGCTGCAAAAAATTCCTAGCATGGCTCAGTTTACTGCAATGCTAAGAACGATGGGATGTGCCCACAGCAGACAGCACAAGTGAGTAGAGTGGCAGTGCGGATACAGGGCATTAAAGCAACTCAAGTATTATTCTGCCATGTGACTGCTCTCACTCAAGCTAGGCAAATAGAGAAATAATTCAAGTGTAGATCACTCAAGCTAACTTTCCAGTAAAGATACACTGTGTTTTTCACACATTTTAATAAACATTTTAGCAAAATTTACAACGTAGAATAAAACAAATACATAAGCAGTGTTCTTACTTGTTAATTGTTGATATAAGGATCTTAGCACAGGAATCTGAGTTATTTCCTGTGAAATAAAAATAAATTACCTTGAAATTTGAACTCAGAATTCTGCCTATCTGAAGGGAATGACATGTTATTTTTCCCACCTTTTTGATAAGAGTGAACATTGTTCCTCTGAATGTTGCTTACATGTTTCTTGTAGTGTTCAGTTAGGTATTTGCCTTAGTGTAGTTGAAAGGTTTATAGTGGAACTTGCTCATAATGAACTCAGTTGCAGTGAAATTCTGCCTATAAGGAAGTGGAGTGAATTTCCTGAATGTGCATTTCAATATCCTTACATTGGCTTATAGTGACGGTTCAGTCTGCTTGAAAATTCATTTGCTAGTTCCAATCAACTCCAGTTAATATCCTTGGATTGCAGCAATTATCGCCTACCAGAAAGGTGTTAAATGATTCTTCCAAAGAGACTATCACCTCCCCTTCTTCAGCGGAGCAAAGGAAGAGATGAAGAGAAGTTGCCGCTATACCACGGCAGAAGAAACCCGGAATCCTTGTCTTCCTGCAATTGCACCCAGCTGAGTGTGAAAAGGAGACAGTCTTGCTACTGCTACTTTCCAGTGGAGTGAAGATGTGGCCACCTAGCCTCTCACAGAGAGTTGCCAGTGTCCCCGGCAACTGCACTTAGTAGGTGAAGGGGGACAGGTGGTCTCTTATTAGGTGGGCCCTCTCCTGCCCTAGTGAAAGTCTGTTTATAACAGGTGGGGCAAAGCCAAGCTCACTAATAGAGGTTTTCACTGTATATAAGGGGTAATGTAAATAATATCACAAAAATAACATGTCATCTCCTGCATCCCTTATCGTATGCAGTAAAATTGAATTCATTGCTCTGATTAGGTGTGGTTTTAATCAGTTCTAGGTACTAAGTGTCCTGGCAGCAGATTTCAATCAGCTTTGGGTAGTGTCCCGGTATTATGGCCCAGATTTTTAAATTTTCAATAGGACTTTGGCTCCTACGTGCCTAAGCCACTTTCGAAAATGGGCCTTGGCCGTCTACGTCACTTTGGCCTTGCAAGGCCGAGCAGTGCAACACCTAAATACCTTGCAAAATCTGGGCCTTCGTGTCCTGGCGTCAGGCCATGCTACACCAATGAGAGCACTGTGGTGGAATGTTCTGCCCTGTTGCTCAGTATCCTATTGGTGGTATAGAGAGGAGACTCTATTTTGAATGTATTTGTATGGCAATGCCACCTGGGAGCACCAGTCAAGGAACAGGACCCATTTGTACTTGGCACTGTACAGATAGCCAGTAAAAGGGTAGTTTCTCCTCCCCCTCACCCCAGCTCACAGTCTAGGTTATCACAAGACACAGCAGGTGGAAGAGACAGAGAGGTGAAGATGAGGAAATGTTAAAGCAAGCAAGTTCTCAAACAATAAGCAGGTAGTCTCGGCTCATTTACTACCTCATCATTTTCATCTGGCAGTACTTCATTGGCATCATGGCAGAGGTGAGTCTTAAGGTGGATAAGGTAGTGGCTTTACCAGAATTTTCCAGGGAGTTTTCCCAGACCAATAAGGGGATGTTTGGAAACATTGCAGAGGCATTTCAGGGAGCTGAGGACTGGTGGTTGGTGAATGGTGCCGACAGCAGAAGAGTGAAAGTGGGGATTAGTGTTGCAGTAAAATAGTAGATCAGCTAAGTAGGACAGAGCTAAATTGTGAAGGGCCTCAAAGGCTTAGAAACCACTGTTTGTCTCATTTGTGTCTAGACCAATAGTTATACAAGCAGGGCCGGCTCCAGGCACCAGCTGAACAAGCAGGTGCTTGGGGCGGCCACTCGGNATAGTTCTAGGAACATGTCTACATAGAGGACTAGATTCACAAGGGGAACATAGATGTTGCATTGTTCTGTGTTGCAACACCTAACTTTTGGGTGCGCTACTGTGTAGTGCAATTTGCAGCCCCGAGTTAGGTGACGAGGCTCCTTAGACAATGCACAGGAAGAGCTAGGTGCCTGAAAATGGGATTCCAAGAAGTCAGCAAAATGAGCTGAGAGCCATCTTAACTGGCCAGTAGGAAATGTTGAGAAGAGGGATGAGGCATAAGCTCCGTCCCTCTCCGGCAGCTAGATGCCTAATTCTGGGCTGGAGGGAATCCTCTCTTGGAGCTAGGTGCCTAATGCAGGTCACTCCTTTCTTGTGAAAAACCAAGGTGGAGGAGGCAGTGGTGATGCTTCCCTAATAGCTTAGGAGTTGGGGTACTCCTGTGGGAGGTCCATGTTCAAATCCCCACTCTGCCTGTTTAAAAGGAGAGATGTGACACCAGGTCTACCAGCACCTAGGTGAGTGCCTTAACTTCTGGAGCATTGGGTATTGCAGTGTGTGTGTGTCTCAAGCTCTACTCTTGAATATGTTCCACTTTGCACAAATAATTAAATTTTCATTAAGCCAGAGAGGAAAAGCAAGCATGACCCTACAGCCAAGTGATTAGTGCCACTCACATGGGACAGGGGAGACCTGCATTCACATCCCTACTGCAGAGCAGGGATTTGAACCTGGGTCTCTACCTGCCAGGTGAGTGCTCTAACCAATAGGCTGTTGGTAGGGGGAGGGGGGCGTATTTTCAGACCATACCTACTAGATTGGACAAGATGGGGAGGAATGCCTAGTTTATGAATCCCACTGGGGCATAGGTGTGTACCAGTGCATGGAACAGCTCTGCAGTGTCAGGGCTTAGAGGTTTTTGTGCATGCCCACAAACAGAAACTTTACCTGTGGAAATGTAGGTGTCTACAGGTGTCCGATTCCTCCTTTGAATCTAGCCCCCATAGCTGCATTGGGCATCTCTTGGGCCCCATAAATAGTTTCCTGGCTGCACTGGGGGGCACAATGAGGTGTCTTGAGAGCCAAATGGCACCATAAAATGTGTCTCCTTCCCTCTCTCTGTAACTGCTTGATGAGGCTCATGTTGAAAAATCTCCACCGTTTTATTGCTGACAAACACAAGCAACAAGAATTTCCTCACCATGGAGCAATTGCTCCATCAAGGAAGAGCAAAGGTGAGGTTTGCACACATCTGTTTTGTATTTTAAGCTGTATGTAAATGCATATTTGTTGTGGCTTCTGGGATCCTGGAAGGTTGCTAACTTGGCCTTTGGTATAGCAAAAGTTGAGCATGCCTAGGCTAGTTAGACCAGTTCTGACACAGGACAAGTGGTGATCTGTGCATCAAAGGGGTATGCCACCCTGTATTATGGCTGCAGATACAGTCAGCAGACTGACTAGCTGACACCCTGAGGATGAGAGTGGAGATCAGTGAGACAATCAGGAGCTTCAAAAAACCATAATGGGGCTGTCCTAAACTGTGTAACTGTAGGTGTACCTGGCACAGTAACCATGTGACATTCAGGACTGGAAAATGCTACTACTGTCCTATTAACCTACATTGTTACATGCAATCTAATAATCTACTCAATCAACTTGTTCAGTTCCCTACTAGTGCAGCATTGTTCTTTATTGTAAATTTACCTAATGTTTTGTCCAGTTTAAAATATTCCAGTATTGGTGCTTCCCCCACGTCCCATGGGACGCTTTTCCCCCCACAAGCTAATGGATTTAATAGATACTAATATGAAGCTTTTCCTGATATTCAGCCCAAACTTTCCTTTTCTAATTTGCATCCTGTTCCTTTTATTATATGTCCTTTTTGCTAAATTGCTGAATAATTCCTCCTTCTCCTGGCTGTTTACAGTGTGCAGATCTTTCAGATAACTCACAGAGGTAAATACACCTATTGAATAGTCTATGACCTCTATCTATCGCTAAGATAATGACTGTAATTCAGATCATCTACAGAACTGGTTGTCCTTCAGATCACACACAATATTTCCTGCAATAATTTTGATGGTGACAACACCTTGCATTTATTGACCTGTTTGTTTTATGTGCAGGTGATAAAATTATACAGAAATTATACCTCTGTGGATAGATCATAAGTTAATTATTACAAAATTGCTATGGTGTTGTTTCTTTGATGCTACCAGTAAAAATGGTTGGTCATATTTTGTTTGTTGAAAGCAACCAGTGTTGCTTAAGAAGACTGATGCTGTACGGTGAGGGAGGGCAGTATGAATGGAATCTCACTTTCCATCTTAATGATTTTACCCTGCCCCTTATCCTCCCTAAATCCTTTAAAAGCATCCTTTCCACTTCAGCTTTCAGTAAGGGGTCTCAGGCCAGAAGAGAATTGCTTCACCAGAATGGCAGTGAATTGCATCAGCCATTTAAAAATGAAATTTAAAATAATGGCCTGATTTCTTATTTTTCAGAATTGCTGATCACTTACAGCTCTCTCTGAAGTCCAAAAGCGGGAGGGGGAGGTGGGATTGAATGCTCAGCCCCTATGAAAAGTAAGCCATCAAGGTAAGAGAATTCTTCTAATTTTTATTTTTTATTTATAACATCCTAGGGGCTGACTGAGAGAACTAAAATGAGGCAGATTAGATTCATCTAGTTGAGCAGTAGTACACAAACCCAAATCTGGGAAGCTCACAGTCCGATTTACAAAATTATTAGATGCTGCAATTGGAATGTCAGTCAGCATGGTTAGGGAGACACTGGAAAGTTCCCATCCACCATGCAGAACATACTGGGATGCTCCTGAGCTTTAAAAAGCTCATCAGAAAGGTGGAGCATACACGGGTTTGTAACAGGGGAGTATCAACAGTGGAGAGATGAGGCACCACTCCTAGGACTCCTTAGTGCAATGCAAAGCAGGAGCCATCTGTGACACTGGTGCCAGCTCTGGCCAAGGCCATAAGCATCAGCTAAAAACTGACAAATTCACAGCTGGAAGTCAGGTCAATTCATTTGTGTATTAGTACAGTATAGATCAAAGTGGTTGTTAAATGTTTTAGAATCTGTTTGGTGTTTAAACCTCATGAAAACTAATGGGAGGTTGCATACATTGTTTTTATTTACCTGTATCCTGTTACAATGTAGTAGCAAACATTTACATTGTATATACCCTATATCTAAGTGACTCACCAAGCAGAAAGAAGCCTCGTGTAATGCAAATGAAGGACTGTAACAAGAGAGTGCTAATTCCTGCGCATTTCAAAGCAAGTGGACATTGTGTGTGATGATCTAAAAGCATTCCCCTCTCTCATCAAAGTAAGAGCCCAGGTGGGTAGCCAGACTGTCAACTTGTTTTTCTGGGAGATGAAGCCATAAGTATGGTCACAAGGGGGGGAAAATCTTATCTCTAGACTCTTTGGATTCTAATAGGGCAGAATAACCAAACAAGAAGACAGAACTCTCCAGAGTTACTCTGGGTAGCCCTAGAAGGCTTTTGGGCAAACTGGCAGATAACTACATCTCTGCTACCTTTTGAAATTATAGACTGGGACTCACCTGTGCATATATTTTTATCTGCTTGAACATCTCAATAACTCTTATTCCTTTTTCTTAGCTACAAACCTTTAGTTAGTTTATTATAGAATTGGCTATCAGTGTTGTCTTTGGTGTGAGATCTAGGATGCAAATCAACCTGCGTGAGTGACTGGTCACTTGGGAATAAATATTTTGTGATTTTTGGTATAAGAGACCATTTATCACGCAGTCCGGCTTGCCTGAGTGGCAAGATAGACTGGAGTGTCTAAGGGGACTGTCTGTGACTCCATTATAAGACTATGATAGTACTTTGGGAGTTCACATTTGGAACTGGGTTGGTGAAATCTAATTCTAGAACATACCACCAGTTTGGGGTATCTGCCCTGCTTTTGACAGCCTGCCCTGAAGTAGGCACTCACGGTTGTGAGCTATTCCAGGCATGTTACACCTGCTTTCTACCCTCACCTGCTCCCTGGTCTCTGCAAAACAAGGAAGAGCAGAAGGCACCCTCAGTTTCTGCTGTTGTCCTAAGGAGGAGAGCCCACACCTGTGAAATTGAGCAGGTTTCCCTTCCTGTTCACCTTAGGAGGTGCACAGTGCCAGGGGTCCCCTCCTGCAGAATAGTAGATGGCCTCTCAAGAGTGCGGCTGTGACTAGCAAATTACATGGTGGTGCAGCAGGAAGCCAATAGGCTGGGAGCCCCATTCCTGGGAATCTCCTAAGGGACTTAGGAAGGGCACATTGCTCCTGTGAACTTCCTTTTCCACTGGTTCAGATTTGCAGACCTTCATATTCCTGTAAACTATAGAAGTTCTGTGTCTCCTCCCAGGTTAAGGTCGCCACAACCTATGGATAGAGACTTACTTGAGGTCTTGGAAAAAAGTCCTTGGTTCAAAAGTAGTGCATCTTACAAAGTAGGTCTGAAGAGAACAAAGAAGAAAAGATGGGAGACTGGCATGGGATTTAAAGTTGTTTCCATTAGGGTCTGATTTTTTTTGCTTTCAGATGTTTGGGGGGAGGTTGTTTTTTAATGCTAACCTCCACTTTCTCTCCCTCCCTCTCCTTTTTTCAGTTAACCATCTCACTGGCAAAGCCTCAAACTGTACAGTGAAGCTTGACTTTACATGCTGGATGGTCAGGCTACTTTTCTGTGCTACAAAACAGGAAGAAAGTTAGTCCTAATGAGGCTCAGGTGGGAAATAGAAAAGCTAATACTGTGTTGCAGAGTGGCACTGGCCCAGGGCCAAGGTCAAATGGCAGCCTGACAAAAGCTCAAAAAGCACTTCTCTTTAGGAAGTTGGCAGTCGAGCGTTTAACAGGATGTTCTACTGGATAATTTGACAGTTGCAATTATTGCGCAATTTGTGGCTTATTTAAAAGTTCATTGTGTGTATTGCTTCCTCCTCCTCTATGGATTTAGTTTAGTAGTAACAAAGTAAGAGCATGAAGCACTCAATGCCTGGTCCTTTTGTACACAGCTGTAGTGGATTTGGGTTCTTGTATATGCAAACAATATTAAGGCCAGGTACATATTTCACAAGTAAGTTGGGTCCCACGTAATGAATTTAGTGAAACCTACTTAATGTGTGGTGTTCAGTAAGCTAAGTGCTGTAAACTGAAAGTGGACTATTTCACATCCATTAAGATATGATGACATTACAATGCCTAGCTGATGTTTTGGAACATATGACTGGACTGTACAAAGCAAACTGTATTAAGGTTGTGCTGCCAGTAGGTGAAAGGAGTAGGGGGTGGAAGAACTTACTTGAAAATAATGCCTTACTGACGTTACTTATTGAGAAATTTACAAAATAGACAGGTGAAAAAGATTTTGTCCCTGTCCTTCAAAGTTTATGGTTTAAACCAGGGGTCGGCAACCTTTCAGAAGTGGTGGGCCGAGTCTTCATTTATTCACTCTAATTTAAGGTTTCGCGTGCCGGTAATACATTTTAACGTTTTTAGAAGGTCTCTTTCTATAAGTCTATAATATATAACTAAACTATTGTTGTATGTAAAGTAAATAAGGGTTTTAAAATGTTTAAGAAGCTTTATTTAAAATTAAATTAAAATGCAGAGCCCCCCGGACCGGTGGCCAGGACCCGGGCAGTGTGAGTGCCACTGAAAATCGGCTTGCGTGCCGCCTTCGGCACGCGTGCCATAGGTTGCCTACCCCTGGTTTAAACAGACAAGGAGAATTGTCAACCTGAAAATTAAAAAAAACAGGAGTCAGGTTCCAAACCTCATGAGACTTTAAAAGATAATTCATTCTGGATCTTTTTTATTTGCCTTCTTATTTTTATGCCTTTAAGTTCATGTTTTCTAGCTTTTCTCCACAAACATGAAGGCCAAAAACTTCCTTTTTTAAAAAAACATGAAAGCTGTGATTCTTACATTATTACATGTCTCCAGGAGCTGAGGCTTTAAAAACACCAAATATCACAAGACTTGTGATTATATCACAAGAATTGGCAACACAGGACAAGCAATACAGTTCATATATTGTGTGGTGGGGATCCAGAAAGTGGCTTTATCACAAAACAATGCAGTTTTTTAAATAATGTAGGTAGCACCATTCTTTCTTTGGCAGGCTGTTAATGCACTTTGCAGAAATAGGTTATTAAAGAAGAATTTGAAAGAAAATGAGGGCGTTCCAGGCACAATAGGGAGGTCTGATTTCCATTTCTCTCTGTCAAAACACAAGTTCTAGGTTGCCACATTAAAAATAAAAATATAAAGCCATATTTTTGCCATCCACACTGATTAAGTAGTGCCTTACACTGAGTAGTTCAATTGATCTCAATGGAACTAGTTGCAGAATAAGGTACTACTCAATGTGAGTAAAGGTGGGGAATCTGACCCTATAGTTTGTGGCTCTATAGTTCTTTCTCTGTTTGCTTGTTTCTTAATATCACACCTATGATTATGATATTTAAATCCTGGGGATTCTTAGAAACAGGGCAAGAACTTTCAAACAAGAATCTAAAAATCTTGATGGTTTGTATTGCACATGCTTCCAGTACGTTGGGGGGAAGTGTCATAGAAATACACCAACTACATTTCTCTTGAAAGACACTGGTTTGAATTAAGGTGAAAAACACTGAACAAAAAGTAAAAAATGTTTGTTTAATGAGAGCCAAAATCTTTAGTACCCCAGACCCCACCCAGTTCAGGCTTGCCCAGAAAGAAAGGAAATCTGCATTACTTACAGACAGTAGGACATAAAAGGGTAGTGGAAGAAGCATTGCCCTGTTTTGCCAAGGCATAAGGGTTTTAATAATGAATAAAATAGTGTTGATAAGAGATAGTTAAGTGTGAATGGCTACTGGGGTACACGGGTCACCACCATTTTAAAAAGTCCCTTTGCCAATAGTTGCCACACAATGGTGTCAAGAACACAATTGTTTCCCCTGTACTCTGAATAAGAAACAACCATGTGCTATTGTTTGGCATATGTAAATACTTTTATGGCATCCACTGTGTGAGAGGTATCAGTAAACTTTCTCTGAGTCTGATTTTCAAATATATAGTCTGCTAACTTGTAAATGTTCATCTTGAAAATATCTTTGTAGCCCATCATTCTGCACCTAAAGCATTTTGTGCAATTCCATCTAATCATGTAATGATATGTAATCACCTAACTGTTAGAATGTGTTATCATGTACCATTAGGCGATTACATTGTCTAACGACATTATAAAAAACCTTGGGGGGGGGGAAACAGCTGTGTATAAACAAACAATAGCTTTTTTTGTTTTGAAGTTCGTATGTCAACTTTAAAAAAAAAATCTGTCTTTTCAAAATCCCATCACTTAGTTTCCATTGAAAATCTTTGTCCTCACACATTAGGCTACTTTTCCTTTTAAACTAAGATTTTAGAGTGAAATTTGTCCCTGTGCAAGGAGTCAGCACAAGGTATTTCTTAAGTCCTCCAAAATAGGGCTTAAATGGGACTTAAGTGATGTGTGGGCTTCATGCTGCTGTTCTTAGGGTGGGTGACATGCACTCTATGTTCTTATCCAGTTTTCACTGTGGCAAAACTCCCACTGCCTTTAATGAGATTTTTTTTGCTGAGTAAGAACACAAAGTGCCCAATCCTGTTTCCACTGTGAGAATTTTGCTATTGACCTCAATGGCAGCAGGGTCAGGCCCTAGGATTTGGCCCATGCTGTCTGAAGTGGACTAAAGTGTGTCCTTTGAGAACTGCTGGAAGATCTTATGCTGACATAACCTAAAAGGTTCTCAACTAATTGTCTGGCTACACAAGAAGGTTTAATATTAAAACACTGTTTCTCATTAGATTTGAAATAATAAAGTTAAATATTATAGCTTGGTTAACTTGGACCTCCTGATATGTTTCTGGTTTGATGTCACTCCTGTGAAGCAAAGGTGGGACACCCAAAAAAGGTTGTCAGAGTTTAATTACCTTAGATTTCAGTTTACACAGAGATTGCTCTTGGTGCTAAATATTATTGTCCATTGTCCTGGAAAAAATGCAGAGAGCCTACCTTTGTGTCAATGATTATTCTGTCACAAAGCCATTACACAGATAAGAATAACAGTTCCTAATTATAGCCACACTTGTTGGCCTAAATTTGCAAAAGTAACTGGATTTGGGCACCCAACGTGAGACTATGGCAAACTGGGAAATATCTGCATTTTTTTTTATGAATACAGGCATGCCCCCGTGTGTGTTTATGTTGAGTTACTTGCTATGGGATACGATCAAGAGAGTTTGTTAGAGGAACCAAGCAGGAAAGGTAAAACTATGGGCTAGATAAGGGACATCCCAACAACAATAGACAGGTTTATAGGTACAAAGAGGTGACACCTCAACGCCAATGCTAATGACAGCTGTTTTGCCAAGAGACAGATCAGTAAATCGTTACAGGAGCCCAGGCCGAGAAAAGGAAAGTTAGACTTAGGTGAGCTAAGAGAAGCTGCCCAGAGTGTCAGCGAAAGCTGACAGGCTGGCAAGGAGACACAGAGGAAGAGAGGCAGAAATTGAAGCTGGGGCAGTCAGCTTCTCACAAGCCAGAGACAGCTGAAACTAAAAAAGCTTGCAAATAAAGCTTATGGACTAGGTAAAGGGAAAGATGCATGTAGACCTTTATTGTTTCTACCCTTTGCTATGCATGCTACATACATTTGGATGAATGAATAAATAATGCTTTATTGTGAAGACCTTGCTTTTACCAGTGCTGGTCACAGGTCCCTGGAGCGAGACGGTATACAGGGGCCAGACCAGTGTTGGGCCTGTTGAATTATCATAGTTGTGAACCAAAGGGCTGCTGTACAGAGATCCACTCTTAGGGTCTATTTACAACGGGGGTGGGAGTGATTGCAGCTCATTCGCAATCTACCTTTAACCTAGCTAGCTCAGGTACTGATAGCAGTGAAGCCATGGCAGCATGGGCTTCAGTGCAGGCTAGCTACCCAAGTCATTACCCAGGGTTCCGGGCAGGCCCACAATACAGCAAGCACTGCTATGGCATCACTATATAACGGTGACAGGGACACTTTAAAGAAGCCTGGTTTTCAAAGAGTGGATGCTAGGCACTTTCTAAAATCAGGCCCCTTTAAGGTGTCTCAAGTTTGGCACTCAAAAAGTGAGCCATCACAAGTCACCTAATGTTTGCCTTTCTACCCAATCAGCATCCCTGCTGTTTCATTAGCCTAATATTTGTTTGCACAGAGTGACATGTAAGGCCCTGCCCTCACTGGGATTAGAACCATTCTAGCTACAGCTGGGTTTAACTACAGCTGTTAGCAGCTCGGTTGTAAAGGTGAGACCAAGTTATACAATTTAAATCCAGGGTTTCCGTTTGGGCCCAATCCTATCTGGCTTCCCTGACAAGTGTGAACATGGGGATGGGCTTTGTTCGTTTTTGTTTTTTGTTTTTTTGCTTTAGGCTAGGGTCCTACTTTGAGTTAGCAAGAGAAAAACCAATCAAGCTAATACCTGTCCTTTGCAGACCATAGACAGCCAGTATCCAGAGTGAGAGGATACTTACTGGCTAGAGAACAGTTCAGTTTAGGGATTTTTTGATGAGTGTTTAATAAAAAGTGAAAGAAAGTGTTGTGTGCACTCAATATTTGCCTGAGTATTCATGAGGAATGCATTTGTGCCCTCACCCTGCACTGAACCCAAAGCCCTTAGAAGATTCAGAGAACTCTGTTTATATGATTACACCTGTTGTCCACATCTGACAACACTTCCTGGTTTTACAGTGGGATAGCAGTATAAGGAAGCACGGGAAACAACACAAGAAACCATTATTCTTTAGCTATTTCCTTTATATTTTCCTTTAAATTTCCTATGAGTTTCCATACTAAAAAAAAGGACAAAAATGAGAGTCTTATTGTGTCATAGGTATTGTAATGATGCTCACTCTGTAATATGGTCTCACACAGTGAAATAGAGAGAGCTGATGAGTATATTCCTGTATCAGGTCTCTGTCAACAAAAGCTGATTGCTGTAATGATTGTTGTTGTGTTTCTGATATTTACCTGGCCAGGATTTCTAAGCCTTTTAATACTGCCTAAATATATACACATTATAATCGAAAGAGTCTTAGTAGATACTCTTGGAAATTTGTATTCTTGAATGTCAGAATTTTTTTCCTGGGAAATACTATTGATATACAATGTAACATCAAGGGTATTGGAATGAATGAGGTGAGATCACATTGCCCCAAAACCCCCACCATCAAGCAGCACTACCAGCTTCTCCTAGAGAGGCCACAGGCAGTGCCACATTCTGAAAGAGAAAGAGGCAGGTTTCTTCCTGTCCCGCTCTCCCAATAGCTGTATTGCAGGTGAGTGTGGACTGAGGCATTTACTGCCTCTCTCAGTCCACACCCACCTGCAATCCAGCTAGTTGGAGAGGGGAAACCCATTACAATAAGAACAAAACACAAGAAATATCAAGTGGGTCTCTGGAAAAACTTGGCAACTGCTGAGGCATGTGCATTAAAACATGAGCAGCTGCATTCACAGGAGTCATGGTACTTCTCTAAGAAGCAAGTTAAAAATGATGGGGAGTCACAAGGATGTGAACATAGCTAGAGTGACTCTTTTCCTCTTGGGATACCACAGTTTGGAGCAGTAAGAGCAGTGCATACCTTGAATGGGTAACTGATACAATGGTAAATAAAAGTATAGCAATAGCACCATCTAAAGGCCATTTTACATTAACACAACACTCATGCACAGAAATATTTCTACTAACATAGTCCAACACTGTTCTTCACATTCCTTTGAGCATATATGTATATATTTACATGCAGTGACAGATTCACGATTATTTGGTCTAAAACTAAAATGTGTTCCTGATGCATGCTAATTTTTTATAGCCAAGTACCTAGCATTTTCCCACTCAGTCCCTCCAAAAGCAGTTTGTATTTCCATAGACTATTTCCTCCAGCACCAGTCTGATGTATTTTCATGGACTTAAAATGCAACATTGAAATTTTTTGTATTTTTCTTTGTTGGGGTAGAAATGTTCCCCCACAAAATGTTCCTTTTTATAGTTTCCAGTGTTAGCAAGACTGCAGATCTCAGAGGTAAGGATGGATGTTTTGAGCGTGATTGACATGAGCATGTTTCCCTGCCTCAAGGTTTCCAATTAGAACTCTTTATTTGACTTTGTTTTGGAAAGATTGAGGGGCACACTACTGCGTGTTCTCTGAGAGCAGTGTAGCACATATTGTGCAGACCAGGGTCTCACATACATCATTGCAATAAGTGAAAGAGTTTGGGGACTCTCAAAATTGCTCTACCTTATGCAACAGCTATTTGATAGGTTGTAAGCAATGGGTGTGTCAAGTTCTTTAACAAAATTTCCAGGTTCTCTTTCAGAATACTTATTTTATGGACCAAGAGGGTTGGGCACTGTACTGGATGTACACATCTGGAGAGTCTCTGACCTAAAGAGCCCATTGGAGACAGTAGGATGGATAAGGAATGGAATAGAAAATAATGCTGAAACTGTTACAATGTGATTATTAAAATCAGCAGCATGCCCTCCCCTGGAATATTGTGCTCAGTTTTGGTCACTCCATCTCCAGAAGGATGTGGCAAAAGTAGAAGGGGTCAGAGATGGATGCAAAATGATCAGAGGCTTGGCGAAACTTCAGTTTAAGGACAGCTGGAAAAGTTTGGGACTATTTAGTGTAGAGAGAATACACAACTGACGTATCACAAAACACTGATAGGAATAAAACAGGTAAATTGGTTGCTCCTTTTTACTCTATCTCATAATAAGAATGATAATTAATAATAAAAAGCCAAGGGACTTTCAAGGAAATTGAAAGTCAACAACTTTCAAACTGATAGAAGGATTTTTTTAACACTATGTATAATTAACCTGTTGAGCTCATTGCCACAAGATACCATAGACTTCAAATGCTTAACAGGATTTTCAAAAGCATTATACATTTGCATGAATAATGTGATCAGCTAGGATGAAAATATAATAGATATAAACCTTCATGCTTCAGCGGACACTAACTGAGTGAATTAAGAAAAAAACGTCCTTTACAGGGAGTCTGTTCTACTATTGTCCATTTTAATACTCATCTCCAGTTGTTCACGGCTTTTTTCATGCAACAAGCGTAATGTGAAGGACATGTCAGTCATAGAGCGTCCAGCTCTGAACCCACTCCAGGTCTCAGGGTAGACTCTCTCAGGAAGGACTTGGAGCCTTTTCAGTAGGACCCTTGCAAGCACCTTGCCGACCAGGCTGAGCAAAGATATCCTTTTGTATGTTACCATTCCTGATATGCCAGCAATGCCCCTCTGCCATGTACATTGGCCAAACTGGACAGTCTCTACGTAAAACAATAAATGGACCCAAATCAGACATCAGGAATGGTAACATACAAAAGCCAGTAGGAGAACACTTCAGTCTCCCTGGACATTCAATAACAGATTTAAAAGTAGCCATCCTTCAACAACAAAACTTCAAAAACAGACTTCAAACTGCAGAGCTACAATTCATTTGCAAGCTCAACACCATTAATTTGGGCTTGAATAGGGACTGGGAGTGGCTGGCTCACTACAAAAGCAATTTCCCCTCTCTTGCTATTGACACCTCCTCATCAATTATTGGGAGGGGACTACATCCACCCTGACTGAATTGGCCTTGTCAACACTGGTTCTCCACTTGTAAGGTAACTCCCTTCTCTTCATGTGCCAATATATATTTATGCCTGTATCTGTAATTTTCACTCCATGCATCTGAAGAAGTGGGTTTTTTACCCACGAAAGCTTATGCCTAAATAAATCTATTAGTCTTTAAGGTGCCACCGGACTCCTCATTGTTTTTGTGGATAAAGACTAACACAGCTACCCCTCTTATACAAGTTTGGTATGGTAATCAGTATCAAGAAAACAGTTATGTCACAAGGTACCAACATTCCACCTAAAATCTATGTCAATAATGAAGCTCTGGATCATGTGGATCACTGTTCGGCTTAATTCTTACCAGCTCACTTAACCTTGATAGAGAACTTGATGCTAGAATCGACAAAGCTTCTGTCACTTTTGGCAAAAACTTACTTCCCATGTCTGGAACAACAATTTGCTAACCCTGAACACAAAGGTGTCCGTCTATCAGGCTTGTGTCCTGAGTACCCTCCTTTATGGCTGTGAAAGCTGGGTTACATACTCCAAGAAGGATTGGAGATTGAACAGTTTCCATCTCCGCTGTCTTAGAAAAATTGGAGTTACTTGGGACCAAGAGATCACCAACAATGAGATCCTTGAGAGAATTGGCCGACAGTCTATGCAGACTATGCTGGACGTTTGCAGGCTTCGTTGGTTGGGACATGTGGAGCGCATGCCTCAAGATCGTCTGCTGAAGGCTGTGCTCTATGGCCAGCTTAAGAACCACCCATCACGCAGAGGAAGGCCAAACCTCCAATACAGCAACAAGGTGAAGCAAGGCCTCAAGAAATTCAGCATTCCCACTGACAACTGGGAAAATCCTGCCCACAATCGCTCAGTTTGGAGAAGCCGGGTTAAGGCTGGTGTAGTCACCATGGAGAGTCATCAGACAGCCCAGGCTGAGGCCCGCAGGCAAGTCAGGAAGCAGAATATGCTCCAACCTCCATCTGGCGAGTGGACCTGTAGCCACTGTGGGAAGGTCTGTCGTTTGCGCATCAGACTCCTTTCCCATACCTAAGCACCACTGATGGACTGACTTTGTCGTGTCTCCTTTCACCTGTCAAGATGTTGGATGGCCAAAAGTGTTTGAAATCTCACTTTGGATGCATTCAACCTAAATTGAATCCAGAAGTTTGAATGTTTTTCTTATCTACATTGATTTGACTAGGGAATCCAGATGAGATTAGGCTCTCTCATGAGACTGCCAGTACTTCCTGTCAAGCATTGGAAAAGCAGCAAGACCTTTTCTCATGCTATTTTGGTACTTCTGCTTCCCAGCTAAAACTGGAAAGTACAGCCACACCACTGATATTAAAAATAAAAATGCAAACGAATGAAGCTGTTACCATATCAATAAAGATCTGAATCACATTTCGAGTGAAAATATTCAGCAGTTTGTATCTTACTCATATTTCCCTAGTCCAGAACCCTCCAAAGATCATGCATGTTTCTTGTATTGTGCAGAGAGGAGGGACTGATGAAATAGTAGAGTTTTTTGTGGATGATACAGTGTTTCAAAACCAAAGACCCAGTATGCATTTGCATAACATCAGACAGCTTCTTGTTATTAATTCCATAGAAGAGTAAAACAAAATAGCAAGTGCTATCATTCAGCTAACGAGGATTGCTATAACAGTAGGATTGCATATACTAAGTTGATAACCGTTGTAAACTTTAATAACATTTTATAGCAGAAATACTGATTACTTTAGAATATGAAGGCAGGATTTTCAAAGAAAAAGCAGTTAATACAGATGCCCAACTTTTGCTGTTGAAATTTGTCTGAAGAAAACATAAACAGCCTTCTTTACCCCACAAGCACACCTTTTGTATCTGCAATATTTTTTCATGTGCAGTTTTTGACCTAACCTATTGCATGTGCTTATTAAAGCTATCCTGAGAGCACATATTTAATTTCTAGAATTCCTTCCTATGTTAGATGTATCAATATTGTATCAATAAGACTTTTAGGCAGGTATATACTGGATTAAGTGATTTCAATGTTACTTCACTTTAAGTTGGCTAGTATGATGCAGCTTCAGGATCAGGTCCTAAATTAAAAAAATAAAAACTTCTGCTGAATACAGTAATAACCAAGAAATTCAGAATTAAGACTCAGGACCTTTATTTTCTGGGGTAAATCAGAAGTAATTCCATTGTAGAAAGTTACACCAATCTAAATGAGTGGAGGAGAAGCAGGCGCTCGAGTTCCATCCTTCACTCATGCCACTTTGCTAGTTAGTGGTTCACTGAGGACTCTGGCTGATCTTGTGTAGAGTACTACATGTTTACTGTGCATGGAAGTGTAGTTTTACTATAAAAAGTGACACTGAAAATGGCACCTGATCTCACCAGCTCTGCTCCCTCAATGTAATACAGGTGATATCTGCTTGCTTGTGAAAATCTCTTACTACTCTCAGGCCTGCAGAAGCAGCACAGAGCTCTGAGCCATAACTACGCATTTTAGCACCCAGGGTGAGCAAGTATATTTGCACCCTTTAGAGGTATGGGGCGGGGGAGATGGGGTCATGTGTGATCCCACCCCCAGATTTCTGCCTCCCATTTAGCACTGAGATTTTCAAACTGTGGGGTACCCCACAGACTATAAAGTTTGGTCTGGAGTTATGGCTTTTCCTTTTAATCCCCATGCTAGTGATGAACAGAAAAATGGAATGGAAAGATATTCACTAGCCATCATGGAATTTAAGATTAAAAAAATACTCCAGGGAATTTTGAATTTACTGTTATATATGTAATGCCACCAGATTTTACAAATTCCTTTTTCAGTTTAAAAAAGGAGATACCAATTCATAAGACATTTTGTTATTCCTCTAAAAATTAGGGATGGGATTTTCAAAATTACTTAGTTTTGACCTAACTCTGTCCCCATTAGGTCAATGATAAATATTTAGTGTTGTACCCGTGCAATAGCAAACACATATTACTAGAAATGTAATGCATGCCACTTGGGGCAAATGGAAACTTAAGAAAAATATAGATTGCAATTTTATCTGGCAGCCTGGAAGATTTGTCTCAAAGATGAAAATCAGTACAATGGATACCATGCAATGAATGGCAGAATGTATGTTCCAGAACATTAGGGTTGGATATAAGTGGCTGGTGCAGTTAGATGATTAGCAGGTTGAACAAAAAGCTATGAAATTAATTGGAAGGACTCCCATTCACTGCACTGGGCTTTGGATCAGTCTTTAGCTGAGCATCTGCTTAGTCAACTGTACTACTTTTTGTATAACTCCATATGCAGGGAGAGACTTCTTGGTTAATAGGTCACCTGTTGTTTTTTCTGTAAATTAGAGTCTTGGATGTTATAAACCTGTCTTTTGAGGAAGGGGCTAACATTAAATAAAGGAGTCACTCTAAAATCTTCACTTGTCATCTCTACAGGTATGTCCACATACAAAAAAAGGTAGCAAAAAAAGACCCATGGCAGCGAGTCTCAAAGCCCAGGTCAACTGACTCTGGCTCGCAGAGCTTGCACTGCAGGACTAAAAACAGGCATGTAGAAGTTCGGGATTGGGCAGGAGCCTGGGCTCCGAGACCCTCCCCCTTCACTGGGTGTCAGCCTGCACATCTACACTGCTATTTTTAGCCTTGCAGCGTGAGCCTCAATTGACCCAAACTCTGAGACTCGCTGCCGTGGGTCTTTTTTTGCTGTGTAGGCATACCCAAGGTCGGACTATCTCTGATCGGGAGAATATGGAATATTGTCTTTCAAATAATTAATATAGCAAAAAACCCACAAAGAAACAAAACCAAACCCACATATAATTCCCCCTTCCCTTATTTCCCTCCACACCTTCCCCAAAGAAACCCTCCAGCCTACCCAGTGGGAAGCAATTCAATTTACCGTCCTGTTTCTACCTGAGTCATGCTGGATCTGAAGGTAATACACTTAACAAAACCTGCTTTGATTCCATAAATTGAATCAGACATCTTTTTGGCAGTGAAAAAATCTCATTCAGCATGCAGTGATGCATGTCTAGCTGGAGCCTTCAGGCTACAAGTTAAATGTTGAAACAACATCATGTTAAGCAAGTAATTATAAACTTCCATTGGGACCTTTCCTGCTCATAAGGTAAGGAGTGTAGCTACAAGAGTCATGCAGTAGGAAAATGCTAGGTTTGAAATAAGCAGGTACTGGTTATTCCTGGTTGGCATTTTATAAATGACACGTTGCACTTACACAATATAACATTTTTCTCCTGAGGTTAATAACACCTAATAATCATCCTACCATCTAGCTCCTGCATGGCTCTTTTCATCCAGAGATCTCAATGTGCTTTCTGAACATGGATGGGTGTCATTGCATGCATCTTACAGGCAAGGAAGATGCTGAGATCATTAAGATGCCCAATCTACCACCCTAAACCCAACCCTGGCTCTCCTCTAAGCTCTTCTACTTCTGCTCTTGCATCTGTTCTGCTGTTTCTGGAGCAAGTCCTGCAACAATGCAGCCTTTCTCCACAATAACTGTTCTCTCCTCCCACAAGTCACTTAAGCCCACATTTTTAAAGTCTCCACTAATTTGGAGCACCCAGTTTAAGACACCCACTTTTTCTCTGCCCCTCTTGCTTCTTCCCCAATAAAAAAGACTGAGGATGCTGGAGTGGGATAATGCTGGGGAAGCAGGGGGAGAATGAGATGTGATCCTCCAGGTTCTGCCACTGATAACCTGCCTCTTTTGGGGGCTGCTGGCCAGGCTGCTGCCCAAAAATGGGAGAGGGCCAGGGTGACTCCTTTTAGATCATCCTTGCTGAGTCTGTAGTACAGCCTCTCCTCTTATTGCAGCAACCCATATGTCAGGCAGTCACCCATATACCTATAACCCTTCTCTGTCTCTAGAGTCACTCAACCAGATGGAATGCATGTGGATATTGCCCCCTCATACTAATAGGCCATAGGGAGTCTCTATCCTCCCTCGTTTCCCTGCCAAGCATGGGCACTTTTCTTCAGAGATTACTGCTAGGCACTTACTTCCTCTCTCCCACTGTGCTTCATGCCCCACTACAAGTCTTCCAAAGCATGTAATTTTCTTCCTCCCCCTTGCTGCTGGTGACATCTCTCCTAAACCAGCCCCACTCTTCCTTCCCTCTTTTATATTCCTTCCCCATCACCTCTAATCCCACCAACCCCATTCTGGTCCCTTTGGAATGCTTGTGCTCTCTGCCTACCAAACTTAATGTGGTCCACAAGCTCCTAATTTCTCATTAACTTTCTACAAAACCTAGCAGCAGCAGTCTTGTTCCTCCCCCTCCTCCTGCTCCCTTCCCTGCCAGTTTGTGCCCCTCTCTTCCTTCTCTTTTGAAATCCATTCCATTTATTTTTTCTTTCCTCTTCCCTTCAGGGTTTCTCTTATTTACCATTAATGACTATATACGTGTAGGTTGATGAGGTTAAATCATTTCTACATGTATATAGTGGCCACAATAAAACACTTTCATAATATAGAAAAATAAACAGCAGGCATGTTGATTAATCCGTAGGGATGGAATAACTAGAAACCATTTAACTCAGGTAAGATATTTCAGTCTAGAATTCACCTGTGAGTTTCAGCACAGGTAAAAAAAGTGCTCTAATGCTAATGAATTATTTCCAGGGTAAGAGCAGAGTAAAGGAGCCCTGAACTTTCACAGCAGCTCAGCTTTAGTCCCCAGTCCTGCAAACACACACTTGCTTAACTCTAACACACCTATTGAACTACTCACACACAAAATGTTAAACACAAGTCTATGTTTGCAGAATCAGGGCCAATATTAGTAAGCACTGCCCCTGTGTGATGATCATAGATAGGTTCTATCTGGGATTCTCTCACTATTCCCTTGAATACCCAGCTTGATACTTTCCTGCAATATTCCTATTTCCTGATAACATTCCACTATAATAACATTACACCCTGAAATGAGGGACTGGTACTACCAAGGCAGAGCAGACACTCCATTAGAATTGAGACTTTTGCTTCATATTTAAAATGGTAATTTGATGGAATAAAATCCTATAGCACAATCATATTCCCCAAACTGATTTATTTCTATGCCATGCATGCATCAAAAAAATAGGGAGACTGAAAAGGAGTGTGTTTTCTTTATGCCTGCAAACACCACTCATATCTGGCAACAGTCACTTGTGTACTTTCACATAAAGCTCAAACCAAAAATTATCTAATTATAAATTGCATCATGCTAGAAACATAGGTAGGACATGAAGGAACTTATTTTAAGTTTCTATTTTCAGGCACTTACACCTTTAAAAAATTTCAGTACAAGAGTGATTTTATTTTACAAGATTGGTTAAATTCCCCTGACCATTTCTGAGTTTTTTTTAACATGGGGGAAAATATCTTTCATGGGCTAATCAATTTTCATACTTTCTCTGTGCTTAGAAAAAAACCCATTCTGAGTTACAACTTTGAACTTGCTACACATTTAGCCTTCAGTAAGGACTAAAGCTTTTGACATATATGAATAAATTTTAGTTTAGGAATAACAAAGTTATAAATATCTGAAAGTCCATCCTGTACACCATTTTCTACTAAATGTACATTCTGCTAAGTGTTGGAGTTCTGTAACATGCATTTTTAAATTGTGTCAAAGGTGCATAGAGTATATAAATATGCACCCTTTTTAAAGTGTATAAATCTAAATATATTCCAATATGCAAATATATGAAGCTCCATGTGTGTCCATATGTGAGGAGCTGTGTTTATTTCAATTATTACAGGCATAAAAATTATCCCCCTCCCCTTACCAGCTGTTCTTAGACTTTTTTGGTACCTTATCTATACAAAATGTTTTTTATAATATATCAGCATGCATCAGTTCTTCCCCTTTAATTAACTGCCCTATACTTTGCAGACCCACTTTTATATAATGGGCTCAGTGTCTCCTATGTCAAAAACCCAGTCATAATTTGGGGAGATTTACCTATCTCATAGAGCTGGAAGGGACCCTGAAAGGTCATTGAGTCCAGCCCCCTGCCTTCACTAGCAGGACCAACTACTGATTTTGCCCCAGACCCCTAAGTGGCCCCCTCAAGAATTGAACTCACAACCCTGGGTTTAGCAGGCCACCTCGCAAACCATTGAGCTATCCCTCCCCTATCAGCCCTATTTTGTTTTCCATTATGATCAATGACCTCCCAGAAAGTGTGCTGACAGGAATAGGTATTTCCCTTTTTTGCAGATGACTGTGCTTTATGGACTAAGCATAAAAGACTTAAAGAGTAGCTGTGGAAAAGACAAAGGAGGCACTCCAGAGAATTTCCAAGTGGGGAAAATGATTGAGGATTTAAATTCTCACTTGCAAAAACAAAGGGAATGCTTTTAACCAGGAAGAAAATTAGGGAAGAATGGGACTTATTTCTTTATGGTGAAAAAATTCAGATAGTTCAAAAGTTGATGTTCCTTGATGATAAACTAATGTAGAAAGGACACAGATAATATCATACAAAAGTGTAAAAGTAGGATGAACTTACTTAAAAGTGTAGCTGGAAACAAATAGGGTGCAGGTATGAAGGTATTGACGATGATGATGATGATGATGTATAGAGCAGTGATAAACCCAATTTTAGACTATGGTTGCCAAGCTTTTGGTTCAGCCTCAAAAACAACTCTTAGAAACTTGGACCTGCTCCAGGTCCAAGCTCTGCAATTGGCATGTGGCACAATGATAACACCAGTGTGCGTGCTGCAAATAGCCAGCAGAGAAGCACCTATAAAACTAAGGATGAAACTGTTAGATCTAATCTTTTGGGCAAAAGTAAAAAAGGGAATCACGAAAATAGAAGTACACCACAGCTTTATGAGGACTACTGGGAGGTTAGTAAACAAAATGTTACGGATTGCCATAGATTTGCTCCAAAAAATGGGTAAAGGAGGTATGTAAAAAAGAAAAATTGAGAGAACTAAAAATTTGTAGTCATGGGAAATCAAATTACAGCTGGACAGTTATTCCCCCTTTTGTGTATTTGGGATTGTATGAAAAAACTGAGGGAAGGAAAAAAACATTCTGACCAATGACATTTCTGAATTTATTTATGAAAAATTGAGCTACCTTTGTCAAGTCTATACAGATGGATCAAAATATGACAGCACAGGTAGACTGGGTGCAGCTTTGTGTGTTCCTAATCTTAGAATCCAGAAATTAAAAATACTATCAAATTATATGACCATTCTGACAGCTGAACTAATGGGATAATGTTGGCACTAACCTGGATAAGAGATGTGTGACTGGCTGCAGCTGTAATTTTATCTGATTCCTTGTCAAGCATTATGACAATCAGAACAGGGACTCTGAAAAGCAGAAATGACATAATTGAAATAATGTTCCTAACTACGGAAATAATGCAGGCAGGTATCTGTATAACAATAGCATAGATTTTGGCACATATCAGAATACCTGGAAATGAGATGGCTGACAGAGCAGCAAAACATGCTCTAAAAATGGGGAGGTGGACATTAAGATACCTGTAAGCAGACAAGAATTTAAAAGTGAGGTCATGAAGGAGCTTGCAAGGGAATAGCAAGAGCTATGGACTAAAGCAGGGGTCTGCAACCTTTCAGAAGTGGTGTGCGAGTCTTCATTTAGTCATTCTAATTTAAGGTTTCGCGTGCCAGTAATACATTTTAACATTTTTAGAAGGTCTCTTTCTATAAGTCTATAATATATAACTAAACTATTGTATGTAAAATAAATAAGGTTTTTAAAATGTTTAAGAAGCTTCATTTAAAATTAAATTAAAATGCAGAGCCCTCCGGACCGGTGGCCAGGACCCCGGCAGTGTGAGTGCCACTAAAAATCAGCTCACGTGCCGCGTTCGGCATGCGTGCCATAGGTTGCCTACCCCTGGACTAAAGAAACAAAAGAGCGAAGGTTCTAGGATGTATGCTCAAAAACCAAAGATAATACTGTACTTTCTCGTCATGACAGAAAAGTGAAGTAGACATTTTTAGAGTGTTATCATTTAAGGCGCAATGTTAAGTTAAACTTATTAAAAAGACATAAAGATGGGATGTGTAATGTGTGCAAAACTAAAGAAACTGTTGATCATGTTCTATGGCATTCTAGGGTAACATTCTATGGAAGGTAAGTTTCTTTATGAAAAATTGTGAGCTTGGAATCAAAGATTTTTCCCTAAAGGGACTAATGAGAATGGAATAGAAAAAGCCTTGTTTTGTTTCTGTCAGGATACTAGACTGAATGAAAGAATAAATATACAAAAAATAAAATCTTGCCTACAAATGAATGAAGGAAGTAGTGGCTGTAGCTTCGCATGATGAGCCTGCTGTGCCAAAAAACAAACCAAGACAAAGAAGGGGGCTGTTGGGAGAGGGAGCAATGAGAGAGTGGAGAGACCAGCAAGCTGACAGGGAGTTGGGAGCGGGATCCTCTCCTAAGCAGAAAGTCTGAAAAGAGGCCAAGGAAGAGACAAAGCAGACTCCAGAGGCAAGACCTGATAAAAAGAGCAGGATCTAGACTTCAGGGAGAGAGCCCTGGGAGATGTTCAGTTAAGGAACAAAGCAGGGGAAACAGAGTAGCTGAAAGGTATGAAAGGCAAAGCCTGAGGAGGGTGAGAATTGGTTTGAGTTTATACATTTGATTTGGGCTTGTTAAGGGGATCCCAGGGAAGGGCCCTGAGACAAGGGGGAACTTAGAGTCTGTGGGGAAAAGGCCTGAGAGAGGCTGAGCAGGAAGAAGCTCTGGGAAGCAGTAGCAAAAAGTTGAATGAATCAGTCCTTGGCTGCTCTTATGGGGTTCTTGGGCTGGAACCCAGTGTAATGAGAGGACCTGGGTTCCCCTCCCATCCACTAATATGGTGGCATGAGGCCAGAGAAGGTCACAAAGCCATTGGAGAGCCCTGAGGACCAGGAGTAAGGACCAAGGGACCCAGAGTTGGGACTGAAAACCTGAGACAAGATCTTGGATGCTGATTTGTTAGACTTGTTACACCAGAAGGATTGGACTACATTGTGACCTGGCTGAAGGACCGAGTTATGGCAAGATACCGGGCCACTGCAGTGCCCAAGCAACCCTCAGCAGTGGCCTTCAGATGGAGGGAGAACTGCCATGCCCAACCACAAGGAGGTGCTCTAGCACTGAGTGCCCCTTTAACAATCATGTTATCCAAGCCCATAGTTCTGCTGCTTGAATAATATTCCCTAAGGTTCAGGTGGTGCTAAGCCATCCCTCCAGTACTTGTCTAGATATATATAAATGTATTCACCCTGGCTATCTTGCTGTACTGGACCTAGGTGCTGATTGGGAGCCAGAGACTGGAATGCAATAAAGGGGGGGCTGTGTGATTTCTTTCTTTTGCTTCTTGATAACCAGTGTGGGGGATCAGAAGCACAGTTTGTGACTGTGTGGGGAGTTTAACTTCAATGTTACTCCCAAGACTGGTGGGTATCTGCTCTCCCTTTGCAGCCTGCCCTGACCTTGGCATTTCCACTGAGGGCTACTCCAGGCACACCTGGTCACATAGTGTTTAAAATAACTTAATCTTCAGGAGAAGGGTCATGTTTACCACTATGATTCTATCAATCCATGATATTATTAGCTTGTGCCATTTTAATAAATCTTAAATTCATTCAACAGAGATACATAATTTGCACTGCAGGACTTTTTTCTGGATGCCAGGTAATAAACACCCGCTAAGTGTTTATCAAGTTTTTTGACTAATGGAGTCAAATTGATTTTCCTTTATTGATCTGTGGATATTTTGTGGTGTTTCTAAATGCTAATAACTGGGATTTGGTTTAATTGACTCCAGTCTGGGAGTTCTCAGAATGCCCGTAACTATTTTAATACCATGAAGCATTGAAGTAAGGCGATCAGCAGTAGTTGTTAAAACATGCTCCACATAAAGGGCACTGTTGTTCTCTAAGCCTCTTGTATTTATACTGGATTTATTTTTGAGTGTGTGTACAAACATCTCTAGGGCCATTACAAATAAAAATGGTGATGACGACATCTCTGCTGGGTGCTTATCTGACAGCTAATAGGTTCCAAGTAGCTGTTCAAAACTTTGACCCTTGTGGGTTTTAAAAAGAAATTCCATCCATCTTATACAATAATACCCTGCCCCCACACTATCCAGCACTCTTCTTAAGCAGATCCGTTCCACCTGATCCTAGGCATTCTCTCCCTCAGGTCACAGACACATAACAGGTGTATCTTTTGCCTGGGCCACATGGATCATTCCCACAACTCTGTGAATTATTCATTCATTGTCAGACTTGAAAAAACTTTCTCTGGTCTCTCAATAAATAGTGGCAATAGAGATATTTGCCTATTAATCTTGGTCAATATCTTTGCATCAATGTTATTAGGGTAACATGCCTAGAAGAGGCACAAATGACTTCGTCTTTGTTGGGTTTCAAAGTCAGTGAACTAGTGGCTTCTACCATCAGTTTTGGAATTTGAGAGGATTCTAGGAAACTGTTAAACAAATTTGCAAGTGTGGGAGCCAGATCCTCTGCTAAAATTTAATAATATTCACATGAGAATCTATCAGGGTCCTGGCAACTTGCTTACAGGCCTTGGTTTGTTTGCTTTAATAATCTCTTCTATATCAATACATCAATCAAAGCTTTTCCCTTGGAGCTTAGTGACAGTTGGTAAATTCGCACTTGTAGTATTCCTCTCTTAATGATAACACTGCAGTGCCAACAAAAAACTGCACTTTACCTATGAGTAAAGCTTATGTCAATTAATATCTTTCTTTCTGAACCCCCATCTGCTCTGGGAACCCTTCCACTTGTGATCAGATGCCTTGCTGCATTTTGGTTTGTGTTCTACTTGCTTGTTCATCTGTACAGTGAAAGCTCTTTGGGGCAGGGGTTTTGTTAACTGCTTGGCATGCTTTCTTTATTGGAAAGTGCTGTGTACACACTTATGGTGCTAGTAATAACATCTTGTTCTTTCTCACACTGAAGACAGTAAAATGCCCAAAGTTGGCAAATATCCTCTTGAGCTGCTCTATTTATTTCCCAGCAATCATGTCTTTCTCCACTCCTATCTCTTCCAGTTTTTCTCCAGTCAAGACGGGGGTCATCATGAGGCTGAATCTGCTGGTAAGTTTTACTCAAGGCTGGCGAGGTGATGCTAATTATTACAGTATCAAACATTTCCCTTTGTAGCAGTAAGCACCGCCAGTTAATTGGCAGTCTTTCAAGTGCAGCAAGTTCTGCAAGGTGTCCCCACAACTCACTGCGGCAGGGTGCCTGTATTTTGTTTTCTCAACACAGAGGAAATAGTCTTAAATTGCAAAAATCAATTCCTCACACAAGGCTTGATCCTGCCCCGATCAACTCAATGGAAAAAAACTTTAATGGAGCAGGATTAAGCCCACAGTGCATCATTTACTGCTTTGAACTGAATTAGTTAACAGTGTGTGAAACAATCTGCTTTTCATTTATACCTTATGCTTTTGTTGCACCAGAGAACCATTTTCAGTAATTATGCAGTAGTAAAAGAGGGGAGGAACTATCAAGACTTTGCTACAGTTCTGATAACTGATTTAATTATAAAAAAAGATTGCTTGCTTTAGTTTTATAATCTGGATAAATTTTTCAATTGCTTTGTTTTAGATGGCCTATTATTTAGTGATATTTTGTCTCATTTAATTGCATTGCTTATAATAAACAGAGGAAAGGAATAACCAGCTTCAGGTGTCAAAAGGCATATAGGGTACTAGTAATCTTTAAGGGCAAAAGTCATATATAGATTAAACTACTTAATGAAACATTTCATGTGAGTGCGCAACAGTCTGCTATGTTATACTGAAAGAAATACATATTATATGCTGAAGTGCATAAGGCACATACTGTATTTAAATATATACTATGTAATTAAACACAGGTATAGTCAACTGAAAGAGACAGCATAGTCTAAGGTGAAAATTCACAGTGTACATTAAATAGACTAAGAAATGTCAGCAGTGACATAACAAAATTTAAACTCCAGCCCATCCTATTTCTATATCAATGGATGTTGTCCTAAATGACATTATTGAGCTAGGAAAAACTTCATAGTAAAAGAATCTCAAGGATTACAGGTTTAATGATAGCTATGGAATAATGTTAAGGCACTGGAAATCTGAGATTTTCCAAAATGGACAATTTCCATAAGAGATGCAGCCTCTTATGTGAAAAGACTATTCAGAGACACAGCCATGCTATACTTATTTTTGTGACAGACATGGAGATACACCAACACTACATAAGCATCATTAGTGTAGGCTCAGATTCTAATCTAGCTGTGGTCCAGTGCCTTCACTCAGATAATTATTTCCAAAGGCAAGAGTAAGATATAGGGGCAGTGAGTAGAGTATGCACTAAAATTTGCTGCCCATAAGCCCTTTCCCCTCCCTGGAATGCCACCTCCATAGCTCTGATTGTGAAAGACCTGTGAAGAGTGAGTTCCACAGGCCTGAATCACCATTGTTACTCCAGTTAAGATTAGTGTCATTTTGAAAATCAAGCTACTCACAGAGATACCTAAACAAGGATTTAGGAGCCTAATTTTAAGCAGCCAAACTGTAAAATCTTAGTCTATATAACAAACACAATTTGTTCTAAGACAGAAGCGTTCACTTGCACAGTAGCTGCTCTGATGACTGTAGCTTTAACACAACTGTTTGACATGAACCCTTATTTTTTCATGTTTTGAGTGTCTTGAAATCCAGTAAAATTCATAGATTTTAAAGCCAGAAGGGACTATTATGATCATCTCGTCTGATTTTCTTCATAACACAGGCCAAAGAACCTCTCCCAGTAATCTCTACGGTAAGCTATAGATTAGAGTGATGTTACTGGTAACTAAATGTACTGTGAAATATACCATACTACTGACACACTACAGAAATAGTCAGGACTGCTTACTCTGGGCTTGGCTACACTGGCAGATGTACAGCGCTGTGAGTTAAACCTGCCTTCGTACAGCTGAATAGGGAAAGCGCTGCAGTTTGTCCACACTGACAGCTGACAGCGCACTGTCGTGGCCACATTTGCGGCACTTGCAGCGGCATTGGGAGCAGCGCATTATGGACAGCTATCCCACAGAGCACCTCTTCCCATTTTGGCGCCGTGGCTTGTGGGAAGGGGGCGGGGGGGGGGGGGCATTCTGGGTCCTGTCCCAACGCCCCGTGATGCATCGCTTCACATCCCAGCAATCCCTGTGTTTCCGTCCACATTTGGCGCCATCTTTCAACGGTTATTGTGCAGCGCGATCTGTGTGTTCCGTTTCGGTCTGCGGGAAATGGAGCCCGAACTGCTGAGGAGTATGCTGACGAGTCTCGCCTTCGCGTCACGTTTAGCAGTCGAGCTATTCCTTAGGATCCGAAGTGACAGTGAGGAGTCCGACGAGGATTCCGACGATGATAGCGAGTCACGTAACGCGTACGACACGAAATTGCTTGTCTCATTCACGGACATGCTCAGCACCGTGGAACGCCGCTTCTGGGCTCGGGAAACAAGCACTGAGTGGTGGGATCACATCGTCCTGCAAGTCTGGGATGACGAGCAGTGGCTGCAGAACTTTCGGATGAGAAAAGCCACTTTCATGGGACTGTGTGAGGAGCTCGCCCCCACCCTGCGGCGCAAGGACACGAGATTGAGAGCCGCCATGCCGGTGGAGAAGCGGGTGGCTATTGCAATCTGGAAGCTGGCAACTCCAGACAGCTACCGATCGGTCGCGAACCAGTTTGGAGTGGGAAAGTCGACCGTTGGAATCGTGCTGATGCAAGTTTGCAGGGCCATTAATAAAATCCTGCTCAGAAGAACCGTGACTCCGGGTAACGTGCAGGACATTGTGGATGGCTTTGCACAAATGGGTTTCCCTAACTGTGGAGGGGCAATAGATGGGACGCATATTCCTATTCTGGCCCCGGAGCACCTAGCCTCCGAGTACGTTAATCGGAAGGGGTATTTCTCTATGGTACTCCAGGCGGTAGTGGATCACCGTGGGCGTTTCATTGACATTAATACAGGGTGGCCCGGAAAGGTGCATGATGCACGCATCTTTCGGAACACTGGCGTGTTCAGGAAGCTGGAGGCCGGGACTTTTTTCCCCGATAGGAAGATCACAGTAGGGGAAGTCGAAATGCCCATTGTGATCCTTGGAGACCCCGCTTACCCGCTAATGCCGTGGCTCATGAAACCCTACACAGGGTGCCTTGACAGTAGCAAGGAACGGTTCAACTACAGGCTGAGCCGGTGCCGAATGACTGTGGAGTGTGCTTTTGGCCGTTTAAAGGGCCGCTGGCGATCTCTGTATGGGAAGCTGGACTTGGCAGAAAACAGCATCCCCGCGGTTATATCCGCGTGCTGTACCCTCCATAATATTTGTGAAGGGAGGGGTGAAATATTCAGGCAGGCATGGACCTCCGATGTTCAACACCTGGAGGCTGAATTTGCACAGCCAGAGAGCAGGGCTACTAGACGGGACCAGCACGGGGCTGCTAGGATTAGGGATGCCTTGAGGGAGCAATTTGAGGCTGAAAGCCAGCAGTAATGTCTGGTGCCCTGTGGTTACAATGTTGGTAGGAATCTGTGTTTGCTTCACTGATTTGCAGTGCCTGGTTCCTGGCCTAATGGATCTTTTACTTTATGCAATAATAAAGAATGTTTTCAAAACCAAAATATCCATTTATTGAAAAGAAAATAAATTTATTGAAAGAAACAACTGTTTGGGAATCAAGAAAGGGCAATGGGGTGGGGTGGGGTTGGGATGGGGAATGGTACAATCAGAGATCTGCGTATGTCCTGTCTCCACTGCTTTGCATTGAGTGCTGCACTTCATGATGTCTATACTGCATGGTGATGGGGGTTGAGTGCAGGGGGTAAGGCTCGTAGTTTTCAGAGCTGGGTGGTGAAGATACCGGTGTTGGAGGCAGCAGTTGGCGGTAAGAACCCGCACGTTGGGGAAAGTGGGTTGGAGGGGACATGGGGGCACAAGGTAACGAGTTTTGGGGCAAGGGCTGCATGGGGGTGCGGGCGCGGTAGTGCTCCGCCTGCATGGCTACGAGCTCCTGGATAGAGTCTGCTTGGCGCTCCATGATGGTTATCAGCCTATCCGTGCTTTGCTGCCGGTGCTGCGTGGCCTGCCGCCGGTGCGATGAGTTTTCCTGGCGGATCCTGCTTTCTGTCTCCCTCCACTCCTGCGCTCTCTCCCTCCACTCCTGGGCTTTTTGATTTTCTTTAACAGACTGCTGCATGACTTGGTGCAGCATGTCTTCCTTGCTTTTCCGCGGTCTCCTCCGGAGTCTTTGCAGTCTTTGAGCAGGTGTAAACACGGACGGCTGAGGTCTCAAGGTTGCATCTGCAAAGGCAAAATGCAACACTTAACAGAGGCAGCATTGTTTAAACCAGACAGAGTAATCATTCCCCCGCACTTGAGGAGGGCACACACAGTGTACACAATAGCATAATTTTCCTGTCCCAAAGAGAGCGGACATAACCCACGGGAGCCCCAAAATGGTGAGTAAGGGGGACTGATTGTTTCTGGGCTGTACTGTCTTCTGGGTTTCTGTGCCTTGGGGAGAGCCAACAGCTGCAGGGGGCACCTACACTGAACACTGTCCCAAAATTTTCCACAGGAGTTCGTCCTGGAAGATATCTCACTGCTGAGGGTGACCTGGGAAGCAAGGGAGGGTCTTCTATTGCAATGCGGCTTCCGCCCTGGCCCATATGCAGCTTCACTGTGTGCAGCAATGGTCCCCCCGCCCCTCGCGGCACAGTGGCGCGGACACGTTAGCCTGACTGGGACAAGGACCACGGTGGCTCTCCCAAGAAACCTGCGCAAGCGCATTGCCCACATTCTGGATGAGACTTTCGAAGAGATTACCGCGGCCGATTACCGCGAAGTGATAGACCACATCAATGCGCTATTCCACATCTAGGCATGCATGCAGCCCTAACCCTCCTCTCCCGAAAATCTTCCTTCCCAAAAAATAAAGCGCTTACCGGGAACACGCTCTTCAGTTTGTCCTCCACCAGTTTGTCCTCCACCAAGTACCGGCTGCTGCGACTGGCTAGCTTCCTCCGGGCTCGAGAAGAGCTCCTGGCTGCATGGACCCAGGTAGTCCGGGGTGTCTCCAACCGCCCCAGCACCCTGACTCCCGGTTTCCTCCTCGTCCTCCTCCTCCACCACCCGCTCTGAAGTGTCCATGGTGGTGCTCGGCATGGAGGAGGGGTCACCCCCAAGTATCTCATCCAGCTCTTTATAGAATCTGCAGGTCGTGGGGGGAGCACCCGAGCGGCTGTTTGCCTCGCGGGCTTTGCGGTAGGCATTCCGCAGCTCCTTCACCTTAATCCTGCACTGCAGAGCGTCCCGGTCATGGCCCCTTTCAATCATGGCCCTTGATATCTGCCCGTAGGTATCGTAATTCCTACGGCTGGAGCGCAGCTGGGACTGGACAGCTTCCTCCCCCCAAACACTGATGAGGTCCAGCAACTCGCCATTGCTCCATGCTGGGGCTCGCCTGGCGCGTGGAGGCATGGTCACCTGGAAAGATTCGCTGATAGCACTCCACACCTGGCTGGCTGAGCAAACAGGAAGGGGATTTTTCAAATTCCCGGGGAATATAAAGGGTGGGTCTGACGGTTGGTCACCTGAGGCCAGGGCAGTAGAGTTCGAACTGATGACCAGAGTGGCTAGAACAGGCATTGTGGGATACTGCCGAATACTTCTGGAGGCCAATCAGTGCGCATTGGGTGGCTACACTGGCGCCGCAGCACAGCAGCGGCAGCGCAATTCTCCTTATTCCTCTGGGGGAGGTGGAGTACAAGCAGCGCTGTATCTGCGGAGATACAGCGCTGTACGTGCCTTGCCAGTGTGGACGGGTAGTGAGTTACAGCGCTGTGGGCGGTTTTATTGCGCTGTAACTTGCCAGTGTAGCCAAGCCCTCTGTGCACCTGCTGAGGGCAGTATAAGGCCCAAATTGATTTATTTACCCTTTGGAATGTGAAGTATGTGATTCAGACAGTGGATATCACGCTGTGAGGGAGCAGAACAATCGTGTGTCTTATCTTCCTTGCCATATCTCGTGCCCACGCTTTTCTAACTGCCACATGTAATTAGCCGTTGGGGTGTGCACAGGTATAAACAATGTCAGAACTTGATCCATTAAGTTCACTTTCAATAAACAATGCAATGTCTGGTGTGACACTCATCTCTACCACATACACCCCAAGCAATCTGCCTTTGTGTCAGGTGTGAAAGGGGCTGTGCAGTCCATCTGCAGCTTCTGTTCCCGCCCGTCGTCTGCACTCCACATCCCCCTATGTGGTGTGCTAGAAACATTGGATCTGTATAAGCAAGGTCCATTTCCTTAATCTCTCCTACATCCAACCTGTTTGAGCTTGGCACAGCACTACGTTCTTTTTAGAAGGGCTACGAAGGCCTCCCAGCACAGCCCTTTTGCATGACCCTACGTGAGACATAAGTGGAATGGAGAGCTTGCACAGGTTATATGCACTGTGAGAGAACTTCCCCAGAATGAATGTGTATATCAATGTAATTCTCCTCTAGCTTCATATAGTCCCAATGCATATAGTCCCCTTTGTAACTTCTGTAATTTACTTCATGGCTCATTGTTAAACACATTGCAATAATCCTTGGAAAATAAATTACACAGCACACCCATGAATTATTAGGCAAAACAAACCAAAGCTAAAAGTTCACTTGCTCTTTCTATCTTTAAACTGAGGCTCCTGCAGCTTTGATAGGAGATCCACTCATATCACAGGGAGAACTGCTCCAGGGAAACTGGAAGAAGAGCTGCCCACCAGAGCAGTAATCAGGAGTATGCAGCCATGAATGAGTTGAGAACAAAAGACAGGCAGCAACAGGACCCTGCAGAGGAGAAGCAACAGTGCCTGTGTTGGAGACACAACAATAGGTATAGCAAAGGGACAGAGCCACTGGAGTCTCTGCAGAGCACAGCTCAGACACTTGCATCCATCTATTATGTAACATCTTTTTAAAAATCTAATCTTAATTCCATGGTGCTTACTTTATTTCATGCTTCTGGTGACTTGGGCTTTGCTCTTGGGAGGATCACTGTGTCACCAGAATCACTCAACGTAGTTGTCACTTTGTAGTTCAGTTGCCTGTTTTGTAGGCAGCATGGCCCAGTCGATGGGGCACCAGACTTTGAGTCAGGAGACTTTGGTCAGATTCGTGGCTCTCCAACTGACTTGCTGTGTGACCTTAGGTATGACCCCTAAGTAATTTCACTTAGACTCTCTGGGCCATCATTTCTTCTCCTGTAAATAATGATGCTTACCCACCCCTGTAAAATGCTTTGAGATCTACGGGTGAAAAGCTCTCCATAAAAGCTATGTGCTTTGGTATATGTTCAGTAAATATGATTACCACAAGTAATACGTACTTTAAGGATGAATTATTGTGTACCCCCCATCATCTAGTAAGTAGGATGAAATGCACTTCATCAGTGGTTCCCAACTATTGGCATATGTAGCAGCACCAGCACTTCTGCCTTCTGTGATTGGGACTCTTAAGTTCTGATTCCCAGCCCTATTGCAGAGGGCCTGTGTGTGCCCCTTTCAACTCAGTAAAGCAATAACAATAAAGATATTGAGAGAAACTAGTAAGTTACATATGGTCATATGTATGATAACCAAATCACATTTTTGTTAATAGAGGGGGGCATGTCACATCTCTTTGTAACCTTTTAAAGTAACTACCCGTAAATTAGATTTTTTTTTTTTGTCCATCTTAAAAAAATCATCCCTTTCAACATACTGCCTTCATCCGATATCTCTTCCTTTGAAGTAACCAGACTGGTACGTAATAATCTTAAAAGTTCACTTCCAGATAAATGAAAAATTTCAAAACTTCCTTAAAGTTACAACACTATGCTAACATCACTAGTGACATCAACTCTGTCAGCATGTTTTCCTTAATGTTCAGATTACCAGGAAACAATGTCTAATTTACAGTCTCAGATTTCCAGTGCCTTAACATTATTCCATTATTTACTTTTACTGATGTCTAGAAAGGCAGTAACATTACTACCGCAAGGGGTGAATCAGGTTTTTCCCCACTTATTTCATAGCTGTGTTCATTTTATGCTCAGTGTGCCTATTTGGTAGAACTGAGGAAAGGGTTCAAGAGAACGATACTTTTCCATCTAGTTTTTGTCTCCCCCCCCCAAAAAAAAAAATTATTTGCTTTAGGAAAACACTCCTTTTCTTTCCCACAAAACTGTTGTCCCAGCAAGGATGCCACTACTGTAATTTGTGCACTTTCAGCATCCTGCTTCTTAATAGTGAGGCTCTCTGGAAAATAATCATGTGCATTGTCTACGTCATCAAGTGGTAAATTTACTGGAGGACAACAGCTAACAGCTTTGGAAAATTTTACCCTAGATTACAAATTGGCGAACCTCTCTAGATCTGCACCTATTTTCATAATTAATTACTGCTCCTCCTTGGCAGCTAAGTCTATAATTCTTATTGGTCCTGATTCTCCACCACCATGCCGCTTGTTTAGTCAGTTGCACTTATAGAATACTAGAAATGTAGGGCTGGAAGAGACCTCAAGAGGTCATCTAGTTAGTCCAGCCCTCTGTGCTAAAACAGGATTAAGTATACCTACACCATCACTGACTAGTGTTGTCAAACTTGTTCTTAAAAACCTGTGCAAAGTAGCTGTATAACACTACTCATCAGTATGGTTGCATTTCATATCCACTTTGTACATGTGTAAAGGATTGCACCGAAGAAAAGCTGTGCCTGTGGACTCGGTGCTGTGTCCCTGTAATTCATGCTTTCGGTTGGCCCCTCTGATGCCAAAGTACTGCAGCTCATAAAGACAACTTGAATCACTGAAATAATGTTGATTTTAACCTCTCTATCTCATATCTACAAGCTCCTCCAAAGAATGTACTTGGTGTTAGTACATGAAGAGAGAACTCTTTATTTTTCATAAGACTCGACACTGTTTGTTTACAAGTTATGGGCATTGCTATTAGGTGAGTTTTAGGCCTTGTTTTGTTGGGATAGATAGGTAGGTGGGTGGGCAGGGGGGAGAATTATACTGATCCTGCAAAAAAGTATAGTAACAAGGGTCCAAATTCTGATCTCAGATAAGTACATGCTGCTCCCAGTGATGTAAATGGGAGCTGTATGCCCAAATCAGAGGGCAGAATTCATCCTTAAAATTAAAAAACTAGAAGTGTTTAACTACAAAATAAGGGAGAAAAAGACAGTGTCAAACTTTGTTTTAATCTGTATTTGTTTCATACTGTAAAGATTCTAAAAAACTGCATTAAAAATTCTTGAATTGCAGTATGCAAACCACACTTAGACTTGCAAGTGCTTTACAATTATTAACAAGTGCTGCTTAGCATCAAATAAACTAGTAAGTACTTAATTAAGAAATTAGATATGAAGGTGAAGTCACTTACAGTGAGTGTGTGTGTGTATATATATATTATATGTGTGTGTGTGTATGTGCATTCAAAACAGGATTTTAGTAATCGAATTACCTGTCTAACCTTACTTAATGTACTTGCGGGTGTCAGTAATAATAATGTATAATTTATGAGGATTGTTTGCAATATGCTCTCTAATGTTCAGATTGTTCATCTGAGGACTAGTTTTTATTTTTTTAAATCATTTTTATCATTTGTATTTTCTTTTCACGTTTGGACAAAGTTAAAGTGAATGAAAGGCTTTTTGCCTGTCAAGACCTGAGTTCAGGATTCTAGGTTATACTGCCAAAAAATGCACCCACAGGATGAAATTCACCTTGTACAGAAGGCCAGCACAAGTCTTATATATCCCTTAATCCCTCAGCTAACTACCTGGTCCTATAGCCCACAACTGCAGGGAAATCCCATTGAAGTCAATGGGAGTGTTGCATGTACAAGCACTGAGGGATCAAGCCCTTAATCAGATTGGTGCCAGCAATCACTCCAGCCTTTTAATTCTTTATGAATTATTTACATTAATGTGAAACTGCTTTATCTGTCCTCATAGAAGGGCTGACATTAAGAAAGTAAGTTTTGTGCCTGTTTAGCATCTGAACAACACCAGCTGTACAAAGCCATGGACTCCAATCCCTATAGCTATCGCAGTTCCTCTCTACCAACAGAGCTATGGGACCAATACAATAAAACTAGAAGCAGGACTAAAGAACAATTCACTAACCAGGATGCTTTGCTCTTCTATGTTTATTTTTCTCCTAATCACATTTCTCTCCTTCTCTTTCTCTACTTCTACTTCCATTTTTACTCTAGCAACTGCTGTTTGTTTTCTTATTTATTCTCTCATCTTCCCCTGTCAGTCTCAGTTTTGTTTGTCATGGTCCAATCCAGTTCTCATGCACTAGTCCAGTGCTGCAACATTTTGGCTGCAAACACTGCAGGGGAAGATAGTTTTAATTCTATATTTAAATAAAATTTCATGCAAAACATTTCTACTTTAACTTTTTTTCTCCCTGAAGAAATAAATGAGAGAGAGGAAGAGGAAAGATGAAGAAGACTCTTATTGTTTCAGAAACAAGGTGTTGTATGAAGAATTTCAGCAAACGCACACAAGAACAAATTTTCAAAAGGCCTGTCACACAGTGAGCTGGCCCTTTAAGCGAGTCCAGGGTTCAACCTCCCCTGAGACTAGTTTACCTCTGTAGCTCCAGCCCCGACAGGGTTAAAACCAGCCCGGGGAGAAGGCTGGAGGGCTTGGAGAACAGCCCAGGCTGAGTGGGAAGCAGGCTCAGCTGGGGCCATGCCCCAGCTGGCCCTATAAAGGCTGGGAGCCAGGAGCTCAGATAGTCTCTCTCTGCTTGTAGAGAGAAGGGCCTGGCTGCAAGGAGCTGAGCAGGGTACTGGGAATAGAGCAGGGCTGGGGGAAGGCTAGAGGAGCTCCAGCCTGGAAAACCCCCAGGCTGCAGGCCTAGCTGAGGGCCTAAGACCAGTACTGGGGCTGCAGAGGGGCAGCCCAGCTATAGAGAGAGGCAGCAGGTCCAGCCCAACCTTGCCTGTGATGAGTGGTATATACTGCAGCCTGCCCCAGGGAGTGGGGCTAGATGGTGACTGGCAGTAGCTGTATGCTGAGGCTGGGTGGGGGGTCCCCTGGGGGGAGACCCTGAGATTGAGGGATTCTGCAAGGGGGGCAGAAACCCAGTGAAGGGGCACCGGGGTCCTGGGAGGGACACAGGGGCCAGAGTGAGGTAAGGCGGATCACTGGCCTGCAGAGGGCGCTCCTAGCTGAAAAATGAGCTAATTCCCGAGGACGACCAGCAGGAGGCGCTGCAGGGGTGAGTCCAACCACCTTACAACCTCTCAGTGCAGGGTGGGGGGAAGCATGGGACTAGGAACAGGGCCTGGCTGGGGGATATAAGGATAACCTGAGGTCAGTCAAGGGAGATCCTCAGATTATTAGGAGACCGGAGTGAGCTGCTCCACACAGAGAGAAAGTGGGCTGGAGGCTCTCCTTAGTTCCCAGCACAGGACCTGGGAAGTGCATGTCTGTGGGAAGCAGGAACTGATTAGGAAGGCTGCAGGGGAACACGCCTGCTGGGAGGAAGGCCTCCAAAAGGATAAGTCTAAGGACCCTGCACCAAGGGTTGTGACCCAGCAGGAAGCTGGATGGAAGCTGTGTTATTTTGAACTTTGTTAATAAATCAAACTCCCAGAAGGGTTGAGTTATTGTGAAAACACCTGCCGTGTGAAGCTTGATTAACTTGATAAAAAGGAAACTGACGGAGGCACCCCAAGCCACCTTAGGTAGCTCCTGCTACAGAGGCCTTGACCTGTCCTCTGCACATGTATGATATCTGAGCACTGTCACTTCTGCATCCAGCTGCTAGAATATACATGAGCAACACTCATTTGTGTTCTGTCTGAAATTGTTAATGTGGTTTTGTGTATATACACTGTTATCTGGCCACACAAAGGAAAGCTACATTTTGAAATTTTGGGCTTTGTTGTCAATTTGTTTGGCAAGTGGTGTCACTATTATTTTCTCTCTGGTAGCTCTGTAGACTAACTTCAGTATGTATCACTTAATTAATAAATAGGATTGAGAGCAGGTTTTCCTAGCATTCCTTTAAATTACTTTCCCCCCAAAACCGGGCTTCTTTCTCACAGCTTTCCCAGCATAAATCCTTGTGTTTACCCCTGACGTTCTCTCTCTCACACTCTCTCTCTCTCTCTCCTTAGACTTCCTCCCTTTTAATTCTGTTGACCAGAAATGTATAGGAACGAAGTAGATCATGGGCTTGGTAGTAGGATATAGTCTTTCCTCTTTAGGTCACCAGTTCAAACTGTTATTGTCTGAGGGCTATTTGGGACCTATGTAAAAGGATGCTGGTAATCTAAAATCCAGATCGGAACTGAAATGTTCATATAATAAAAACCATCACCACAGCTGGGGCTGGCTGTTATTCATAGCAGAGAGGCCAAGAATTAGGGGGCATGGAGGTTGAACTACCACAAATTCCCTCTAGGTTTGAGGCACACTGGTGCACAATGTGGCGTTTAAGCATATGCTGATGCCTGTGCTTTCTCTTTTCTGTGGATAAATAGAAGACTTCAGCCTCCAGGACTGAGGACACCAGCTCATTTTATGCAGGTGAGGTGACCAAACAACCATCACATGGTAACAACTTTGGTCTATTGCTCCTGTGAACAGGGCCGGCGCAACCCATTAGGCGACCTAGGCGGTCGCCTAGGGCGCTGCTATTTTGGGGGCGCCTGCACCCCCGCCGCCCATTGAAATTTGGGGGCGGGACCTTCTGCCGCCGCTGTTGGGGGCGGCATTTCGGGGGCGGGACCTTCCGCCGCCTAGGGCGCCGGAAGAGCTGGCGCCGCTACTGCCTGTGAAGCTGTTTCCATTTACTTATGAATGAAATTGAAACTTCCTGAGCACTTAAAATGAAAGCTGAGTTTACAAAGCCTGCAAAGATTTAACTGCTGACTAAATAATATGTCTGTCACAGATGGAGGTGGGGAGGGGAAGTATTCTAATCTATAAATGTAATCAACTCATTTATTTTTGGATCCAAAACTTTCCAGCAGTGTCATAAATCTGTTGCTGGATCTTGCATTTGGATCTCTGATTTTAGCTGAAAAAATGTATAAAATCTCAGGTACCCAGACAGGTTATTGGCTGACTATACAGCAGATGAGGCTCACAAGTACAAGTTGTTCCAGGAAAACTCAGTTGTAATTCATACTCACTAAAGCCTATATTTTCCTCTAGGTGTATGCAAAGAACCCCCACTAACTTTGGGCTTGATTCTACTTCCACTCAAATCAGTGACAGTTCTGCCGCTGACTTTAATGGGAGCAAGATCTAGCCCCTTAATATGAGTTACACATTGTACATCAAGAGAAGAACTCTTCTGTCATTTCCAGATCTTACTTTCTTAGCTGGTAGCATGGAAATAACTTCCCTGTTTTGCAACACATGCCTATTTTATTACTCAGACCACACCTCCCTTTACAGATTTGCCATCAGAAACACAGAAGACATGTGGATCTGAAAATCCACACTCTCAAGGAGAAAGCAGGATGCCAGCAGTATACGGGTTTGGTACAGAGTCTTATTTCTATCCCTTTAATTAATAATGTCCCCCAAATATCACAGAACTTCAATGTGCATATGAGAAGAGAATTTGTCCTCTATAATTAACATAAAAACATAAGAATGTCTATATTAGGTCAGACCAATGGTCCATCTAGCCTAGTATACTGTCTTCTGACAGTGGCCAATGCCAGGGCTATTTTGAGTGATCCATCCAGTCCCAGTTTCTGGCCGTTGGAGGTTTAGGGACACCTGGAGCATGGGGTTGCATCTCTGACTATCTTTGCTAACAAAGTTTACTCCAGGAACTCATCTAATTCTTTTTTGAATCCAGTTATATTTAATAACTGTGCATAAAATACACCACAGATAAGGACACTTTACCAATAATATTTTGGCTGTGACTGTGAAACTGAGAAGTTTTTGACAAAGACACAGCAACCTCAAATGCAGGCTTACTTAAAAGCAACACTTGTTTAAACAAAGAATATTCATAATAAAATTATAGTACTCCCATGATAATCCCTTATCTCTGGAAAATGGGTTTTCCCTTAGCCCAATTACTGGTAGGAGTTTTTATTAACTTCCTGTGCCAAATGATTATTATGAAATCATACTTGATGGAAGGCTTAAATCATAATAATTTTTTTTAAATACACTTTGGGTTCTTTTATTTGCCTCTGGCTTTTGAACCTTCAGGATGCACTTGGATCACTTTGTCAGCCATAAGGGCTAGAAACTTCATTCGGTTTTTTTTTTATTGAAAACTCAGCTTCTCATGTAATCATTTGTGTCTAGGAGCTGGGGATTTTAAGAAAAAAAAATCAAATGTAATAGTTGGCAATACTGTTTCTAGTAAAAGTAGGAAATAATACTAATGTGGCTTATGGTTGACAATGTCCCTTTAAGAGGAGAGATTAAAATATTAGGAGGAAATGCTACTGAGGACAAAGATGCTCAAACAAGGGAGCTAGCATTAGAGAACTCCTGGTCATTATTTATTTTTGCTGTTGAATATGGCTCCACCCAGAAAGCATATTTGATTATTGAGGTTCTAAGGCAAACAAATACTCTGACACACGTTAAACAAAGAAGACTGTGCGTGTATGTGATGTCAGAAGATTTAGCAACAGATGAATGGAAACAAAAAAAAATTCCCAACTTTTGTGAGATTTTTATTGGTACAAATCAAATAAAAATAAGTCATAGAAAGCCAGGTAAATATTTGGAGATAAAAATGGAAACCAAACTAAAATTGATAAGAATATAAATGTCAACTAAAAGGCAAGGAAAGCAAAGAATAGAAAAATGAGTGAGACGTGGAAGTGATGTAAAACATTAGTGACGCACAGAGGAAACAAACAATAAAACCCATCTGAACTTTCAAGGGTTTGTAGTGTGTCTTTAGATTTATACCTACTGTGAATTAAATAGCCCTTGCTGTGCAAGTTTTTGTGTGGATGGGTGTGTATGATTTTGTTGCAAAGACTTGTCTTCCACTTGCAGTAACAACAAAGATGGAGTCATCTCATTATTGTATGTTTCATGCAAATCATGGTTACTTTTTACAAGTGAAAGGTGAAGAATTTATAGGGCTGGGAGACAGGAAGTTCAGAGTTTAATATTTCAACATTAGTGTAGCCCCTTTGCACATATGCAGTATTTTCATTACTGTTTATGCAGATAAATCAGTGGCTCATGTTCTGAGGCTTGTTGAACCACTCCCTAGGGAGCTTGACATTAATGGAACTATTCACCAGTGTTAAGTTAAGTGTGTGTGTGTGTATACAGGCATGTCTCCACAGTGCACTAGTGTAACCAGCTGGGTGTAAATTCTAGTGCATAACAGTGTGTTAGGTGCTAACTGTCCACATGGACCCTGCTGACACTCACTAAAAATTCTTTAGTGAGTGTTGACGTAGTCCTGTTCGAAATAGTGCGCCGTGCTATAGTCCTATGAAAACTTTAGTGCACGCCAGCAGGGCCCACATGGACAGTCAGTGTGTGACATGCTGGCACACCCTGGGAATTTACATCCCAGCTGGTGTGCACTAACACACCTTGTAGACAAGCCCTAAGTCTTTGCAAGATTGGGACCTTACAGTCTGATCTTGTTCTCATTCAATTCAATGGCAAAACACACTTTGACATCACTAGTGCAGGATCAAGCCCATGATTATTTAATCAATTTGGTTTAATTAAAATGAAGAAGGGTCACATGCCTTATTGAGGACCATGTATGTGCTCAGGCTGTAATCATGAAAAATGATGCACACGGGTGGGGCTTATCACATTGAGGAATTCCTTAGGATATCTCTATATGGAAACTAGATGCCCGCGGCTTCCCCATGCCAGCCAACTCAGCCCCACAGCCCAAGCATCGTGAGCCTAAGTTCCCTCTAAGCTGCATGGCCGCGCAGCTGCCGATTAAGGGCCGTGCAGGCGCTCAGGGCTGTGGCAGGGAGAGATGCCTCTCCCCAAGCCCCGCACCTGCCGTAGCGCCCCAACCCAGACCAGCACCAGACCTGCTGTGGCTGGGTACAGGTGCCCCAGCCCAGCCCTGGACCTGCTGCAGCTGGGGAACAGGCACCCCTCCCCCAACCTGGCCTGGCCCGGACCTGCCATGGCTGGGGGAGAGGCACCCGTCCCTTGTCCCCAGCCCCAAACCTGCCACAGCTAGGGAACAGGCATCCCTCCCCCAGCCCAGACCTGCCGCGTCCGGGGGGGAAAGGTGCCCAGATGCTGCTGTGGGGAGAGAGAGAGCTGGGGGGGTCCTCTCTCCCTACCATAACCCTGGGGAGCCCCACTGCACCCCAAATCCCTCATCCCCAGCCTCAACTCAGAGCCCCCCCCACACCCCAATCCTCTGTCCCAGCCCTGAGCCCCTCACAGGGCCGGCTCCAGCTTTTCTGCTGCCCCAAGCAGCGCAAAAAAAAAAAAAAAAAGTGGCGGCAATTCTTCTTCGGCGGCAATTCGGTGGCACCTCAAAGAGAAAGAGAGGGACTGAGGGACTTGCTGCCAAAGACCCAGCCATGCCGCCCCGATACCAGACGGAGTGCCGCCCCTTTGAATTGGCCGCCACAAGCACCTGCTTCCTACGCTGGTGCCTGGAGCCGGCCCTGGACCCTCATTCCCGGCTCCACCCCAGAGCCCGTGCCCCCAGCCAGAGCCCTCACCCCCCTGCACCCCCAACCCTCTGTCCCAGCCCTGAACCCCCTCCCACACTCCAAACCCCTCGGCCCCACCCCCGCCACATGAATTTTGTTATGTGTACCAATATAGAGGTGATATGGTGCAGATAACAAAATTAATTCCGCACATGGGTGGGGAAAATTAGAGGGAAACAGTGCTGTGCTGTATTTCATTGCTGTGTAGAATTCTGGCCTTGGGCTGCAGCCTGGGTGCTAGGACCCTGCGGGGTGGGAGGGTCCCAGAGCTCGGGCTCCAGCCTGAGCCTGGAGGTCACACTGCAATGAAACAGCCACGTAGCCTGAGCCCTGTGATGAGCCCAAGTTGGCAGGAACAGGCCAGCCACAGGTTTTAATTTACTGTGTAGACGTACCCCCGGAAGTCAATGGGGCTCTACAAAGTTTCAGGGATCCACCCACATAGATCCAGTTAGAAGGTTAGAGCCTACATTTAAGGTTCAACTGCTTTTAAACTGACTGCAATAAATTATTAAAGCAGAAAAACAGTGTGTTTTCCCCCATGCTCACAAAACTCTGCACTTACTGTGAATTTTGCTCAAATTTTACAGTGGGGAGAAAAAGAATATTCTTAGACTGGGCATGTGAAGTTTCAACCCCAAAAGGGCATTTGTGAGATATTTAAGAGTAACCAAAAGAAGATATTTATAACAGAATACTTTTCTCATCTATAACATCCACTACACACTGTTTCTGAAGCCAACAGCCCTGATCCAGCAAACACCAGTTGCAAGACTCCTCCTCTTCCCCCACCCTATTGAGGTCTATAGGGCTCCATGTGGGCACAGGCAGAGTCAATGGCAGGATCAAAGCCTCATAGTTTCCTCATCAAGAGGAGGAGGAGAAAAAATGCACACATATAAGAAAGGGAGAGGAGGGGATATGAGAAGGTATTTTCTCACTAGTCCCCCTGTGTTTTGAAGTGTGCTCCCTTTTATACAGTTTTGACTGCAGACATTATTCCATGTTCTTTCCTCTTGGTGGTGCAGCATGCTCAGTGTGGAGGAAGGTTATCTTGTACAGCATGACTTATTTTCCCAGAGGTATTCGAAAGCATGAGGACAAGCAAGAATAATCAGTGATTTTGATTATTCATTGACCATCCTGCCTTTTCCCTCTCACTCACATCTCCAAAGAAAATGACAAGGAGTGTATTTGAAAATCCCTACCATACTTTTTTCCAAAGGCACCTAAAAGGCATAAGTGCCCAAATCCCACTAAAATCCAATGGGAGTTGGGTACCTAACTTCCTTAACCCCTTTTTAAAATCCCAGCCTATATAAACAAATAAATATCTTTGATTTTAAGCCACAAGCAAATTAGGTTCAATCAATATTCAGAATATAAAAACATCAAAGCAGGGAAACTGAGTTAAGGCTAACGTTTTTTCTTAGCTATATGCAGCCGGGGAGGGTATGGAGTGAAGGGTGATGAAGAAAATTTTGATCCTTAGCTCCAGATAACTTCACTGATTTCATAAATTTAAGCTGGACCCAAAATGTGGTTTGAATGATAGCACTTTCCTAGGTGTGCTAATTTATATCAATACCACCTACTGAGAAAATTGTATTCTTAAAACAATAATCCTACATAAAGAGGTGTTTTCAGGAGCTATTCCCATTACAAATGCAATTGGTTACATGATGATAGAAGAAAACAGAAGTGTTGCTATCTTCTCTTGAAGCTATTAAACTTTGAAACTCAGGAGCCTGTAGCCAAAACATACAGGTTAACAACAACTCTTTCTGCCTGATTTAGGCCTTTATCCTGCCATGATTTCCATGCAGCTGGCCATAGCTCAGCACGGATTCCTATTAACTTCACTGGGGGCTCTGCTTCAACACAAAGGTCTGACTATGTAGAGCTCGTGGCAGGACTGGGGCCTAAGAAAGGGCTTTTGGGGGGCATGAGATGGACGTGTAATTCCTTAACAATATATATATATATATATAATCATAGAGCTGGAAGGGACCCCGAAAGGTCATCGAGTCCAGCCCCCTGCCTTCACTAGCAGGACCAAGTACTGATTTTGCCCCAGATCCCTAAGTGGCCCCCTCAAGGATTGAACTCATAACCCTGGGTTTGGGGGGAGAAATGTTGACTGGACGGCAGGGGATGAGAGGGGTTCAGACACATGCTTGGTAGGAGGAGAGCCTCACTCCATTCATTCTCTGCTTAGCAATGCCTGGGTAAAGGAGATGGGGACAGCTGATAGGCAAGAAGAAGATGGGGCACAAGCAGCAGTCAATTTGAACTAATCCCAGGCTTCTCTCCAGTAAACTGCTCTGCCCTCACTCCCTGTGGCTGTAGATTAGGAACTGTGCTGCTTATGATGCTGCAGATCTGACCAATCACCTGTTTTTAGGGGGTCAGGAAGGAATTTTTCCATGGGCTAAATTGGCATGTAGCCTGGTTAGGTTTTTTGGCCTTCCTCACAGCCTCCCAGTAGCACACTTGGGTTAGCAGCAAGAGGATTTGAGATTCATATAATGCTGTTATGATTGCTGACTCACTGAAACTTACAGCCATTGTCTAGTCTAGATAAAGGCTGAAAGGCCCAACTCCCAGCAGTAAATGAGACCGAGGATCGTGCAGTTGAACTTTGCACTTATGAGGTAGAGAAGCTTCAGGTCTTTGCAGACTATGGCTCACCTCACCTAGCCTTGTGCCCTCTGTCACTCCCCGCTCACATATGTGGGGGTGGGTAGAGGTTTCATAACTGAACTGAGTCCATGGGATAGACAGGAAGGGTCTAGCCCGAGTTGTTGTTCGGTTCATGGTCAAAACCTTGTTACCTGCACTTGAACCAATTAAATGCCTGGTATGTGAGAGCTGGGGCAGGCAATGTAGTGCTTCTCCCAAGTTATTAATGAAGTTGCAGTCTGCTGTTTAAACCCATTCCACGAGTCCGTCAATCATTTGCCTGTTTGTCCAGGTCAATGAAAGGCTTTTCAGACGTATGTTTATTATTGGATGTGTCCTGAGGAAGATTGATATAGCTAGATTCTCCAAAAATTCTCCAGAGCATTATTATAGCTATTGAAAATGGAAGGGAGGAAAATCTTTGGACATTTTACATCAATATTTTGATCTCTTCTAAATTTTCCAACCAGGAAAGACTCAAAATTAGCTCCCATTTACTGATATAACATCCTTGGGCCTGTGAAAGTAGAATGAATTGTATTGTAAAAATAGAATGGATTAAAGAAATGCTGTATGTTCCTTTAAGCAGGAATGAGGAATATAGTTGTCAGGAAGAGAAACATTAAGATATAGAACAATGAGTCGCACCTAAGCTAATGGTGGGACATTAGCAGAAGATCGCTAAGAGTTAATAAGGAAATAAGATATGTGTGTCTGGCCCCAGGAAAACTTATCAGCTTTGCTTCCTTTGTTTTCTTGTTAAGTTCACCCCCCCTTTTATCTGTATAAATAAGACAGTCAGTCTTATATGGTGCTCACATTAGCTGAATGTATTAGCGGGGCGCTGCGCTAATAAAACAGAGTGGTCTGCCAAATCGTGAGTCCTGATTCTAACTTTGACAGGCCTGTTCATGAGCCCCGTGGCTTATAGCAACCCTCTGTGTTCATATCCTCCTCTGGATTAAAAAAGCATTTTTAAAATCACCACTACACCCTATGTCCCACATGTGTCAGTTCAGGACAACCGCACCTGTATTCCCCTTCCTTGGTCGACCCACTCAAGGCGCTTGGCTCACCTCTCTCAGAGAGACCCATGTCTCTCTCCCTCATGACCAGGATTTTTCCAGACTTCATAGTTCCCGGCCTACACTGTGATATCCCCATCAAGCCAGTCTGCCTAAACAGACCAGTGTCTGCACTTTGCTTTCTCGCAGAAGGATATGAACAGCTGAAATTGCCCTCAGTTGTAAGTTACAACAGAGCTCTTTCTAAGCAAGCACATTTATGCTTAAGGTGAAAACATTACAGAGAAAACATTAAAACAATTAAAGAACCTATATGCAAGCTAAAAAGCTTACCAGAGATCACCCCCAACTTCAGCCTCGGGCTCTGGTAGGAGTCAGTCCTTCAAAACCCACAACTGAGTTTTCCTGTGATACAAGTTCATAATGGTCTCAGATTCAGAACCAGAACAACCATGAATAGTTCAGTCTCTCCTTTATACAGCTTGGGCCTTTGATCCTGGCCTTATGTAACAGGTGATCAGCAGACAAAGGGCCACTCCTCAGGGTGTAGCTTCAAAAGGCTGAGTTTTTGCCTAGATGGAGATGTGGAATTTGCATTCACCACCACCTGAATATTTCGCAGAAAATTCACTGCACACGTATTATCCCAAAAGTTCATTCTTGTCTGGCACATTAGTCTTTTAATCATCTAGGCCTTATATCACATCTCCCCCCAAGAGAGGTTACATACAATCCCAGCCCACAGTAAGACATAAACTTTATATTTAGTACAATAGACCTCCAAAGACACTTAAACTTAATTCAATAATGTTTTTCAAGGCTATTGCAGGAAATTGTCATATCTGTCACACCACTTTTTCCAAGGGCCTCTGAGATTTGTGCATATAAAACTTGCATATAAATGTTTGTACATGCAAAAGCCAGATAAAATTTTTTCCATAATACAGGAAGATATCACACAATTACAATAGCAGTGTGACTTTAAGTACCATTAAAAACTCACAAAATCAAGGTTGTGAAAACGAGAGGCTCTTAGCCTGCATTGTGATGATCATGGGCAAAGCTCCACACCCCTATATATCACATTGTAAGATCAGGGATTTACTTTGTAAACCAGAATGCAGGAAATCACTGAACGCTCACTGCTTCTATGGTTAGATTTCCTGACCTCTGTCACTGAGTAAAACATCCTTGACTCAGGTAAGTTTAGATGATTTTTTTAAGAGGGAGAGAACAAATGTCTAGACAGAAGGGTTTAAAAACAAAATTGGTTCTTTTCTCACTGGGTAAAATGTCTTATCCTGTGTAAGTGTGAAAGGGTTTACAAGGTCCTCACGTGCCAATGGAAGGGATGCCCTCTGCCCCAGTGGTGCCTCTAAGAGGAGCCAGACAATAGTGTGGGGGTTTCACAGGAGGCTAATTCCAAGCCAGGATTCACAGACAACTCAGAGAGATGCTATCATAATGGAGCTAGTTGGTTGCAGCTGAGATTGTTTAGATTCTGCCCCTTGAAAAGAAGGTGTGGCTTTCAGAGGGAAGAAGAACAAAGATTGTGTTGTATGGCTGAAAGCCAGTACGGAGAGTTATGGGAAAATATAGGTGCTATCCTGTCTCATTGTACTTTTTGTTTGTATAATTTTGTATTTCAAACTATATAGAAGAAGTGCAATTAAGGACAAAAGTTGGTCCAGTAAAAGATACTACTTCCACCCACCTTGTATTTCTAATATCCTGGGACAACAACACTGCAAACAATAATATTAAAGTCCACTTGTGATAGATTAATATAGTTTATTATGCATGCTAGTGTATGGGCATTATTAGTAAATAAGTAACACTCTTATAAAGCCAAGCTTCAGCGTAAATTCCACAATCTAGCTTAAGGATATATGCAAAAGGCATTATTATTATATAATGAGTTAATTGGTTCAAGGATTTCAGTTACATTACTTCTAAAAAAAGTAGAACTAGGAGAATGCTGCATAAAGATGTGTTATGAATATTTGTTCAAGTCTTCAGCCAAGTTTTGTGTTCATTTTTTTACCAAGATTCACCTGAGGTTTTTTAACAGGAATGCTCAAGGAAAGCATATTTTGAACTTGCTTTCTTTGAACATCATCCCCAGAAAGTGGTTATGGGATATACACTCGTATAATTAAGGCACAGAATCGATACCATCTAACTTATATGGCCAATCATGAGTAAGCAACATAGCTCAGATTTCACATAGCTAGCTGTAACATGAAAAAGTTTTGATATATTTGAGAATTACACTCTGTGCTTTTTTCCTGCAGTACATCTATGAGATTAAATTAATTGATTAAATTATTCTTTATGAATTATTTGATCACATCTAGAAAGAGTAACTCTATAAACATAATAAACTAATCATAACAGAATCAAAATTAAGTATTAGCAACCAGTAAAATAAGTCAAGTAGGGTATCCCTGTCTAGTACGTGAGAACTCGGAGAAATAAAAAGGAAAATATTCTTCTCTTGGTATTATCCCTTACTGGTGTTTGGAACCTTTCCAAAGCAATAGCACAAAAGCTAGCAAGGAATTAATGGCCGCTAGCTATCTGACAACCACTTCACTAGAAGATAATGAGCAAAAATGTTTCCATTACTTATACAGTAGTTACACAGCATAATATTTGGCAAAGGTGAGAAGTGCTGTTTAATATCTCCCCTCTATACAGTTACAGAAGATTCTGTTCCTTTACCTTAGGAAACTGTTACTGTACTAGTGGAATGGATCCTGGAGGACTTAGGTTTCCTTGCTTTAAACAGATTTTTCTGACTTTCCATAGTTCACCTTGATATAGTAGCTCTTGATACTCTATTACCTTGAATATGTCTTCTGTACAGCACAAAAGCCTGAAATTGCTCCCACTGGAGCCAGTGAGAATTTCAAAATTGAATTCAATTGAAGCAGGATTGGATGCAAACAGAATTCAACGTTCTGCAGAACCTGAAGACACTGCTGGATACAGTGTCATTGTTCTCAGCCATGAAGAGACTGGCATCTGCACTTTGATAATATTGTCCACTGTTATAAGCATATTTTCCATTCAGGTGCTCAAACAGGCCATCCAGGATTGCAAAGTGCTGGACTGACAGCAGACCAAGTTACCCATCTGTAGGCCTTGAAAAATAGTTACTTTGGTTATGTGCATATCCAAGCCAGCCCTATGGACATGGCCTAGATTAGCCAATTGTCTTCAAAATATAGGAAATAGTGACTAGTTATATATTGAGAACTTCCTGTCCCAGGGCTGACATCAGCACCATCAAATATATGTATACTCTTACTCTACAGTTAAGCCAAAAAGAAAGCTTATACTGGAATTGCTGATTGAAGAGAACAAATTGAAGAATTCTCTGATGGCTAGGAAGATGGGGTCTGGGAGGTAGGAATCCAAAAGACTGAGCACACTATAAATGTGACTGGATTAATTGCCTGGATCATTGGCTTTAGAGTCTTCTTTTTCAACCGAAGATATCCTAAGTCCCAGAAGTGGATAAAAATGCCTTGGTTCATTTGAGAACAATCAGATCAATTGTGACGCAAGGTCCTCTTGATGCCAAAAGGCAGAGAGGAAAGGGGTGCATAAAGGATCCCAGGGTCTGATATCTGCATACTAGTCCATCAAAGAATGTCATTAAAATCTCTAATAAAAGCCTGTGTCACATGGGTTATCATAATTATTGTGAAATGTTTATACAGCAAATATGTGAAGAGTTGTGTGTGTATATACTAAAAATTTGTCCTCTGGGTTTGTGAGTGAAGACAGGTCACCAAAAGGCAATTCACCTACTCTTGACAGGCGGGGGGAATTGATGCTTGTCTCACTCTGGCTGGTCATGTGGAAATTAAATATTGTATGTTTCACAATAGATGCCCATTTACAGTTTGAGCAAAATGCTAATCAACAAATTGCCAGGGCTGGAGCAAAAAAACAAAACCAGCAGGGTCCGGATTATCCTGTTTGGGAGTAAGACAATTAACTTTTGAAACTATATCTGGAGTGCTGCTGATTCCCCAGATATTCTGTCAATCTGTAAGGACAAGCAGCCAGACAGCTTGATCTTATGGGAAGGGATTCTCAGCCAAACGCTGTGAAAAGGACTTGAGGTAACCTATCTTGTTTAAGTTAAGGCTCTAGAAAGCACGTTATGATCTTTTTATATATGTAACCATTTGTTTCCAACAGTCTTACTTTCTATCTCTTGAATCTCTGTTCTTTGATAATAAATTTATACTAGTTTTCATTATATATGCAGTGTGTTAAGTAGAGTGATGATCCTGCGTTGAATCTTGCAAGCTGCTGTACACTATTCCTTTGGGAGTAGCGAATCTGAAAGTTCTGTGAGTGATCAGTGGAATGGGGGCTGAGCACTCCAGAGGGATGCTCAGGAGTTGGCATGTGCCTGTCACTAGCCCATACAGGGAGAGCGAGGCCTGCAGAGGGAGCGCTTGTGTTGACAGAGGCTGGTAGAGTCAGGGAGCTGATCCACAGCTGGCACAGACACGACTGCCTCATGCTAAAGGCAGGTGGTAGTGAGGTGCCATAAAACTTTGGGTACCCATGGGAAGCATCACATCAGCAGCTTAAACACGTATGTTCCTTTCTTCAGAAGAGGGTCAAGAACTGATTCTCTTAGCTGAGCTCACATTGAGCTGAGTTGTGCTTGAAGAGCAGTGGAGCAGGGGGAAAATGTTCAACAAGGTATCATCATCTTAGTTAAGAAAAACTAAGCCTGCAATTAGTCAGCATAAAGCAAGGAAATCCCTTAAGAACAATGTCTAGTTTTATAAAAGCGGCCAGGGGAGAGTCTAGGCTCAACAAACCATGGCCCCATTGGCTCCAATGAAACAAATTCAGTCCATTCCACCAAGTGTATGTTTCCTCTGATGAGAAATAACTGAGAGCTTGTCTACACTTACCAGAGGATCGATGCTGCAGCGATCGATGCATCGGTGGTCGATTTAGCGGGTCTAGTGAAGACCCACTAAATCGACCGCTGAGCGATCTCCCGTCGACTTCTGTACTCCACCTGATCGAGAAGAGTAAGGGAAGTCGAGGGATTGCATAGTGCGGACCCTGTGGTAAGTAGATCTAAGCTACGTTGATTTGAGTTACGCTATTCATATAACTCAAATTGCATAAAGGAGGGTGTAATGGGATCACACACACCTCAGACTTTCAAAGGGCATGTGCCTGCACACTCTCTCGGTTTGTGGAGGGTCTTCAACTGACTCAGTCCTCCAACTTGGTCACACACAGTCTGTATGTCAGGGGTTCTCAAACTGGGGGTCAGGACCCCTCAGGGGGTTGCAAGGTCTTACCTCCACCCCAAACCTTGCTTTGCATCCAGCATTTATAATGGTGTTAAATATATTAAAAAGCGTTTTTAATTTATAAGGGAGGGTCGCACTCAGAGGCTTGCTATGTGAAAAGGGTCACCAGTACAAAAATTTGAGAACTACTGCTGTTTGTGAAATAAAAACCCCTTCCAGGGAAACAGTCTGACAGGAGGGCCCTATCTCAGTACCCCTTGGTTTGCCTTTCTTTCCCTGTAGCCCTCCCTGGGCTCAGGCCCTTTAACTAGTTCTGGCCCTGGTATGGGGTCATATCCCCAGGGCTTCCTTCCTAGAGATGCTATCTTCCTGGAGCCCTCCTAGGGCTCAGTCTTTACTCAGGACCAGCAGACAGAAAAGAGCTCCTTCTTGCTCCCCCAGTCCCTGCCAGTACTGAGCTATCCATGGTCCTACTGCTCTTTCAGCCAGCCAAGAACACAGTTCTCTCTCCTCCAGCTCCCAGCAGCAACTGATCTCATGCTGGCCCTGCAGCTCTTCTTATACTAGTCTGCTGGGCTGTGATTGGTTGCTCCCTGCAGCCCCTTTCCAATTGGCTGTGTCCCATACAGCCACTGTAGGCAGGTTGGAGAAACCTCTCCACTGCCCTTTTCTAGGACTGGGGGTGGCAGGGTTGCAAGGCCTCCAGCAGGAGGCCTGAGGGCCTGGTTCACCCCACCATACAGGGTAATATAATTAATGCAAATCAACATGAATTAATGGAAAATAGATTGTATCAAAGTAGATATCTGTTTTTGATGAGATTACAAGTTTGGTTGATAAAGGTAATAGTATTATAATAATAATATATGGAGATATACCTATCTCATAGAACTGGAAGGGACCCTGAAAGGTCATTGAGTCCAGCCCCCTGCTTTCACTAGCAGGACCAAGTACTGATTTTGCCCTAGATCCCTAAGTGGCCCCCTCAAGGATTGAACTCACAACCCTGGATTTAGCAGGCTATCCCTCCCCTCCCATGGTGTAATATACTTAGATTTCTGTAAGGCATTTGACTTAGTACCTCATGACACTTTGATTAAAAAATAGAATGACATAAAATTAACATAGCACACATACAGGTTAATATTTTTGAAAGTTTGAGGGGAAATGGTTCAGACATTTTTTAGTATGAGGAGAGTGAGGTAAAGAAATTTTCCATTATTTAAAAATAAAAAAGGCTTTGGGAAGAGCTATACAGCTGAGTGTTGAAGGGTGAAATCTGGAATGGAAATGCACTATAGAATAAGATTATTTCTGGGGTTTAGAGCCTCTTGTGCCAAACTAGGAATAGTACCCCCCGCCCCCTGAAACAGAGTGCCCTAGGATTTTCACTGGTATCAGCAGAAAGCAACATCATGGCTGTTCCTGTGGGGAAGGGGACTTCACTCCAGGGCTCCCTGAATGGAGGACACCTACCCAAATGCTGCATTAATGAGGTGGAAAGAAAGGGGCTTCACCCCTACTATCCCCTGCTTTCTGGGAAAAGGGATCCTAAGCACTATTAATCCCTGCAAACAATGCAGCCATGTGGGGGTGAAAGGCATCCTCCAGATGCCTGAGCTCCCCCTCACTCCTGCTGAGGCAGACAGGATCACATCAGCTTCTTCCTCCTACTACAGGATGAGTCTCTGAAGTGCCACAAGCAGGAAGAGTTGTCTGCCCTGCTTCCCCCATCCCAGTCTCCTACAATGTTATCAAGAGTTCTTTTGATCATGAGTGGTTTTGGTTTTTTTTGTTTTGTTTTTTACAGCACCAGTTATTGGAATAAAAAGATTGCATTCATCTCAGCTTTATTTAAACAAAGTAACTTCCTAGCCTTCTGTTGGGGAGTAAAGCTTGTAAATGTGGAGTGAGTGCATCCTAGTGGCTCACAAAGAAAATAACTTATGTAAAATGATTTTTTTTAACCTAGTCTCATGATGATGTTTTGGTGATTTGACTCCTGATTTTTGAATGCTTGGTGTTGGCAATACTGCAAACTTCTGGTGGAATATGAAACAAATTTGCCTCTCTGAGGGGACTGCAAAAGGAGGGGTGCGGGGCAAACAGTTGGCAGCTCTTCTTCCTGTCCACGGTGTTTTGAGGACAGTGGTACTACTAACAGGAGAAGCAGGGTAGGCCTCCCTGCCCCTACAGGAAACAAGGGGAGATGAGAGGCCCAGAAGCTACTGCCAATAGCTGTCCCTGCCACCTATCCCCCTAGACTGACCTTTGAACTGGATAACTAGTCCACTAACCTAGGCTGCAACTTCTCTCTCTTGCCTGTCACTGTGAGTGTTACTAAAGATAAAGACCCAAATGAAAGGAACAACCAGAAATGAAAGCAGGACTTTGAAATGATAGAAGGTCTTCAACACATAGTTTGTATAGTTCCCTTTGCACTTTCTGTAATTCCACATGCATGAGTCAGCATATCTGATGTCACTAATTTACAGTAGTAAATACTGAGATAACATTATCTAGTTTGTGCGTTCTGAGGATGGGTCCATTCAACAAGGAATAAAAATGGGCACAAACCTCCCGAGAGGGATCTTCCATCTAGAGCTTCTTGAATTATGGCTGCTTACACTCAAAGGGTAGTGTAGCATTCATTGTTCATGCTACAGTGACATGACACAATAGCTCATTTTGTGGTGATAAGCTGAGCCCCCTAAGGAATCAAGATGTTTCCTTGATCACAGCACTGGTTGGTGCAAGCTCCTCCCACCCCACCCATCCTATTTAACAGGAAATCTTCATACCTAGTTTCTTTAACTTCCTTCATACATGCATCATTCGGGGCATTGCCTTTTTGCCTCCTCCAGTACCTTCTCTGTCCCCCAAATGGATAACCCTTTGTGGTATGGCAGAATCATTTGAGATAGGTGAAGGATGTGGTGGAGAAGTTCATGGATGGAATTTGGGCCTTGTAAGAGTGGATAGGGCTCACCTTAATGACTTTGCTGTGAGCCCCAGCTTTGCTTGAGCTAGTTATGCTTCAGGATGTACCTCTTTGCTGAATACCCTTCTCCGCAAAAAGTAGCTTTCTTTTGAAGGTATGACCTCAGAATATACGTATGCTTTTAGTTTTGAGGGACATTCCCTTGCTTTGGGAATGAAAGAAATCTAAAATGGCTCCTGAACTTCTCTGAGTTTGGGCACATACCCATGCAGCAAACATTCACACAAGTATAGAGTTTTAATCTGGTTTTACAGACAAGTCATGAAATCATGGGAAGAAGTATAGTTCTTCCTTCTGAAAATAAACTAATAATTATTTACTATTTGTATTACTGTATGTGAGCATTTTTATAATGTTGCACTTCTATAATGGTTTACACACCAAAGCACTGCACAAACATTAATTAATCCTCAATTTTTTGCATTACTAGTTCTAATGGGTGAACAGAGACTTTAAATGGCTTCCCCAAAGCCATTAATATGAGTCATTGTCTCGGGGTCATGAGTTCCTGGATTCCAGTCCCATGGTCAATCCACTAAATCAGTAGTGTGCAAACTGGGGGGGCGTACCCCCTGGGGGGACATAAGAGCTTCTCTCAGGGGGGCATAAAGAAACTGGGATCCTGTGGGTCCCACAGGACCTGCTGCCATAATAGCAGGAGCGGAATAAAAATAGAGTGAGTATTGCAGGGCAGTAGGAAAGCAGGATTTAAAAAATAGTCCTGCCATGCCACATGCAACATGAATGGCCCACCCAGCTACCACTGCTCTCTGGCCGCCCAGTTCTGAAGGTAGTGCCATCACTGGCAGCAGTGCAGCTGTAAGGGTGGCAATGGGGCACAATGGGGGTGGGGGCGTGACCAGAAGAGTTTCCGTACCACTATACTAGATCATACTGTAATATGAACAGACCACAAGGGCCTAACATATAGTACATGAAATATCCTATTGCATTTTAAATTATATTTATTATTAATATTTGTAGGACGGGAACACCTAGAGTCCTGTATTTGTGCTAGCAGCTGTACAAACACAGAAGGAAAAGACAATTCCCTGCCCCCAAAGAGCTTACAATCTAAGCATAAGGCAAGAGAGGAGGTGGAGACAACAAAGAGCCTGGAGGGGGTGCCATATTCTACATCGCTGAGTGATGCAGGGAGGAGAGTTTTGTGTTAAACACCTGCCATCCTGGCGCTGTGAAGTTACGCACCTGCTGCGTGTATCTCCTCCCAGCAACGTGCCCCTCTCTCCCCCAAACATTCCTTCCTTCAAGGCCACAGGTGTGGGAACCTCGCGGAACCGTCCCCCCTCTGGGTGCAGCTGTGGCCGTGCTGGCTGGCGCCTGGGCAGGGTGCCCCTCCTCGCGCAGCCCGGCAGCCGCAAAGCAGCCCGGCTCCCCCTGAGGGCTGGCGAAGGGTAAGTGGGGAGGAGATGAAGCCCAGCGCTCAGTGCGAGCCGGGCGGGGGAGGAAGGGGAAGAGCCTGGGCTGCTGCCGGGCGGGGCCTCAGCCGGCGGCGCAGCCCTGTGTCTGTGAGGCGCGCAGAGCACCAGGGCTGGAGGGGAGGGAGGCCGGCCCGGCTCGGCTCGGCGCGTAACTTCACCCAGCCGAGCAGGAGGACTGCGGGGTCTTACCGCTGCCCAGGGACTGGACCGGCCTCTCCACGCCGGGCCGGCGGGGGAAGCCCAGCCCGGAGAGAGAGGGCGGCCGAGCCGAGCCGGAGGCTGCAGCCTGCCCCGGCTGGGCGCGCTGGGCGCTCCGGCAGCCCCGGAACTCACCGCGGGGGTGCAACTGGGCTGGAGCGCGGAGCCCCCGGGCTAGAGGCAAGTGCGCGCGGCTCGCCCCCTGCGGACTGGCCTGGCTGCTCCCTCCGGGGGCGGTGCGGTGCGGGGCTGTGACAGCAGCTCCTTCAGGGACCCGGGCTCCTCCGCCCCCTCCCAGGGCCGGGTCCTGCCGGCTGCCAGCCGGGAGGGACTCGTAGGCAGCAGCCTGACTAGGGGCGGGTGGCAGCGGGAGAGCTGTGCGGGCACCGCCGCTCCCGAGGGTTGGGCAGTAAGGGGCTGTCCGGGCACCGGAGGGGGCTGGCACCCGGGGTGGAGAAGAGGGATGGTGTCAGTGGGAGGGGGCTGGGGTGGCTGCTGGTGGGGAAGGGGGTGGTGGCATGCAACAGCGGGGTTGCATGGGCCCCTGCATGTCGCCGGGGAGGCTCCGTCCAACTCCTTTCATTGCTAGCTGTGGATCCGGATTGAACAAGTGGGGTGGTGGTGTAACGACATCAAATGCTGCAAAGCCTTAGTTTCCCCACCCCACGCCTTTCAGACTGATACCGAACCCTGCGCTGGTTAACCGGGGGAAGGGAGATGGAAAATGTACAAATTGTTCCGCTGTTTCAGTTACAAAGGCAGGTTTGTTTATTTGCTATCCTTGCAGGTGCTAATCCGTCTCTGCTGTTGCCTTGTGGTTGACGGGGTGGATTGTAACCTGGTTCTAGGACATTGTTTAGATGGTTAGCTACCTTGTTCTGTGTCAGACAGTAAAATCAATGCTCTGGAACAAGAATAATACTCCATTAACACTCTTACACAAGTTACAATTTGTACTGCTACTTCCAACAAAACAAGCACAAACCCCTTCATATTGAGGCCCTAGGTGCCTCAAACACTATAGTGCTGCTAGGTCATTGTAAACCTTAAGGTATTTAAGGATTTATGTTTTCCAGAATTTTGCCTTCTGGTAATTGAAACATACTAACATGGAGAGAGCAACAATTTAACTCTTTACTTCACAGTTTTGTAATCACAGCAGAAAATTATCCTCCCTAATCTCAACCTTTGCTGTAGCAGTCTGGTAAAAGGACAGACATCTTCATTAAAATGTAACACTATATAGAAGATTGGTTTACATAGATTGTTTAATAGAGATTTTCTAAGTAGGGGAATCACAAGTGAGGTAATAATGATTTATTTTGCTTAATATAAATCTGAAATAATTTCAATGTGTGCTGAGAAAATACTCTAGTGAACAAGAGAATGTATACTAATTATATACACCCACTTTAACGAATCCATGCATAGATTATAGAGCTGGTAGCCTGATGATAATTGCAGTAAGATTTGATATATGCATGGAGGTCTGGTCCTAAAATATTATGTCCTCTTTGAAAAGAATGCCACAAGATACAGTCTAATCTACATATATCTCGGAACTTTACAAACTTCCTATAAGTCTATAACAATTTTTGTTAAATTTCAGGGGTTGGAGAAGTCAAGGCTTTTACATGAATTAGGTCCTGATCCTGCAGACTTAACTTAAACTGAAACTCAGTGAGACTACTCACATGCTTAAAATTAAGCATATGCATAAGTCTTCATAGGATAGGGGTTATGGTGTGAATCTGTGTTGATTAGTTATTTCAGTGTTTGGAAGAGTTGAGAAGGACTAAGGCAATTGTGATGGATGGATTTAAGACTTCAAATTTGCTGAATAACGTCCTGAAACAGGAAACAGTCTCATAAATATAGCAGACCTATCTTGGAGTATCACAGGGTGGTTTACCTAAAACAGCAGTGCTTCCTGGAACCAGCTCATGCACTGTTTAGGTAGTCAATATCAATCTGGAGTGTACTTAGAGAGTTTTTTCCTCTTCACCATATGAAAAACAAACCTACGTGTATTTGCTCTGCTTATTACTGCTTCAAAAAATCTATAAATATGTCGCATTAGGTCTCCTAAAGAAAATGTCAGTAGCGGTTGGCTCATGTCACTTTTAAAAGGATGTTCCTGGAGGTGAAGAAACCGAGTTCTCCTTTTCAGAAACAAAACAACACAAAACAAAAACTACATGTTTATGTAAATGTTTTATGCTGATCTTCAATAATGCAGGAAGGACTCAATTCAAAGCAGAATTTGAGGTTTTTTTCTTTTAAACTTAATTTAAAGAACATTGGCTGTTGAGAGAATTTGAGTTTAACGTAATGGTAAAAGAATTCTGAATAAATATATTTCTTTAAGAACTTTAGTTTGTGACCTAGACAGAAATTTTCAGAGCACAAAATACATGTACAGCTGACTTGGTAGCCATAGTGGCTGCTTTGGCATTTTCAACAGTTTTCAAACACATTTTTCCTCAATACGTTCAACTTTCTTGGTTTTTTTTGGTCCATATATCTTTGTGTCATAGGCACCTGAAAAATATAATTCAGGAAGAACTGTCTACAGCTAATGAAAAAGGTCTGAATAGAGAAACATTGTTTTCCAAACCTGCTTTTATAATTAAAATCCCCAGAAAAAGCTCATACATGGCAAGTAGTTACTAAGCATAAAGCATTTAGGAACATTTTTCTTTACTCTAATTTTGATTCCCATCCCACATTTTTCTCCCATACCCCCTCATTATGTAAGTGGAGAATCAACAATACAGTGGAGAATCAATAAGTTTGGGAAATGATCCTTCATCTGTTGAAGCCAATGGGATTTTTGCCATTGATTTCTTGTTGATGCAGGATTATGTCTGTGACTTTATTATAGCAAAGCATTTAAGCCTGCACTTAAGTCTCATTGAAGTAAATGGGACTTAAGCATGTGCTTAAAATTGTGTGAAATGTATGAATTATGTTTTTCTCATGTCTAATACCCAAATAAATTAACCAACGCATCTGATTTTTTTGACACCAGCAGAATTGACCAAAAGTTCTAAAAGTACCTTTTTGGTGGTTTGTTTTAGAGTTTGTTTATATAGTACTAATAGCTCATTATCTCATGCAGCTCCATTACACTAATATCTACTCTCTGGTTACGCATCATACAAAAAGCAATGGATGTTAAGTCTCTTGGCACTGCTCAAAGAATTCAGGGAAGAACCTGCTGTGTTCGCCAACATTCCCTCTTTTAGTGCTTGATCAGCTTCAACTTCTTTTTGTTTCAGTGGGAGATAGGAGTGCTGCACAGCTCCCACAAAGTGCTGAGCATGTTGCAGGATTGGGAGCTGCTACTGAGTGCATAATAGCTGTTTTATTTGCCTACTGCAGTCACTGTACTACCAGTGTTTAACTTATGACTTTGTAAAGTGCTTTAAGATATTTTGAGTACAGAAGGAGCTGTGTAAACCTTTGTTACCCTTAGTGGCTAGTTGGCACCAAAGTTTAAACATATGTAGGCCAAAGAAGCTAAAGTTTAACTAAAAAATATTTAGTAACAGCATTTAGAAGTATAGAAATAAGTAGTTAAGGGAAGGTAGATGTATATTCAAATACAACCACAGTTCCAACAATCACTTACAATATTTCATAAGTGCAGATTTATGTATTGTATGTTCCAAAACCAACTTTAACTCTGCACTTCAATCCTTGGCCAGCATGAACCTATGAAACAGAGAGAGTCTTTTATACCTACTCACACCGGGTTATATACATTTTGAACATGAGCTGCATAGCTTCTCAAATCACCACTGTGTAGCCCATAGACTCACTCACAGGCTGTCTTCTGTTATATCTGCTCATTTTGGGCTGGGGTACTAACACTTCAATTCTTACCCTCCATATACAGACTTGGCCCTTTCCCCCATTCCAGCTTCTGTCTATGGTCAAGAGACTACACATCTCATCTTCTTCATCACATACTTTACAATCCAGAAACGGAAGCCTTCCTCCATTCCCTCTGAGGCAGAAAGCTTGAACTACCCCATCTGCCCTCCCTATATGAACTGGAAATTCCATTCTACCTTCCCTATTCATCCTCCCAATGTGAGTCGAAGAACCATACCATCCTCCTGCAGGCCGCACATTTCCCAATCCCAATCCGCTTTACATGTATGCCACGGACAGTCAGACCGCAGTGTAATTTATTCATCAAATCAGGCTAGTGTTATTAATTTTATACTAAGGAGGGGAGAGAGCAGCCAACATATGTGCTGAGAGTATTGTTTTAATTTGCGGTAAATGGTGTGGAAAAATGGCACAGTTGGAGTCATTGTAAGTATTCCACTTTATCCCCCATTACTCACCCACCATCATCAGGGATATTTTTTTTTTAAATGTGCAGTGTGAGATTTTTCCATACAAGTCCCCCCCCCCACCCTCCAATCTGCAACACAAGAACATTAAATCTGCAAAGTTAAGTACTCAACTCCTACTCTGACATTTCTTATCAGCACACCCTTAACTCTGCCATATTGTGTATATACAGTTTGCTATATCTTGTATTACAGAATCATAGACCATATTTTCAACAGGACACCTCCCTTACTCATTGTATGAGATGGATGGTTCTTAATGAATGTTGCAGCTTTCTTTTTATTTTGTAACAAATCTCTGAGGCAGGATTGTATTCACAATTCTACTGAGAACCTCATGCCAGTTTCCCTTCAAGCTGGTTTAGCCCCAGTACTTTGTCACTCCCTATACCTCTCATACTAGAGAGGCATTCAGTTTTTTCTCTTGCTGAGTTGGGTTTAATGAGAAATCTCTGACTACTGGAATGAGTCCACAAAATGCCACACTCGCCTAACATTTGACATTTTGTTATACTTGTATACACCCTCCCATTATAATTAGATACAAGAGTTGTTAGTAACTTTGCTTAACTACAAGCTTTCCCCCCGAAATGTATCTAACACACTAGTTTTCAAAAAGAGAGGTTTCTTTTTAGAAAGTTTGAAGGGGTAGTAATAACTTATCAGGGACCCAAAGAAAATTTGGACAGTCATCAGTTTTAATTGGGGTAACTTTTAAAAGTAATGTTATAGAGAACAGGAAAAAAATAATTTTCCTTCAGAGTAAATCTGGTCATTTTAATTCCAAACCAGTTTTCCTAGCCAAAGTTGCAAGGAGGCTAAAAATTTGTCTCAAAATTTGTTTGTTGCTTTTTTTAGGGTCTGAGCCAAACCCTGTTGAAGCCAATGAGAGTCTTTCCCTTGAAATCAATGTGCTTTGGATCAGGCCGTTAAGGTAATAACTTTCTAGCTGTGAAAGGGGCTATAGCTATTAATTTATTCATGCATAGTCAAACCTTCTGTTTTTAATTTGTATAACTAGCCAAAGTTTTTTGTCTCTTGTCAAGATTTTCCATGTCCAAGAGTGAATAAAAAGAAAGCTTATCCAATGTCCGTGTGGAATAAAATTTGTTAGCATTTAAAGTAAGGCTTGTTGATGTTTCCTCTCATACATGGTGATCTGCATATCCTTTGGTGTAAGTGCTGTCAAAGATTTGGCATACTACAATGTAGTAGTACAGTAGCCATATAAACAAATGGTTTAATAGCATCAGAGCTCCTGAAAGAACATAAAAACCATCCTAAGTGGACATAAGCCAGTAATAGTGAGCTTTATTTTTTATAGTTGCCTAGTTAGGTTTTAAATAACATAAAATTTTTAAAAAGCACATTTCAGTAGTAAAAGTTCAGTATAGGTCTTAATAATAATCCATATTGACAAACAAATCTATAAAAATCAAAGGCATGGGTAAAATTTTCAAAAAGCTCCTAAGTCTCATGGGACTTAGAGGGTACTTTTTTTTAAAGCATCTATCTTAATATTTTATTCCCTAACTTCAAGATAAGGATTAATCTGAACAAACAAATCTCCATTTCTGTAAAGCAACTTTTTTGTCAGCAAGTACACATCATAGGTCATACTTTCAAAAAGAGACAGAACACAGGAATTGTGCAAAAGGTGGGTGCACTCATTTTGTAAGTTTAAAATTCTTCATTTGCATGTAATGTTCATTACCAGCATGTGAAAATTCTTGTATTTGTGTGCATAAACTTGTTTGCATAAGCAGTTATTTGGTATGTGTGCACAAATGCAGTTTCATTTGTGTAAATATAGGAATTTTGCACAGTTCACCTATTACATAGAGTTTTGAAAATGGACTGTGTAGCTGACTGCTTTGGCTTTTGCCAGATGACTAACCGGGGGTGGATGGATGGAAGGAAGGAATTCAACTTCTCACCCCAGGGACAGGCTGCAATGCAGTCCTTCTGTAGTTGATCTCAGCCTCTGGGTTAGAATAAAGATGGCTGCCCTTCTACACCCACCATATGGTAGTTCATAGTCAGTGGATCCACCTTGGTGTATGCTGATTAGAATCTCTGCTTCTTCTGCCTATGGCCCCTTCTATGCCAGCCTATTCAGGGGTGGGATGGGGTCTGCTCTGTGATTTGCAGGCAGGAGTGAAGGTTCTCTCTTATGCAGCCACTCAGCCTGTTAACGCCCCCACCCCACCCCGCGCTATGTAAGAATAAAGCAGCATTTCTGTGCTTCCAAGAGTCTTTCTCACACTCACCTGTGGTAAACTGGCTTTCAAGTACAGGTCTGTCTCATCTTGCGCTGGGGTTACGTTCCGCGGTCAACGCCTAAAGCAAAAACTGCGTATAGTCAAAATTACATTGAGTGTAATGGTGGGCAGAATCGCCCGCCCTACAGACACAGTATTTAAATTGTTATTTTTCTCTTTTTTTTTTCTTTTTTCTTGTTTTTTCCGACCGCGTAAAGCTGAAATCGCACATGTTAAATGCGCCTAAGATGCGACAGACCTGTAGTTGAAAGTTACTTAGGCTCTGATCCTGCAAAGACTTACGCATGTGGTTAGCTTTACATGTGTAAGCAATCTCATTGCAGTCAAACTCTTATACGTAAATCTTTCCAGAATTGGGGAATGAGGTCCAGATCCTGCAAAGACTCATGCATGTGCTTAACTTTATGCACTGTGAATGGTCCCACAGAAGTCAACGCAGCTACTCAGTGCATAAAGATAAGTATGTATCTCTTTGCAGGACTGGGGTTTTATGAGTTTATTGCTTATTAAGTGCATACTAATCCAGATTTTTTTCTGACATACACACATGCTATTTTACAAAAAGAAATCCCCAGAAATTGTTTGTTTTTGGTTTTCCCCCGACAAAAGATCTAGGGGGGAGGAAAAGATCAGTCCAACCAAATTTAATCAGTTTATTCAAAACAGAAAGAAAAGAACTATTCCAGAAGATGTTTTGGCTATGAAACAGGAAACCTTTTCATGGAAGACCTCAGCTTCTGATTTTGTTTTGTTTTTAATAGAAGCACGATAATGCAACAAATACCCTTCAATAAAATAATTTGTGTGTTTTATCTGTTGCCAGATTTTATTGACTATTTTTAGTTTTATTGCGCTGGGAAACCGAATCTAACAATCCCTTTAATGGTGAAAAAGAAAATAACAAAGATTAGTGGGTATTTCTCAGGAGCCATGGAAAACCAGAATTGGATTTTGTTTCATGCTTCAGGGCTCAAGCTAGTTTGACTATTGGAGACCAGGATGGGACCCAATGAAGGGGGCAGATTATCCCACATCTGCTTACTACAAGGTTCTTACAGCTTTCACTGAAGCATCTGGTGCTGGCCACTGTCAGAGACGGGATACTGGACTAGATGAACCATGGGTCTGATCCAGTTTGACAATTCTTATGATAGCTTATACATTTCTAAACCTATAGTAGAAAACTAGAGGGAGATCACTGTGTTGAACAGGTTCCTTGAAATATGCTCTTTCGTTGCTCTTTTGGGATTGAAGTGCAAATAGCGGAATAAAAAACAGAGGAAAAAATACAATAAGCCTTTTAAAAGACTGAAGTTTTGTATAGTTTTAAAGAAAATGTAGATTTTGGACTTGAATATAATTAGTTTTAGATGATGCCATACATTTAGCAGAAACTTCATCTATATTACATATTCAGAGACAAGGCAACATTATTTTAGTGCTTTTAGGGCTATATAATAAAGCAATTGTAGTTCCACATAACTCAGAGGGATATTTTTAACAGAATCCAAGTGTTAAATTTTATTCATGCTGTTCATGTAGGTGTACATTAAATAAATAAATAAATTACATTTCCCTTCATTTTCTTTTTGCTTAAGATTTGGCTTTCCCAAGCTGGAAATCAAAAGACCAATAGCTCAGAGCTCTAAATAATTAGGTTCAGATAGCTCTTGTAACTTTTACAGAATTGAAATGCCTTGTGAAGGTTGTGTTTGCGTTCAGAACTCACATTCTTTAGTTTTCTACTTAAACAGAGCAATGTTATTGTTAGCCAAAAAAGATTTAATGAAGTACTGGATATTCTTTTGGTATGTTGTCTTTTGTTGTGCACTGTAGTTAATTCATAGGGTTTTGGAAACAAGCACAGACCAATAGTAATTGTTTTGACCTGTCCATGGAGAAATACTGTCCAATCTATTTAGTGTCTGATGTACTTTTAAGGTTCTCACATGCGGCAATGAAGGGAATCCTACAAGTGCCTAGCTAGATTAATATTTGGTAAGATTTTGTGATGATGTGCATGTGTTCAGTGTTTATAAGGCCTCCTCTTCTTTTGGACAAAAACAATCCAAACTACTTATAGAATAATCAATTTGACTAACTTCGTATTTTTCAAATAAAGTACTTTTATATTTTTTCCATTGCTTTTGCAGCTCTAGCTTGTAGTAGACAGTTTGACACCTAGTTTAACAGTTCTGATTATAGAGTGCATTTTATATATGCGCACTGGGAAGACTGGTACGTTTCCTTTATGTATGGTGGATAATAATTAAGCTTGTAGCTCTGAGAAGGGAAATCCTTATCTTAGCTACAGGTTTGGTAATGTACATTAATGGGACATTCTTAACCACACCAATGATCTGAGATGTGATTGGGGAATGACATCTTCTCTAGAAAGAGAGATGATTCCTAGCCTCTCCTGACAAAGATCTGTGGGTACTAGATTATGTTGGATATCTTTGAAATCTGAATTCGGTTACAGTAAGGTTGCAACTGAGCACATCTTACACGTTCGCTGAGGCTTTCCGTTGACTTAGAAAAGCCTATGTAACATTTCAATGTACCAAGCTTTCTTCTGCTCCATATGCTTTAACTGACACCAGGCTATAACTGCTCCACAGGGCTGAAAACATATGCACCATGTAGATCTTTGGATGGGTGTCCCAATCATGCTCCTGTCCACTACCGAGCCCCTGTATACCAGGGGTGGGCAAACTTTTTGGCCTGAGGGCTGCATCGGGTTTTGTAAATTGTATGGAGGGCGGGTTAGGGGAGGGGGCCATGGCCCAGCCCCCACCTCCTATCTGCCCCCCCCCGGACTCCTGCCCCATCCAACCCCCCTGTTCCCTGATGGGGGGGCCCCCCCCGGGACCCCTGCCCCATCCACACACTCCCCACTCCCTGTCCCCTGACTGCCCCTGGACCCTCACCGTCCCATCCAACCCCTCCTCTCATTCCTGACGGCCCCCCCCGGGACCCCTGCCCCATCCAACCACCCCTTCTCCCTGTCCCCTGCCTGCCCCCTGCTGCCCCATCCAACCCCCCCTCCTTCCTGACTGTTCCCCTGGAACCCCTACCCCCATTCAACCCCCTGTTCCCTCCTCGACCCCTATCCACACTCCCGCCCCTTGACCACCACCCTGAACTCCCCTGCCCTCTATCCAAACCCCCCGCTCCCTGCCCCCTTCCCACACTGCCTGGAGCACTGGTGACTGGCGGCACTCCAGCTGCGCCGCCACCGCCACCATGCATCACAGAGACCGAGTCAGGCCTCGCTCTACAGCTGCGCTGCCCCAGGAGCTCACAGCCCTGCCGCCCAGAGCATTGCGCTGGTGGCCGAGCAAGCTGAGGCTGTGGGGGAGGGGGAACAGCAGGGGAGGGGCCAGGGGCTAGCCTCCCAGGCCAGGAGCTCAGGGGCTGGGCAGGACAGTCCTGTGGGCCGGATGTGGCCCACGGGCCGTAGATTACCCACCTCTGCTATATATCCCTGCTTCCCCAGCGGTGAGTAGAGGAGTGGTGTAAGAGCCCCTACATCAGTTCTATATCACAGGAGTGATACTGACTGCATGGTAATCTTCCATGGACTTGTTAAGATGGGTTTAGGGCCAAAGTGTAGCTGTAATGAAACAAAGCAGCCATGCTTTGCCAGAGAATCTGACCCCTTATCTTTTGTTGCTAGCATTTGTGAACTGAGATTTTTTTTTAACAGCTGCCTCATCTTTCTGAGCGCTCAATCATTTACTAGTAAACAGACATGAACATCTGCATAATTATCGTTAACAGTAGTCACCTTTAGCACAAGTCTGTGGAATCCTTCCCAGCTCCTCCCAATTTACAAGTTAGTTCCAAAGAGTTCATGTAATTCAGCATTGCTTTTTACATCCTGTATCACTTCAATCATGGTCTAAAAAAACAGTTACAAAGCACATGGTAACCCATAATAAAAGAATGCAGAAACCTAAAACAGTTCTTTGTTTTTGTTTTTTGTGTGTGGCCACATCAATCAGTGGGGCGATTTCCTTTGCTTGCTTTTCAGTTCTTCTAGTGTACCATTTCCCCCCCTCTCAGTTACATATACAAATTGTGAGGGGAAGAGGAGGTCAGACAGTCTTGTCAACAGTAGCAATAAGATGGGCATCACTCTTCAAGTAAACATCAGTTATTCTTTGTAGTGCTCAGGGAAAATGTACTGTATGGAAGAGCTAATGGAGTAGGGAGGTGGTTGTATACTGTACCAGCATCCCACTAGGTAAGTGATAGCAACAGGTTTATATACATCTGTTACTCCTGGGGGAATTCTGTGCCAAAAAATTAAAAATTCTGCATATTTTATTTGTCAAAATAACACAATGTAATCAGTCCAGTTTCAATTATTTTGGTAATTTATTTCAAAATACCTGTCAACAAGTATGTTGTCAATACAGACAACAGCAAAAAAGATTCCTTCAGGACTAGAGAGTTAAAGAAACCCCTACAACAACCCAGTTCCAATTGGGGGGTGCTGGAGGGGGCTGTGTGGGGCCCCCAGAGCACAGACACCAGCATTCCCCCTCCCCATAGAGCCCAGCCAAGGGACACCTCCCAGACACCAGCACCTCCCTCCCCACAGAGCTCAGCCATGGAGCAGCCCCCAGCCCAGACACCAGCAGTCCCAGAGCCTTTACTCCCCCCAACGTTGTTACTGTCCCGCTGGGGGACATGGTGTGGTGTGGCCTAGCCCTTCCTCACTCTTTGCCAGAGCTGGCTGGGTCTCCCAGGCCCTCTCCCATCCCTGGGAGAATGAGGATCAAAGAGCATGGAGCCTCCAGCCCCACCAGGCTGGGCGCTCTGCTCACTGTGATCTGGGCTTTGCAGAGTCCAGCGGCCCCTCGTGGCAGCCAGAAATTCTTTGGGGGAAACGGAATTCTGCAAAATTCTGCATTCCGCAGTGGCGCAGAATTCCCCCAGGAGTAATCTGTATGTGAAGTTTCACCAAAGGGAAAATGAAAGCACAAAACCTATAATTTTCTTAGGTGCATGTCTCTAATGTATAAAATTAATCTAAGCATGCAGACTTCACACAATTTAAGCCCCATACTCTCCCTACTTGAGGGGACTTGGCAGGAGGGCAAAAGAGAGTGTTCATCCCTGTGTATTGCAGGTGGGGTCAGTCCCAAAATGGCCAGCTGAAGGAGCTGACTCTGGATCCATGCTTACATCGATCCAGTGTGTCAAACTCCCCGGGTAGGGGAGAAGGGAGCACTTCAGTTACTTAGGTGAGCAGGGAGTGGGCTGTGTTTGTAGGAATGAGGGGATTGATTTTTATCTCTAAGAATAAAGGAAGATATATTACAGCCAGAGATTGATTTACATTAATACCGCCTTAACTTTCACGCTTTGTGATTATTTTATCTATATACTCAAGCCCAGATTCTCTCTGAAGGTGAAACTGCTTTGGCCTGCACTGAACCTAAGGCTGGCTTAGGGAGCCTTTTGTCAGTGTGGCCACTACTACTGATGATGATGGTGGAAACCCGAGACCTACTGCTGGTGTTTTAACCAGCATGTTATCTAGCCCTGCTCTGCAACTACACTGTCAAGTAGTTAAAATGCTGGTGGCTGCTAGCAGCCTGTCTGCAGCACTTCTTCTATTGTAGCTACTACTAGTGGAGCTGCACCAGTGATAATGCTGTGGTGGAAAATAGGAAGAAAAATGCTAATGGAAAAAAGGCTGGGGATGCAGAAGTTTGGATTTTTTTTTAACCATTCCTATGTTTTTATGAGTCTAGGCAAGTTGTTTAGGCCCTGATCTTACTGCACTGAAATCAATGGGCATGAGATCAGAGCCCTAGCTTCGGAACTGGTTGCTTCTATGTTAAATGAGGATAATAATGCTAGCCCACTTTTGTAAAATTTGTTAAGATCTTAACAAGAGAAGCCTGATATACCTAGTGAATACATATGTATGTTTTACAGTCATTGCTGTTGTTCAGATATAATTTTCTACTGTCAGAGCACGATTTAGCCCTGGTCTACACTGGGGGGGGTACGATTGATCTAAGTTATTCACGTAGCTGAAGTCAACGTACTTAGATTGACTTACCGTGGTGACTTCATCGCGGTGAGTTGACTGCTGCCGGTCCCCCGTCGACTCTGCTTGCGCCTCTCGTGGCGCTGGAGTACAGGAGTCGACGGGAGAGGGCTCGGGGGTCGATTTATCGTGTCTAGATTAGACACGATAAATCGATCCTCGCTGGATCGATCGCTGCCTGCTGATCCGGCGGGTAGTGTAGACATACCCTTACTTAGTTTGGTGTAGTAAGCCTTGCAGTACACACACAGCCTTGCAGATTTCATCCTTTATGTGTCTTTGTCTACTGTGTTTAGTAGTGTGAATTATATTCTGTCTGAAGCAACGGCGATTAAAGAACATTGACATAGTGTTTTCTTTTAAGGTATTTAGAGGAAACTGTAATTAAAGCCGAGCCTTGGTGTTATTGTGTACATAAATCTAAGTTGGTGATTGCTTATTTTCATTATTTTAGTGAATAAAATAGATTTCCAGTACCATATTCTTGCATTGTACTTATTTTTATGTCTTTGAAAGAGAAATGCATTATAGCAAGTGTTTTCAAGACTAATTACTAAAAAACTCATGTAGTTTATTTCTCTGATATACAGTAGTAATTACAATGAAACAACTCTAAAACTTTTGATTATGTCACTTGGGGCCAAATTCTGCAACCATTACGCAGGCTCTTTATTTTGTTTTGGATAAGTAACAGTTGGGGCGCCAATCTTAAGCATATGTGTATCTGTATGCACTCTGGGTCCGATTCTCCGCTCACCTAACTCTAACACTAATGGAATTGTGCCAACAGGGAATCTGGCTCTTTGAGTAGCTCCCTTGAAATCAATGGAACTACTCAAGCTAGGAAAAGTTGCACACATGCATAAGACTTTGAAGGCCCTGTTTTTTTGTTTTGTTTGTTTTTTGTTTTTTTACTGGAGGTGGACCCGAGACACAGTACAGATCTTAAATTATGAGAAGCTTGGAGTTTTCAGACCTAGGTTTGTTGTGAGCCCACTTTGCTTTTACTAGTTGTTTGTGATATATGAATAACTTAAACTCTTATGCAGCAAGTAGTTGATCCATACCATCTGAAATTGTCTCCCAAATCTCTGACCTTTGTGCACTTGCCTGTTTTCCTAAATGTGCCATTATTGCTACCACTAGTGCAGAGCTACTGGTGTTCGCAATTGTTGGAACACTGGTGTAGATTGGCCTCTGGCATTTTAACTATCTGATCCTGCAATCCTCATGATCACAAAGGTTCAGTTGACTTCTCTGGAAGTTAAGTATGTGTAAGGACTGTAGCATGAAGGCCTTTATAATGTAAACTTCTCTTTTATTACAGGGTGACTTTTGCAGAACAGGATTAGCTTTGTTTTTATTATATTTCCAGATGTACGATAAAAGACAGATATATTTACTTCTTTCCAAGGTCTCAAGGGATTGATTGCAGCTCATAAAGACTGAGTCACAAACAAAAGATGCCTTTGGATATTTTTTGTTGAATTCTGACTGAGAATCAGAAGATTGCTCATATAAAACATCATAACAAAAGGAATGTAACCTAGGTCTCTTAGTTAATGACCAGAACATCAAATAAAGTTCCTCTAGTAGCAGAAAAAAGTACAGGAGTACTTGTGGCACCTTAGAGACTAACAAATTTATTTGAGCATAAGCTAGTAGCAGAGTTGATCTTGTGTCACTATTTCAGATAAAAGAGAAATAATAATTGTTTTGTTAATAGGATGTTTAAGGTAAATGTCTTCCTTTCCTATTAAGTTCTTTATTGGCTTTCACACAATGCTAATTTTTAAAGTGAAAACAGAAGCTAAACTGAATTTTAAATAAACCTTGTTTTCAATACTTAAAATAAAAAATCTGTGAGCAGTGTCTTGTTTGCAGGGGAAATATTTACATCCAGTGTTTGCAACTCAAACATAGTAGCATTGTGCTAATTAATCAGAACCAGAAAGTTGAAACTTAGTAGAAACTGTAAACAAAAGTGAACTGTTGATCTTTTCACTGAATGAAATGGCAAAAGTAAACCGCACAAATGAAGCAAAATAAGCTAGATTTCTTCAGTTTATTAAAAACGTAAGTGGTATTAGTAACATGGTTAGGGAAACATCTACAAAGGGCAGTTTAGTAACTGGCAGGATGAAGCCTGTGATGCAACAGCAATCCATGTCTTTAAGATCTGCAGGCAAGTGCTGTGCTCTTCAGGGGTGCTAGTCTGCAAATCCTCATATTTGTGTGAATAGTACATTGGAGATAATGGATTATTACAGTGGGAGGCAGCAAAGCCTGGAGTACTGGGGATCAGGAGACTGTGGTTCTAGACCTGTATTTGGCAACTTGATCCTGCATTAATTAAGGCTGCAGTGTTGTCCCTGACTTAAAAGGATGCAAGATCAGACCATTCCTGTGTGACCTTGGACATGTCCCACCACCTCGCTGTGTGACTTGTACTACTGTCCTCTTACCGTGATTTGCTTGTAAATATAGTAGCCTTTTACCCGCTTTCCTTATGCCTTTAGGAGATGTCTTACCAGCATTTTCCCCTGTTTTGGATTTTTAGGGGTAACTAACCAGCCCCTTCCCCTTTCTGCTCCTTTAGGAGGCTGACCAGGTTAGGTCCATTGTACTATTTCTCCTCCAACATCTAGATTAAGTGTCTTTTTAGGGGACAAGTGCCTGCTTCCCATAAGCCATTTTCTAGGAGGGACTGGTACTGTTCACTTGGCTGCAATGCCTTAGCACTGTGAGTACGTCTACACTTCGAGCTGGAGGTGTGATTCCCAGCTTGAGGAGACATACCCATGCTAGCTTTCATTGAGCGAGTGTGCTAAAAATAGTGTAACCATGGCAGCATGAGCAGCAGCAGAAGCTAACTGCCCCAAGTATGTGTCTAGGGTCAGCACTCACTCAGGGCCTCTAGTCCATGCCACAACTCATGTTGCTATGGCTAGATTCTAAGTTTAGTGCACTAGAGCAATGAGAAACAGTGTCAGTATTTCTCCTCGAGCTGGGAATCAGACCCCCCAGCTTGAAATGTAGACATACCCACTTATGCATGTGCCAGGGCACTAATGATGTGCCTCTGTCCAGTGCTTTAATGGCTCAATTGCGGCAGGACTGGGAGGAGGTTTTTCTCAGCCCTTGCGGAGGACACTGGAATGAGCTGGTAGCTTGCCTTCCTACTAAAGATACCTCACATGGATTGAGAGAGGCCTGCTGGTTCAAAAGGCAGGTGTGGGAAACACGTCAGCCAGCCACCCTCTTCCCGAAGGTATTGAGAAAAGGGTGAACAAAAAGCCCCCACCCACACCAAAATATTATTAGAGAGAAGATAGAGTGACCTGGGGGTGATGTAGTGTGTGGAGTGATTTGGGGGCTTTTTGAGGGGCGGGGGCTGTGGGCAGGAGGCTGAAATCCAGTCCTGAGTTTTGAATTGCCAGAGAACACTAAGTTCACAAGGTCTTAAGTTTCATAAAAAGATTGTTTGTGCTGCTAATATCTAGAGTGTTTTGTAACACATTGGTTTCTGCCCACAGGAATTCACACAAGTCTGAGCCTTCCACTCTTTTTTATAAGAATTTATGCAAGTTAAACTTACACTTAAAACCATAAGACTCTGGAGTTTAGCTTAGATTTCCTTTTGTGTTTTAGATTAAAGAAGCCCTCATTTTCTGTTTACACAGTTTGCTTGAATGGTGATAAATATACTGGTGCTCTAGAAATTACATCTCTAAAGCATTGCCCAACTAAGCTGGCTGTTCACTATGGGGTGCCACAGAGAAATGTGCTCCCGCCTTCCTGATCAGCCCAATAACACTGCACAGTTTCAGTAGCCACTGTGGTTCCTGAGTCCCCTCTCTGTTCAGGGGAATGGCCGTTGGAGCTAATGCCACTAAACAATCCCCACCTAAAAGCTTGTGCAGCTGAGCATGCATCTCCTAATATTCAAGCTTCGTAGATCCTTTTCTCCCTGCAAAAAGAACCATGCAGGTTCCCCTGCAGATAGGACCCTCCTCACCCAGGTAAAGAAAGGCAGAGGTAGCACCTTGACGCCTGTTGTGCTAAGTGCTGTACAAATACAGAACAAATTTATTTTTCGTGTTGCATTAAGTGCCATGACAAAAATGTGTAGTATTAATAATTTTATCTTTTAATCAGAGCCTTGAATAGCCAGGTTTCAGCTAGCTCCCACACTGAATTACAGTAGAGTCTAGGCATATGCTATAAGGTTGAGTTAATACCTCAACCCTTATTCATGCTGGCATGAGCAGAGGCTACAGAATTGGGTATCAAAGTTAGGTTATTAGAGATGACCTGGTTAGTTTCCCAGAGCATAGTCATATTATGCAATGGTGGTTGTGTGTAATGTTTATTTTTAATATGGTCAACCAGATTTTCTTTGAACAAAACCATTTATTCATCAGTTATTGAGGGACTATGTTTGTTCTCTTACTTGTTGTACAACAAAGCAATACTAGTTACCTGACATGCAAAGAACACCAAATGCGAAGATTTAGAAAACCGTTTTTGTCAGTAAATGTCTATTTTTATCTTTATCTTTATTTATATTTTTATATAGACATTTACTGACAAAAACGGTTTTCTAAATCCTTCGCATTTGGTGTTTATATATATATATATATAAAAGCATGGATGTGGGAAGAAATTATTTCTTTTCCATTTCCCCATTTTCATCATGGTTTGAAATCTGCATATTAGCATTTGTTCTTTGACTTGCATAGATCACAATTTCCACCTTCCCTATGAAGTACCTTCTTTGAGCAAACTAAGTTGTTGCGCATTTCCTCTTTAATCAATTCCTCTTTAATCAATGTGCCTCGATTTTTCAGCTTAAATATTCATTCTCTCCTGCGCAGGATTTTTGCTAAGTAATAAGTCTGACTCTTGAAAATGTATGAGGAAAGTGTCCATTTTGTATACAGTGTCACATTCAGAAAGGATTGACAGTCGAGTGCTCCTTATGATGCTGAGGAGACAAAAATAAGTATACAGATGTTTATTATGCAGCCTGTTAAATCTTGCTGTATTTTATACTTGTGAAGGACAAGTGGGGTCATTAGAAAATGAAATGAGTCACTCAGAACCACTCCTCTTCTGAAATGTGAGGATGATCAGGCTTTTTGTTCAATCTTATTTTGACCCTCTGAGAATTTGGATACTACTTTCCTGGTTGAGTTGTTTTAAAGATGAAAATAAACAAGCAGCTCATTTGGTAGCACAAACAGAGACTACTAGATGTCTAGTTGATCTGAGAGCTACTCCACGACTTCTGTCAGTTGGGTCCAGTGGCACTTTTAGATGTTTTGTATGGTATGTGGGATCTTAATGGAGCCACAACCCAAGAAGAATTAGAATTTATTTTCTGAGGAGCACTCTGTGCTACTCTAACTTTTACATGCTGTCTGTGGATCTCATAACTGAGATGATGAAATCCAACATCTGAGCCAGTCTTGAAAAATATACTTGCTTTCTTGTGAAAGTGAAATCCAGATAGTGAACTATTGAATGTAGCCCGGAGCTGCTCGGCTCTCATGCTGCTAGGGTTCATTAATAGGCACTTCCCTTTCATCGCTCTGCCAGAAGCACATAGGCTGGGGCGGAGAATAAATTGCAGGAGACAACTGGTAGTGCTCCTGTGATAGGCACTGCACTACGCTCTCTGCTCACCCAGAATGAAGAAAATGGAGCACTCAACTCTGAATAATTCTCCTTATTGTGGGGGTAGAGAAGGAGGTACCAGGACTCAAGCCCGGGAAAGGCGTGGTGTTGAAAGGGGTGCCTTCTCTTCCCAGTAACCAGAAGTGAAGTGTGGAGAAAAAGTAGCACACTCTATCTCAGCACCCAAAAAGGGAAAATAAAGCTTCCCTCCACCCCACCCCACCCCACCCAGCAGCCAGGAAGGGGACTGCCATCCTCCAGACACCTACTAGCGAAGGTCAGTACCAAAGAGGTCTCTCAATGAAGCCTGATGGGAACTCTGCAATTCCCCTTCCTCCTGGCAGTCAGGAGAGGAGGAAGGTGGGCTTCCCACCTTGGCGTTGTCCTGCAATTCTGATTTGTGGGGAGGTCCCCTCTTTGGTCTCAACCTTGACTAGTAAGTGTCTGGTAAACTTTACAAGCTCTGCATTAAAGCACATTTTCCCCTCAGCAGTTATAGCTTTCCTGAAGTGGTATACTCAATTCCTGAAGTAAAACATGGGCACTGCTCCCCTGCATGGGTCACTGGAATCAGAGATCTGATGTGCTTGTTCTCTGAGTCACACTTGTTACAGTACGCCAAAGTGTCCTCTGCTGGCTGATCTGCAGAATAGTATTGTTGACAGCTGTGTTGAAGAAAGCTGTCAGTTTCTCCTTGCCCCATCTCCCTGCTGAAGTTAGATAATATACCAGTTTAATGGAAACCTGCAGGAGCAAATTGAAACAGAAGGAGTAAAGCAGTGACCTAGAATGACAAGATGGTTTGTTTTCAGTGAAGCCAGTCTTCATATCAGTCTTCTGCTCTTTCCCTCTCCAAGCCCTAGTGGAAGCTCCAAACCAAACTATTTGTCTAGTACTTTGTGGGTGTGCCACTGTGCACTGATAAATGAAAGGTAAAAGAAAATGATCTTTGTTCTTTTGTAGTGCTAAGGGATACAGAATGGGTACTTAACCTCAGAAACCATTAGAATAAACATTGTTAAAGTTGTCCAAATAAATTACTCTTTTTATAGACTCACAGGCATATTCCATCCCTAATTTCTTTAGTCCATTTTCCTGCCAGTGTGGGATGGTTCCCTATTGTAGATTTACTACTATAGTTCTTTGAATTTGATAGAAGTGACACAAGTTATAATGTTATCTGGACCTACAATATACTATGAGTTACCATGAAGTGCTGAATCTTTCACCAAATGAAAGTAACAATGGATTGTTACTTCACCATAAGACATTATTAGAACATGTATATATTTTCCTTTTTATAGTTAGTAGATTATTGGGTGTTGTGGGAAGACACTGTAAACCGCTTTTGAAACTGGATGTTCATCTGAAGATTAATCACATTACTATCAAATAATAGCAATGAAATCTGTACAACACACTTCTGTGGCTCATAGAGTTAAACATGAGAAACCTTTTAAAACAAATTCCAAAATATTTCATCCCTGCCAGTTCTACTTTATAGCAGTACTTGGTAATTTGTACATGATCAAGTACGTATTGTAACTAAGCATGATATTTTGGTCCTTCATAGAAATCCTAGTAAATTATATTTGCATGGGGGACCTCTAGCAGGGATGGGAAAATGTTCTCCCTCATCTTAGTCCAAACCAGAGATAGTATATCAGGTTTTGTGCAGTATTCCATGACCACCATTCCTATATCTTGGCTGGAGTATCAGTACAGGCATTTTCACTTCTCTCTCCAGCCTGCCTCCCAAGGGGCCTTCTAGAATGGTGGATTCACACAGTTGTCCCCCACAGCCTCTTTCCCGTAGTTCAGTCCAGAGAACCACCACTAAAAATGCTTTCACAGTATGCGGGGATTGTTGCCATTTCCATAGGCTCTCTGTAATCTGGCTCCTGTGCAGAAAATTCAATATTTCTCTTGCATTTTGGGACTTATGAGCCTGTCTGGAGTGCTGTGTGGGTTTGCAGGATTTCACCCTAAATTCAGAAGAAAAGGCAAAATATATTAGCAGGAAGAAAGTGGTTTTTATATACATATACATATACACCTCTACCCCGATATAAAGTGACCCGATATAACATGAATTTGGATATAACGTGGCAAAGCAGTGCTCCGGGGGGCGGGGCTGCGCGCTCCGGTGGATCAAAGCAAGTTCGATATAACGCAGTTTCACCAATAACGCGGTACGGTTTTTTTGGCTCCTGAGGACAGCGTTATATCGGGGTAGAGGTGTGTGTGTGTGCGCGCGCGCATTATAGCTTATGTATTTCTCTCAACCAGGTTACTCGATATGCTAATAACTTTTAGATAAGGGTAAAAATTAGTGATTTTCTTTTCTAAAGAATATTTTTGTTGGTGAAACTGAAAATACTCTGATCTGATTTAATCACATTCATTATAAATAAGCACACTAAAGCTGGAGATGTGCATACATCAGCAAAGTTGGTGTACAGGGAAATGAATAGAAGCATGTGGAAAATTCACCACCTTCAAATCTGTGCACTAAATATCTTTTTTTAAATGAGCCTTTTGACGAAATGCTCAAACTCATGTTGCCTTTGCAGGCTGCCTGTAATTAGCTGCTGAAAGAGTCATTATTACAGAACTTTTGCTACCAACATGAATTCAGCAACAATTGTTAACTGATCATTATTTTCTGTATGTTTAGAACTTAGGTCCTGATTCTCAGAGAAGGCTGCTAATTACCAAACTATTTAGTAAACTGATCTTTTTGTAAACATAAGCTTTTAATGTTATAAATTATAGCTAGCTATACTCTTCTGCACGGGAGGAAGTGATTTTTAACAGGATGGATTTATTCATCTGAATGCTTAGAATATAGGGCATAAATACCTTAAAATATGGTTTTAATTAAAGGCTAAATACTGTCCTGATTCAAACCTTTGTTGTTTCAATGACACCAGTAGGCTTGAATAAGGTCAGAGTTTGTCCTTAGTTTTTAGCAAAATATATTTTGAAACTTAAGTGGGTCTCTCTTTGGAGGATGGAGGAAACTGTTTTATCTCCTAAAATCTTTGCCAGTGATATTTGTGTCAAATAAAGTAGACTCTAGAAACAATGCAATTACTTATAAACAATGTAGGTTACTTCCCCCTACAAGCCTCCCTCCTGTCCCGGGATACTGTAAAATAAATTTGGACCCCAAAACGACATTCCTTTAAATTATAACAATTGGATACAAAATGTTCTGTATATGATAAATACCGATAATATTTTAAGAAAATAAGTAATAAAATAATAGCCACAAGTTTTTCTTGGATGAACAACAATTAAAAACTCTTCTGCTCCTTTGAGGTGCTTAACGGATACATTCCATTACTTGAGTATTGCTCTCTTCATTGATGTTTGTGCACCACACAAGAAGCAAATAAAAGTAGTCAAGTTGGCTAAAGCATTATAAGAAATACAAGGGGTAGGGAGCAGAAATGTTTGCAAAGGGGAAAACTGGCAGGTTAAAACATGTTTCCATTTATTACTTACACACACACACACAGTCAAGTCACTTGACTGATTCCTTCTGAGCCTTGCTCATTATACATGAACATTTTCAAGAGTATTCAGCAAATGTAATCATAATTCTAAGGTTCTAAGTTTCATTCCAGAATCGCTGTCAGTGAATTTAATGTTTTCAAATTGTTTGGAATATGTAAATATATTTTTGACGAGACCTTTAGCTTCTCTAAAAGCAAAGTTAAAACAGACAGTGGTGATAATGGCTTATTGCACTTCTATATCTTTTGAAACATTTTCCAAACGTTAACTAGCTGTTCCTTGCAGCACCTCTGTTGGAATAATTTCTGTTTTACAGATGAGGAAATTCAGGCAGAAAAGTTGCAACTTGCTTAAAGTTGCAAAGGAAGTAAGTGTCAGTGCTGATCATAAAAAATTCCAGACTCCTGGTCTGTGCTCAGATATTTAGACTTTTCTGATTAGCTCACATAGGCCTTATTCATGGCTATCCTACCCAAGACAGCCAATCTTCTCCCACAAGTAATAGGTCTGTATCCTTATCTGTAGTTGCAAGTGCTGATGGCCTGGTGAGTGAGAAGTTAACTCTGCAAAGTAAGGCATAATTCCATTATTAAAGTGGAAGGCTAAATTTGCACAAGTGCTAGGAGAAAGAAGAATGTAGACAAACTTTCATCTCTTCTCTTTCTTTTTAACTGTATTTTGTGTATGATCACACAGGTGGGGGGAAGGAAAGGGTGTGAAACATTGAGATGTTCATGATAAAGGCTTCGTTATCCAAACCTGTTACAGAAGTGGCTTCTGTCTCTTCCTTTTATCTTATGCACACATTGGTTTTGGCTTCCAATTGACCCAGGCAGTGCTCAGCCCCCATCCCCATCCCACCTCTTTCTGCCCCCTCCTCCAAGTGTCCCATCCCCACTCCTCCCCATCCCAGCACCTCCTGCACACCTCGGGAACAGCTGATCACAGCAGGTGGGAGGCGCTGGGAGGGATGGGGAGGAGTTGATCAGTGGAGATGCTGATGGGCAGGAGGCACTGGAGCAGGGCAGGAGGTGGGGGAAGCTTGGCTGCCGGTAAGTGCTAAGCACGTGCTAATTTTTTTCCCATGGATGTAGGAGTCAGCACCTATGGGTTTTGTTGTGGTAGGGTTGCTCATCCATAGGGGACTGGTTGCAGAGAGGTTTGGGGTTTATGGTGGTAGAGGTGAGGGAAGTACTGAAAAGCATACAGAATAACACACAAGGACTTTGCAAAACAAATATAGAGGGGAGTGGGCAGGGCACGTTTGGGTTTCCCAACTTTGATGGTGAGCTTTGAGCCTGAATTTTCAGCATGCCTTCAATTAGTGCCCATATAAACCTGCAAGTATAAACACAACATCTTGTGTATGCAAATAGAGAGTTTTTGCACAGATCAGATAGTTGGGCCTGTGGACCATGTCTGGTGTGGGTCACAGCTGAGAATACCAGACTCAGGACAGACTGACAAAAAACAGGGCAGTCGCATCCCAAAACTGGTGGTTATTCTAACATTAGAGTTCATCAAGCCAGTAATAAAAGTGAGCTCCTGTTTTCCCCCCCACTGGTTAACAAAAAGCCAAAAACAGTTTCCTCCATATGCAATCCAGCCCCTATCACCACCCAGACATTTGGTCTTAATGATGAGAGGTTACTGAAAATCAGATCCTTCATATATCAGGTTCTTCTGATCCCAAAGGATCCCAGGTCAGTATGTATACTTAGATCTTACCAAATAGCACACTGTAGCCAATTCCTTTAGTAGAATTAAACTAAAGGTTTAATAATAAAAAAGAATAATCTTATACATTACAATTGATTTCAGAGTTTGCAGGTCAGGATAATAGCAGTGACATTAAATCTGCTAGCTTGTAATAAGTCTCTCTGGTTCAACCAAGCAGATTGAACAAAGGACTGAATGACAATTTCCCCCCCGCCCCCAAGCTTCCTTAGAAAATCACAGTCCAGAAATGAGAAGCAGGCATGAAGACAAGTGATGATACAGCTTCCACTTTTATACCTCCGTTCATGTGCATGGAAATTTATTGGCAAAAGATGGAGTCTTAGATCACATGTCCTTGCATGTTTTGCTGAATCATTGGGGGTAACCATTGGCTCCATGCTGGCTGAGAGAGGGCTCAATGAAGAGCTGATTGCCCTCAATGGCCCATCACCACATGGATGGATGGCTCATCAACCAGTGATGGCTAATCTGATTGTAAATTTGTCTGGTGGGATTTACCAAGGAACAGAACATGTTTGAGACAGACACCTCATATACAGAGAGGGTACATGCATATAAACATAATCCTACTTAGCAGAGTAGAACTTTTCAAATGATACCTTACATGATGTACTTTGTACAGGATTTGTTGCAATTGTTTAACTGTAGTAGCAACAATGATATAAGTGGTCCTCTTCCTTTTCATACAGCATCACAGGGCCACCTAAGTGCCAATTTGAATGTGCTCATTTGAAGTGGTGAATGCTCTGTTGGAGGCTTACTGAAAGTTTGGACAACCATGGATCTCTTGTGTTCATTGGTAGTTTTTAATATACCATTTTCAGCTTGTTCTGTTCTAAGGTGACCTCTCAACATCATTGCCATGCATTTAGATGATCAAATATTAACATTTTATAGAAATTGACAGTCTACCTTGCAACAGTGTAAGAGGATGGAATTTTTTTTATCACAACGCACTTTCACAGTGTGACTGAAATGTGGTGGTCTAAAAATGCACACCTAGCGCTATTTTTATAGTGCCATGCAAAAGCAGTTTTAAAATAAGTGCTAAACATTTTGAGTTCTTCATTACATTTGTTTACTCCTGTATAGGCTGTAGGTTTTTGTCTGTAGACCTTTATTGGGTCTTATTTCCTGATTTCTTGGTGTCAGATTTTTTTTTATATTATTATGTCTGAGGGCAGGTTTACACTAGTGTTTACTTCGATATAATTTACATCGCTCAGGGGAATGGCTCACAGCCCTGAGCATCTTAAATTACATCAACCTAAGCGCCAGTGTGGACAGAGCTTTGTTGTCAGGAGATGCTCTCCCGCTGACATAGTTACCACTGCTCAGAGAGTTGGAGTAATTAATGCTAATGGGAGAACTTTCTCCCATCGACACAGTGTCTGCACTAGCAGTGCTACAGTGGCACAGCTACATCAGTACAGCTGTGCCACTGTAGCGATTGTGGTATAGACCTGCCCTTAGTCAAAACTCCATTTTTGGGAGACTGCTCATATTGATCTTCCTAATTATTTGTGCTCTGCAAATGCACTCTGTATAAGAACTCCACTGATCTCCTTTGATGCTCATATTGAAATTTCTTAAGAAATGTGATAGCAAAACAAAACACAATTAGTGGTTGACTTTAGGCCAGTGGTACTTGACAATTACAGACAGAAAATTACAATTTAGGAAGGTAGTGCCATGTATCCAGTGGCTCAGTTGAGGGGCAGAGTGCATCAACTGCAGGCACAGGTGACAGTAAGCCGGTATGGGCCAGTACGGTGTACCGGTAAGAAAGTGGCTGCTGGTGCGGGCCAGTACACAGCTGACATTAAAGCGCTGCCGCAGCAGCGCTTTAAGCACCGTACCGGCAGGGCTGCTGACGGGAGGGGGGCAGCTGCCCCAGCAATTTTAAAAGGGCCCGTGGTTCCCGGCAGTGGTCGGAACCCCGGGCCCTTTAAATCGCCGCCGGGTCTTCCGGCTGCCGCCGCTACTGTGGCAGCAACTGGCACTCCGGGCCCTTTAAATCGCTGTGGAGCTCTGGGGGGCCCGGGCCAGGCAGTGCTGAAGGGCTGGCTGGAGGAGTCTGTGGGGCCCCACCCCTTTTGCCTGAGACCCCGCCCCTTCCGGGGGCCCAGAGCTGCCCCCCGCCACCTTGCCCAGGACCTCGGCCGCCCTGCGTACCAATAAGTCCTTTAAGTTACTTTCACCCTTGATTGCAGGCTGAAAGAGTAGTATATAGAAGAATCTGATCATTGTTCACTTACACAGAGAGAAATGTATTCTCATTTTATCCCTAGTCCACCTAGTAGTTGCAGCTTGCAAGCAGCAAACTGTATAACATGCTCACACATGAACTCCATTCCCCCTGAACTCAGCTCTATGGCACATGGTCACAGGGATATGTATTCCTGTGCTGGTATCCTGCCTCCTGTTTCCATACAGCAGAGCTGAACCAGTTCCGGAGGCAGGGCCCTTCTGATTACAGAGGAGTAGGCAAGATTCATGGTACATGCCAGGCTCTTTCTTTCAGCTAATTCACCATAGCTTACAGGAATCAGTTCTGCTAGTGCAGGAGTATCTAAATCATTTTGGGATAAGGATCAAATTACATTTTCAATAGGTTCCACTGCCTTCTTTACCACAACAAAAGATTATTTTCCTCACAAACATTTACTGATTTGTCATGTCCTTCGTGTATGTTCAAAATTAATAGTCTTTGTTTTTATCAGGTGAGAGCAGAATCCTCTTCCTGACCTGTTCCTTCTCCTTTCCACATCTATTTACTCTTTGGTCTAATTTTTCCTCCTCCCCTTTGATTCCACACTCCATGGTCTCTTAGCCAGTCTTGTCCACCCCCCTCTTCCTACCCTGATTCCTGTTTCCACTTTTCCTTTTTGTTCCCCACCCCATGTTGCACTGTCTGTTCTCTGACACCTTTCCTGTCTGGTATACAGCTGGGAGGACTTCAAAGTGAAACTCAGATTTTTTAGCTAGTTTTACTTTGTATCCTGCTGTGCATGGGTGTACACATACTCGCACAACAAAGGAAATGAGCAGAGTAGATTAAAGTGAAAGTTACCAGAGATGATAGACTTTCACTTCCATTGCTCAGTGAGCACAGAAGAGTGCTGAGAATAGGGCCACCTTTTGCCCATGGACCATAAGTTTGCTAACCCTAGTGACTAGCAGATTTTTCCCATAGTACACTCCTGATACATGATGGAAGCTGCAAGAGCCAGAAGTGTATTGCTCGTGGGGATATGTATACCCAATGCTTCAGTCAGGCAGTAAAGAGTTGGCTTCCTTCAAAAGTGTACTAGCTAAATGGCCTGCCTCACCCAGAGAAGCTGCTCACTCTGCTGGCTGAAAAAGGCAGGTTCCCACCTGCGCTTATTGAGGCAGATATATTAGAAGGGAAGGCAAGTAGCTTGAGGGCTCTTGAGGAAGGGGTATTCCCCTCTTCTCCTAATCCTAGAAGCAGTATTTCTAACCCCAGAGGTTCAAAAATCATAAAACAGATCTTGAAAATAAATATATATATATATTTTAACAAGGCTATATTGGTCTGACTTAATTTTTGAGCTCCTCCTGGTACAGCCCACCCCATAGTGTGTGAGACAATGTGTTGCCAACTCTCCCCAATGTACAGAATAACTTTATTTTGCCCCCTGCTGCAGGGATTCTTGCCCCCACATCTGCCTCCCCCCCTTTATCAATTCTGTCTCCTCCCATCATTTCTGACCCTTCCCAGTCTTGCCCCCTGCTTCTCCTGTAATTCCAGGGGTCCTTCACCTTCCTCTCCCCATTCCCAGGCCAGCTATTGCAGGGAGGAAGAGGAAGAAGCAGAGAGTAATGGACACATTGCTCATAGGAGGGGAGGAGGGAGCAAGGCAACCCTGAGCTGCTGGGCTCTTTCTGGTCCCCCTTCCCTTCCTGTAAGAATGGTGTCAGGTGGTGAGAGAGAGCTCTGCCTGCTTCCTCCAGCAGCGCTCATTAGCTGCTCTTTTCCAGGAGGTGGGCAGTGGGGAAGGCAGCCAATTGGGGGTGTTATCTCCCTGGCTTGAAATTCTCAAAGGGGGCTGGAAGTAAAAAAATAGGAGCGTTGGCAGCACTGTAAGACTCCCAGACCAAACCCCTAACAAAAATGCATAAAGAACTTGAGGAATTGACTGCTTTAGCCACTCCTAAGTTAAGACTGTGTATCTTTCCCCTTTATTGTAATACCCCATGGCTGATGTGAGCCTTTTCTTTTGGAACCACCTTTCTGTAAGCTGGCCAGAGCAGAAGTGCTTTGTGCTGAAAGTCGCATGCATTGAAGAGACTGCCAGGTTTTCTGTTTTTTCCAGTTCTGTGCTGAGTGTAGGACCAGGTTGGTTGTAGCTAGTGGAAGGTGGCTTTATGGCACATTTGAATCTCCCTAGTTCTGGTACTTGCTCTTGGAGCAACTTAAAGTATCCCCGAGCTTCTCTGAATTTGTAACACACCTCTATGGGCCTTTATTCCATCACCAAATAGCCAGAGTGCAATGTGCTGCAGCTATGCTCCTGGCCCACTCTGAGATATCAGCCTCCCCCATGTGGCAGGGGTTGTAAAGGTCTGTGTTGGGGGTGGGGGGTACAGTATAGATCCATTCAGGAAAACCTTCTTCTCCCCCCTCTCACGGGGGAGTCTGCCAGGGCTGTTTTTGCCCTCTTTGTAGTCCCTGCCAGTGTGGCGGAAAGAGGCACGCAACATGGGGCAGAATCTGGAGCATTGTGTGGTGTTTTTTTTTCCTGTTGTGTTTTCTATTTATTTGATAGAGGCTGATGCTACAGCTCTATGATACCTATGGCTATAATACTATTACTAATTAACAAAATCATTATTTCATTCTTCAGCAGAGTAGCCCTGTCTAGTTAAGCTTCCCTCCGAGACAATAACAAATATCCTTTTCAGTTTTTTTTATTTAGCCCTCAGTAGCTTTCCAAAGATTCCCTTCCTATTTTGTAAATATCCTCTCTTTTTCAGTGTACAACAGAGCTAATCAGTTTTATTTATTTGTATTAAATTTGTCCCACAACAAACACACACACACATGCTTTTCATAGTATTCACTGCATCCACATGAATTTAATAAAAATCAAATTACCTGCAAAATCAAGGCTGAAAAGGTTATAATAACTCTTAAGGCTTTGACATTCCTAATGCTGATCATTGTGTGGTGAAGCCTATCAGAAACAACAGTTTCACATGATGTGCCTTAAATAGTCAGAATATCCTGGTCTTGTTAAAGGAGAAGGTCCTATTCAGTTAATCTTTTTTCTTTAGTTAGGTTTATGGAAAATATAAATGAGTAAATTCATAGGCAATGACTAAGATGATACTTTGCCTATTTTTTTTTTAAGCTAATGATTCACAAGTACACCTCTACCCCGATTTAACGCTGTCCTCAGGAGCCAAAAAATCTTACCGTGTTATAGGTGAAACCGTGCTATATCGAACTTGCTTTGATTCGCTGGGGTGTGCAGCCCTCCCGCCCCCCGGATCGCTGCTTTACCGCGTTATATCCGAATTCGTGTTATATCGGGTCGCGTTATATTGGGGTAGAGGTGTATACACATGGAGCAAAAAAAGGATTCAGCTATTCTTACAGCGTGATTAGGAAAAAATTCATCAGATGCTGAAAGCTGAACTTTTAACTTTTAAAAGTGTAATAGGATGCATTAACTGACCATATTTATATAGATAATTCAGTGTGTGTTTTGTACTCCCTTCATAAAGATAAAGAGATGCAACCAATCTCTGAGGGCTTCTATGTAGATTAGACAGATTCTTATTCAGACCTCGCTCTGAAGCTAATTAGAAACCGCTTTCATTTGGGGGAAACTCAGGCTCAGTTTCCTTTGGATAACTGATCTGTTCTCTTCAAAATCTGAAAGTGTCAGACTGCGTACAGTTCTACTAGAAAATCTTCACTCACCTCTCGTACTTGGAGCTATTAGAGAGCTGCTGCCTTTTATTTTAAGCCACTTTTTAAAAAATTTACTCGTAGGCCAATTGATAGAAATACAGTAATGTGCAGATGTACTGCCTGGTAACAGTGACAATATAGGGGTTTTTTCAGAACTACCTGTAACTATTGCTGGCCATTGGTACAATGGCACAAGCTGGCAAGGTGAGATGTTCTTGTCTAATGGTTACTACCACTTGCTGAAGTTTTGCCAGTACTGAATGTTAGGGGAATAGATGGGAGATCAAGCATAGGGTGTATTTGTGAATGCAAATCATTTACTGACTCAAAGGACTTTTTTATTTTGAAAATTGGTGCATTGTGTAATCCATGAACTGCCATTTAGAAATTAATGGACTGATCAGGCACTGGCAAAAATAAATAGCAATGACCTCATTTTACCATGCTTGCTGCCAAAAATGTTCAGGGACGGTTTCTTGCTAGTCAGTGGGACTCTGCAAGCAATGTCTTTGAATGCTTATAGAAAATAACCCATTATCTAAATTTTGTTTATCACCATGGGGGAAAAAACATGGTAAAATCTGTGACTGGAGTTCTATATTTTAAAAAAGTAGGTGGAGTATGTTTTCCTCTTTCTGTGTATACCTCACTTCCATAAAAGTCCATGAGAATTACATGCGCATTTGAAAGAGCGTTTGGTTTGGTTTATAGGTGGGTTTTTTTGCGGGGTGGGGTGGGAGGGTTATTTAGCAGTGTATTCTTTTGTAAGTTGTACACTGAATTTGGCTCATATATCAACCTATTGTTTCACCTCAAGAAAAAGATACTGATGGAGCTAGGCCTCAATCCTGTAGTCTGATCTACCAGAACCCTCAATGTGGTTCCGTGAGAGAGGATCATAGCCTTAATGATTAAAGTGACTGCCCTTGGAGAGAATCCTATTTACATTTAAAGATTATTGGTTACTGAAGCAGGCTTACCTCAGTTGTTGGAAAAACTGATGTCCGTTTGATAGTGACTAGGGAAAGCAGTCACAAAAAACATCCTACGTGCAGAGGCCTTTTCTCTGTTTGTTGAAAATGTGTGTGTATCTTTCCTTAACTGATTTAATTTAACCATTTATTTTGTAGACTTTTTGTTTTAGACAATTAAAATTGTTTAAAATTTAATTTTCTTAAACTTGTGAGGTTTTATTCACCTTGGACTTTTTCTCTCTATATTTAAAAAAAAAAAAGAGAGAGAGAAATGTAGAGAGATCATCTAAAATAATGGTTCTCCAACTTCATTAGTTTGTAGGCCACTTGATAAAGGGCACTCTTCTTCCCCTCCCATTGACTTGTTCATGTACCAGAAAGGGCTGTGAACCCTTCTTCTCTGGTTCCACAGACCAGAGAATCTGAAAACCACTGACCTGAGGTAAGGCATTTTAGTGGTGAAATGAGTCTTACCGTTCACTGTTCCACTCTGATAGGGGCAGAAGAGCTTGTTACCATTTTCCTAAAACTAGTTTGTCAAGACTGTTAAAAATAGACTGGGATTCTTGGAGAACTTCTGCTAACTGCTGTCTTATTTTCCTTCAGGAAAGGGAGCTTTTGTAATTAGTGTATTGGACAATAAAATCTGTTCTCTCACCTGAAATTAGACATTAAGACCATAATTTTTAAACTTGGGTGCCTAAAGTCAGACTTCTAAATCCATGTTTAGGTGCCCGAGTAAGTGACCTGATGTGCTGAGCACCCATTAAAATCAATGGTAGATTCTGGATGTTTGGCACATCTGAAAAACAGGTTACGGTCGTAGGTGCCTAAATATGAATTTAGGAGCCTAACCTTAGGCACTCATTTTTTAATATCTTAGCCTAATTTTTCTTTTTCTTTCAGTGTTCTTGCCCAGTTGTGACACATGGCCAGAAAGGGTTAAGCATCCTGCAGGATAAATGACCCAAATTCAACCTTTATGGACATATCGGTAGATAATTTGTGTGTGTTTACATATATATTGTTAGAGGTTAACAATGTAATCAGTTCCTGTCTATGCTGCATTCTGTTAATTCAGAGATCAAAAGGAGATCTTAACATTTAAATGTTAACTGTAAATATGGTGATATCACTGTATTGATTTCTCTTTAAAGTATATAGCAAGTCACTTGCGAATGGTGGAAAACAGGCAATTGCCTTATGTTAATCCGTGTAGCTAATTACCGGTGATGCTTAGGAAATAGGTCTACTTCGAAGTCTCGATGATTGCCTATTGTTCACCTAAGGACTCTGTGCTCTCAAGAGAAGGCCTGGAACTGTATAAAGGTCTCTTGGGTCTGATCCTTTTTATCTGATATGCTTTATACAGGGGAAGTTTAAGTTGTAAGACTGAGATCTCCAATCCCATCTGGATCACCCTGAATATGAACATTGAACTGAATCTATTGACTAATTCTAAATACTCTTTGTAACTCCAAAGCTCACCATCTCTACCATGGATCTGATCTCAGAACTGTACTCATGTCTGTATGTACACTGATCTTTTAACCAATACTCTCTCTTTTCTTTTCTTTTTAAATACAGTTTAGTTTAGTTTAATAAGAATTGGCTGTAAGCGTGTATTTGGGTAAGGTCTGAAACATTCATTAACCTGGGAGGTAATGTGTCCGATCCTTTGGGATTGGTAGAACTTTCTTATATAATGAATAAGATTTTCAGTAATCCTCATCATATCTGACTTGGGTGTCTGGGTGGAAGCCCAAGTCTGGGTTGCTATAAGGGAATTGTGTTTTGGCTTCTGTGCAACCAGGAAGGTATTGTAGAAGCTGTTTTATGCTGTCTTGGTAAATCTTAAATATTGGAATATCCACCTGCTTTGGGGATTGTCTGCCCCATTCTTTGCAGTTTGCCCTAATTGGGTAACCTCAGTGTGTCCCCTTAGGACCCTGGCCACACCAGTCTTTTAGGGTTTGCATAATTTGGGTCCGCTTTTGCCGCAGGATGTGTGTTTAGGTTTTTGTGTGTGAGGAATGTATACAAATGAGCTTCTCACTTCAACCCTTGATATCCTGTAAATTACCACGACAAATTTGGCATTAGAACAATAGGTCCATTTGACAGCTCTCATATTCTCCTTCATTGCTCGCCTCTACTTTAATATCATGGGAGTTCTGTGCCAAGTCTGAGCAAGCATATGGCCGTGGAAGCAATGTAAAGTGAGTATATGCATATCTCCAGAAAAGAGATGGAGACTAAGGAGGAAAAGAGGAGGAATTTACCCCAAAAGCAAATTACTCCTGTCCTACTGTGACAGAGGCCCAGTGGTGGTTCAACACTCTGTCAGCAACTCTTGTCAGGTTTGACATACTAACCATGTTTAATACACTGTTGTCATGATATATTACATGCTACCTTTTGTCAGTGAGAAGTAGTAACTAACTGAGCATTAATAATCTTGCATGATATATGTATGGTGTATGTAAGTTTTATAAATGTGTGCTAAAATTATGGTCTTAAGATTTGTTTTGCAACCAAGGCATAAGTGAAGATGTCCTTAGACAAAGGAATGTGTATTTGCGTGTCTGACCAGCCTGGTCATCAAGCAGAGAAGATGAAGGTACATTTACATATTAGGTAAACAAAGCCATTGATCTAACAAGCAGGAGAAGACAGTATGGCGTTTACGCCCAAGCAAGAGAGAGAAATTTTATCTGGATACATTTCAAAGGTTGACTGGTCTACAGGGACAGGGACTCTGAATGTCAAATGATAAACAATTGAATCAACTGATTGTGTACAATATACTTTTATAGTAGAGTAAGATCTTTTTATTAAAGCCTGTAACACATTGGTGATTGATAGCATTTTGAAATGTATGCATTAACACTGCATGAGGAATTATTGATAATATGCTTCAAAGTCTGAGACCAAAACCAGGGAGAAACAGGTTTGCCCTCAGACAGGAGGGAATGTACCTGTCTACTTGTCTCCAACATAAATTAAGCATTATGAAATCAAAACAATGGACACCCCATTTTCATACAAATCAGCATGGGTATGGGAAGTCAACAGGAAGCATCTGAAGAAGTGGGTTTTTTACCCACAAAAGCTTATGCGCAAATAAATCGGTTAGTCTTTAAGGTACCACCGGACTCCTCGTTTTTATAGCAGAAACAATGAACTTTGGGGTGATATGATGGGGCAAAAAGACGTTTGAGTTGTCCATCACTTGGGGGATTCAAGAGGCCAGAGCTCTTGAAAGCACAGAATGTTGGGCCTTTCAGGCCAGGGGCTGAATTCTCTGGGAACTGAATATAGGTTAGAAATCTGCTTAGTCAAAGATTGTAATTTACTGAATTTAAGTTTTAGTCTTAGAACTGTAGTTTTATTTTTGTTTGTAACCCTTTCTGTTTTTATTCCTCATACTTGGTATCACTTAAACCTATGTCTTCCAAAGTTCAGTGGCCTTTTTTCCCCTTCCTGTGGTCTTCCCATCCCCCTGCTGATTCCTATGTAAATGGAGCTTCCATTCTTTCTGATTACACTTTGTTTAATTTAACTGAAGACGGGTAGGTAGCTGTCTTCCCTCCTGTCTGGTTGGGTGGATGGGGGGAACCTGTTTCTCCCTTTTGTTTGATCACTGACTGGAAGCATATCATTTAGTATCTATAATTCTTCACATAGTGTTAATACATACATTTCCCAATGATATAAGTCTTCTGAGGGATCAAATTTTTTTTTTCTTTTTGATCACTGCTCCAGGACTGTTGCTGGGAGAAGTTTTTCTGGTCCTGAAAGCATTTGTACTGTACGTATTTGTTTGTTTAAAATGTAGAAAATCTCAAGATTAGAGGAAATTACAAAGAAGAAGGTTTATCTTGTGTTTGGTAATGCACTCTACACTATGATTTCAGGTGTGTGCATATAATGTATATGTGAGTGTGTATACAATGCAGCACTTTTGTACCTTTTATACTATTTACTATTTAAAAAAACCAAACACTAAAGGAAGCTTTATTCCTACTATACTGGGTATATCTCCATTTAAAAAAAAACTATGGCAGATTATTCTAAAATAAAGTACAGTACATGATTTGTAGAATAATACAACTACAGTAATGGCGTATGGTATAGCTGAATAGACTGTTGGGATGTTCGCAATCGACAAAATGCCAGGATCTGAGTCACAGATACAATAGTAGGTCACCACTATTTGCAGTGCAGTTGCTAATTAATATTTGGCCCGTTCTTGAGAGGTGTAGAGCATCTGTAGCTCTCAGTGAGGTGGGTGGGTATTTACGGGTGCTCATCACTTCCTTGTGACTTGACCCTACATTGAGAAAAAGGATGACAGATTTGGCAGTTTTTTAAATTAAAGCATAGGCTTGAACACACTTGCAAAGAACAGACTGACCTATCTGATATTCAAAAGTATATTTTGCAGGCTGAAGTTCAGTGTTGTTAAGAAGAATCTGGGAATTGATGGGAGAAACTCTGGTTCCCAGGGTTGCCATTTTATTGCCATTAAAATGCCATGCTGTATTCCTGAGACTAGAATAACATGGCAGAAAACATCAAACAGAATAGGAATCTTCAGATTGTTTTTGTATAACTTATTTTAGGGTCTGAAAGATCTGACAAGGCATAAAAATTAATGGAAGTTATTGAAACTGAACAAGTGAAAGTGATATTATCTGTTATATTTGGGCAAGACTGTGTGAACAATTTGAATGGCAGCTTGGAGTTGCTTTGCAGCTGTGTGGTTCAAAACTTCTCAGTCTTAATACCTTCTTATCAATATGACCAAGAAAAGACTTTTAAGAGGTAACGTAAATTCTCTCTCTACGTTTCCTCAGAACATGAATTCCATCAACGTAGACATACTGATTGTGGCATACGTGTCTCTCTCTTGTTCCTCGAAAGTTATGTATGCCACAAGTAAGAAATATCTATAGGATAAGCAGCGCTTTAAACTGGTGAATTGGGCTGGTTGTGTGGATGTCTTAAGAATGGTTAACTTTCTGCATGACCCAGCAGTCTAAAGTTACTTTTCCACTCTTTTTACCCAGAGTGGCTGCTAACTCTGAAAAATTATTATCCTAATATTAATTGATGAAAAATGAGAAGAGTTGGACTTGATAAGAGAACAGCTGAGAGTTCAAATATTTTCTGGCATTTTCAGAACTGACTTGAAAATTTGCCTTTTCAACAAGTTTTTCAACCGTTACAACCAACATTTTTTAGAAATGGAAGTCAGCTTGCTAATTTAACAAAAGTAGACATGTATTTCTTTGTTTTGGCAATTCACCAAAGAATTATTGTGTCACCTGTTGCTGTTCCCTTCTCTTTTTACACTATTTTTAACAAGAAAAAACATTGGGATCTGAATTTGCAGTCAAAAGTCTGCCACCTCTTTAAACCAGATTTAACAAGAGACACTAACAGGTGTATAGATAAGCTATAAATACTTCTCTGAAGATTTTACAGTCCTGGTGCTAAAGAAAAAATCATGTGTTTTTTCCCATTTTATGCTTTGGGATAGAATAAAGTCATGAGAGGATTTTATCATTGAGCTCTATCAGTAGAAAAATGTAAATATTTTCACCCCTTTGAATAGTTCAGGTGTATGGACAGATAGTATTATTGGAGCTTAGATGGCCTCTGTTGTCAAGAGATGAGTCCATTCTACACACTATTTTGAGGAGAATCGAGAGTAAATGTTAGGATCAAAGAAGACATATAAACAGTTAAACTATCTGATCAGTAAAACGTCGGTCACCAAAAGAATGACTTCTAGTCTGGGGATGTAAGATTCCAACTCTTAACTATGAGGGGGTGCATCCTGCCACTGTTCTGCATGTGGAATATTCATTGACGTTAAAAGGGGGTGGGATTATTGTGCAGACTGAGGGAAGGTTTGGGTGCTGGGTGAAAGTTTCGTTACAGTTTTTGTATTTAAAGTTTTATCGCCTTTCTTTAACAGCAATATTTAGTATACTATATATAGTATTTCAGTTTTTTTTACCTTGGCAATTACCAGTATTCATGCTCCCCCCCCCCCCCCCCCCCCCCCCCCCCCCCCCCCCCCCCCCCCCNATGTAAAGCGAAGCAAAAAACTGGAATATTTACATTGTAGCAGTAGGGCAGGGTCAACAGTCCCAATTAATCAGTTATTTGAGAACTAGCCAGAACAGCATGTTTCTGAAATACACGTGAAGTGCTTAATGAGGACAACTTTTTGGTAGAGACTTACGGTTTACCAAGAATCCCTGGCTTGTGTCAGGTGTGCCCTTCTTTGAGTTTGTGGCATGCAAAGTCTGTAAACAAAGTCAATTGTTGTCTATTTTCCTGGAATCTTTGTTTTAATATAAATGGTTTAAAGTTTAAAATGGCTTCCTGGATAGATCTAAAATCTTTATTTCCCCACTTTATTTCCCCTGCTTGAAAGGCAAGCTTTTACATTATCATATCCTTTTAAAAACAAAGAAACAAAAACCAGCCAGGGAAACTCAAAACATCATTCTCTTCCACCTACAATCTGTAGATTAAATATCATAACTCTGGGGGGACTGACTTTATGGCTTGTTGAAATTAAACTACAACCTCCTTCCTTTGGGTTGGGACTGCCCCAGAAATGAGCATGTGGTTTAAGGGGGAAAAAAAGACTGTGATTTGAGGGGAAATTAATTTGAAAAGGTGTGAAATTTCCCAGTTTGTCATTATTGGTGCAAGGATCTTTAAGGGAAACAGCCCAGCGTGTTGTCAGCTGTATTACCACTACTGCAAACCTTGCGATAAGTGAACCTATACTTTCATGTCAAATATATAAATATTACATCCAAGTCTTGGCTGGGTTATCAAGGTATAGACCTGTGTGGCTTTGGGGGAAAGAATGTGAAGGCGTTTGCTTTGCAGCAGGAGCTGCAGAAAGATTTCTTATTGACTCAGCCAGAATTTCTACTGGGATTGTGTGTGCGCGCGCCGAACTGAGACGACAACCACTGTTTCAGCACATATTCCTCCCATTCCAGCCCTTTCCTCAGGCTGGTGGGGGAGGGAAGGAGAAGGCCAGGGCCCCACACACATCTCATCCCCTTTGGTGAGGCTTGATGGTGTGAGCTGTGCAATGCCTGTGCTCTACAGCCACATTGTAGCTGACCCATGCACAGAGACACACCCTCGCTTGTGTATTAGTGCTGAGTCAGCTGAAATCTTCCCCAAAAGAGACTGCCAGCCAATTCTAAAACTGACTCTTGCATATAAAGAACTGGTATTGTTAGTGATACCATGGTGTTTAGGCAAGAGGCAAACCACTGGAAAAACTGTTAAGCCCCCAAAACATAAAATTGCAATGTACTCTGCAACTTGTTGTAGTTGATACTAGCACCTTGTTTTACTTTACTTGTTTAGCTTTACTTTAGTTCTTAGTTCCAGAGTCCCTTCCTATTCTGCTTTCTGTGAAATCATAATTTCTGAAGGAACCGATGGTGTGGTGGATGCTTCTTGAAGTTAGAAATGCAGCCCTATCAAACATAAACATCTAGCCTTTGTTAACATTATGAATAAGAGAGATTCCTTATTCTCTATCCATCATGACCCTTTGAAGACAATTAACAGAACTCTGGGGGCTGGATTTCTCAGAATATTGTTGGTTTGGGGAAGCTGGGCATTACACAATTTTCTGTGCACATGATTAGGCAAACAACACTTTCATAGGTGTCATAGAAAGGGGAAGCTTGCCATAAATATGTTTAAGGAAAATTAAATGGCCCGTGTCTATTATAGGTGAGAAAATTCAGATGAATGGAAAAACTAATAAAAAAAAAAGTTTAATAAAAGCATAGATTAAATGCAGTAGGGATTACACTAAATCTCTCCTTTTACTCCATTGTCTCCTCTGGGTCCTGGGTGTAGAAATGTTTCCATAACTTTCCTTTCCCGTCTGCTGTAACTTCATTCCTTAGAAGTGATTTGGGTTACAGGACTTCCATCACTTTTAGTGCTGGTTTTCAAGTGTAACAGCATGCATTCTTGAACTCAAGACATTAAAAGTGGAATTCAGGAGGCATGACAACTAATGGCCCACTCCCAGATGCAAGGATTAAAATCTTCCTGCTGTTCCCTGCTTCCTTTTAAACGATGCCCATTCCTGTCTTGATTTGTGTAACTACTTCCTAATGTGGGAGAGACTTCAAAGACCACCTAGTCTCATAAGATCTGATCTCTCAGTTCTAAATGGATTTTGCCAAATGGGCTTGTAGGTTTTGAATCCTTTTCCAACATGTAGCTAGCTACCTGCCTGCCTATGCAGGGAGAGAAGGGGGTGTGGAGCTGCCCTGCTCTTGCACTGCAGTTTGGGGCAGGGCAACGCCCCTCATGCCCCCCAACTCTGCCCATGGGCTCAGGGCTTCTGTCCCACAGGGGGTGCCGGGGATCAGGGCTTGAGCCCCACAGCTCCTTGTTTCAGCCCCGCAGGAGGTGCTGGATCTCAAGCTCTGATTTTAGCTGTGGGGGTCCACGACCCCCCCCAAAGGGCTTGTGGACGTTGTTGTGAGAACCTCTGAGCTATGGTACCTTCCAGATCCTTAGGCATGCAACAGAGTACACTCATAAAATGTGTCCCCTCCCTGAATGTGGAGAGGAATATGCAACAGCTTTCTGCCCCTGAGTTATGATTCCCCCACACTGGTTTAGACAGAACAAAAACAAATTTATTAACTACAAAAGATTTGAAGTTAGTTTTTGCATATTTTGGGAACCCTTTGTTTCAAAGCTTGTTTCCCATGCCAGTCAGTGGAAAAACACTGACATCCCAAGATGGAGTTCAGCACTAGGTGACCTCAGCAGCCATCCCCCACTAGCTGTTTGGAGCATTCACAGGAAGGCTCACCAGGTAGGAGATAAGCTTCTCCTAAGGCCTATTGTTTTTTCCTAATGGCTCATTAACCTCAATGGACCCTTCCCAGCCAGCAATCTACACTGAGAGCATTTTGCCCAGTGGGCATTGCCCAGGAATAGCTACATGTGAAATAGATACATAGTCAATATTCATAACTTCAGATACTAAAATGATAGATGCATAGAAATAGGAGAATCATATTCAGCAAACCATAACCTTTCCAATGACACCTCGCATGCCTTATCGTGCATAAAATACATCATAATTATGGTATAATTATATCATTCTAATTATCAATGAAGAATGTTGGGTGCAGTGTCACCGCCCCTTACACGCTGCTGAAGACAGAGACCCAGACTGCCTGCTGCATACCAGGGTGAAAGCAGGTTCCATTGGGCAATGTTGTGTAAAGGGCTCAAATGCTTTGTACAGCTCTCTTCCCCCGTGTGGTCCCGCTACACTTTGCCTTCCACACCCAAGTGATGTGCTGCCAATATTTCAACAAGAGATCCCCCACAATTATCCCCACTTAACTTGTGTTAGACCCCAAGCACTTGAGGGAGCAGAGGTGATGCAAAGAGGAGGAGAGAGGGGTTGGGGGAAGCCTATTGTTTTTCCATTGAAACAAATCTGTTTCTAATAACCACGCCCCAGGAGGGTAGCAATACCACATGCTAGCCAATGATACTGTATTGAGTGCACTCGCTGGAACTATTTATTTATGCTTTGTCCTAAAGCTGGTCCATTCCAAAGACAAATAATTGGCTCTTCAGACTTATGTTTATGCACCCAAAGGATAAGATATTCCTGGCAGAGAGGATTCAGCAGTGTCCAAAGGTTGGGACAGTTCCTTCAGGGGCAGAGAAGTTACTGTGAGCCTCTTCAGTTTTGTGGCAGAACTTGAACAAGGGGCTTCTGTGAGCATATCCCTGTTTATCCATGTTGGTTTTAGTGAAAGATAAATACTGAAATTGAAGACTTATAAATACATTCTGCACAGGGCCAAGTCTTGAGGTGGCGTGTTATGTTCTGGTAAGGGATTGTATGTAGGTCTGAAGGACTCTAAGGCTCTGATCCTACAGTGAGCTCTTTGTGGATACACCATTAGGTCCAGGTACAGCCCCATTGAACCTAGTGGGCCCCTGCACAGGGGTTCACTTGTGCAGAACTCACTGTAGTATCAGGGCCTAAAGGAGTTATATACTGAGGTGCTAGAAGATGGTGTTTGTGGTCGTCTTACCTCCTTCTGTTAGTTGGTTTTCTTGCTACCCATTCCGCCCTCTTTGGGCCCCAGGTGTGTGAGTTAAACAAATTTAAATTCCCTTTCATCCACTTACATCTGCTGACTGACCTATAACTCGTATAACTTCTACCTGCTTACACATCACTAGTGAGTTTGGCCCACTAAATCAGAACATGGACACTTAAGCTTTACATAGTATACTAAGCATAAAAAAGAGAGAGAAAAGAACTACATAAGGCAGTTAACATTTCATTTCTCTCTGGGAATACTGTTAATTTTAAAAAGCACTGAGAATTTAGGGCAGGTGCCCCATTTAATATTTAGAAGTACACTGATTTGTTTTCTACTGTGTGATGGCTTATAGTGTGGAGATATAGTTACTTATTTTTGAGAAAAGCATAACCTTTATAGTTCAAGAATTAGTTACATTTTAGTCCTCCCAAGTTTTGACAACATTTCTAATAGGCAGCCTTTGAACCAATGAACAGAGAAGCAAAGAAATGAAAAATCTGTGGGTAGTCATACCGTATGTACAGTTACCGATGCCAAAATTCTGCGAATATACAATTAACGTGAGTCAGAAGGGTTCTGTATTCAAAAGTAAAAGTGAGGGTATACAAATTTGAAGGAAAGATGTGTCATAAGAGAATAGTAGCCCAATGTGATAGCTGTGCTTAACTCAAAGCTGTGATATATGTGTATGTATATATATGTATGTATTTTTAATCCCATCAATGTTATCAGGTAAGGAAGCAGAATTCCACTGAGCTGAAGTGTTTGCAAAGGGGTACATAGATGTCCTTTTGGCTGATGAATGGATGAATATAGATACTTTCCATTTATTCATAAACCATTTTTTTTTTGTTACTCTCTACACCCACGCACAAAGAATTCTGATTTGAGATAGTGACACTTGGACATGAAACCTGGAAGTCTAGGGCTGCATCTTGCTGTCAAATAAATGGATGTGTATTGTAGATCTGAAAAATCATCTGGACAATCCAGTAACTGACTTGACAAACCTACACGATGACTGGCAGCATATCCAAAAGTAGAACTGAGCTGAAAATATTACAGTTGAAAATGTTTCTTGCCAAAGTTCAATAAGTGAAGTTTCATAGTTATAAAGCTGACATTTTTGTGACTTTGAAATTACTGTGACTGATCTAAAAGCACTTAACATGCAGTCTTACCATGACAATAATTCCTGCTAATAGAGCCAATAAATACAGTATATAACAGTAAGCAGGAAGGCTGAAGTTTCACTTTGAAATGTTGCTGGTAGAATCTTTGCAGGCTGGTTTGGCAAATGGCCACACTTAAGAAATGAGAAGCACAAATCTTGCATGTTGAAACCCTTTTGTTGTTAGTGCTAGCTGATTAAAATGATAATCTAAGTTTGTCTTGTGACTAGTATTGAATTCTTTTAGTGTGAATTCTTGTGTTTTATTCCAGACAGGCAACAGGCCAGTTTCAGGATCCTGAATGCCCCTGGGGAAAAGTATTTATGAAAGGATTAGAAGTGATTAGAAAGTAGCTACCGCTAGTAAATAAGTTTACCTGAAATGAACAAAAGTATGAGAACAAGATTTCTAGATTAATTCTGATGTACTGTATGATGATGGTGAAATTGTTCAAAAACAGTCCCCTCCAGTGTTTCATGAGATTTCAAAGTTATCTGTTCCAAATTCTGTCTGAGATGATACTTCTGTATGTATGTAGTTGTCTGGCATTTATATGAAACCAATGACCATACTATATGGACATTGACGTCTAGTGTTTAAAAACAAAAAAAGATATCTGTTTGTATCTCTTTATTTTCAAAGTTAGATTTTTTTTTTTAAAGTGGATACTGTTCTCACTTCACTTACCTACAATTATTATAATAGATGAAAAATAGTGGTACTCTTTCATTTTAATGTGTTCTTCCTAGATTTGGTACTCATCAGGGAAAAAATGCAAGTCAGGTGGTGTACATGTGCAAACAGCTGACAAACCCCCCCACAAAAGTTGGTTAGTACCAACCCATGCTAGCAATAGCTGTGAAAGGCAACATTTGCTTATATGTGGAATATGCCAATTAAATAGCATGCTTTTTGTTTATAAATTAAATAGAAACCAGGTTCTTCTCTCTTCTCATAGAAAGTTAGTGAACTGAAGGTTCTGAGAAATATTTTTTTTTCACAGTCGGCAACGGTAAGAAAACAGAACTAATTATTAGCTGAGTGTACTAACAGAGGCAACCAGCAAGAACCAAATAATATATATATATATTTATTTATTTATGTTATTTATTGGTAATAGGGCCCCTCTCATTGAAGTCAGTGGGAGTTTTGCTGTTGACTTAAATCTGAGCTGAAATGGACTAAAGTAATAGTGCTTGTTTTCATTAGCCAGACCAAGAAACTTAAGTACATACATAAACAATCTTTTAGCTCTAAGCTTTGGCTGTATGTATTCGGGTGTATGTACTCTCACAGTTACTAGGCTAGCTGCACTGCTGTCCCTTCTTGAGTCTTACCTAGTGCCCTGCCCCCCAATGGCAGGCCTCAAGTCCACCTCTCCTGGGGTGGAGTTCTGCAATTTGCCCACTCTTACCCAACAGGCTGTAGCCCAGGTCTTGGTCTATCAACCATGACTACTTTAGCATGTCCAATGGTGTTTGGCAACTGCAAGCTTTATACTCTAGGGCAGGGGTGGCCAACCTGAGCCTTAGAAGGAGCCAGAATTTACCAATGTACATTGCCAAAGAGCCACAGTAATATGTCAGCAGCCCCCCCATCAGCTTCCCCCGCTCCCAGCGCCTCCCACCCACCGGCAGCCCTGCCGATCGGCACCTTCCCCTCCCTCCCCGCACCCCCGATCAGTTGTTTCATGGCGTGCAGGAGGCTCTGGGGGTGAGGTGGGAGGAGCGAGGGCACAGCAGGCTCAGGAAAGGGTGTGGGAAGGGGTGGAGTGGGGCAGGGCCTGTGGCAAAGCCAGGGGTTGAGCAGTGAGCACCCCCTCGGCACATTGGAAAGTTGGCGCCTGCAGCTCCAGCCCCGGAGTCAGTGCCTGTACAAGGAGCCGCATATTAACTTCTGAAGAGCCGCATGTGGCTCCGGAGCCACAGGTTGGCCACCACTGCTCTAAGGGCCTGTGACAGCACACATTTGCAGTGATACAGAAACCGCTTCTTCAAAACCAAGTATCATTTATTCATTACTCAAAGGTATAAAACAGGTAGAACACAGGGTAAAACAAAAGGCATAGTCATGTGGGTCTGTCTTTCACATAACTCCCCTCAGCCCAGCTAACTCCATCCCTGGCACGAAGAAACAGTGTATAATGCAGCAGCATGCTCCCAGTCTGTCTCAGACTGTCAGCCGTTTCACTAACACATTCTGGCCAGCCTCTTTCAGCTCATCTGACACCCCACACACACTCCCTTTTCTATCCTCTTTTGAGGTTTTAGATCTCCTTTTGATCCCAGGCTTAGGACAAGTCTACACTACAAAGTTTTGGCAGCATAGCTATGTCAGTCAGGCGTGTGGAAGAAAACCCCTAGGCTAGCCAGCATAGCTATGCAGACAAAACCCCCAGTGTAGACACAGCTATGCTGACAAAAGTTGGTTGAGCTAATGTCTTTCAGGGACGTGGTGTTACTGTGCTGTCAGAGAAGCTCCTTCAGTCGTCATAAGCTGTGTCTATGCTGGATGCTCTGCCCATATAGTTTTGTTGGGTAGACAAGGCCTTAGCCTTGAGAAAAGTAAAACCTCGTAGCCTGGTTGGAGTCAGCTAAGCAAGTTCTCTACCCAATTGATTGCCAAGCCTTTGTTGTGTTAACTCCTGTGAAGCTGTGTACCTGAAAGGCTCTTACCTTTCCTGTTTGGTTCTTTAACAACTTTTATACGCTATGCATTCAGGCAGGCAGTAGTACAAAACTGAACAGGCAAACTGTCTATTCTTTATTAATATTATGTGTGACTTTCTCCCCATTCATCGTGTTCACTCAATTAAAAACACAAATTTCTGCTTCAACTTTATGGTAGATTAAAATTAACAGCACTGGAGCTCTTCCTGAACACATACTTGCATACCCATTGCTCGTAAACTCTGGGAAGCTCACATTCCCTCTATCCCCTTACTATTCAACTCCTATTTCTAATACACACGTGGTGATTATTGTATCAGTGTTGTCCTCAACCCTCCAGCTGCCTAGGGAACATCTACACAGCAGAACTCGGGTGTACGGACCCAAGCTTGCACTGCGGTGCTAAAAGTAGCTGTGTAGACATTTGAGCTTGGGATCTTGGGCCCTGGACTTCAGAGCCTGTGCTCCAGCCAAAGCCCAAATGTCAACACAGTTATTTTTAGTGCCATAGCACAAATCTGAGTCTGTAGACCCTGTCTCTGAGACTCACTGCCTTGGGCAGCTGTTTGTGTGCAGACGTACCCTTAAAAGGGACTGTTACAACATGACTGGATTTTTTTTTTCTTTGACTCAGTGGAGGAGTCTGACAGAAATCATCCAGTGTATTTTCAGGGGGAAAGTGCAGAGTGCTATTATCTCTGAGGTCACTGGAATTGCAACTAGAGTTTTGTAACATTAGAAGGTGTAGGAGTCTGAGTTTTCCAGTGATGTGAAGTAAATCCATAATACACAAATGGTTGCAATAAAAATGATTTTTTTAATTTAAAAGAATAACTTCTGTTTAAAAAATCACAGAATTTTTTAAAAACCGAATTTTAAACAAATATTAATAATAGATGTGCCTGAACTGAAACTTTGAACCCAACGGCCTTCAGTAGTGAAGGATTTAAATTCTGGGAGCTGAACCTCTTCCTTCAATTTTGGATTTGTGGGTGGGGGACCCCAAAACCAGAGACGGTACTCTGCAGAGGTCTGGAAAAATGCTTCCTAAAATTACTGTTGGGGAATAACATGCCTCCCCCATGCCCTCAAGTGGGACTGTGCCTGAGGAGCCACAATGAAGACCTTTATAAATAGCCTGGTCTAATACTGAGTCATGAAGTAATTCTGGGTCTTAAAAGTTTCCTAAACTCCTTTAATCTCAGTGAGCTGCATGTACCTAGAACTGCCTGGCCCAGGCTAAGATCAAATACTGTAGTTCTCCAGGAACTTCATTCTGTTTCAAATGGGAGGGTAGTAGAGGATTTTAAGAATCAGAGGTGTAGTGTAGCCTGTGAATACATTCCAAATACTTTGGGGATATTATGTCCCTGCACTATAAATGTACTATGTATTTTTGTAGAAATTGAAACAATTACAACAAAATACATATTATGCAAAGCACCTCAGTACCAAAATGGCACCACAGGTCTCTAAAGAATAAAGAGATAAGGATGTTTTGCATAACAAATTAGTTCAGTGAATTAACCTAATCATATTCTTTACAGCTAATAGGGGCCTGATTCTTCAAGATGCTGAGCACTATAAATTCCCATTAAATTCAAAGGAGTTAAGGGTGCTTGGCTCCCCACAAGCCTGGGACCAAGAATAGTAATGGTTCTATCTGGGCCAACCAGCTTTAGAAAATGGAAGAAACTAGCACAAATAGCCAAGTTCTACTTTCTTCATAGAAATTTAAGTTGCATGTTCAATTGTTGCTATAGTCAGGAGATCACCATCTGTCTCCCTAACCTTGGCAACATTACAGGGGCATATTTTTCACATGGATGAAATGTTCTTGAATAATTTATCTGGCTATATTGGGCACAAACAGGCTTTTCTTCCACATCCGGCATGAATGTTTTCTTCAGTTAACATTTATTGGGAGGAAATTCCTATGCTGTATTGATGTTTGACTTTCTTTGAGTTGGTCTGATCCTATCTCAGGTTAATGCTGGGAGTTGCATAGGATCTTGCTCTTGTTTGTTTGTGTTCTGAGGAGCTTTCATCTTAAAGTAACCAGTAGCAGTTAGGCTGTCTTTCTGGTGGAATTTGAAACCATGGTAGCATTTTTCTAGAGAAACGTGTCTAGGTTCTAGTACCACTGTGGTTAGAAATGTAAGGGTAGATGAAGCCTAATAATATTGTTATAAAATAGTTGACATATGTTTATACATTTCTGAATAAATGAAACCTACTTTAAATGGCTCTGTCTGACTTCAGTGGGAGTTCTGCGTGTAGGATGGTGGGAGGATATGGCCAAGTAATAACATTAATAATGAAGATATTAGTTGCTTGTGAAGACTTAAAGGGCAAAATGAAACTTGTGATGCATGATAAAATGCTGGTGGGTGCTATTAGGAAGGTTTATCCTTCTCAGAGGATTTGAGTAATAAATTTTTTTAGCTCTTAATGGAGAAACTAGTTTTCCAAAGATGTAGATTTGACACAAGCCATATTTGATCTGTGGGTGCTACAATTCTTTAGCCATTCCAAGAGGAAAAGTTTGCTGCTTTCTGAAAATATCTTAAGTTAAGGATAGGCTTTCCTTCCAGGGAAAATTACTTTCACTTTAGATACATTAAAAGATATACTTCTAAGTGTGTAGCTATGTATAAGGAGATGTTTACACTGATTGCAAGAGCAAAGTCAAATGTATTCATGGGGAGGGGGGGAACAAAATTGAACTACCATCTTATGGGTATAATTTTACCAGCAGAGAGAGAGAGAGGAACATTTCCAAAGAGGTACCAAATGGCACCCATGTACCTTATTCATTCAAGAAAGTAATTCTGCTTGAAGTCAATGGGACTACTCATGTGAGGAAAGCAAGCAGAATTTATTCTATAATTAAGCTTGGCAGACCTCAATTTTTCTTTTTTTATATATATATAATTTTGACAGATAATGGTTTTTATTTTAAGCTTTAAAAAAAAATTCTATTTAAATTTTCACAGTTGCGGGAAATTATGGATGAGGTCAGACAATTATTTAATGACTGTAGACACTGAGATTCAAAAAGTTAAAGCTTTAAAATTATTAGAACACAAATTGTCAACATCACATGTCCAAATATAAAAAGTAAATATCTTTAAATCAAACTCAGTTTTCAGGAAGCATTTGTCTTTCTTTGCCTATCTGTAAATTTCAGTAATTATCAGTGGAAATATTTTCATGGGTTTCTGTGTGTAGGGTGAAATTGACATTTACCAATAAAAAGCTAGTCTTTCCAAGACTACCAATAATTGTAATTACGTAATTAATATATAGCTTAATTATATACAGGTTAGAATGCTTTGTATAGTAAGTGCTGATTGAGTTCCTTCTGAAGTAAAGTTGATTATTTATTTACTATTCAGTGCCCAGTCCTGCAAACCCTCACTCATGCAAGTAGTCCTGCTGACTTCAGTATGGATTACTCAAGTGAGTAAACGTTGCAGGGTTGGGTGTTCGCTTTACAAACTCTTCAGGGCACAGAACATGTCTTAATTATGTTCTGTACAATGCCATGAAAATTTATGGCCCTACATAAATGTTTTACAATAAGGACGTCCATGACACAGTAGCATTGTATCTAGGGCAAAGGCAAGTTAGAACTCAGAAAGGATGACCATATTGATTTTATTCAGTGTAGCAAAAGCTAGTTCTATTAAATATACATTAATAATCAAACCGTTTGAGAAAGATCTTGTATTGCCCTGCTTCTTGCAAAGCTCTAACCTACTCAGAAAGTAAAAATTCCTTTCTACATGAAACATTAAACAATATCTAACAGATGTTAAACTCAGTTTACATAACGCTGAATGATTTTTGTGTTAACAGGGACCTGGAAAAATTGACAGCATCAATGAATGGGTTGACGGTCACTCTCCGCTCCAGATGACTTGCAATTTAGTTCAGAAAGGTATGTATATCTTCATTATAACACTAATATGTAACACTAGTAAAGTGTAGCAGGATTTAAAACTTGCCATTTTAATTCTTCCTTTCCTTGGCATCTATACTTGCAGGTGATCTAGGTGGGGGAATATGATTTATTCTTGAACTGGTGTTGCTTTACTGCAATTAGCAGGTACAATGTCAAACATCACCTTGCAACTTTGGGGACAGTGTGTCAACTTAGCCACAGGTCTTGGGTCTCTTGGGCATGCAGGATGTGCCATCACAAATCTAGATCCCAAGAACAATCCTCATGGTTTACACCAGTTATTGCATACATCAAGCTTGTCTTACAGAATCTTTTGTGAAGTCAAACTTTGACTTCTACATCTGTAGTCTTGTACAAACATGTTTGAAGTATAATCTTGGAGAATGATGGAGAGTCTAGCTCTTAAATACTGCTAGGTCTGAGAATGTGCTTGTCTCAAATGGTGACATTAACTTAGCCACCCCATTGAATTTATAAAATGATCCAAATATAAGAAACATAGGGAACTGCATGTATTTGTGTTGGAGGGGGAAAATAATCCGTCTTTCAGATGATTGTGTTGAGGGACTAAAGGAGGGGGAAAGAGGAATGCAGAAGATGTCATTTAATTGGATTCCAGTAAATAAAGTCTGATAGTATGTCCGGGCAATCTTGTTCTCCAAATCTTATTTACTATTTATTATCTGTATTATGGCCCTGCCGGGGAGCCCCCGTTGTGCTAGGTGCTGTACAAAACCAGAACAAAAAGACAGTCCCTGCCCCAAAGAGCTTACCATCTAACTGAACTTCGACACTAAGAAAAATGTATTCAAGTTGGCTTGAATATAAAAACTGACAGGTGGGTTTGAAAGTTGCTGAAGGTCCATAACCAAAGGGTGGTGACAAGTGATCGCTTATCAGATATCTAGTGCAATACTACACTTGATCATGCTGCTAGGTCTGGGATCATTTAACATTTCTTTAATAATCTGGAAGAGGGGGTAAAAAGAATGTTACTGAATATCCACTGAGGATACTAACTAGAAAAGAGTTACAAATATTAGTAAGGAAAGAAATAATACAGAAGGACCTAGAGAGATTAAAAACATGGATGAAAGTTTTACAAAAAATATAACACATATATGGGTGAGAGTGGATGGCAAATTAGGCATGAGTTAGTAGTGCGGGAAAGGTCAGTGCAATCTTGAGCTCCTTTGAACACTGATTTAAGTGAGAGGCTAAAAGAAACCCTAACCTAACAATTTTTTTGTGGAGAGTCTTTGCACAATTTAACAACTTACTACTGTCCTTTCTAAAAATCAGAATTTAGCAAGTAGGGGATAACAAATTAGTATTTATGGTTTAAAAATACCTGTTTTCTATCTCTTAGATGTCATCTGTTTCTGAAAATGGAGATGCCTCTGCTGGAAAACAAAATGAGGAGAAAACATATAAAAAGGTAAATGTGACCAGTAACTTTCCTTTTGTAAGATTGTTTAGTACAGTATATCGATTCTACAGCTTTGTCTTTTTTAGTCTCTAGTGCATGAAAGTTTAATACTCGAGCATTCCTAATGTGGAGCCTTCAAAGTAGAAGAAAACAAATCTCCCTCTCCCTCAACTTTGTACTTGCTGTAAGTCAAACATTCATCCAAATAGGCCAAAGAAGCAAAACAAACAAAATAAATGCCATTGTTCACTTCTGAGTCCTTTCTCTTTTGTAAAAGTATACCAAGTTCCTATACCCAGTAAGTGTGACTACTCAATATTAACGTCTCTTCTTAAATACACACCTTGCTATAGCATGGGAAATTCTTGGCTCCTAGCAACAGAGATATCTCTGTTGCTAAAAACACTATTGTCCGAGAATCTAGTACAGTAAGTTCTCAAATGCTTCAAATGTTTGTACTGTCTCTCTTGACTACAAATTAACCCTCCTTAATATTTTGCCAAAGGTGTGGTTTTTGTTTTGTATGGGTTTTTTAGGTAATTTTGTTTAATAGATAACTTAATGCCTTTAATTCTTTCTTACAATAACAGCTATAGAGATTAACACAGTATTTGTAGCACAGTGCAACAGAGAATGTTGTTTAGGTGCTACATCAACATATGGTACCTTCCTTGCTGCTGCTTCCTCTCCTTGATTTTCTGTGTGGGTGACATTAAGCGAGAGTCTTATTAGCAATGATGGTACCCACATAAGCTTTTTAAAATTAAAACTAAAATATAAATTTAGTGTAGAAAAAATCAATATCTTTAAAGTGAACAAATTCTTGGCTACTGGATTCCGTTCTCTCCTTTTGGTTGCTAACACTGTTCTATACAGCAGGGACGGTCCCTCCCTTTGTGTTTGAACAGCGCATAGTACAACTGAGCTCTGGCCTATAAGAGTTCCTGCAATACCAATAATAAATGATAATTTTTCCACGTTTGCAGTTTTGCTGTAACACTGGTAAAGTCCAGGAGGATTTTTAAACATTCCATTTTAATTCTTCCTTTCCTTGGCAGCCACACTCGCAGTATGTGGGTGGCTTTAAAATTCCAGACCCTTTTCTTTCCTTAGAAGCAACAGGCAGTTATGTTTTTGAGCTGAGTTTATAGATGTGACTTTTTTTGTTGTTTGTATTAGCATCCCTCAAGGATTGAATACTGATGGGTGTTTGAGGCAGGGGTACAGAAAAAGGCTGGGTTCTCGGCTCCGGTAAACGAAGAGAATATAGTACTTCCAATAGAGAGGTACTGTAGGTAGAGAGAGAATACTTTAGTTTATGAAATTAGCACTTATTCACTTCTTCCATGAGGAGTGTAACCTCTAGTGGCCACAACTCACCTGTGTTTCTTTTGCTGTACCTATTCTGTCTGGACTCATGCCCTTACCTCAGAGGTTCCCAATCTTTCCCTGTCTCCCCAATCCCAAAACTAGCCACAGTTTCTTGCCACGACCCCAGTCCCACAATGCTTTGTGGCTGCCTCTTGCAGTTCTTTGCAGCTAATTTTTAATGATAGGAAATGTGCCCAGAGATTGACAGGTGTATATTCTAGAATTTATTTTTTATCAGATTGATCCAGTTTTGTTGGCAACTCACATATGTTGTCCTAGTGCAAAATGACACCAGTCATGACTGGAAAATCTCCAGTGGAGCAGTAGAGATAAAAGGAGGCATTGGGACATCAGCAGATTATATTTATTTGTTTGTTTGTTTATTTATGGAAGAACTGAGAGCTGATTTTTAAGTTGTTGCTGTCAATATGTTCTTAGCTAGGAAAAGTACAGAGATGACCAAGTATTTTTGTGATTTAGAATCTTTACACGCACTACCTAACACACTAGTTATTCTTCGGGGAATTATTCATATTAATTTAAGGAATGCATTGTCAAAGGGTGCTTGAGATTGTAGTTGCATAAGTTCCTGGGATTTGGGGGTCAGAATCTTCTGTTTTTGGACTGGTAAGATTTCATGCTTTTTTCCCTTAATATTGTCAACAGGCCAGATTTGCTCCAGGGTGATGACAGTTCACAGGAGTAAGTCTGCCTAGAGCTAGAGTGCAGCAGTGCAAGCTACTTGCAACCCCTGTTCCATCGCAGGCCCAGAACTGGTGGCACAACTTCAAAAGTGTGCAGTCCTGGCCCAGAGATGTGCTAGTTCAACTCTCCCAGCTGGCCATGTTTGGCTAGGCTCCTGTAGAGCCTCAGCAGGATTTTAAAGCTGTTCTCTCCCAAAGTGACACCCCCACCCCCCACAACACAACTGTCTCTCTAACTGGGGTGCCTCTGCCCCAGTACTAACAATTTATAGTACTTTACTAAAGCGCTGATTAAGTAAAGTACATAAGCATGTGCTTAAGTGCTTGCTGAATCTGGACCCGAAATGGCTTTGTAGGAGTCTAACCCAGCAGACAGACTCCTTGCAGACACATACCGTAACATTTAAAGATTTAGTAATGTTCAGATGACAAAAATAAAACCAAACCATTACAGCCACATTCAGTTCTGGTGCAACTCTACTGAAGTCAATGGAGTTGCACCTGCTTTACACACGGGCTGAATTTGGCACCTAATATTTAAAAAGCAAAATTATTTATAAGACACACAAATGAGGCTTGTCCCTTAGATATTGTATTTTGCTTCTTAATAGTTTATTTCCTGTGTTATTCATCTCTCAGAGTAATAGGCAGTGATTATAATGTTTGCAGAGGTTTAGTCATATTTATAAAATACATACAAAAAAGGAATATGATGCATGGAAAATTTCTACTTGTGATGTAAAATCCAGTGACCCATAAGTGTACAGTGCTCCCTTTATTATTTATTACAAATATTACAAAAAGAAATAATATTTTTCAGTTCACCTCATACAAGTTCTGTAGTGCAGTCTCCATCGGGAAAGTGCAGCTTGCAAATGTAGAATTTTTTATTTTTGTTTACATAACTGCACTCAGTCTTACTTCTTGTTCAACCAATCGCTAAGACAAACAAGTTTGTTTACATTTACAGGAGATAATGCTGCCCACTTCTTAAAATAAAATTACAGTGTTTTGTGATTAGTTACTATGTACTTTAGTTTCTATGTTTATTTTGTGATTTTCCCACAGCTAGTGAAAATATTTATAATAAATAATAATGTCAGCACTGTACACTTTGTATTCTGTTGTAATTGAAATCAATATATTTGAAAATGTAGAAGAACATTCAAAAATATTTATAATACATTTAAATTGGTATTCTGTTAACAGTGTGATTAAAACTGTGATTAATCATGACTATTTTTTACTCTCCTGATTAGTCACAATATTTTTGTTTGTTTGACGGCCCTAGTTTTTAGACAGCTTGTTCATTTTGCAGTTATTCACCACACACATTTGAATCTCTGGGACCTATTTTAAGTTTTGGCTGAATTTATAAACTTCTTGATTGGTTTTCCTGGGTTTATAAATATTCTAGATATAACCTGAGGGATTTGCAATCTCTCTAATCAAATAATTTGGCTAAAGAAATACAGAAACTTCACAAATACACAGTTTTTAAACTGAAGAAATTGAATAACTTCAGTTCAAGATCCCAAACTATGCAGATATGGCCAATGGATTCTGTACGCTCTGTAAACCAGATGGTATGATTTTAAGGAAACTAAAAGCTTCAGACACACCATTTGGGGCCTGAAAGCTCAGAGTCAAATAGCTATGAAATGTTTATCAAAAGAGCTTAGGATATGTCTACTCTGTAGGTAGGAAGATGCCTCCAAGCCCAGGTAGATAGACACTGCAAACTCTTCTCAAGCTAGTGTGCCAAAAATCGCAGTGTGGATGTTGCAGCATGGGCAGTGGCACAGGCTAGCCATCTGAGTACTGACCTGGTGAGTCTGGTGGGCTTCTACTCGGCAGCTAACCTGTGCTGCTGTCCATGCCACAACATCCACAGTGCTGTTTTTTGTGCACTAGCTTGAGCAGAACTAGCGTATGTCTGTCTGCCCAGGTTGGGGAGGCATGATCCTAGCTGCAGTGTAGACATGCCCCTCCATAGCAGAGTGCCTTAGATTAGAACTTCTGCTGGGTACCTCACACAATCTTCTGGGTGCCTGAGGAGGTCATCACTTGCATGAAATATCCATTGGGGTTTACAATCTCTGCTGATCGGCTCCAAGGATTCTGTGGCCTCTGCTGTGGTTCTGTACGAGTTACAACAGGCAATAGAGGAGGCCTCAGGCCCTGATTAGGGCATGGAACTTCTGCAATGTTCCCAGCCACAGAGCAGCTCCCAGATCTGCTCCCCAGTGAAGGGCAAACCGGATTTCAGGAGTCTCCTGTCACTTGCCACTCTGATGGGGAATCCACTGGCCCATGGTGGGGTATGTATAATAATAAAGGCAAGGCTGAAGTCAAAGCAAATGTGGAAAGCATTTATTGCCTGTGTTGTGGCAGTTGCAGTGAGTTTACTAATACCTAGATTATGTATTTACTGACAACCTTTACACTAAAATCAGACTTTGCACCTCAGCTTTATCTTCAGTTCCTTCTGCTTTGCATTTTATAACAAATGCTTTACATAACCGATTCAATGGTGCACTTAAACAGAGTGGGTCAGGTTTATTGTGGCTGTAATTTGTCTCCCTTTGCCAGCATGGGTCACTGCACCCCTGGGGGGGAAAGCACCCAAGTGAAGGAAGGTGATGAGTGAGGGCTTTAACTTCCACCGTGGATACTATACAAACCCTGCTGAGGGAGCCTGCAGTGTGAATGCACTAAATTACCACATCCTTTAGTTGCCATAGCTATGTCCCCTATCCCTTGCTATCACCCACCACTTCTTGGGCTGTGCTAGTCACCTGCAGGCCCCTAGCGGGGCAGAGAGGGGATACACAGGTGGAAGCTGGTATAGAAGCCAAAGTGAACCTGGCCCTCTCTGTTTATGTGCAACACTGAATGGGTTATGTAAATAAATCTAGCCCAGAATATTAAAATTAAGGTCAACATTTTCACAAGTGACCTCTGACTTTGAGTGCTTGTTTTCTTTAAGGGTGTTGACCACCCTCAGCTCCCAAGGACATCACTTGAAGTTATGGGTGCTCAGCACTTCCGAAAGTGAAGCCCACGTTTTCTCAAATTGGGCACCCAGAATCAACAAACGCTCTCAAAAATGTAAGTGTAGACATTTTCAAAGAGTGGCGAAAATGAACAAATATCTCAGATGCTCTCTTACCCAGCTTAGCAGTGTACAGGATGCTCTGATTAAAACTGGGCAAGAAAATAATTTTAGTAACTTTTAAGCTAGAAAAACATAGTGATTTTAATTGAATTTCCTGCCGAGCTGCCCAGCAGTGATCACCACCATTCATAAAACAGTTACAAGAAATCTATTTCCCAACCCCCTTTTGAACAGCGCAGAATATCGGAAAGTGAAATTGATATGATAAGAAGAACAATGTTGCAATTGTTTTGACGTAGAAATTATAACAAAAGAAAGTTGCAGTGCAATTACATGTTCAATATAAAAATATTAGTCATTGTAAAGAGTAACCACCATCGTTTCATTGAGTTCTGTTGAGATGTGATTCTAAGGGGCAGGGAAGAGGGGTGGATCAAGGACAGGGAATAGAACTGTGTAACACATGGCTTTCTGAGATGAGGAGAGGGCAGACAAAGCCTCTTGCTACTGCTGACCTTTAACCTTTGTAGCTGCCCCTATATCTTTGCCACTAAACTTTTGTACCTTTCCTGACCTACCACTCCCTGCAGCTTCCCATAACTGCGTCTATAAGATAAGAGTAAATGTTTTCTTCCTTCCCGCTCTTAAGCGATAGATTGTTTTCTTGCAATTAGAATTAGGTTTGGCCTGTAGGTCTGGAAGTCACATTTGCTGCCAACACAGCAGATGTGCAGCAATAATAATAAAGGTGATCTTGTTCTCTGGAGAGGAAAAGCCAAGTACAAGTGTCCACCTACCCAGCAGTACCAAGGTCAGAGAAAGGGGTTTGAGGGACTGCAGTCCCAGATCTAAGAGTACCACAAACAGGTGGGTGTTCTTGCTAGTAGTCAGAGTGCAGTCTGAAATCGGGGATACTAGAATGCAGTGACTCATAGTTACAAATGGTGGTGAAACAGTAGGATTATGCAGCTCAGGCCTTTTAAAAATAATGGAGAGACATTTATTTTTGAGTAGTTATGTTACAACAGTGAGATGAGATGAAAAATGTCAAAAGTGTGGCTGCCTCAAAAATGACCAGCAAAGTCAGGGAATTTATCTCCCCCCCCCCCCCCCCCCCACACACACACACCCACACCCACACCCACACACACACCCCCAGAGCTGGATGTGCTCTTAGCAGCAGCAGTGAATGTAAAGTTAACTGGACACAGACAGTACCTAACACAATAATAAAAATAAAATTATTACTGCTCTAACATCTCTCTTAAAATGTGACGAGGAGAGGAAATATCACTATGCAACATGCTCTAACCTTAGGTGGTTTGGCTTAAGATTCATAGAAATCTATCAAGGCTGTTTTTATTTCATGAGAATGGGAAAGGTGTTTGCATGGGATTGGAAAAGGTCCTGTGTGTAGATTGTTGTTACTTATGATAAGTAAGTATGACTGAAGAACAAATGCTTTCTTGTAGTCAAAAATTCCTAGAGCATGAACGTGACTCAAAGCTGACTCGAATCATTTTGATTTAAAAAAAAAAAAAAAAAAAGGAAATGTCTAGTATTTCATTAAAATTGATGGGAGTCCTGCCTACAAAACGGCTGCCTTTTACCTTTAGTCCTTTTTTTCAGATTTATCATTGTGCAGTGGTGATAAAATTTAAATTTAATTACACTGACAATTAAAAATTATATACCATGTACCTTCATGTAAATCATCCTTCAATTAGGGACTTCTCTCATTTAGGAGTTGTACCTATGTCATGCGAGCCCCAGAGAGGGAAGTAATTTAACAGAAACTGTCCTCCAATGTGAAACTGCAGTGGGGAGTGTAATTTAATAGACACCAGGGTTTCTAAAGGAAGATGTACTGAATATAGTTGAATAGTGTTAAGAATTATTATAAACCTGTTGGAACTCTGGGACTTGAATTGTGGAGATAAGAGTAGCAAATGTAAACAAAACAGCAATACAACAGCAGGGGAAGCAGGCTACTAGCACCAAGCAGGCAGGGAGCAGGAGAGAAGGATGGGTTGCTTGTGGCATACAGGACAGGGGTGCTATGGGATACAGAATCAGCCCATTTGGCTAAATCCCCACAAGCAGCAAGATAGGGGAGTGGGGCAACAGCAGTGGTAGAAGGGAGTGGGCCACTGGAAGTCTCCTTACAGGAGTCATGGCTGCAGGACAGAACAAGTCACTGAAAATTTCCCTATAAATATTCTTGCCCTTGGGCAAGAAACAGTGAATGGTGGAAAGGCCCAACTTTGGGCACTTAACTATCCCTACCATTCCTTACTGCACTAATAAAGAGCACGGTGGTTATTAGTATTTAATAATAATAGTATTACAGCACTTAAAGGTCCTAACCAAGATCTTGGCCCCACTATGTTAGGTGCTGTGTATCGACATAGTAAGTCCCTGTCCTGAAGAGTTCACAGTCTAAATAGACAAAGTGGACAAGGGTTGGAAAAAAGCAAGTATTCTCTTGTGTATATATGAGAAACAGAGGCACAGAGAGAGTAGTTATTTTGTATCACACACTAGCATGCTAGGTGCTACCCAGGTGAACAGGAAAACACGTCCTTTCCCCAGAGAGTTTATAATCTCACTCATTTTGTCATATCTAAAACTGAGTGACACAAAAGGAAGGGGATTGGGTGAATAAGGGCGATAATTATATCAATGTGGTTGTGCAGTTACTCTGTTCAGGCATGTGCTCCTCTTGGTGGTTCAATTAAGGTCCCCAATCTTTATTTAATATATATAATTGGTACCATGACTTGCTTATTTGGGGCATTGCAGAAAATCTGAGCCTGTGGATACAAATTAAATGAAGAAAGAATAGTGTCTACACTGCAAAGAAAATCCTGTGGCACAGTCAGAGCCCGGATCACTTGATTCAGGTTTGCAGGACTCGGGCTGCGAGGCTTAAAACTAACGGTGTAGATGTTCTGGCTTGGGCTGGAGCTGGCCTTTGAAACCCAGCGAGAGGTGGGAAGGGTCACAGTGCCTGGACTACAGCCTGAGCCTGAATGTCTGCACTGCTATTTTTAGCCCTGCAGCCCAAGACAGATGAGTCCTAGTCAGCTGACCTGGGCTCTGAAGTTTGGTGCTGCGGGTTTTTCTTTGCAGTGTAGACATACCCATAGTGGACCAGAGTAGGGAGGGAATTTCATTCATTTGTGATCATTTACAGCATGGCGGGGGGGTGAGGGAAGAGATGTTTGTGGGAGAAATGGCTAAGTAGATTAGAAAAGCTGTTGTCACTGGCAGAGTGTAGAAGGAGGGGAGCAACCCACTAAGAGATTAGGTCGGATCTTGGGGCTTATTTAAGCTATTGAACTCTTTACTTTTTTTTAAAGAAAAAAAAAAAGATTGAATTCAGCATCTTCCATGATGCTTCTATCCTATATCTCACTTATTTGCTTATGGTGATATCCTATTAATGTGTATAACTCTGTTGAATAAAACAGATTGTCTATAGGCAATCTAAATAAAATGAAATTGAGTCTATTCCCAATGCCCTACTCACCTCTTCTCCTTCAGTTCTCCCTTCAGTCTTTGTGCAGAACTTCTGCTATGTCAATGTCTCCTTCACATAGTAAGGGGAGCATGTGGCCTTTTGATGTGCCTTCAGTCCAGATCTGGGTCTTTTACTATTTTAAATTATTTATCTTCATAGTTATCTGAAATATTTTATTCTATAGTGTCTTGTGCTCAGGGCCAATCTTTCACTATTATATCAATGGGAGTTTTTTCCATTAACTTACATGGCAGCAGGTAACAGCCTTCAAATTCTCATGGAAATAATTTAGCAACAAGCAATGCCTTCGCCGATAACTATAGAATCAAAATTTATGTCCACCATAATTTTTTCTTTTTTTTATGAAGGCCGTCTTTTCTGTAACCTTGCAGCCAGCTCACAAGGTCACTAACAAAACTTGTTGAAATGAAACCATTTAATAATTTCCTCTATATAAAATGTTAAGCAGCATAAATATATAGTGGTGAGTTCCACAGATCCAGCTTAAAATAGAAAACTGTGTCTGTAGCCTGCATAATATCATTAAAATCTTAGTTATTACATTCACAGGATCATGTGGTGACTTAATACCCCATTTGAAAGGATTTAAGGTCTTGTTTATTGTATTATTCAGAAACTGCTGACATGTCAGCTAGTTACAGGATTTCAGCTCATGGTGAGGTAGTCTAAATAGACAGAAGTCTATTTACTATGTGTTGAGGTAGTAATACACCTAGCAATATATCAAGTCTGAGAATATTTTCACTAGGGAGAAAATAACTATAGGTACAAAGATGACTGAGTACCTGTATGATATTGTGGCTTTATTCGATAGCCTTTTGTCAGGGCCTGCTGCTTTTTTTTAGTATCCAAGTAACGGGTTTCTCCTACACAAATCTTTCAATGTAAGCATTTATAAAGACGACTGCATACTTTTTTAAAATTTAAAATCAATATATGTATCAAAAAAAGAGGGATACAAGTACATCCCAGGATGAAAACCAAGTTATTTTAGGGCTTCTGATTTCAAGTGTTAGCCAATAAACAAACCAACCAACCCCGATACCAGAAATAAAAATAAAAAATCATATAGGTGTTTATCCACAAAACACTGGAAAAACAAGCGTCATGGATACGTGTATAAAAGGCTTGTCTACATGGAGCAATTATGAGGATTATAGGGGTGTGGCTTCTAAAGTACACTAATGTGTTGCACATGAATTGGTCCTTTTGGTGTGCACAAAGGTTCCCTAGAGCGCTTTAACATAGTGAAACAGTATTATGTTCAAGTACAGTGGAGGACTTTAGAAAGAGATTATAATATGCATTATATACAAAGAGGAAAAACCTTTTTATATATATATATTTGGACATCTACGTAAAACTCGTATTGCTAAAAATAATGCCTCCAAAATGAAATTATAGTAAACCCTGAAAAATGGAAGCCCTGGTTATTTACAGGAGGGTGCTAGTGGGGGGAGGTGAAGGAAGGGGAGTTCCATTTCAAATTTTGTGCGTGGGGACGCCAGGGAGGGGCGACCTTAAACTTCATAACTTGTTGATTCTAGTCAAAGATATCTGGGTGGATCACAGTTTGCAATGATAAAACTTAAAACTTGATAAAAATGACTTCACAGTAGCATCCTCTAATACAGGGGTCAGCAACCTTTCAGAAGTGGTGTGCCGAGTCTTCATTTATTCACTCTAATTTAAGGTTTCGCGTACCAGTAATACATTTTAACCTTTTTAGAAGGTCTCTTTCTATAAGTCTATAATATATAACTAAACTATTGTATGTAAAGTAAATAAGGTTTTTAAAATGTTTATGAAGCTTCATTTAAAAATAAATTAAAATGCAGAGCCCCCCGGACCGGTGGCCAGGACCTGGGCAGTGTGAGTGCTACTGAAAATCAGCTCGCGTGCCACCTTCGGCACACGTGCCGTAGGTTGCCTACCCCTGCTCTAATATTACTATTTTCACAATTTGCTAATCTACGAACTGAACACATTGATCTTCTAAAGGGCGTAGTTGGGCACAGTCCTATGCTTAGTGCAGAAGTCTGGTGCCATAGTGGGGGCACTGTGGAGCCACATAAACTCTGTAAGTCTAGTATATACCTCAAGCTAGTAATATCTTAACTACCAGTAAAAAAGATAAGAGAAGCCTTTTAACTGTGCCACTCTATATAAGTATAGCAAGGCCTTGTATGTGGTAACTATCTTCAATTTAATTAATGTAGAAAAAGCACCTGAATTTTAAGTACATTTGTACATTTTATATTTCATTTAGAAAAGCTACAAAACTCCTTAGAAGTTTTATTTGTAATATATTTTTACTTGTAAACATGGAGACACAAAAATATATTTTTTTTCTAAAGTACATTGCCTTCCTTGAGGTTCAGAGCAATCTTTTTTCCTTTTTATTGCAAAAAAATATTTTAAATTTCTGTTGATCAGATCACTTTGTTTCTAAAAGGGCAGATGAGTGGTTGATCAAGCATTAAACATTGGGGGCCAAAAATCTGCTTTTTGTGCAGTGGCATGATATGCAATCCAACTGAAGTCACAGGAGTTGTATATGCATAGCTGAGAGCAGATTTTGGCCCAGATGGTGCTATTTAACAACACTTTAATTCTGCAACTAGGCAGAAGTATGTAGCAACACAATGTTCAGAAATATTAGCATGCATGAGTCTCAGTGGGAGTGGCCAACAGTTCATGTAAATGTGATTCAGATATGTGCAGAAGAAACAGAAAGAAAATGAGTTGAGTAATATGGTGGGCTTTACAACCATTTTCAATAACAGACACAAAACTTATGTCATAGTGTAGAACATGAGACAAGAAGCCAATTGGTTTCATAGCATAAGGTTAATGAAACATACATATCAGTGTTGATCATGCTGATTGTTCTCATGCTGCTGTTACTAGTACTCTAAAATATGCTGATTCCCAGTTATGTGATCTTGGAATCATTGTTCAGTTATGCTTGATGATGGAGGAGCTAAGGGATATCTTATGAACCTTCACATGAGGCTAAAATGAAGAAAAATCAATGTCAGTCTCTAAAAGGAGATAACTCTTCATACTGAAGGTCCCTGAACTTTATTGCCAACTCTACTGCACTGGAGTCTTGAAAGGGAATTTAAAAATATACCAGACATGGTTTGAAACTTGATCTTGTACTGTATTGCTGCCCTGGAATACTATAAAAGGGAACCATGAGTATAGAGAAAATGCAAGTGAGGAGTGGAATTTTCCCACAGACTGTAAGGGATTTTAATGTCCAATAAATATATTGTTGCAGTAGTAAGATAGGGGAACTAAGGCTTTGTCTACACTAGCACTTTTGTTGGCAAAACTTTTGTCGGTCAGGGGTGTGAAAAAACAACACACAGCTACCGCTGCTCATTGGTGGTGTCTTAATTATGCTGGCCAGAGAGAACTCTTCCACTGGCATAGACCAGCTACACAGGAGACCTTGTACCGCTGCAGCTGTAAGGTCCGTAGTGTAGGCATAGCCTAAGAAAAATGCTTCCCTTAAGGCTCAGGGACCAGCTGTAAAATGGCCTAAGTTTGTCATATTCCCTTGTGCTTCCCCCGCCCCAGATTGCACTCTTAAGAACAAAACAGGGTGGATTTGATTTAAATCACTAGTCAGGAATACTCGATTTAATCATGGATTTCTACATAAAAGTGCATTCTCGTTGGTTGTTATAACCTTAATACATATTCGTCACAACTCAGAGATAGATATAGGTTTCATTTTTAGAACGTACACACTACATTTTTAAAGTGATTTATTTTGAAAACTTTTCAGATTAGTTTTGCAGCTATATCAGAAAATGAATAATTGTTTGGTTATTTCATTTACCAAAGGTAATTGAAGCAGATAGTTCACCTCCCAATGACTTCATAAATATCTCCAATTCAACATTAATATTTGGAGGATTTTCTTGCCATGCTGTATTAGGAGGAGAACATCACCAGACAGACATTTAAATTGTTTTATTTAACTAAAAGAACGTTATGTATTCTGGATTTTTTTCTTCAACAGCAAACATATAATATTTTAACAAAACAAGCATATGAATTTTTGAATTTAAACAAACATCCAGGTTTTTTAAAATTGGGTTTGTTTTTGTTAAAATTGTTTTAACTAAAATAGTTAAATGAAATATTTTTCAAAAACCCCAAAAATTAAATCGACTATGTCATCCAGGTCAACATGAGAAACTTAAAATATTGGCTTCTGCAGCTAACTCAGTCATCTTCACCTTCATTTTCCTGTTTGTTCATAATCTGGAAAAGAAAAACAAGCTTTCCTGTTTTTTCAGGTCTCAAACGATTTCTCAATTTGGAATGAATTAGTCCAAAGGAAGAAAGTATTCTTTCTACACTGGCAGAAGAAGCCACTGCTGTTAAAAGTGAGATTATCACTTCAACAGTCTCTGAATCCAAGTGCTTAAGTGACTTCCACCAGTTCACTGGTGTGACTTTCTTTAAAACATTATCAGCAAACATATATTTCTTGAATGGTTCACCCTTAGCTCTGAAGTTTATTATAGTTGGCATTATGGAGGGATGATTGCTGGATGTCCATGTCATAGCCAACTCCTCTTCTTCAGCAGTTAAGGTTCGACCCTGAAACCAAGTATTGAGAATATTTGCAAGAAAATGAGCTGGAGATAGTGCTTGTCCCATTCGTTTTTTTAATGCTTGTAATTTAACTCTGTCATTGCATATTTCTCTTTAAGATCCCACTTAGTTCCTTCCAAATTTCAACAGCGTCAGCAATAAAACAGCTATTTCCCTGCATTTTGTTCAAGCCTACAGAAATAGGCTTCAGGGTAATCAGATGTGTTCATTCTCTTAAACCCAATGTTGAGAACTTTGGCTGTGACAGTGCCATCTATTTTTTCATGATTTTGTTCACAAACTGTCATCAGATTAGGCCAGTTCTTGATATAGTGCTCAAAACAGTCTACTACTGAGTTCCATCGCACGTCTTGTGGGAGAGTTAGCTTGGTTCCTCCCACCTTTTTTCAGAGCAGCTGCTGCAAAGTGGTTGTTACGGAAGTATTTTGCAATTTCAACAACATTAGCCTTTATTTTTGGAACACTGAAGTCTTTGGCTAGGAGGGTGCATCAAATGAGCACTGCAACCGTATGTTATTAGCTTGGGACTCTCTTCTAAATTTCTTCTCATCTTGGATACATTTACAGCATTGTCTGTGACCAAGCTGCATACTAGACATTTGAATTTTTTTCCCCACAGTTTGTTATAGCTTTTACTGCTCCTTCTTGTAAGTATTCTGCTGTGTGTGCATTTCCTGATGTATCAATTGTTTCTGTAAGGAAGACATTCCCTTCTTTTGTTGTCACACAAGCACATACAACAGGATCATTGTGGACATTGCTCCACCCATCAAGACTCAGGTTAACAATTTTACCCTCTCTAGACCTTTTGCACACTGCTCAATTTCTCTTTCATATGCTTTATCCAGCAATTTGCCTGCGACATCTGCTGTGTTGGGTGGACTGTATCCTGGTCTTAATGACTGAATCATGTTAATAAAGTGTGGGTTCTCAATCATACGGAAAAGAGAGTTTGTTGCATAAACAAACCGGGCAATCTTTTCATCAGTTACCTCTTTTTGTATTCTGCTGGTTCTTATCACAAACTTATCTACAGTTGTTTCTGGATTATGGAGTTTTTTTTCTTTTTGCTACAGGTGATATACTGTGGCTATGTGACATACATGATGTGACTGAAACACTATCATTGGCAGATAACTCTGAAACTATAGAAAATTGATGGTGCTCTTGAGGTGGATAATCTTCAGAATCCTGTATGTTGAGGATAGATTCTCCTAAACAAAATAAGTCAATGCAGTTATTTAATTATTATTACCATACTGCTCATTTAGTATTACTCATTGCATTCACTGACACTCAGTACTACTTTAAAGGTGAAATTGTAAAAGGAAGATCTGCCTATTTCAGCTATTTATTTTTTATCACAACTGCATCTAAAATGATAGTACCATAGGGTAACAACTATATTTTTTGCTCAAACATGAGAATTCAAGACTAGTCCAGAAGGAAGACAGGCAGTCCTTAAGAAAGAAGTATGTAATAAAAAAATTTACCAACCTGAAGATCCTGCATGTTCAGACATGTTCCTTTCATCATCTTCAATGCAGCTTCCTCCTGAGAAGGAACACTTCTCATGATGTTGTTTCATTCTGGCAACCAAGCCTTGCATTTCTTTGTTGCACTGTTTGCATTTTGCATGCATGCCTCTCTTACCCACACATAGAGGAACTTGATTAAAATATTCCCAGACTGGGTCTCTTTTATGGCCTGCTGCCATTATAGGTTTTCCCTTCTAGTGAGAGAATGGTATGGTAGATCTCAAATCAATGAAGGCTACGTACAGAAAGTCCTCAACACTTCTGGAATATGCTGCTCAAACAGTTTCACTTTTGTTTCCACTGCCTGTCCCTCCCATCTCACATTTATCTCCAGACTACTTCTCCTTGTCCAGATCTATTCCGCTCCCAAAAATCTTCTATTCATTGAACTTTCTGAAACTTTGCACTTTGAGAGAGGTAAGGGATTGACTCTGTGTACTCAAATTTGCAGAGGGACAATAGGTTTGAGGTCTGTTATTTCTCATCTCTTATTTATTTAAAAACACTTTTGCTGTTGACAAGCATGTTATCTCTGAAGACACAAATCCACTGTTTGAGAACTGCAAAACTAAGCATCTCTGATGGTATCTTCTAGACTGAGCACTGAGTCCCATTGGTTAGATAGAAAGATATAACCTAAATAATCTATACAGAAGCCCCTGGAACACCATAAGATTGGGTCCCTAATCCATGAACTATTGGAACTCATTTACAAAACTTTTCTTAAACTTTACATGAATATATTGTCTCATACTATAGAATTAGAATTTATAATCCCTATTCCAAGATGAAATATCTTTGAGCTATAATGTATCTTAATTAAAACTATCTTTAGATAGGTTTTTTCCTCAAAAATCATTTTTATCAAAAAATCCAATTTAAATTAAAAAAAAATATTTTTTGTTTTGTTTTTGTTTTTTAAATCATTGATTTTTATCCACCCTGGAACAAAATACAATATTTTAAACTGGAACAAATGTTTTCCTGTAGTGAAAGACTCCAACATTTTTTTTAAAATACATGTTATCTTGTCATCTGATGCAACTCTAAATACTGGATTGACTCTCAATTAAGAGCATGCTTGGGCCACAATGCTTTAGGAATTTGGAGTAAAGAGTATACCAGTGGCTCTACGGTCTGTGAGCCGCCGCCAGTGGTCCAGGGAATGCTGGCTGGGAACATGGTGCTGGCTCTCCTCTTTGCTTCCAGCTGCTATAAATTGTATTAAAATAAACCAAAAACCCAATAAATACTTTCCCAGTATTACTTCTCCATGTAAACAATTGCTGTGATTGCTATGGGGATGGTGATTGATTGTACTGACCAACTCCGCTCCTGGTGGCAATCATGAATGGAAGTGAAGGTGATCTAGAAAACAATCTTTCTGTTAAGATGTGGTCCATGGTATGAAGAAAGCTTAAGAACTTCTGCACTACAAGGCTATATGTGGTAACTTGTGCCCACTTGGAGAAACCTTCAGGAACAGCTCATGTTCCTGCCCAACTGTGATGGCAAGGTTAATGTCCTCTTAGGTTCCCTGTTGCTTTTCCACCTGACTTGTCTGTAATCCTCTGTCAATAATAAGTCGCAGTTCGTCATTATCTGTCATATTTTCAGTCTCCATCCCTCTTTCCAGCCGTGTACTAGATGGATGTCCAGTTGTGTACCAAGAATCTGTCTGCATGAATACCATCTTAAACGAAGCGACATAATTAGTGCTTATGCAGGGCATTAATCATTCATGAATCAAGGCTTTTCAGGGAAAGAGAAATGGGAATCTTCTTAACCACACACAAGCCAAAACTTTTTATAGTAGAAGTAGCACTTTAAGAAGGACTCTTTTGTTTTGTTCCACCAAATGACCTGTTATGAATTGTTATGCAAGTGCAAGGTCTGCCTGGTGTGTAGTGTTAATTATTTAAAATAAGTACACATCGCTACATCATTTCACATTTAAAAATAAACATTCACCATAGCACATGCACTTCTGAGAACTAAAGTAAGATATAGTACAGTGTTTCTCAAACTGGGGCCGCCGCTTGTGTAGGGAAAGCCCCTGGCGGGCCAGGCCGGTTTGTTTACCTACCCCGTCCGCAGGTCCGGCCGATCGCGGTTCGATGCTCCAGGCCAATGGAAGCTGCTGGAAGCGGCGGCCAGTACGTCCCTCAGCCCGTGCCATTTCTAGCATCCCCCATTGGCCTGGAGTGGCGAACCGTGGCCAGTGGGAGCCGCGATCGGCCGGACCTGCGGACGGGGCAGGTAAACAAACCAGCCCGGCCCGCCAGGGGCTTTCCCTCACAAGCAGCGGCCCCAGTTTGAGAAACACTGATCTAGTATCTGATACTGGAGCCCTTCCTATTGTAATTCCCAGTTAGTTCAATTAAATTGTGCTGGTTCAGATGCTTTCATCTGCAGTGAGAATTTGACATTTTACTCAGCTGTCTTTCACTGTCATTATCTTCTTTGTTTGTTTAAAAAAAAAATTTAAAAAATTGAAACCTGAAAGTTATGCACATAGCTGGGGTCTATGTAACCTTGTGTTCCTGTCCCCATCTTTTGTCTTGTTACACTCACCTGTCCCACTTTTACTGAGAAGCTATGCAGGGCAGGGACTCTCACTCTGACCCCAATTCTACCACCCTTACTCCACAATCAGGACTGCCCACTACTGTGTGAAGGCCATTACCTGCTCCCATGTAAGTAAATGGCAAAACTTGCAGGTTATTCAATGTAAGGATGGCAAAGTTGGGCCCTGTGTGTTGTGTGTATGTACTGTACCTAGCACCAGAGGGCCCAGTCCTGATTGGGGCCTCTGGTGGTGATTACCATAATAGAAAGGCTAAGCAGCTTATGAAGTGTTAAGTGCAAGGCTTTCTTACCTGGATAGTTAAAACTATCAAAATGGTGTTGATTCTGATATTCTTTTGCTAGCAGTTATGATAGTCTGTACTACAGAATCGGAACTGAATACCGCTCTTAATCACCAGTGTTAAACTGTTGACACTTTTGCTGCTGCTGTTAATCTCACCAATATATAATAAAATAATAATTATAGTTAAGATAGAATCTATATTTTGAAGCTCAAATATCAGTGTCCGTAGTAGGTCTGCATACAGAGTTTGGCCCTTAGAATTTGGGAGGGTATTCCCTGTAAGATTATAGGTGGTATTTCAAAATTCTTGAAGGGATTTGGATGCCCAGTTCCCATAGGAATTAGGACAGTTCCCATGTCCAAATCCCTTAGACATTTTTGAAAATTGCAGCTTATGCAAATTTTATAAGATGTTTAGATTTGAGGCCTCAGCTACATCACAGTATTTCTTTAAATCTTTTTTTTTTTTTCCTGAGTAGCAGTTAACTCCAGTTAGAGGTGAATCTCGTCTGCTTTCCAACCCAAAAAAGTAAAGTTGACCCCAGGTACCAACCCCAAAGAAAGATTTAATTAAAATAAAATGCTTTGTTCAAAGAGTGCTCATGATAAAGAGCAGGAATCCAGATATAGTAAACTGACATTCTAATGCTTCTTTTCTTTTGCAGACCGCATCATCTGCTATTAAAGGAACTATTCAGCTGGGAATAGGATACACAGTAGGTAACCTCACCTCTAAGCCAGACAGAGATGTACTTATGCAAGACTTCTACGTAGTGGAAAGTGTATTTCTACCCAGGTAAGGACAATCCTATCTAATGTAAGACTTTTCAAACCAAAAATTAACAGCATGCCTTCATTTACTAGATGTGCTAACTATAAGGATTATTTTGAAAAGAGAATTATCCTGAAACAAATGGGATAATAAGTTCTTAATGTAAGAGAAGTTCAGTGGTTTTGAGAGGATATTTTAATAATAATAAAAAAGAAATGAATATGAACTATTTCAACTGGAAGTTTGGCGTTCAAAATACTTTGAAAACTAATGTAGTAGACTAGACTCTGCCTTTTTCCTGTGCCATAGCCACAACTGAAGCAAATCCTTGCACACAGTTAGGTCTGCCAACTGTCTCCAACCTTCAGTTCATTCTGAAGCATCCATATTTCCAGATCCATAATTCCAAATATGGTGGTGTTAGGATGGTGGGAGGGATTACCATGTGCACACTGATTAGTGAGAACAGATGGTCCTGTGTTTGAGATATTAGACTGAAATTCAGGATCTGGGTTAAATTTCTGAGACTGCTACAGACTGCCTGTGAGACCTTGGGCACGTCACTTAATATATTTGTGCCTTAACTCAACATGTATAAAATAAGCCTAATAATGCTTCTCTACCTTGTCAAGGTGTTGTGAGGACTAATATGTGAGGCAGTCGGGTCCTATGGTGATGGGAGCAACATAGGTAGAAACTTTCAACCAACATCTAACTCCATAACTGGTGCCAACATTACGCATTTGTACACAGACCATAGTTATTGTGCAGATAACAGTTTCAGATACTGCTATAGCCCTATTTAAGGGATAATATTTGAAATAACATACTCCTGTTTATGTGGGAAATCCAGATCACAGCTGATATCAACAATAACAAAAACTTGTTACATAATGGCTTATATATTTTTCCAAACTGTCACATATGACAGAAAGTCTAAAGAACATATAGACCAAGATTTTCAAAAATAAGAGTTCCCAAATCCTCTCTTAGGTACTTGCCTGATTCTCAAAAATGCTGAGTCCCCAACAGCTCCCACTGTAGTCACTGGGAGCTGCGGGTGCCAGGCATTTCAAGCCACCTACTTAAAGCTTGTCTACACGAACACTTAGTTCGCAGCAAGCTGGGGTGTAAATCTACCCCAACTAGCCTGCTGCACATTAGGTGTCCATGTGGACCCTGCTAACAGACCCACTAAAAGTTCCCTAGAGCAGTGCTTCTCAAAGTCGGCTGCTGCTTGAAGTGCAATGAAACAACACTTCTTGCATTCCAGTACAATAATTCATTTTTAGGACCAGATTCTGGATGCAGTTTAAATGGCAGTGAACATGAGTGCTCATTTTACAGAACACAAATTGGCTGAGCCAGTTGATCCTGAGGGCAATTGGCCTGCCTGGCATATGACGAGGGAACCTATGGCTGCTCTACATTTGGGTAGTGTGAAGCTACTCTGGGAACTCATGCAGATAGTCTCTCCTGTCCCTCATAAACACCCCTATGCAAATCCATAGCCTCTCTTCCCACTACTAGGGAAGTAGTTCAGTGGGGGCTGCAGGAAGCGGTGTGGGCTGAGGGATGTGCTGTCCGCCCTTCCCGCAGCCCCCATTGGCCTGGGACGGCGAACCGTGGCCAGTGGGAGCTGCGCAGCAGGTAAACAAACCGGCCCGGACCACCAGGAGCTTTCCCTGAACAAGCGGCGGCCCGTCTTTGAGAAGCACTGCCCTAGTGCACTTTGATCTCCTGTTTCAAAGCAGGGTAGATTCAAGTGCATTAGGGAGCTTCTAGTGCAGGGGTCGGCAACCTTTCAGAAGTGGTGTGCCGAGTCTTCATTTATTCACTCTAATGTAAGGTTTTGCGTGCCAGTAATACATTTTAACCTTTTTAGAAGGTCTCTTTCTATAAGTCCGGGCAGTAAAACTAAACTATTGTTGTATGTAAAATAAATAAGGTGTTTAAAAAGAAGCTTCATTTAAAATTAAATGAAAATGCAGAGCCCCCCGGACCGGTGGCCAGGACCCGGGCAGTGTGAGTGCCACTGAAAATCAGCTCGCGTGCTGCGTTCGGCACTCGTGCCATAGGTTGCCTACCCCTGATCTAGTGCGTGGTAGCAGGGTCCACATGGACACTTAATGTGCAGCAGGCTAGTTGGGGTAGATTTACACCCCAGCTTGCTGCAAACTAAGTGTTCATGTAGACAAGCCCCTAGTTGAGTAGGTGTTGCCGTTTGCATGTGGGCTAAGATTTAAACTGAACATAAACCCACAAATTGTCTCTAACATAAACTATAGTCCTCAGAAACATTAGAAATGACATCACTAAAACAATGTATGTATTTGTTAATAGGCAGTGTTTAATCTTGAGAAAAGATGACTGAGAGGGGACCTGATAAGTCTTCAAATATGTTAAGAGCTGTTATAAAGAAGATGGTGATCAATTGTTTTCCATGTCAGATGAGAGTAGGACAAGAAGTAATGGGCTTAATCTGCAGCAAGGGAGATTATAGTTAGGAAGTTTTTTCTAAAATCTAACCTAAAGGGTAATTAAGCTTTGGAATAATTTTCCAAGGGAGGTTGTGGAATCCCTATCCTTGGAGATTATTTAAGAACAGGTTAGACAAACACCTGTCAAGGATAGTTTAGGTTGACTTGGTCCTATCTCATCGCGGGGGGCCAGACTTAATAACTACTTGAGGTCCTTTCCAACCCTACATTTCTATGGTTCTATGACAGCCATATTTTTTTAAAAATTGATCTGGTCTGATAATGTAAAGCCATTGTTTATGTGGAAGACGACTCAGGGCTAAGTTAATCTAAAGCATTTTCTTAAAGAAAATCTCAAACTTCGGAACATATTGCCTGGATAATATCCAGTCTTTACCCCACATGCTGTAGTTGTGCCAGTGGGAATTATTCATGTTCCATGCTCGTGGTTTGTGAGTGTCTATAATTGATGAGTTTTGTATATGCTTTTTCTGTGTGATATATTCTGGGGAAAATATGTAGATGCTAACCAAATAAATACGTTTAATATTTCATCAAGAATTTTTCAGATTACAAGAAGTAAATTACCACTTCTATATTGTCATGTAACCAAACTCTTCACTGTTTCAAAAACCAAAATAATAGCCCTACTTGGATGAGGATGTTGCCATTACAAAGACGGTGCATGTACCCAATAGGAGTCTGCATGGCCATCTGTAAAGACTTCAGAGCCCAAGTTATTCTTTTAAATATCAAGTGAAACTTGCCTTCACAAAAACTACTATGAGCACTTGTTTTTGAATTAATAGCACAGAAGTGGAAGAATCCATTCCATTTCCTTTTTTTTCCAGTTTGATTTGTTTAACATTTATTAAAAAAAAAAATGTTGTGAAAGCCATAACAGGTTAATTACCTGATATGAAAACAGTCCTGCATACACCTTACAAATGCAATTTCCAAATGCCTGTGTGGTTTTTGTGTTAATGGTAGAGATAAGACCGATTTCTTCTGTTTTAAAAATGGAATGGGGGCATGAGGAGCAAATTGGCTTGCTTGTATTGACAGAGTGTATTGTGTTTTTAAAAATAAATAAATTAGTAGCATCTTCTTGTCCAGTCATCCAAAGACAATACACAGAAAGATATCAATTAAAGGTATAGCCAGATGCAGCAAGTAATTTGACTTGCTGTCTGGTTTTACTAGTCAGTAAGCAAGAGAGAGTTATATATAGTCAGTCTCCTTGACTGAAACAAAGGGTCTTTCTATAAAGGGTATTTATTGATGATAATCTTCCTCCATTAGATTCAGGAGTAGCAATCCATTTGTCTTTTAAGACCAATTGTTGAATCTACAATTTCTGTGCATTAGGGTGTATAAGGAGATGGAAAGTCTGAGTCTTGTCTCTTTGTAAATTGCATATTTATCTGCCTGTCTAAAATGATATTGAGTAGGAATAATAAGGTACTAGTTAGTATGAATTGCAAGAGCAGGACCTTTCATAGTAACGTAGGGAGCTCCACTGTTGAGTCCCATTTGAAAGTACAATGCAGATTATTCCTGAGTGTCACCAGCAGATTGTTAGTCAACTAGGATATAAAAGTAGTAGGAGTCTCTCTTTCTCAAGCCAAAGGGAGTAGTGACTGAGACAAAGGAGGCAAAACCCTAGAAATGGCTAATCTAGGGAGAAAGCTTAGGCTAAGGTGAGTTTGATGATGATTTGAATTATTCCCTCTCTGTGATTAGGGCATCATTGGCAAATTTGAGCTATGTAAGAGGTGTATGTGATCATGATGAAAATAGGCTTAACAAGCAAAATAGGCTTAACAAACACATTTTGCACTAGCTTCAGGTTTCCAATGTGATTTAGCTGTAGCCCCATCCAGAATATTAATTTAACTCCCATGTTGCTATATAATGTACGTGTCCACTTGCAGCAGCACTTTGTCTTTACGGGCTGTCCTGATCATTTCATCTCCCCTTTGACTGGTCCCTTGTCTGCGCCCAGGCCTGATGGGAGTGATACAGGCAATGAAGTGACATGTCACTTATTTCATAGAGTTCTGTGCACTCCGGATGCCACATTGTCATAGTAGTGGGAGCATTGTTGCAGTGGTGGTGGTTTTAGCATATGCGCAATGTGCCTGAGGCAGCACGTGACCAGGATTCATCACCAAATTTGGTCTGCTGGTTGGATCATTAGTTTCCCTGGCCCGGGCCGGGTACTGATGGGGAATGCGACACTGTAGATCCAGACTACTTGAAGTGCAATGAAACAACACTACTTGCATTCCAGAAAGCAAAATCATATGACAGTTACAGTATTGTATAAAAGAAAAAGTGGAAAGATAGCCAACAATTGTTTTATGATTAATCAATAACAGAAAAGAAATAACCTCTGTGTAGTTCTCCACCCCTCAAGTAAACTGCACAATCTGTATGATAGTTTAGTAACCATAGCAAAACATAGTATTATTTCAGGATACTAACAATAAGAGATTCATGTGGTAAAAACACCAAGAGAGAAAAGGAGGAAAATGGTTGGTTAGTTTAGAACTCAACATAATGGACCAAATTCTGCTGGGTTATACTGCTGTAAAGCAGGAATAACTCCACTGATTTCAGTGCAATTACTTAATATTTACATCAGTGTATCTAAGAGCAGAATTTGGCCCAGTGCTTGGGTGTATTGCATGTTTGACTCAGTCAGTTTCAGTAAGTTACCGTGTCTTTGCACTGTGCCTTTAAACCGCTTAAAATGTTTTTTCACTGGCCATTATAGCACATGTGCAGGGATGAGAAGATACCTTCCCAGCTTCCACTCCTCTCCACACTTACCTTTGGGACAGGATGTGACAGGCAAAGCTCTTTTTATTCATATTGGGCTATCCAGAAGGAAGTTTACAGCATGTTGCTCCTAAAAGCAACATGCTGTAAACTTCCTTCTGGTTAGCCCAATATGAATAACAAGAGCTTTGCCTTGTATGCTGTGGCAAGAAAACCTCAAACTCTTGTCAAATTGCCACCGCTGTCCTTTAAGCAGTCCAATGAGGCAGTGAAGCTGAAAAAATCAGTGTAATGAATGAAAACAGCGGGAAATGGTGAGCAGCTGTGCATACCCACAGTAACCAGGGAGAATTTTTAAAAACAGTGTAATCTCTTGTGGAGTGCTAGGGCTTGTCTACAGGGAAATTGACCAGCAGAGCTATAGCAGAGTAAGCTGTTCCACCATGGGGTTTTTTCAGAATAGGGTCCCTGTGTGGATTCTATTCTGGATTAAAACTGATTTAATTATGGAATAATTACTCCACTTTGTAATATTCTGAAATAAGTCACTTTTAGTCAAGAATAGAGGTTCAGAGAGAGAGTTATTCTAGAATATCTGTGCTGGTCAATTTACCTCTGCAGACAAGCCCTTCGTGTGTGCCTGAAGTAGTTCATGCTCTTGGGTTTCATCTATCCTAGAAAAAGGAGTAGGAATTTTCCAGCATGGATAAAGTTGTATCAGTGCTGGTGTAAGCTCTGGTAGAGAGAGAGCATAAACTTTATTTACCACCATGCCATCAGACCCTGCAGATGCTGAAAAATGGCTACAAAGCCAGATTTTTTCAAAGGTATTTAAAGATGCAGACAGAAGCCTAGTGAGGTTTTCAAAAGCACCTAATCATCTAACTCCCATTGCGTAAATACCTTTACAAATCTGGCCCAAATTTTCTGGTGTAGATGCTCTCTTGGAGAGGGGTGTGTTGTATTTTTAAATTATTGGCTACTTTATAAAGTTGCATTGTTGGAACCTTTGAGTGGGCTAGAGTTTACTTCATTGCCCTTCTCCAGTAGCTAAAAACCCGCAACTCCCATAGAAAAGCATCTTGAGACCCAGAATTCAGTCATTGAGGGTTTTCAGCAAAGATTGCACAAGGTCAACCTCCCCACATTCAAGTCCAAAAGAACAAAAGGAATGAACTTAATTCTGAAGTTTATAAAATCTTATGATAAAGAAACATAATAATAGCAATTTAATGTCTACAGCACAACATGGCTACTTTGTCAGCCACATACAGTATCTTCACAGTTATACATAAACATAAATAAAGAAAAAAAAAATTAAATCTAAACAGGTCAGTCCCCACAGAAATATAGTGAGAAGAAACTCAGAGTTCCCAAAGGCTTTGGTTGAGTTCACCCGAGTCTTAGAGTCTTTGATCACCAAATCTATGCAGTCAGGTGAGTCAAAAGCAACATCTTCCCTCCATTTTCAGCTGGAATCCATACAGATTCTTCCTCCTCCTCCTCCTCCTCAAATCTCTCATTAGCTAGTCAGTGAACCAATTAACCAACCACTCAGTTAAGTATATAGATTTTTTTTTTTAAACCCTGCTGCAAAATGTTTGAGTTAGGAAAAACAGCCTACTTTCTGCTCAGCTTCTCCCAGCCCATACGGTGCACATGGCCTTTTCCAAAGCAACTTGCCTTCAGAGATTGAGTCCAGTAACCGTACCCAAAACTACTACACCAATTCCAGAAACTTCCGAGTGTGGAGAGCTAATTGTTTTTTTTGTTTGTTTGTTTGTTTTTTTGTTTTTGTTGTTTTTCCAATATCTTATTACATTTATTCATTAGAGACTAAACATCCACTTCATTGTCTAATTGCTTTGTTGTTTAACTGCTATATTTCACTGCTCTTATCAGATTTTAAACCGGAAATTTTGAAGATGGCACTTGGCTTCTCATTGGTGACAAACCCCAAGAGTTGCCACACTGCCATCCCACTCTGGTCAGGAAAGCAGAAGTAGACAGATCCTCCGATGCCCTCTGGAAATGGGATAGTTCCCAGCATAAAGACCCCCACAAGGCTGATGTTTTCATAGTCAGGCAAGTCAAATACAAACTTATCCTGGGCCACCTGATTGCACCAGCCTACCTGCCACCAAACAGCCGAACATGGCGGCAGCTGCGGAGCCCTACAGCCGCAGAAGCTTCGCAAAACAGCCGATCACGCCGCAGCCTACATAATGTTGCTAGGCAGATGCACAGTGACCAAGACCCAACTCATTCCTACCCTCCGCCCCCGAAATAGAGCTCTTAAAGAGATATTTCCCTATTAGGCACATGGGTTACATGGTCACTGACCTAAAAAGAAGCCTCTCGATTTGAGAGTGAAGACACATTTCACAAACAGAATCCCATAACACAGCTCTGTGAAGAGGAAAATGGGCCAGTAGGAAAACTCGAAGGTTGTAAAATTTCTTTTGTCATTTGAGGAAAAGAAATAAAAACTGTGGCCACTACTGAGACTCAGTTAATCACTTTTCACTTGCCAGTGCTGCATGACTAACCTCTCCCTTGGCATATAGAAAACACTGGATATTAGCAAGCTCTCTCATCTGTGTGCTTTCTTCCATGCAGACCCCTACACCTAGAATCCCCTCACTGACCTGGTCTTGTTCCAATCAACTTCTTCTGCCGCCACTCACCACCCCCACCACTAGCTCTTGCCCCTTTTTGTGTCTGCATTAGACAGTCTCCCAGCTCTCCGTTCAAGTCCCTGAGTTGTCCTGCTCAGCCCCTCTAGCCCTGGGCTGGACCGTGCTCAGTGCAGATGTAATCCTTGGGAAATATAGCTGCTAGACTCTGATTTGTCTTGCTGACCATGTGTGACTTTTTCAGAGGCTTATACTTGGCCAAATTTGGGAGTTCTTACATAAGAACAGCAAAAGGCACATCCCCGATATCAGGACAACGCCTCTGCTATATTTCAAATCAAAGCATGGAGGCACTCGAGCTTCCTTATGAAATTGTGGTAAGAGTTTAACATGGGCAAAACAGTTTAGTTTTTCCCTAATCTTATAATTGGGAACCATTTTTGATTAAACATTTCCCCCAAAAGATTAGGTTGAGGCATACACCGAGCTTGGACAGTTTCAGCCCAAACAGTTAGTTTGGCCAAGTTAAAACCAATGGAAAATAGGGCCATATAATTGGTGTTGTCAGGCAATCATAACTATAGGCAGTGCTACCAGTTCCACCTTAATCTCTTGATTTTCCCTTTGCCATGCCATTTTAGGAGCAACAAACAGATGAATGGAATTGATTTTGTATCTAAGACAGTTTGTGCTGCACATCCTATAAAATCTGCAAAATAGTTCATTTTGAAAAAGCAGCTTTTATTAGCAGCTAGCAACCAGGGTAGAGAATAGCTAGCCAGTCAGAGTTTTCTTTGATACAATACTTTTAGCATGTAGTTTCATCGGTTCTTTTATCCCTTGATCTCCTGCTGGAGAGTTTTGGGGGTCAGTTTTGTGGAGGCTCAGAGAACTTTTTTTCCAGCTCGCACAATTGAGTTAACGTCAGTTTTCTATTTTTGCTTGATAATAAAAGATAGATGTAGATGAGCTGAATGAACTACTTCCATCACAATATGTTACTATTATAATATAATTTCAGTGCATATATTCAGAATATTTCAGGTCATCTGTTTCAATTCTGGTAGTAAAACAATTTAGAGTATAAAAAACCAGGATGTTCAAATATTTACATTTATTACTAGCTATTTATACTTTTTTTTATATGTTCGATATTTCTACTGTAAACAAATTTATGCAGAGGTAAATTTAACTTTGGATACACGATGTATGGCTGAAATGATCAAATTAGGGCATTATGTCCTAGACCCTGTCTGCATTACAACTTTTATCGACTATTTTGTATCTGGTTACAAGTTACATAGTTCAGTTTGTGTTAACACAGCAGCTATCCGCCATAACTTTCTGGGTACACATCCTACTATGCTGCTGAAACACGTCTTGTATCAATGTATCTGGGCAGTTAGTCCATAGTCACTTAGCATAGGATAGAATTCCCACAGGACATGCATCTAGAGTTGAATCATAGTACATGAGGCAATGCACTCTGGGATGTCCTGCCCAAGAAAGATGGGGTTTTCTTTGTTTTTTGTGGCTGGGGGGGAAGGTGGGGATTGTGGAATAGCCAATCCAGTAACATGGTCATGATTAGGGTACTCTGTTCACACTGAAAAAAATTGTTTTCCTTTAACCAGTTCAGCCCACAATCATGTGCCAGCCTGCACCTGTGGTAGGGGAAAAACACTTTTAGCTGAGCACAGTAATTAATGGAGGTTTTTTTTACCATGTGTCCTGCAGACTCTCAACCAGGTGTAGAGCCAGCCATGCAAGTAACTGGTTGCAGATTAAACAGTTATAGGGTTGAGGGAGCCTACGGTAGTGCCATGACCTAGTTTGCAAGAGAGAGTAACACTGAGGGGACATAGAAGGCTGAGATGCTGGTATAAATAGTACCTTAACCCATTGATGGTGTGACTGATGATGATAATGGTTACTTCCCTCAGGGTGAGGAGAGGACACAAGACTGCTGTTTTCCTGGCATCACTTTTATATTAACATTTGATTCTACATTATTTCAAACTCCTTCGAGTGACTTTTGTCTCAGGATGCCAGTTTTCATGGTGGGAAGTATTAAAGGAAAACTAGCTGCAAAAAGAAGTCTTTTTAAAAAAATATTGTAATATTTGCTGTTTTCTTTATTTGTCTTTTCAATGCAGTGAAGGCAGCAATTTGACCCCTGCTCATCATTACCCCGACTTCAGATTTAAGACCTATGCTCCTCTAGCTTTCCGTTACTTCAGAGAACTTTTTGGTATCAAGCCTGATGATTACTTGGTAAGAATTTTATAATTTTCCCCTGAACTACAAAAAATAAATAAATTAAAAAAAAAAATTGTGATGTGAACACTATTCTAGTTCTATAGCAGAGGAGGGGGATGGCTAACACTGCTCTAAAGAGGAGTAGAAGTTTTTAGATTTTGTAACTGGTGTATAAATTTAACTTTTGGCAACACTTTTTTTAATTCTCCAGCTCTTAAGTGATTGCTATAAAACCTGCCATGTTAATTGATAGTTTAATACCTAGAGTATTGCTGCTAGTTCAGGTAATTATCTCCACATGAATATTATAATTAGATTTAAAAACTCATGTGAATTTTGCTAATTGAATTCTAATTGAGCGCTCTCATATGCTAACTGCCTTATTTATGTACTTCACAAGAAAATAGTGTTTACATACATATGTTCTAACCTTGACATGGAAAAAGAGATGATCTGAGAAAGACATTGATACCCTTGTAAAGGCTACTTTCTGCTCTGTTCCTTTTGATTTGCAGTCTTAGGCCTGGTCTACACTAAAAAGTTAAGTCAGCCCAGCTGAGTAACTCAGTATTCTTCCATTGACCTAGTTACTTCCTCTCAGGGAGGAGGATACCTGTAGTGACGGAACCACCACTCCCTTCAGCATAGGTAGGATCTACTTTGAAATGCTACACCGACGCAGCTGGAACTGTGCCACTGTATCATTTCTAGTGTAGAGAAGCCCTTAATAATCATACTTAGGGCCCTACCAAATTCACAGTCCATTTTAGTCAATGTCACGGTCATAGGATTTTTAAAATAGTAAATTTCATGATTTCAGCTATTTAAATCTGAAATTTCATGGTGGTGTAATTGTAGGGATCCTGACCCAAAAAGGAGTTGTGGGGTGGTCGCAAGGTTATCATGGGGGGGTTATGGTATGGCAACCCTTCTGCACTGCTGCTGGCGGCGGCGCTGCCTTCAGAGCTGAACAGCTGGAGAGCAGTGGCTGCTGGCTGGGAGCCCAGCTCTGAAGGCAGAGCCGCTGCAGAAGTAAGGATGGCATGGAATGGTATTGCCACCCTTACTTCTGCATTGATGCCTGCAGAGCTGGGCCCTCAGTCAGCAGCTGACATTCTCTAGCTGCCCAGCTCTGAAGGCAGCAGCGCAGAAGTAAGGGTGGCATGGTATGCTGTTGCCACCTTTACTTCTGCGTTGCTGTGGTGGGTGCTACCTTCAGAGCTGGGCGCCCAGTCAACAGCCGCTGCTCTCCAGCCACCCAACTCTGAAGGCAGCGCAGAAGTAAGGGTGGCAATACCACAACCCCCCCTAAAATAACCTTGCAAATCCCCCCTGAAACTCCCTTTTGGGTCAGGACCCCCAGTTTGAGAAACGCTGGTCTCCCCGTGTGAAATCTGTATAGTCTAAGGTAAAAGCATATAAGACCAGATTTCACAGGAGGAGACAAGATTTCACGGTCCGTGACATGTTTTTCATGGCTGGGAATTTGGTAGGGCCCTACTCATACTGTGTGTCTCATGCACGTGCTCGATTGTGAAAATATAACAACCTTGCTGTTAGGTAGACAGGTCTGACCTTCCACCTTGTAGGGACCAACACTGTCAAAAAGAGGATGGTCCAAGATCTTCCTCCCCCTACAGATCTGCTGCTGGCAAGGTTGTGAGGGGTCTGTGTAGGGTGTCTTCCCCATTCGTTAAGAGGGCAAGATCAGATCATTTTGCAATTTGCCAGTTCACTTCAGAGCTATGTATCCCCCAGTATGGAGGCCCAGCAGCTTTTTGCATTCCTTGTGCTTAAAGGTCCAATGTAGGGTTTAAAAAAACCTGCATTTTTTACAAATATTTTTACTTGTGTTAACAGTTGAGATTCTTTACAGTTGAAAGAATTGTAATAAGCTATTTGTCAATTATTTTAAGTGGAAATTGGTTAATAAAAGAATCAAAATATTTCTAGACCATCTCTATCCAGTTTGTTTTAATTTATTTCTCTCATCTTGGACTGTGAAACTAGCCTAGTTAGTTTTTAAAATAAAAATATTGTCCTGCAGTGTTGGCAACCCAAACACAGGAGCATTATGCTATGCTTGGGTGCCTTATACTTATCCCAACTTCAAATTAAAGTAAAACTTTCCATTGGGATATTTGTATTAGTTATGTGGAAATATATGTTGGGCATTAGGTTTCACAAAGGCTTGTTTATACAATACTTAAACTGATTGCCATATTTGGGATTGGGAAGGAATTTTCCAATGGGTCAGATTGGCAGAAACCTTGAAGGTGTTTTCGCCTTCCCCTGTGGCATTGGGTCACTTGCAGGTTTACACTGGTGTGAATGGCGAATTCTCTGTAACTTTCATTCTTTAAACCATGATTTGAGGACTTCAGTAACTCAGCCAGAGATTAAGGGTCTGTTACAGGAGTGGGTGGGTGAGGTTCTGTGACCTGCAATGTGTAGGAGGTCAGATTCGATTATCATGATTGTCCCTTCTGACCTTAAAGTTTAAGGGCAAATCTGTCTTGCCCTATCCTTTTTAAAAGATGGATCTGGAGACACTATAGTCTTAGGCCTTGTCTACACTGTGGATTTCAGCCATCAGTGGCTGGCCACCAGAGAAGCTACCCCTGTGCAGACAGGAAAGCTGTCACAACCAATTTGTACCAGTGCTACTGAACCCAGTTTGAAGCAGGAGTAAACTACACCGGTGGAATTTGTGGCTTATAGGTTTGCACCAGTTCAGCTTCCCCTCTGGCTAGCCACTGATACTTATAACTGGGGCAAATCACCACTGTAGGCAGTACTTCATTTTTATAGCCGATTTATTCATCTCTCTGTGGATTCAATTAAAGAGTCTCTTGGGCCACATATTATAATGAGAGAGATCACAAGTAGAACCCTGAATTCCAGGGGAGATTGGATTGTAATAATGAGATCAGAAACCACTGGCTGGAACCAGTTTTTCCAGTTTAGATATGGCTGAAATCCTTGACAAAAAATGGCAGAAATCTCATGAGACTATTTCTTGAGATTTTGCTGCTGTTCTCTACTCAGCCCTGAATTTGTTTAAAACCAATCCAGATTTGACCACCTTCTCTCTAGTTATAACATGCACAGTGTTAGGCCAGAAGAAGTACCTGAACCATTTTCTGTATTTCTAGAAAGGGCTACAGTGGTTTTAGCCCTGCTACTACTTTATTTGCTTCTGAAGGAGTTGGATTTTTAATTAAAATCAGTTGACAATAAAATCAGTCTCCCCATTCACAACCTCTTACCTCAACCCCTGTCCACTATACAAGATGTGATTCAAAATTCTGTTGTCTTAATCAGTTTCTTTTCAGGCTGCAATACAGCAACTGAAAATAGTGGGATTGCTCTTTTATACTGGTTCCTGTTAAAGAGAGAGGGGGAGGAGAGAAATGGAAGGAAAAGTATCTCAGCAACACTAAGTAGGTTTACACTGTTAATTTGCATTGGCGGGGCACAGCTGTTGTAGCTTTGCCTTCTTCCAAATGGTACAGTATGGAAGCGCTGCAGGAAGCAGGATGAAGGGAAAAAATAAATTTGAACAGCTTGTACAAATAAATGGTGACTGGAAAGTATACAAAACACGGGTATTCAGCATGTCAGTGTGTTGATCGCAAACTATTTATCTTTCTCTTCTCAGTCTTGAGCAAAAGGCTCAAGGTTTGGTTGAGCAAAACTTTGTGAGTTAGGCTTTTATTTTGCAAAAACAAATCCAAGGATAAAATCAGATCCTTGTCTCATAACATGTAATCCTGGATTTGTGATTTTCCTTATAGGCCATCCCTATTTTATTGTAATAATGTAATCTATTATATTTTAATTTTCCAAATAATTGGCTTCAAAACCTCATAGCAATAATACTTTTCACTATTGAGGCTGCATATGTTGGCAGGATGGGCTAGAAACGTGGATAGTAACACAATGTAAAGACCCTATTGATTCAAAGGTGTAGAGTGTAACATTTACTAAAATGAAAGTGAAAATTTGATGCGTTATCTTTTTAAAAATATGTACTACATGGTGAAACATTTGAACTCAGAGCAAGCATTTATTTTTTAAACTATATTTTCCCCTAAGCATACTTGTTGTTGTTCCATTCCTCTCCCTACCTCAACCCCCTTGTTCTTGGACATCTCTGGTCCACAGCATCATCTACTGATGTCTATAGGACCAAATCCTTGTCCCACTGAAATCAGTGGCAGAACTCCTTTTGAATTCAATAATACCCAGATTTAGTGTATAAAAATGATTTCTTATAATGAAGCTCAGCCCTTTTCAGGCACTTTTCTTGATAGTCCTGGTGGAAAGGGCAACTAGTTAAGGAACAGCCACTCTTGCAGTTGTAAAAAGACCAGTAAACATGCTGCTATTTTAAGAATGGTTCCCCTGGTACATAATTAGTTTAAAACACGTCTTGTTTTAAGTATAGTTTATTTGTTTGAGGGACAGTCCCTTGTTAATGTTACTGTGCTACAAATTCAATGTGTATGAAGTTATTGATCTTAACTATGCCTGCTTTTTTAAATAGAGGAAAAGAGATTCTTAACCAAGATTTTTTTTTTTTTATTAGTATATTGATCCCACTCTTCAGTTTATTACAAATGAAAATCCCTCGATTACTGGGTTTGGAGAGGAGACGGATACTAAGAGGGTTGAGTGGGGGCATGAAATGCGAATTAACATTGATGCAGTAAAACATTTATAAATATAGAGATTTTCTATTTTTCCCCTATAAGACATCTGATTCCCATCTTCTACTTTTTATCTAATGTAAAGACAAATTGCAGTATGTATTCTTGAGGCAGAGGGCTATCTCCTCACCATAATTTGGGGGTCACAGAACATGTCCATGCTCTTCTAGTTCTCAACTGTTGTATGCTCACCTATCTGTTCTAACTTATGCAGGGGCTGTGGCAGCTTGAGAATCGAGGAATTTTAACCATCTTCCATACTGCCCCCCCCCCTTTGTACCAGCCATTCTTTTTAAAGATTTTTATATTGAAAACCACCTGTATTGGCTGCAAACTCCATTTTGTCTTTGTTTCAGTATTCAATCTGCAGTGAGCCTTTAATAGAATTATCCAACCCTGGTGCCAGCGGGTCTTTATTTTTTGTAACTAGTGATGATGAGTTCATCATCAAAACAGTTCAACACAAAGAGGCTGAGTTTCTTCAGAAGCTGTTACCAGGTTACTACATGGTGAGTAACTGCAGATCATTAATTTTTCTACTTCCATACATTTTCCATATCCTTCATGTGTCACATCTCCTTTTATTTATGAATAATTTTATTAATTGTCTTCCAGTATTTTTGTGTTTTATTTAATGTTTATCTTAATATTTTTATAGATCTTACACTTTAAAAACATCATCATTGTGGGCATACGCTCACCAGCAAAAAGTAATTTAACCTAAAAGTTGAGGTCACTGCTACCCTAAATGCTAAAGGGACAATATCAAGATGGTTACATTTTAATATAATCCTTCTTTATTCCTAATAATTTAGTATTAAAATGGAAAGAATTTTTAAAAGTCTAATTTATTTTTCTCCATTTATGTTTGTTTGCCCTTTGCATTTCATTCAAGGGGGCCAAAGAAACTAGACTGGTCAATTTCCCTTCAGTTTCTAAACTGCTTTAATTTTGGGTTTTCCTATATTAGCACAACAACATTTTGTTGAAAAAAAATTCGATTCATAAAACTTCTTTAAAAATATTTATTTTAACCAGATATATTTTTGGGCTTCAACTAAGTTGACTGTCTCTTTAATATGGGCCAATTGTCAGCAAAGTGAATAAACTGTCAGAAACAAATAGGACTACATCCTGCAAGAGGCTGCATTTTTCCTGATAGCTACTGAGCTCCCATGAAGAGGCAAGCCCCTCAACACCTCTCAGGTGATGGTCAGCACCTTGCAGGATTGGGCCTGTAGTGAACAGATGTGTGTCCATCCTCCGAATCCCCTTTCCAAAAAAAAAAATCACTCTTGGACACTTTCCACCCCGTTTATTTGAAATTTACAGTAATTATCTGATGGTGGTGGTACTAAGCTAATATAAAGTAACTGTGAGTTTGAATGTTTGTGTAAAGAGACTTCACTCATTCAAAGATTCAGAAAATATATCATAGCTGGTAGTCTTCATTGTTAATCATTATAATCTGTTTGATTTATGTCTGAGTTAGCCATCATACAAGTACACATTATAAAGGCTTTTCTGCTTTGTTTTTGTGAACTAACCAATCACAAAGTTAACATTATACACACAAGCATTTACCAAAATAAAAAGGTTTAATTCACGCAATTCCTGTATCGAGGCTCCTTAAGGAGGAACTTTCTTACTTTAGTTGTAAAGGGGGACTTTTAACCATAACAGACTTAAAATAGAAATAATTCCTTCTTCACCTGTTTTTCATGTTGATAGTGATTGAAGATATGAGTGTCTAAAATACGGTTCTTGCCTTCCCATCTCTTATCCTCTCCTGCTAGATGCTTGGCCTGCTGTTGAATTTGGGATATGATACAGTTTCCATTTTGGCAGACTGTGATGTCATAAAAGGATCATTACTTTTTTGCATTCTGAAGTAGACAACAATCTGGGCTATAATAAACATGGACAAAATTGGCAGTAACTCTGGTTTTGCAAAACCTCACTGGGTCGGGCTTTTGTTTCACAAAACCTAAACCAGAGGTGACTTGAACAAAATGGGATCTAAACTCCTTAAAAAAATCTTTGGGTGAGAGGGTTGTTCTGCTAAAAGTCTTCAGTCCCTCTCTAGACTCAATCAAGAGCCTTCTCATGAGGGCACATTAAGGCCAAATACAGCAAAAATGCTGAGTTTCTGCTATGCTATTGACCTAATTTAAATAGATCCCATGCAAGAGGACAAAGAAACCCTATGGTGTGCAGTGAGGAAAGATTCTGTGGTTCTCTTCAAGGCAGTACAGAAGAGGAAATGTGGTCATGTCAGAAGCTTAAAATGTACAGAGTGAACTACGTGGCCAAAAGTGACATAAAATGGAATCAGCAGGCCATGTCTCTTCCCTCTACACCACTGCTCTCGCCTCCTCAGTGCACAGGTGTAGGGAGACATGGCCTGACTTTTGGGATGTCCTGGGCCTTTCTTTGATTTTGGCCCTGACACTTCTGTCACACAGGTCCCTCAATTTCATTTAAACACAGTCTCTTTTCTCCTGGGTTGTGCTAGCTTTTTCAAGTTTGGGCCCAGTGGGATGGAGAGAATGACTGACTGGTCAAAGAAATTGTTTAGAATATAAAATAACACACACCCCTTTTTCAATGTTAATATGCTTAAGTGTGAAAACCCCTCTAAAATGTGGATGTTTATAAAAATCTATTCTAACTTTTTGGTTTTTTTTTTTAGAATTTGAACCAGAATCCAAGGACTCTCTTACCAAAATTTTATGGACTATACTGTGTTCAGTCGGGGGGCATTAACATCAGAATCGTTGTGATGAACAATGTTTTGCCTCGGGCAATGAAAATGCATTTCACATATGACTTGAAAGGCTCTACCTATAAACGGAGAGCATCAAGAAAAGAAAGGGAGAAGTCCAACCCCACATTTAAAGACTTGGATTTCTTGCAAGAGATGCATGAAGGACTGTATTTTGACTCAGAAACGTACAGCGCACTGATGAAAACACTACAGAGGGATTGCCGAGTAAGTAAAAATTGTTCATATTTAAAGTGACATTCAAATTTGTTTAATCCAGATTTATACCAGAGAACACTGAGAACAGAATCTGGCTCTGTAAATCATTCAAACTAGTGAAGCTTTCTGATGCAATTTAATTATAGACAGATTCCAACTGCAGTTATTTTTTTTAAATGGCATAAGTGTTCTATCTGCAGCTGCTGAGATTTGACATGGGTTGCTATGTAACAGTAAACTGCTTTCTGTGATGAATACTTATTAGAAGACCATAATAAAAAAGGATTAGAACTCAGAGGTTTTGTACTTTGGGATTTTTTAAATTGTTCTCCAAGGTATAGCAAGTATAATTGTTGTACTGTTCTCCAATGTGCAAAAGTATCTGCAGGCTTGTCCGTGCTGTATGTTGCTTTGTTAAATGAATCTGTGCATTAGCTAACAGAAGTTGACAAAGTGAATAAAACCCCAGTTGCAGCAGATTCTGGTTTAGTTCTAGAGCATAATCCCGTAAGGATTATATGACAGAGTGCCTGTTTGAGCAAGGACTGGACTTGATGAGCCAGGAGGTCTCTCCTGGTCCAAGGCTGGAAGGGTAGGGAGTAGAACATACTGCAAGTCTTTTCAAGGGGAGGGTGAGAATGTCTGCCCTTGCTCTTAGGAAGCCCCTCTATCCAACTGGGAGGATGGCATTGGTGACAGTGGAGGGATCTCTGGCCTAAGGGTAGTTGCTGTGAAAGGGAGAGTGAGCACAAAGGAGGAAATGGGGGAAGATTCCCAGGGCTCTGAGAGGTCCACTGAAGAAGAACACTGGATTCTATAGGAGTCCTAACAGTTCGATGAGAAAACAGCAGCATGGATGGGATGAGCTCATAGCCTAGAAAGGGCATCCCTCACAGCACTTTGTTGTTTGCTGCCACCTGTGCTGCTGTACGTCAAGTCTTGTTGTTGAACATGAATGCTACCTTTTGTTTTATAAATGAGTGTCCGAAATGGCTTGTGCTTTGTAAGTAAAACAGGGTGATCTAACAGTCAGCTGCATGCTCACTGTCAGACACTTTTCTAACAAAGGGCACTGTTCCTTTAGCATTCTGCAGTGAGCATGTCCTGAGTTTCTGCCATTAGCGATAATGCAGAGTGCACCACCGTGTCACTTCTGGAAATCCAGATGCTCTTTTCTGCCCCCAATTGTCAGAAAGGTTAATTACACAATCAAAGCTTTGAGAAGAAAAATCTGGTGTACAGAAAATGGTAAACAGATTGTTTAAAAGAGACAGAAATAGACTGAAAATTAGATTAAAAACAAGAATTAGTACTTTGATTATAATATGTGAAGGGTTTTCTTATTGGAACTGTATTTCAAATCATGATGTATTCTCAGCATGTATTCTACGTTGAGTTAAGGGCTAAACATCGGTTTTCACAGCGTCACCTTAATTTAACTGTAAAAAAATAGCCTGAGGTTTTCAAAGGCAAAGTTGGGATTTATTGTTGTCACAAAGGGCGGAGAAGCAGGTCTTTGAATACTAAGGGCTTGTCTACACCACCACTTAAGTCAACGTAAGTTACGTTGCTCAGGGGTGTGAAAAAACCATGCCCTGAGCTAAGTTCCCTTTAAGCTGTGCAGCCACACAGCAGCCTAGTAAGCGCCGCGCAGGCACTCTGGCTGCAGCGGGGGAGATTCCTCTCCCCCGGCCCCAACCTAGCCCAGCCATGGACCTGCCGCGGCCAGGGGACACGCCCCTCCCCGGCCCCAATCCAGCCCCGGCATGGACGGACCTGCCGCGGCCGGTGGAGACGCGCCCCTCCCTGGCCCCAATCCAGCCCCAGCACAGACCTGTCATGGCCGGGGGAGATGCCCTTCCTGAAGCCCCAACCCAGCCCCGGAGGTGCCATGGCGAGGAGAGGAACCTCCCCGACTCTCTCCCCCCCCCCCCCCCCCCCCCCCCCCCNTCCCCACCCCCGCAGGGCAGCCTGTACTCCAAACCCCTCAGCCCCACCCCAGAGCCTGCACACCCCCAACCCTTTGCCCCAGCCCTGAGCCCCTCATCCCCAGCCCCACCCCAGAGCCCACACCCCCAGCTGGAGCCCTCACCTCCCCATACCCTAACCCTCTGCCCCAGCCCTGAGCCCCCTCCCATACTCCAAATCTCTCGGCCCCACCCCTGCCACATGAATTTTATGTGCACCAATATGGAGATGATGTGTCACACATCACCTCCATGTTGGTGCACATAACAAAATTCATTCCACACATGGATGGGAAAAATTAGAAGGAACACTGGCCCTGAGCAACGTAACTTGCATCAACTTAGCAAGTTGTAGATACCGCTTTGTCAGCAGGAGAGCACTCTCCCATCGACATAATGCGCCTTCACCAGATGCGCTACATTGAGGCCACTACATCAATACAGTGGCGCTGATTTAGCACAGTAGTGAAGATAAGACCTAAGATTATAGATTTTATATTTTATATGTACATCTTCTTATGAGTCCACAATGTCTGTGTTGATTTTTACCCCTCTACTCCAAACCAAAAATAACATTTATTCATACACATGAAGGTTGACAAAAAGGAGGACCAAAATGCAGATTGTGCTGCTGTCTTACACTAGTTCAGTGGTTCTCAAACTTTTGAAAGATGAACCTGCCCTTTAGAAAAATGAAACCAACTAGGGTGACCAGATAGCAAGTGTGAAAAATCGGGACAGGGGGTGGAGGATAATAGGAGCCCATATTTTAAAAAAGCCCCAAATATTGGGACTGTCCCTATAAAATCGGGATGTCTGGTCACCCTAAAACCAACTGCTACAACTTCAGTCCTGTCCATGTGGTGTTAGAGGCCTACCCAGTATGAACAATCACTTAGAATAGATTACATAAACTTTCAGAATGATACTTCATCTCCCTTTCTGCATGGTGTGATTAACAGTGAAATAGTTAACATTGTTTGCATTTTCATGTATTATCATTGACATCTGGGTTAGAACTCATTGAGGAGTTGGGGCTACTCGCACTTCAGAATGATTGTTTCAGGCTCTCTGCAAACTCAGGCAGACATTCATGTGTCGGTTGCACGTGACTCACATTTTCAAGGTTTACTTTTGCAATCATAGGAGGTAGGGAGTTACATTTTAAAAAACCAAATCTGAGACTCTAGAAAACTACTGAGAGGTGTGCCTGCTCCCACTTTCACCATCTCACCCCAGCTAGGACTTTGTTTGTTTTGCGATGCTCCCCCTCAGCTAGACACACCCCTTGCTTCAGAAAACACTGCTCTCGTTTATTGCGATTGCTTATTACAATACCTGTTTTCCATTAAATAATGTGTACAGCATATTATAGACATAGGTGAGGGAATATACAAGATTGTGCGAAATGTTGAAAGTTGTGTTTTAGGAGAGATCAGCCAATGTCCTAAAACAAATAATACTTGACAGAAATTCTGAAATCTCACAGAAACCTCAGAGTTAAAACTTTGGCAAGTAAAAGCTAACGAGGTATGCCAGATTTCAGATGTTATTCTCTGTCTGGTCTATTTAGCAGCAGGGCCAAGACTTTAAAGATTAAGGCCCAAATCCTGCAACTATCTGTGTGTGGATGGACCCTTCTGCCCACATGGAGTCCATTTGACTGTAATGGGGCTCTACGTGGCCTCATGGGCCCACCCACAAGGAGGATATTCTCCCTTATGTAGTTTGGGGAAAAGGTTCATTAAGAACTCTGAAGCATGTGCCGTAGGCATCTGCTAGGAATTTTAGCAGAGACTAATGTGCTTCCTTTGTGGTATCCTAATGTACAGTCTATGTATCTTTCCCTTATCTTAAGGCAAACACTATTCCATCAACTTTAATGCACATTTAAGGCTCAACAACAAATTAGGAAATACAAAAGTTAAACACCCACTTGAAATCTAGTCAATTTTAAAAAATAAGTTTAAAAAAAATAGTTTCAAGAACTACACCTATGGTTTTTATTATCCAATCTTTCAGCTCTTTTAGTCTTAGCTGTTGTGTGGAACAGTAGATAAACACATTTCAGGTAGAAGTGTAATGTTAAACTAGACATCCCATTATTGTTTCAATGGCTATGTTAACTTGGCTGCATTGTGCATATGTAGCATTTCCTGTTTTCAGTTTTGGGAAAACAAAGAATTTTAATTAAAAGGCCATTTTTTCACTTTAAATTTTCTTTTTTTCAAATGAAAATTTGTGACAAGATAAACCATAAAATACGCAGTGGCCAAATTGTTATTGGTACTCTAGAGACATCATGAACTTAAAAATAGAACATTTGTCCTGATAATTTTTTTACCTACAATTTTAACAAGTAACACTCTAATTTTACTGTAACTGAAATAAATTAAGTGTGTGTGTGTGTGGGGGGGGGATTTCTCCATCTTATTTTCAGTTAATTTTATTTGTGTGTTTCACAGGACTTCTGTGCAGTCTGTTGGTGGTCCTCTTGGGATCAGGGTTTAACACAGATCAGCTTTCAGGAATAGATCCATACTCTGTTTTTTCTCTTGTTGGTTTGTGTGGGTCTTTTATACAGCAACAGCGGGAGAGAAGAACATTTTCTTAGAAGGCAGGGAAAAATGTGATTGTAAAGTCACAAAAACTAGCAAGGAGGGTTTGGGGGCAAGTTTATTAACAAACTGCTTTTAACAATTTTTTATTTCAATGACTAGATTTCAAGTTGACAAGTTAACTTTTGTTTCCTGCCTTTGTATGATCTTGTTTAAAATTAGTTTCAATATTCCTTTAACATAGCTTTTTGCCATTTAATATATTATACAAACAATGCTGGACTCTGAGAAGGAGAATAATAAATACTGGTTCAGGGTAAAATACTGTTTTCTTCAGATTATACAATAGTACAGAAAATTGAAAGCTAAACTTATTTTTAAAATGTCAGTGTTAATTACCGTATATAATGAAAATATGCATTTCCAATGTGTAATATTCAAGCTTAAAATATACAAGTATACAGTACCAATATAAAGCGTTCTACCTGACTGAATCAATTTGTTCTTATTGGACCATTAGTATTTTCTTATAGTTTAGTATTTTCTTGTGGTTTTCCTTTGAGGCCTGCTTTACTTCATGATGGTTAGTAAATCAACATTGCTTTAGTTCTTATTGTTAAATAGAAAATGGATCAGAGTCAGTTTGATAACTGTGACCTAAATTTCTTGGTTTTATTCTTAATCATCCTGCTATTCATTACACTGTTGTTCTTTGCTTCAAGTAATAAATTATTAAAGCATAGCGCAGATTCTCAATTTCCAATAGACATAATTACATTTTCATAAATATTAATAGAAACTGTTTTAAATGTGAACTGTCCAAAAAATGTGGAAGCTTCATCGTGTATGTTACACACTAAAATATGAAAGCCATTGAAATGATAACAAAAACATTGTAGAGAGTTGAATTGTGCAGTTTTTAGAGATTTTTGTGCTAAAGATGGAGAAGATTGAACTGAAAATCAGATTAGTTTTAATAAAATGAGCAAATATTTAAACAATTGATGATATTGGGTGGGTGGGGGGAGTGTAGGTGCATATCTGAGGAATGATTCTGGCCATGTATGTATATTAGCAATAATTTAATTTAAAGCAGTCAGCTCCCTTTGGGAAATGGGTAGTGGTGTGGTAGTGATAGTGGTTTGCTTTTCCCTTAACTAGTTCTCAGATGACACAGAAGCCAAATAAAGTTAGGCAACATTTCATTGTTAGTAGTGCCAAGATGCTCCAACTGAGATCAGAATATCGTTGTGCTAGGCACTATACTGATACACTGTAAAAGATGTATACCTGGAATACTCCCTGCCCCAAAGAGTTTACAATCCAAATACACAACACAGACAAAGGATGGGAGAAAGGAAGGATTATCATCTCCGTTTTACAGTGGCTGTCTGAGGCACAGATAAAGTAGATGACTTGCTGAAGGTCACATGGGAAGAATAAGGTAGAGCTGGGAATTAAATCCTATTTTGGGAGTCCCCGTTCAGTGTCTTAACTACAACACCATCCTTTCTGTCCTTTCAGTCCCACAGAGTGCAAGGCAGGTTAAGCAATTCATCAAAGAAAGCTGATATGTAATCTAATAATATCTTGGTGATATAAATGTTTATTACGAAGTAGTGCAGACCCTTTTGCCCTTCCAAATTGTTGTTTCTAATCCAGTTAAACTAACATGCTTTGGTGGGTAACATAAACAGAGAAACTTGTATTCTAAGGGAATAGAGTCAATGACAAGACCTTGATTTTCCTGGAAATCTTTACATCCTGTGTCATGCGCACAAAGCATGCTCTTGTATGTCAGAGTCATCTGTAAGCAGCTTTGGAAATTTCTGATTGAAGAGGAGTAAAACAGTGAACCTGGTCACTTTTTCCACTCACTGCTGAATCAAGCAAGACCAGATCAGAAAAACAGAGCAACTGTCCGGTGGAAGAAGGCTGGCAGGAAATGGACAATGGGTTTTGGTAGTCTGTTGAGAGGATGGGACCTGCACCCCTTCCAGCCATCTTTCCGATTGCCCTTTCCTTGACACCTGACATCCACTTGCCACCCACCTAAACCTCTGCTGACTAGTTTTTACCTGACCACAATATTCCTTAACCATCCTCACTTCCCACACCCACCACAGCCATAGTCTTGTTCCCCAGCCAGCCCCCTTCCATCCACCATGCTCTAAACCGGGGTTCTCAAACTTCATTGCACAGTAACCCCCTCCCCCGACAACAAAAATTACTACACGACCCCACAAGAGGGGACTGAAGCCAATGCTAAAGCCCCAGCCCTGCCTGAGCCCCACCATCCCGGACAGGGGAGCCAAAGCCTCAGGGCTTCAGTCCCAGGTGGGGGGGCCTGTAACGTGAGCCCTGCCACTCAGGGCTGAAGCCCTTGGGCTTTGGCCCCAGGCAGTGGGGCTCTGGCTTTGGCCCCGGGCCACAGCAAGTTTAATGCCAGCCCTGGCGATCCCATTAAAACGGGGTCGCGACCCACAGTTTGAGAACCGCTGCTTTAGACCTCTAAGCTGTCTCCTTGTATCTCTGACTGTTGTCCAGATTATAACTCTCACAGAGGGCAAAATTTATCCAGATGAGCAGCATCTATTTAGTGTGTGAGTTTATAGACCAAAATTCCCCACAGGGGATTGTAAAACCACACAATGTCCTAATTTTATGTTTGGTTTTTTTTCCCATCCTACTTGGGTCAAAAGTGAGCAAAAGATTCCAGTAATTGTCAACGTGCTTCTGTATAAAAACTTGTAATCATGTAACTGAAAGATTTACTAAATTGTTGTGGGATTACAAAAAAACCTTGTTGTCTGACCCCAGTTTATCCAGAATTTGTGTGTACCCCACCTTGTATAGAAACAAATTTTGTTTGTACTAAGCATTTTAAATATCGCCTGAAAAATTCTGATAATCAGGTTTACATGCATTGTAAAAAAGGGACATGTGAAGGAGTTTGAGGATGACCAACCGGTGACTTTTGGTTTAGACAAAAAGGTCTTATTGTGGAACTTTCTGATGAAATTTTTGCCTCAAGGAAAAACAAGGCAAGCACACTTACCTGCAGTGCTGAAATCAAAGTTTTAGATGGCTTGTATTTCTAGGTGTTTACCCTGATGTGGTGTATCTGTTGGGTATGCGGTAGTTTAGTTTTAGCTATGGCATGTAACTTTACACATTTGGGAGAATTATGTCATTATGCATGAATAGTCTGTTGGGCAGTGTTGAAACAAGACATCCATTATCTAATGCTAAGCAATTAGATGTACTGTTTCAACAGGAGCAGTTTTACAAATGAGGAAAAGTTGTCAATCAAAATGCTAATGACCTGGAAAGGGACAAATGTACTAGAAGATGCATTAGTTTTTTTTATTATTTTCTCACAAGTGCTAGCTTTTCCAGAAAAAAAGAGAAAAGGGGGACATTTTATGTAGCGCTCTTGGGACAATTCTGAGTCAAATAGCCTCAACCCCCATTTTGCTGAGTAAGAGAGATGATGTGACTACAGGTGAGGGAGCTAAAAATTTCTGAGTTCTAAAGACTGCTCTTACTCTCTTATATTATGGCAAGTTATTTAACCTTTCTGCCTCAGTTTTCCCAATTTAAAATTAGGATAATACTTAGATGCCTCACAGGAGTGTTATGAGGATTGAGTTACTGGTTTTAAAGTATCCTGAAGAAGGAAAATCAATATTTCAATGTTAAATAGAGCTGGACAGAAAATAGTGGGAGGGAGTGGGAAATTTGTGTCATTTTCCTGTTTGTTTCTAGTTGGAAATTCATCTTGATATATGCTATCTGACCAGCCTAAGTGTCTGTCTGCTATTTTTAATTGGAATGCAAACAAAACTAAAGGGCCAAATTTAGATTTTGAGTAACTAGGTATCTGTCCTGTCCAACTCAATGGAAGTTGGGCCCACCTATTCCAAGGCTAAATTTTTGTCCCAAAGAATTTTTAACATATAATTGAATTCATTTTTCTTCCTTTTCTGAATACACTTGCAACATTTAGTATTAAGAAATCATTCTGTCTCTGGAGCCAGTGAATCAGAAAGAAGAGACAAGTTTGTTTATTAGGCAACATTCTCTATACTTACAAAATTATATATAAATAAAGTGCAGTCTTTAAACACTTCAAACAGTTGTGTAGTCTCTGTTCATAAGTTTCATAATTCATAGTATTAGAGTAGTTAACCCACTGATACCAGAAATTCAAAATAGCTATTACAGAAGCAACAATAGTTAATCTAGTTGTGATCATGAATTTTCAAGAACAGGGCAGATATTTCATACTGTTTTTTTTACCAGTAAGAGTTGTATTGCTTGTCACAGTCTGTATTTTTCTTTTATTGCATTAGCAAAGAACATTGTGAACTTGACTGAGGAAATTAAATTTTAAAAGAGCTACATTAATGGCCTGACTTAAACCTACTAAAGTAAGGAAATTCAGAGTTAAGGACAAAAAGCTCCTTTCTCAGAAGAACTTCAGATTTAGGCATTATTTTCTTCCAGCCTTAATTCAATCTGTTGTGCCCAAATGCTACAGCTCATACGGCATCTGAGTACCCACTGCGGTGTTATGGAGTACCAGGGATAGATGTCTATATGGCCAAATTTTGCTTTATTTTGTGGGCTTATGTAAAGCCCATCGTTTTTTGTATCTCATTCTCCTTTGCCTAACATGTATTGTAGCACATGTGGGATGTTTCCATGGCAGTCAGCTATTGTTTGTGGGCCAGATTCTGATCTCTTTCACATCAGCTGGAATCCAAAATAACCCTCCATTTCTCCTAGTGTAATGTATTCAGAGATAAAAATCTGGTCAAGTATTTTTTTATCAGTAGTATTAGCAATTATATTACTGTCACTATCCAAAGTCTATTGAAATCAGCAGTTCAAGTCTCTAGATGTACATTTTTGGATTTCAGATGGACTTTGGTGGTATTGCTAAATTCAGGGTCAAGAAAATACATCTAGAAAAGAAATGATCTATTAGCAAAATCTGAAAAGGTTGATTGTGTATTCCATGTGCTCATGGTATTAGTTTTTGTGAACAACTTGTTTAGCAGCTCTATTATGAGTATGTCTTACTACACTGTAATAGTTTTGTATGTGCTGTGATAGCCCATGACCACATATTATACATGCAGACCCCATCATTAGTCTCTGTACAGCACATGCTGCATCAGGAACACAATGATGTTCAGAGGCAGAGCTAGTTAGTTTATCATGGGCTTAGTGCAACGGTGGTAGCTTAAGTGGTTGGCTCTCGCTAGGGTTATTCCCAGGGCCCTTGACTAACTCAAAGACTCAGCAGAAGGAGAACCTAATCATTCAAATGGCAATGTGTGTGGGAGGGGGGAGAAGAATTTTTCATAATTTCCTTATGGCATACTCTTTTTGACAGTGTATTGCCTCTTAGCACATAATAAATTCAGCTTGGACACTATTTTTGACAATCCTGCTAAATCTTTGTACAGTACAAGTTAAGAATAGAAAGGGCAATTGGGACCCATGACCTAGAAGTTCTCACAACATCTCTAGCCAGACCCTTAGCATCATTACTAGATGATACTGTTAGGCTGGAAGCCAGCCCTTTATGTATTAACCCCAACAGGGGGAAGCTTATGTGACAGAGGCCTGTGCACCTGATGTCCACACCCTACACACTGTTGTAATCATCTTTGTACAAAATATGCCTTGAGGTATCATCTGAACATTCATAATTTGCTGATTAGTGATATCATGGCAAAATGCATGTAGCAGCATTCTATGTGAAGTTATAAACTGAACTCATGACTAAAAGCATGTTTTCCAGATAAGTCTGGGGTGTGCCAAACCAGTTCTTCAGAGACAAAGGGCAAGCTGACGCCTCAGCCAGGTGTAAACGAGGCTGATGGACCATTATCTTCTCAATGGCCATTTTTGACCGGAAAAGGGACAGGGCAAAAATATCTGCATCTTGGCAGAGAAATAGCATGGAGTTCCCTTCCATACAGACTGCCTGTTGCCTTGCTCCCAGCTAGAAATGCTCCCCAAAGGAGGGACAGGGCTATAAAAAGCATCAGACACCCTCTCTCTCTCCATCAATTTACTGTACTAGAAGGAACAAAGGAAGCAGCCATTGAATTGGGGTAGGGTTCCTGGCCTATGAAGTTTGGTCAGTAAGACTGCTGAGAGCATGTGGTGAGATTTGCTTGAATCTGATATAATTTGTTAGGCACCTGTAGCATTTTAACTTTTTTTTTTAACCTGTTTCCGACTTTTATGCCTCATTATTTGTACTCACTTCAAATCTATCTCTATATAGTTAATAAACTTGTTTTATTGTCTTATCTGATCCAATGTGTTTAAATCAGAATGTCTGGGAAACGCCATTTGGGGTAACAAGATGTGTGGATATCATTTTTATTAATGAAATGACAGACTTTATATAGGCTTGTAATTGTCCAGGAGAGGGCTGAGCAGTAAGGGCCATGCATTTCTGAGGGAAATCTAGGACTGGGGATGTGTTGGGGACACCTGCAATACAACCAAGGTTGGTAAGGGCCCAGGTGTGGCTGGCTGGCTGCAACACCCACGCACACACACATGCATGTTGGAGGCTGTTTGTGAGCACTCCAGACTGGAGGCTACAACAGAAAAACCTTGTAAAGGGCATCCCAGGTTAGAGGGAAGGGGATGGCATACCTACTCATTAGTTGGGATTGTGCCCTGAGAATGTCACAGTTTACTAATGAGCAGACTAGATGAATCTTGTAATTTCTGTTCACTAACGCTCTCCAAACTCGTACTAATTTGCTACAATATAATACAGCACTTCGTCAAACCTTGTTTGTCTAAATGTCAGTAAATCCAGAAGTTCTTGTAAAATGCAAGCTTTGTTATGGTGGTGCTATTCATTTGAGCCCTTAAATCCAGAAAGACTGAAACTGAAAATGACAGAATTTCTCTCTCCATTTATAACCCTAGAGGGAACGTGCTCTTAGGGAAGAGGAGACATCATTTGCATCTCTACATCCCTCGTGACCAAGCATGAGGCTTTTGTCAATGCTTTACTCTTTTTGTAGAGGTAGTATCATGATCTCTGCTTTGAGAGGTTTCTCTCTCCTTACATTAGGAGCTCATTCAACATGAGTAAAGGTTGTAGAAGTGGGCCCTTTGTCACTTCTTGGTATATTGGAGGTATAGAAATACCAGGATTTACTGGATCATGTAAGTTTTATGAGTGTAACCAAAGTTATTAATTTGCATTAACATTAATGCATGAAAAATGTTGTTTTCTAAATGAAGCAGAGTTTAGTTTGTTTTTTTGCCCTCCCCTTCAAGTCTTAACAGTGGGCCAAATCTAGGAGTCCTTACTCAATTCATATTCAGGCAAAAATCACATTGAGGTTAATGGGAGTTCTGCCGGAGGTAAGGACTGCAGGATTTGGTGACAATGACTTATTGGCCCTGAAGTTTTTAATTTCCTGCCCATTCTGGTTAGTTTAATGGTCTTTTCATATTAACATTTTTCTTTTGACAAGGAAATGGAATCATGGTTAAGATCAGTTTGCATCAGGGCTTAGCTACCTGCTTTGATTAGCAAATATATAGGTACAGAGGTCATCAGAATGTACACGTTTCATATACCAACAGGCATACAGATATGTTGGAGCCTAAATAATTTATATGGCAGTCACTATTTTAATGTACCCTGAAAATATTTTAGTATTATTTCAGTTTATTCAGGATCTGTTCAGCTGGTTTATGCAGTTAAATGTCTAGAGAGCAAGAATAGGATTCAAACGGTTACAGTAGGGTTCACATGAGTTGCTGCATGTAAAAATGAAATATGTGCTGAGAGTCTGCCTAGGAAAAAATGTCACTTTGCTCACTTCAGTTTCCAAGAGATTTAGAGCAGCTAGGCAGTAGTACATGGTTAGTTTTAGTGATCCTGGAACAAAAATGCAGACAGCAATGAAAATTAGTCAATGTTTAGCGCAAGGAGCAGGGGCAAAAGGAGATGGGGGTGGATCACTTCAGTCAGAGTTAGAAAAGTTCTTTTGTATTGCACAATATATCCCTCTCCACTGGCAAGCTGGATATACACCACAGTCTCCCAAGAGACTGTATCAGATACTAACTTGATGTTACCCTTGATTTTAATTCAGCGGAACCATGAAGTATCTAATCCCAAGGGGGTAGAGAATGGGGCAAGAACAGATTTCATTAAAGCAAAGAATGTGAGCTGATTTTTTTTTTTTAAGTGAAGTGCACAAATGAAAATGGCACCATCTTCCCAAACATATTTAGCTGATGAAATCAGGATTTACATAGACACTGATACTGGCTGTAATACCAGAGTAGTATTTTCAGAAGGGCAAATGTTAATTTACCTTTTATTTATTTTTTTGCAATATGCTAGGCATCAGCTTTCTCTCCATTTTAAATGGAACACATACAAGTCGTCTTGTACCATCTATTTTTATAAAAATAGGCAACCTATGAAAATCTTCAATAAATGTTTTTAAAATAAACTTTATTTACTATGGCAGGGGCAAAGAAAACTGTACTTGTGTGAGTTCCTCTGACTCTAGTATTCTAATGTATTCATACAATACAGGATCTTGAATTCCTTAACTATGCTGTTTTTGCAGTTCAAGATTCCCAATGCCATAAAACAGGAAGTGTTTAGTGACCCATCAGTCCCACATTCTGTGTAATGAAATATTTTCCTGATCTTGTCATGTGATATTCTAGATTCTTTTATTTTATTGTTGCCCAAAAGCCTATATTGGCAAGATCAGAGGATGTGCTGGGGTGCTGATAGCTTCATCTCATGCATTTGAGTGTGTGGAGGCACTTTTCTTGCACTTTGTTTGAAGCCAACCTGTTCCTCTTTTATAGAATTCTGCAAGATGTATGTTTGACTTTGCTCAGTTACCTTTTATATTCACAAAACTTGCTCAGTCATTTTACATGTGTTACCCCCAGAGATCAGAGTGAGACCTGACCTTTCTGCAGTTAGGGTACAATGTAAGACTTTTTGTGCAAGCCTTCCCACATTAACAGTAGTGGTAGAAGGAGGCCTTGATGTTTCTCATGGAAGACAGCCACAAAAAGTGATTTAATTCAGGAAAGTAACATAAGATGCAATAGAGTTGCAAAATGGGGATAGAATAGATGCTAATATCAAGTGTGTGTACGTGTGTGTGTGTGTGTGTGTGTGTGTGTATATGTGTATATATATATGTGTATATATATATGTGTGTATATATATGTGTGTATATATATATGTGTATATATATATGTATGTGTATATATATATATATATATGTATGTATAGTGTGTGTATATGCCTTCTAGTTATTACAGTGTTGAGTGCTTTAGAAATGTGCATATTGAATAAAACAGCCTCCCCACATCCACAGTCCATGGTTGGTAAGATAAAATGTATTCATAGGCGGTGGATCTCCCCTTCCCTGTTACATAACTCCCAGCTATGTTGAAATTTTTTCTGATCTCATTTTGAAAATGCAAATATGTGCACTGGGTTTCATAAGTTAACTCAGTGTTTTGTGTAAAACACCAATTCAGTCAGGCTCTGATAAGCCTGACTGAATTGGCACACCTGGAGTTACTGTGCTTCATTTGTTGTCTCTGTAAAATCAAATTGTTCTTGTTCCTGGTAAAATGACACACAATTTTGCAGTTCAGTGCCAAAAATTACAACATTAACAGTAAGGCATCTTGTATTAAAATCTGTATTAAATCATTCTTGAGCTGCATGAAGAAAAGGACACATGTTGCTCCATATTTCTCTTTGAGATTACAGGAAGTTAAATAGGTTGCTATCCCTGTGCCAAACAGGGCTTTGATACCTGTCTGCTGGTGATTCTGATATAGTATTAAAATGTCAAAAGGGGGACTGAAGGAGATTCTATGCACAGTTAATTGACTCAGAGAGAGAGAGAGGTTTTTCCTTTTAATGGAGTTCCTCTGGAAGTCTGCATACTGGTGCAACTGAGATTAGAATCTTATACATACTTGCAACAATGGGGAAGTGGAACCTGTCAAGGTCTGGGAGTCAAAGTGATTGGTAGGACCAGGAGAGGAGACTGGTTAAAAATCAAGTCATAGTTCAAGTATAAAGTTTAGATTGGCCAGTTTTGGCCTGTAACAGAGAGATTGTCAAAGGCACAAATGGCAGTTAGGTGCCAAACCCGATTGACTTTTCATGGTAGTGGGGCATCTTGACTGCCCCTTTTCCTTTTTGAAAATCTGCCCTTCAAGGATTTTTTTCAACATTGGGTTTGTATATGTATAGTAGATCATCCATAAGTACATCACATAGGATAAAAATAATGTATATAGTGCTTCAGAGTAGAAGACAACTAATTAACTGCTTTCTCACTATAAATGAAATGGAGCTGCTGGTGAGGCAAACTCTCCAACTGAAAATGGTCTTGCATTAGGCCTTACATTTCTATGTACTTTAGGTTTCCCACGTTTAATGAGGGTGCTGTGATGGTTAGTTTATTAACATTTGTAAGTTGATTTGGGAATCTCAGAAGGTGGGAGGCTAGTACAAAAATATTACTTTTGTTAATCTTTTTGCAAACTGTCCTAGTCAAACCCATTATATTGACATACCTGTATGGGTTTTTTCCTTTTATTTGGATTTTCTCAAGTGGTTGAATTACACAGCAGAAATTAAATTGTGTAGTCATTTGTGTGTGTTACAGTCCATGCAGTCCTTCTTCATTAATAGGTGCTGGAAAGCTTTAAAATCATGGATTATAGTCTGCTGCTGGGGATCCATGTATTGGACAGTATCACAAAAGAGAAGGATGGGGAGAGTTCCCAGAATGCATCTGATGCCAAACGTCATGGGGGACAGAAAGTTCTCTATTCTACAGCTATGGAATCCATACAGGGTCCTGGAAAGTCTGGAGAATCTGTCATCACAGAAGCTACAAATACGTAAGTCCCCAAAATCTGTTGTTAAAAATGGACTTGGAATTTCTAAAATGTTATTTCTGCAAACTGTTCTACGTTGTATTAAATCTAACTCTGGCTAGCTTCCCATCCTGGAAGGCACTACATAGGAGTGATTGAAGGATTAAGCTAAATACTTTCTAAAAAGCGTTCAAAACTTACATACCAAGGTTCACTGGAGACCAGAAAATTTAAAACTTTGATTAGTTTATTGGTCATCTTTAAATACATGATGGCAATTGCAGTTATAATTCAGAACAATTTATCGGCACGTAGTGAACTCACTTATATATAATGAAAGTCATTACAAGACCTCCACACATAATCTCTGTTTAACTGTAAACAGTGTCATGCGCTGTGAGCAAAAGCTATTATTGATATTGATTATATTGATATTTCTGGAGTGCCTGTCATCCCAAAGAAATGTACTCACTACATACCCAGGAATTGCTTCACCAACTGTTGAAATGCAGCCACCGCTGAGGTGGAACAAGACAGATATTTTAACAGCTTACAGAAACACTACACTACAGTTTAGAACATACTACTCTCCTCTTCCTATCTAACTGAAACTGCAGAGGAATTTTAGATAGGCAGATTGTAATTATCCAGGCTGGAATTCAGCCAGGACACTGATGTTAAGACTCCTACACTTACAAATAGTGCCATGGAATTTTTAATAAAGCAGAGGTGCTGATCACCATGGTTATATCACATCCAAAAGACAATACTTCTATCCCCTTAATGTCTGACAACAGGCTGTGACATAGAGAATTTTAAGGTTGTGACAGATAAATTTACAGAAAGGGATGAAACATTTCAACTATTGTTATTCCAAGAATCAAGGGCTCCTCAAATTATTCTATCCCTGATGCATGTGCAGTGCTAATAAGAGAGTTAGTCAGCATTCTTATTCTGTGTAATCAATCCTTGATATAATAGAGACTTAATTTCACATTGAAAAGGGTTTACTGTTAGTTAACTAGGGAGTTATGCAAGTAAATACCATTAAAGCTAATGAAGCCTGGGTTTAAACTAATGGGAGGATAATGCTGTTCTGTTCCCAGCTTTGCCACTGGGCTGCTGGGTGACCTTGGAGAAGTCACTTTACCTTCCAGTGCCTCAATTTCCCCATATGAAAGTGGGGATAGTAATACTGACCTCCTTTGTAAAGCACATTGAGATCTGCTGACAAAAAGTGCTACATAAGAGCTGGGCATTATTATTATTTATATACAGCTTTAAATGTTTGAAGTACTAGAATATAAGTTGAGACAGAGCTGAATTGTGCCCAGTGTGTACAATATTACACTCTCATTTGCATACAAGATGACCTGAGTTATACTGAACCAATGCTCAAGCATGGTGGGGGGGACTTTGTTATTGGAAGTGTTCTGCTTTCAATGAGTCTTAAAGCTAAGGTTCTGACCACTTTTGATAATCAAAAATCCTGTGGCATTATTTACATGAGTAGGGATGTTGGGTAAAATTTTAAGAAGTGCCCAGGAGACTTAGAAACCTAAGCCCCATTGAAAGTCAATAGAATGTAGGCTTCTAAGGCCTTGTCTACACTACACAGTTTTGGCCACAAAACAGTGGAGGTGTACACACTGAAATGCTCAATCCGTTCATGTAACTTGTCTGCTATGCTGACATAAAATCACCTCAACGAGAGGCGTAGGGCTTATGTCTGTGTAGCTAGGGCTATAGGCGCTGGCTTCTTCCTTTCCATGGGGGTGCTCAACCCCTGCTCAGTCCCGGGTCAGCCCCCACTCCACCCCTTCCCCCAAATCTCCACTCCCCCCTGCCCCGCCTCTTCTCACCCCCATTCCACCCCACCCCAGACCCCACCCTGCCTCTTCCTGCCCAGTTCCTCCCACTTCCCCGAGCGCGCCCCATTCCTGCTCCTCCGCCCCCCCACCAGCGCCTCCTGCATGCCACAGAACACCTGATCGCAGCGGGTGGGAGGCACTGGGAGGGAGTGGGAGGAGTTGATCAGCAGGGCTGTTGGCGGGTGGGAGGCAGGCACTGCAGGTGTGAGCTGGCTGCTGGTGGGTGCTAAGCACACATTAATTTTTTTCCATGGGTGCTCCAACCCTGGAGCACCCAGGGAGTTGGCACCTATGGTAAGGACAATGCAGTGTTTGTGTAGACCAGGGGTCTCAAACACGCGGCCCGCGGGGCTCTTGCGTGCGGCCCGCCGAGCTCCCCTTCCCTCCCGCACCCCTTCCCTCCCCTCTGCCTACCCGCGGGATTCCCCTCTGTGGTGCTGCGAGCCCCACGCTGCTTTCAGAGAGCAGCGGGCAGCACAGCCCCTTCGGGCGGGGGGAGGGGGAAGAAGGCAGAGGACTCCTCCTTCCAGGCACCGCCCCCCGCAGCTCCCATTGGCCGGGAACAGGGAACCGCGGCCAATGGGAGCTTTGTGGGAGGTACCTGGAGGAGTGGCAAGAGCAGCACATGGCTGCAACCCGGAGCCCCTCCCCCTCCCCCAGGGGCTGCAGGAACAGGGTTCCAGCTGCTTCCTGGAAGGGAGCAGCGCGGGGGGACAGGGCAGGCAAGGAGCCTGCCCTGGCCCCGGTGCGCGCTGCTGCCACCCCGGAGCCGCTCTAGGTAAGCGGTGCCGGGCTGGAGCTCGCTCCCTGAACCCCTCCTGCACCCCAACTCCTTGCCTGAGCCCCCTGCCGCACCCCGCACCCGTCCCGCACCCCAACCCCTTTCCTGAGCCCCCTGCTGCACCCCACACCCCTCCCGCACCCCAACCCCCTGCCCCGAGCCCCCTGCCACATCCCGCACCCCAACCCCCTGCCCCGAGCCCCCTGCTGCACCCTGCACCCCGACCCCCTGCCGCACCCCTCACCCTCTTGCACCCCACACACCAACTCCCTGTCCTGAGCCCCCGTTGCACCCTGCACACCTCCTGCACCCCCTGGGGGCAGCGTTGGGTGGGGACTTCGGGAAGGGGTTTGAATGGGGCGGGGAAGGGGTGGGAAGAGGTGGGGCAGGGGCGGGGCCTAATGGAAGGGGTGGGGTGGGGGCGGGGCCAGAGGCAGCGAGGGGCGTGTCAGTGATGCGGCCCTCAGGTCAATGCACTGGTCCTCATGTGGCCCTTGTGGTCATTTGAGTTTGAGACCCCTGGTGTAGACACTGCATTCCTTACACTGGCTGTTGGCTGTTGTCGGCCATGAAATTGACAAGAAAGCCAGGCACCTAGAGCCCAGCTGCCCTCAGAGCTGGGGCAGCTGGACCCCACTCCCGGCTGGGAATGTTGGCTGTCTTGTGATTTTCATAGCTCAGGAGCGGAGGTGAGACGTAAGGGCAGCTGGACCCCACTCCCCAGGGGCAAGAGGCCCTGGGCAGCTTCCCCCATCCACCTCACCCCCGTCCCCCTGCTCCCAGTGAGGAGGCAAGAAACCCTGGGCAGCTTGCATTCAACAACTAGCCTTAATGTTGCTGATATTTTTTTTTTTTGTAGTAAATGCAGTTAACCTTCTAAATAGTGATATTAAAAAGTCTGTAAAATACAATATCTAAAATTATTTTGTTCCCATTAGAATGGGAGGCATTCCAGCTAAAAGCCATAAAGGAGAGAAGCTGCTTCTATTTATGGGTATTATTGATATCCTACAGTCTTACAGGTAAGTGGCAGTTTAGAATGAAAATATTTTGCTATATTTAAAGCCATTATCTTCATAAAGTATTCTGAGATTGCAAGATGAGGGAATTCCACAAAGTTTTTTTGATTTAATTGATTAGGTTAATGAAGAAGCTAGAACATTCCTGGAAAGCACTTGTTTATGATGGGGTAAGTTGCTTTTTAAATTATCAGCATTTTTCACAATAGAGTTCTGATTCTTGTTTAAGACCGTGCGCTATTACGTTTATAATCCACCCATCACTGTGGTATCTAGGCAATTAGATGTGATTTTTTTTTCTGTACGTTTTCCTTAGTGATTTTAGTTATGTGATTTCTGACATATATGTCCATCTTATTTTGCTGATTGTTTAATTTTTTTAAATAAAAGATAAAAAGAAAAACAGACACGTGCAAAGGTGACTAGATCATCCTTATAACTACACTGTACCAGGTTACATAAAACTATCCTCACAATACAACTAAAACAGGGATGGAGTAATCCATCCCAAATGCTAATTCAAAGTTAGTTAACTACTCAAATTGTGCCCTGAATCAACATCAGTCCAGTTGCAAAGGATGTAATGCAGGGCAGAATTTGGCCCCACGGTATTCAGTGCTTAAATGGGCGCTTAGACGCACTGCCATTTTAAGTGCCCATCAGTGCTTGATTAAAGCATTCAGATAAGGAATTTGGTTGTTTTAGGGCACCCATGTTTGAATATTGAGCCTTCAGTTGTTGAGATTTTTACCCAAAAAGGGAAATGACACATTTTTAAATATGAGCAAAACTTTGTAAAATATGAATAGAATAAATTATAAAGGGGGTATTTCTAAATTATCTTGAATGCTTAAAATAATTAGACCGGTGTTTTATCAAGATTACAGTGAAACAAAATGGGTGGCAGAGGAGTGTAGTAATTATACAGTAACCTCTGAGAAGGCAAAATCCTAGATCTCCTTGCATGAATTCCCAAACAGGGCATGATATAACTTGCGCAAGAGAAAAACCTGACATATTTTGGGTATTTCATTTTGAATTGTATATGAAGAGTGTAACTTTAAGGCCTTTTCTGTCTTTTTAGGACACTGTTTCAGTCCACAGACCAAGTTTTTATGCAGACAGGTTTTTAAAGTTCATGAGTTCGAGGGTTTTCAAAAAAGTTCAAGGTAAGGTTTGTCATTGTAAGCCCTCTGGATAACTTCATACGCTGTTCTTTTATAGTGTTTTACACTCCTGTAGAATAGCACCTTTTATTTAGGGATCTCACAGCACTTTACAAACACTAAGAGCCCAAACCTTCCGATCATTGAAGCCAATAGGAGCTTTCCCTGTATCTTTGGAATTAGGACATTTGTGACTTATTTTTAAATTATGTCAAGGGCATTTAGGGCTAATAGGTAACACCCTATCCTGCAGCCCTTGTTCACATGAGTAGTCCCATTGACTTGAATGTGTCTAGGTCACATAAATGAAGATTGAAGGATTAGGCCCTAAATCTGACAAGTTTGGTAAGGATGGACCTTCTCCGATTCCTTTTCTGTTGTGCTTTAGCAGAACAAAAATGGGGTTTGAGAACCTGGAAAGATGGAGGTGTCTAAATTATTAAATTCTCTCCTCTTTGTGATTAAAATCCCATTTCAACTTTTTTTTCTTCATTTCGTCTTTAATCATCTAACTCATTTCAAGATTAATGGGCATGTCACTAGAAGTTAGTTGGGCAGAAATGAGAAAGCGCCTCCAAAAAGATTACAAAAATACTTCACTAAGGATACAAAGATCTGTGTAACCAGAGAGGACCACCAGTACTGCAGGCAGCAATGAAACTCTCTGCTGAATTAAAATTAAAATGTTGCTGGAAGGTTTATTAACCACATTTATCACCCTCATCCCTACCCAGTGAAATGGCACTGGATTCTCTGACTTAAAAGAGCAGGAGTATCTATAACATTCAAAAGTACAAGATGTGAGAGCCCATTCCTCTCTAACCAGACAAGAAGTGAAACTAGGAAGACCTAGAAAGTTAGAGTAGAACAAATAACATTCCAGTAATTACCTTCCATTTGGGTGTGGGAAGCTGGATTTCAGTAAAAGTTTTTGAGAAATAACTATCAGATATTTTGTTTCTTGATTCCAAATTGTGCTGCATAAAGAGAAGAACAAATTAATATTGCCATAGTCCCACAGCCCTGCCAAACAGAGTACAGCAGGTCTTTTATCATAGTCTGGGCACACTTATCAAGAGAAACAAAAGAATTTGCAAATGTCCCAGAGGAAGAAAGTGATTTGTTTCCAAGTCTGCTGTACTCAATTTCTTCCCTACCCTTGCTCAAAATGAAACTGTCAAGCTGTGACAGGGTCCAATCCCAGAGCATGCCCCCTTGTGGCACTGCCTGGCCCTGTAGGCACCTCACCCTCAGTTCCCTCCTAGTTTTCCCAGTAACTGTTCACAGCCCAGAGTATTCAATGTAATGTTCTCCTTCCTGGGGTTCAATTTATTGAGTCTTTATGAAGTGCAGTCTCCATTGGCCCATCAGGCCCAAACCCTTCCCTCTTGAGGTTTCCAATTTCATCCTCCTTCCAGGGCTTCAGGTTCCCAGTTTTCTCCTCCAGTTACCCGTGAGGCAGGGAGCTCAGTCAGTCACACTGAAAAACATGGCTTCTCTGGACAGTCTTTTCCACAGGCCTCATCCAACCCTGGTCCCTGGAGTCTTAAATCTGAACCCCTGGTTAAGGGATTCCTCAGCCCTCCTGCATGGGGCTGGGTACCGACTCAAGCAGACTTCCTGGGCCTACTGGTGTTTGGGTTCCAACCCCGCTACACAGAACCTCTTCTATCTCCTGTAGTCAGCTACTGGCTGGGTTTTTATCCTGTTCAGGAGGTAGCTCCCTGATTACCATCTGGCTCTGATTCTCCAAGCTTGTCTGCTGCTCCCTTAAACACCTATTCCTTAAAGAGGCAATGTCATGAAACAGGTTGGATGGCTCCAATCCCCACTACTCCTTAAAGGGGACAGATCTCCCTGTTACACAAGCTAAAAAGGCATATGTTATAATTAAGTTCCTAAGGCATATGTTGTTCCAAAGTTGCTACTAAGATCTTAGACCTAGATTCTCCCTAATTAGATCCTCACATGGAGGATGCCTCTCAGACACCACCCCCCTGGGCCCTACAAAGGGCTTTCCACATAGGGGGAAAGGGTTGAGTGAACAGGATGATGCAGGAGAATCTTGGAGGAATTCCTTATGGAGATTTACAAGCAAAAAGTGCCCTCCCACAGCTTTTAACCCTGGAGGCAGTGGTTAATTTGTACCAGGGCTGAGACCTGGCACCTCTGGGCTTGGCCGTTCATAGCCCCAGCACCTCTAGGTTTGCTATGTCACTTACAAAAGTAAAAAAATTGCTTGAGTCCCCTCACCTCTTTCATTACAAATTAAGCACTGCTTGGGAGGGACAGTCTGGCCCTTGGATTATGTGTACCCAGTCTGGGTTGCTGGTTCATCAAAATTTGGAACATGATTGTTCCAGAAAAATTTTGCTGTCTGACCTCCATGTATTCAAATTTGGTTAAATTAATATAGATTCTATTAAACCCTTATTCCTGATTAGCCACACTGAACATTGAGCCCATAAAATAATGCAGTCCTTGACTTTGATAATTTTCTAAGAATTCATTGAAATAATTTTTATATTAATGTATTCCTGTTACTGTACATTTGATTTGAACTCAGCCTTAATTCTTGTACAATATTTATGCATTATGTTTGTGACCAAAAACAGGAGACTCGTTTTCAATTAAGATCTTTTGAAATTCTTCTACTCGGGGCTTCTGATTTTTTGGGTTTAACTAATAAACATTGATAAAATATCCCAAGGAAAAAAAATTAAATAGGTGTGTATCCAATAACCACAAGAAAAACACCAGAAATGGTTACTTGTAACTAAGGGCTTGTCTACACAGAGTAGTAATGCGAACTATGAGGGGTGTGATTTCTAAATGCTCTGTGTTGTGCGTTAATTGGTCCATATAAACCCTCTTGGTGTGCACTAAAGGTTTCTCAGCACTACATTAAAGTGCACTAGTGACTATTACAAAAAAATTACTCATACTTTACAGCATATACTACTATAATGAATATCATATACATTACTCATTACCGTATATGCAGAGAGAGCCCTGAAAATCTCCAATTTTTGGACATCTACATAAAACTCAAAATATGCTAAAAAATAAACCCAGAAAAATGAAATTATTAAACCCCCAAAACAGAAGCCCTACATGTACTGCTTGTTTGCTTCTTGCACTTCATTTAGCATAGACTGTTAAATTAAGCTGGTTCTTTTCATGTTTTTGTTTTTAAGTACTGAAGGGCTTTTGTAAAAAAAAATCTTGAAATATTTTCAAAATGTAATTTCATGAAAAAATTTCGCTTGTTAGGCTTTTTAATACTCGTGTGTGTACATGTGATCAAAATCTAAATTTTGGACCAGAGCTACAATATAGTACTCGAATTTTTCTTTAAAATTATTCACTTCAAGAATGTGCTATATGCAAAAGAAAGCAACCAGGCCCCTCAGTTGGATTTTATAAATAAATAGTTGATTTTTCTCTTTGCTGTCTTGCTACTCTAATGATATTTACTAATATCCAAGTCTAACCCATGCTAATAAGAAAGTTGAAAAGCCTCTTTATAGAAGTGTTACAAGGTATACATGAAGATGACTTGTCTTGCTGGTTGGGGCTGGGATCATGTCTACCTTCTGCTTGCACAATAGGCCCAATTTTGATCAGGGCAGGTGGTTGCTACTATAACATAAGTAACCATTAGTAATATATAAAAGTGAAGAAGTAGTTATATGGTTGAAGCATAGGAATAGGAATCAAAGTTCTACACTTTACTCAGTCACAGATTTACTGTATGACCACAAGCAAGTCACTTAGCCTTTTAACACCTCATTACAGTGGGGGGGGGGGGGGGGGGGGAGGAGAAGTACTTCCTCAGCACACAGGGGTCTTGGGCTGTTTAGTTGATTCTTGTTTATAAAGTTCTTTGTAATCCTTAGAATGAGCTGCAGAAATGCAGAGTAGTAGTTTGTTTTTATGGCATAATATGTTTAAAAGAATGCTAAGGCAGCAAATTGAAGCACTCAAAAGTCAGGAAATGCTTAAGTTAAGGTTGTGGGTGCAGTCTTAACTCTGAATTCTTGTGCATATACATTTATATTATAATCTTTAATTACATGATCATATACTATTATTTACCTGGGGCCTATGCTTCATAAGGGGGCAGGTTGGACAGTGTCTAGCAAATGGGATTAGCATCAGTCTTCCTTTCTTCTAGCAGTATTCTTGTCTAAATCTTTACTCATAGTGTGGTCTGAGAGGTTTAAGGAGCCAACATGGGCCATGTTTTCAAAGGGGCCACACCGTGCCTCTATTTTTGAATGCAGTTTTAATTCATTATCTTTTGAGTATTGAAAAAAAAACGGAGCAAAAGTAAAGGTCACTTTTGAAGATTTGGCCCTTGAAGTTTTTCACATTAACCTTAGGTATGGTGGAGCTGAAAATGTCAGATACCTTTTTAAATTCTTTGAGTTAAATAAGCTTTTCACTTGTAATTGTGTCCTCAGGAAGATTTAGGCTTACATAATATTAAAGCCATTTTGGTTGTATGCAATTACAGATGAAAATTGGTCAGTCACTAGCTCATTATGAAATAGAGATTATCTGGTAAAATCTGATTCTAGCAAGCCATGTTCTTACTGGCTCTTTCCATCAAAAGTTCAATTCAGGTTTTATTTTTATTAAAAATTCCAGCACTGGAAGTCAATATTTTTGACATTGTACTGGCCTTTATTCATCTACATTTGATCTAAAGACAATAGTATTACTCTCCAGCAGACCAGAATTCAAAAATTATGCTTGGAAAGATCCAAATGTGGATGATAATCTGATTGAACTCATGAAATTCTGTGACCTTTATCATACATTAATGGGAGTACCTAACAGCCCAAATCAGGGCTCTGTTTTGCGAGGTGCTGGGAAATGCACAATTAAAAGCCCTTCTCCTGACAAAGGGATCTAGACAATGAGAATAATAAAATGTGATTCAGCATGGGGGAAATGTAAACTAATATATCTGAGGTAGTGTAACCTGAAATTCAGAGAGATAATAGGAAAGAGAATCTTTGAGTAGTAATGGTTAAGGGTGACAGTGATCAAATTAATGGTAAATCTTTGAGCCTGTTCTGATAAGGCATTGTCATGGAACAGTATTGATTCCATTCCCTATGGCTACAGTGTGACTATGCTTGGAATATTCATTTTTGTTGGTTACTAGTTGGGCTACTCTCAGACCTTGGTCTGTTCTCAGTCTGCTCCTGTCTTATTCCCAGGAAGACCATATATTGTTGGTGACTAGGTTGAAAGACTCTGAGTATTTGCCTTCTATCCCTTTTTGGGCTCGTTCTTCTTAGTTATCATTTTCCATCTTCTTTCTTTTCAAAACTAATCATATCTAAAGTTCTAACGTGATGTATCTGATGGTTCTTCTCATGGTTTGTTCTTGACACAAGACTGTGTATCTACTTGTATATGGATTAAAGGTTTTAAGGACATTTTCATTTTTTGGCAAAATAAAGAATTCAGAATGTCCTATTTAGCCAAATTAGGTAAGGCTGCTAGCTTCCTCTGAGAATGTCTCTAAAAACTTTCAATCCTCTGGTCCCTCTGCTGGATCCCTTGTTGATCAGAGGTTCTGCTGTGTTCTATGGTAATGGTCTCTGATATTACCCTGCTATCCTTTCGCTTCCAGCTAATCCTGAGAAGCTATTAATATGCTTCCATTAGGACAGGTAGCTTTTCTAAAATAATTGTGCATTGGGAATGCTGTCAACTGGCACGTCTGCAGCGCAGGGAGTCCCCCTGCACCCTGGCTCCGGCCGCCCCACAGGTTTTTTTATTTTATTTTATTTTTTCCCTGCTTTGCCACTCCGGCTGCGCAGCAGGTTTTTTTTTTTGTTTTTTTTTGCTTTGCCATTCTGGCCGCCCTGATTTTTGTTGTTGTTGCTCGGGGTGGCAAAAAAGCCAGAGCTGGCCCTGGCAAGGCTTGTAGGACTCCTAGAAGACATCAATGATTATTATTTATTTGATAGTGCTTTGGAGCTCTAGCAATGTCAGTAGCTCATTTTGGGAGGATGGCTTGGGAAATGGATGGGAGATTAGGGGGCCTTTTCAGTCAAGGTCCTTGGAAGGAAATGTGTCGGCCGTCATGAGATCGGACGGACTGAATTCTGTTGCTCACCATTGTGGGTCCATGGAGGTTTGTGTCCCTTAGTTCATTTTGCAATGCAGGGAGATCACAGAAGGAAGAAAAACTTGTTTGCATAGTAGGAAAGCAGTCTTACTCCAGCGCCTTAACCACAAATCTGTCTATATGCTTTTACAATGTCACACCCCAGTGTTCAATGCACAGAACAAGAGTTTACCTGGCCTTTTAAACAGACAAAAAATAGTGACTGTCAGGGACAGTGTCAGGGACAGTGTTAGGCATAGGCCAGTTCAGCGTTAGCATAGCCATTGCCTATGGCATCCTCTCTAGGGGTTCTGGAGTGGCTCTGGGTCTTTGGTGCTGAGTTTCTGTGCATCTGATTCCTCATTCCAAGAGTGTCACAGCTTTTTAGCTGGATGCAGTTGGTTCTTCTGGTATCTATCTTGTTCCAGAACACTCTGTGCGAGTTGCTGCAGGCAGTGTCTAGGAGCTCTAATGCATTTGGGAACTAAACACACAAACAGAAATGGTTGACCTCCTTTTAGGAGAGGAAATTGCATTGACAAAGGACCAAATTTTGGGGAGTAATAGTGGAGAGGATCTGATCCTGTGTTTGTCTAGTATGCCAGTGTATTCAAGGCAAGTCCTGCTCAGCATTATAAACTATCAGGAATGTTCATGAATCAGCTGCATAACATCATTAGTGAATATGTCAGTCAGTAATATTTTGGAAACGTTTGTTTTATCCAAAACATATATTGATGTGCATAACTTCAGTGGAAATCATAAGGTAGGATAAATATTTTCACAGTATAGCAGTAATGTCCTCAGGCTATAAACAATCTTAGGTTGTCCCTAATCCTCAGATAATGCCCAAAGCCTTGATTATTTTTTGGTTACTCAATCACTGTTTCTCTTCTTCCTTCCTTACATTATCCTGCATTCTGTCCTTTTTCTCTGACTTTTACAGGCAGATACTCAAGTTATGACTTGCAGTGTAGGAAATGTCAAAACAATTAACAGGCAGATCCCATTTGTAGCCTTTTTTGCCCTAAGACCATAAAAACTCAATTGAGACTTTGAGAGACAATGTCTAATACGGACTCTGTAGAATAAAACTGGTATATGTTAAAATGTTCTTATCTAGATTTATTCTTGATCTGCATTTAGAAAGGGGTTTGTAGTTAGTAAAACTATATGCACTCTGTGAAAGATGAGTAAAACATTATAATTCGCCAGCTTTGTTCATTGCACTCTTTTTTCTTAATGCAGCTCTAAAGTCCTCTCCTTCCAAGAGACGATGCAGTTCCATTGCAGCCCTAAAGGCAACATCACAAGAAATTGTGTCTGCTGTTAGCCAAGAATGGAAGGATGACAAGCATAACATGCTTACTGAAGGACAAAGCTTTTCCAGCCTTGATGAAGAAGGTAATATTTTGGAATGGCTAACCTGGGTATCAGTGCCACAGTTGTTCAAAATAGAGAACCTAGATTATGCTAAATGTCTTGGCTAGCGGCATAAGCATGTTCTTTGGCTTTAAAGAGGCTTACAGGGGTGTGGAAGTGTGCCTGCATCACTGACTAGACCTCATTAACTATTAATGTCATCAGTTAAATGTGTTAGATTGCTTCTGGGAAATTAGTATTGTTATACTGTGTGCATGTGTGTTGTTTAGATACTGATAGAATATAACATAATACGCCTGGGGGAATTCTACGCCACTGTGCACATGCAGAATTCATGTCCCCTGCAGGACCCCCCCCCCCCCGCCTCCTTGCAGAAAATAGATTCTGCTGGGGAGATGCTGCAATTACACCTTTTGCCCACCAGCGGCTGTTGTAGCACCAGAAGAGAGGGCAGCCAGCTGGGGAGGGGGCGAAGGCGGGGCAGTGGCTGCCTTCCTCATAGTGCCTTGCCTGCAGGGCCAGTTGAGGAGGCACGGGATATGGGGGGGATGGACAGAGAGGGGCACATAGACTGGGGTTCAGAAGGGCTAGTGGGGGGACAGACTGGGTGTGGGCACAAGAGCTAGTGGAGGGACAGCACAGAGCCAGGACTGAGTGGGGGTGCAGGGACACATGGGGGCAGGGGCAGATGTGTCTAACTGAATGGGAGAGGCTGGGGGTCAGCGAGGGTCTGCATGGGGGAGGCTCCCCAACTCACTAACAATCCCTCCCCCTGCACTCCACCAAAAAAACCTCTTCCATACTTCCCACACCCAACAACCTTCCAGGTTCACTCCCAGGCTCCTTCCCAGCAATTACTTTGCTCTCCCTCAGCTCCTCCATTACCCCTGACTCCCCCAAGCCTTTGCACTGCTTCTGAGGGGTGCAGGAAATATATGTCTGTATTGGAGTTTAAATGAATTATTACTTAAAGTTCTGTATTAATATGCCTAGTAAGGAAACTATTTATCAAAAAACATTTCCTGAATCTTTTTTGTTGTCTGTACTGTTAGACATACTTGCTGACAGGTATTTTGAAATAAATTACCAAAATAATTGAAACTGTTGTGATTGTTGTTTTGACAAATAAAATATGCAGAATTTTAAAATATCGTGCACATAATTTTAAATTATTTGGGTGCAGAATTTCCCCAGGAGTAACAATAACTTCCCTGGTAGTTGTATTAGAAATGAGTTTTAAAAATGAATATACAGTAAAACATATGTATTTTCTCCTATGCAGTATTAGGCTCACGGCACCGTCCGGATTTAGTGCCAAGCACTGCATCTCTATTTGAAGCAGCCTCCTTAGCAACCACTATTTCTTCTTCTTCTTTGTATGCAGATGAACAATATCAACATGATGGAACTCTGCTTTATTCCAGCAGGTAATGGTTTATTTAATTTAAGTTACTGAAAATATGTCATAGATATCATATCATGTAGGAAAATATTTTAACCCTGGAAGATATTTTACACGTTCTTGCTTGGAAAATAATCTATTTGCATGATTTATGATGGAAACATACTAGGATCATTAGTCTATTTTTTGATGGGACCAGTTTGGGCCAAATTCTGCCTCCTTGTAAAAATGCCCTCCAAACAGGCATACGTACTACAAAGCAGTACTAATGTGTGCCCATATTTTAACTGCAGTGGTCCTCTGCTGAGTTCATTACTGTGATACATGCAGGTATCTGCATTTTGGAATAGCATGTCTGTTTTTTGCTGGATTACTGGGTTTGTGTACACAGACACATAGACCCAAAGACCTGAGCTGGAAAACGCCTCAGTTCCCCTGCTTGTAGAAAACACATGGAGCAGCACCTCTGGGGGAGTTTGTACAGGAGTGAGAATTGGAGCAGAAAACTTCTGTCTTCAGCCTTTGTGTTTTCATCATATAGTGGAGAGAATTTGGCCTTTCATTTGAAGTTGCCATCTTCTTCCTTGTGTTAACCCCATCAAAAGGGGGGTTGCTCTGAGTCCTCTCCCTAAAAGGTACTCTGTTCAGTGCCACAGTCTCTGTCACATCACATGCTAACGTGTCTTCCTATGACATCTCACCACTTCTCCTTGCATTGGCTTCTTTATCCTCAGTACTCGGGGCACTGTGCGTCGTTTCTAGAATACCCCCTCATTTTCTTGATTCATCTGAGGACTCGTAGTGTCAATTTATGGTGAGTTTTCATGGTCAGCCACCAATCTGACACCAACCCTCCTCCTGTTTCAACTGGGCTTCGAACTAGCTATGGTGGAGATTTTGGGTTTTTTTTGTTTTTTTAATTCATCTTTGCCGTACTGTATACCATCATGAAATTTTTCATGATGAAGATTTGAAGTCATCTTCATCATGAAAAGATTCACATTGGTATATGACAAACGACCATAATAAATCTTATCAAATGTAAACATAATATATCTATGCTCTGCATATAAAGAGGTTAGTGTTTATAACAGTATGATGTTTTATTAGGTTAAAATATATATTTTAAGAGTGCCTGCCTTTTTCTACTAATAATACCTTTTAGGTTATTAGATTTTAAAAATTCTTTCAGATTTAATACATATTTACCCATTCATGCTCTTTCTTGACTACTTGTATTTCACTCAGCTTGGCAGTGAAAATAAATAGCTTCACATTTGTTATTACAGTGAGTTGCGGGTCCAATGCACTAGCACAACTATTATAACTTTAGGGTTGTGATATTACAAGTGAATGTAACATTCCAAACTAAAAACTATTTTCATTTCTATTTATATCTAAATATTCAATGTAAACTTATCTATTGGATTCTGTAATGATTATTTTAATATTAAATCCTAAACAAACCTAACAGTCTCTTTAAGCTTTTGTCCACATATGCCAAATGAACATATTCACAAACTTAATAGTAAGATGATACAAACAAAAATGTTGAGAACATTTTCAAGGTGGTTAATAGTGAAAATGTTTTCAACTAACATTCCACATGTTGATATTTTATGTGGCTGAGAGCAGAAAAAAATAGATTTATTTTTTTTAATTTAACACTATTTAATTTTAGGTTTTTAAGTTTTTATTGTGTTTAATATAAATGGTTGCTGTAGGAAATTAAGAAGCTCATACATTCTTTGGTAGTTCAACTGTTCTAGGCTGTTTGGTCAGATTTGTGTCTACTAATTTGCATGGAGGTTGATATATAATTTATTTTATTTTTTCAATGAGAGTCATATCAACACAGACTTGTCTTGCAGACCTAATTTAGTATGTAAAGTTAAGCAAACAATTTGCATTTGCAGTACATTCTCAGGAAACACAAATTTGTGTGCATAAATTATTTGCATGCTCAGAAATTGCTTGTGCTAAAAATAGGTAGAAAGGGTGTAGAAAACTAGTGGGAGAGCAATTCCAATTTTCAGCTGAGGACACATTTGCTATGTCACATGTAATCATTATTTTAAGGCCTTTATTCATGGGATGTTGTATTCCTTATTTAAACGTTACAGGAAGAGAATTAAAGCACCTTTTTATGAATATTTCTTATAATATACAATGACTCTTTACAAATAAGTTTTAAAAGTAATATCTGTTTTCCATATGATTTCCTTGTTACATTATTGTGGTCAGCATAGGCATGTTTGTGATTCTCTGAATGTCATACATGCTTACATAGAATGAAAAGGAATTAGCTCTTCATTTTGCTAGTATTTGGTGCTCTGCTTTCTTTCCTTCCTTATGTCATTTTTCTTCCTCACATATATGAAATGTTTGCAAGTTTCTTTTGTAAATCTGCAAGGGGGGAGGGAAGCATTTAAATAACTTTTTACCACATTTTTGCTTCATCAATCCCATAAATTTAACTTACCACATAAATCATATTTACTACCATAAATAAATGCTCTGCAGGAGTAAAAATTGCATAAGGCATTCAGAATTTAGTGCATCAATTGTCCATATGTACATTCGTACAAGGTTTTTTGTGCAGTCTTACAACTGTATACTGCTTTGCATAGTCCCATGTAGAGGAGGGAAAAAATTGTCAGGGAAATAGTTTATTTGCCCCAAAAATGCAGTTTTGGTTGACCCAAAACTATTAGTGAATTAGACGTGAATTTGCCACATGGTTTTGAACAATTTTTTTTTGTGGGGGGGGGGAGGGCAGAGAGATGACTTCAGCACCTTTCACAAAATGGGGGTGGGGAGCATGTGCTGCCTCTATCTCCCCTTCAACCTTTTGCCCAGCGGCTAGGGCACTCATAAGGATGTGGGAGGACCCTCATTCAGTTCTCCCCTCTGCCTGATGTGGAGGAGGGACTTGAACTTGGGTCGCCCACTGTCAGGAGAGTGCCCTAGCCACTGGGCAGGCCTCTCTCAATCTCTTGTTTCACTTGTATAAATAATTAATTATTCATGGGGCCAGTAAGAGAATTTGAATGGCTCTGTCGACTAGTGGTCAGGCCATTGACATGGGAGGTGGAAGACCCAGGCAATCCAGACCAGTGAGAGGTTGCGCCTGCCCCGCAATCTTGGGTGCCTCACAATGCTTTGTTGTTGTAGCTCCCAACCAGGGCCGCTCACAAACAGCCTAACAGCATGCAGGTCACACCCTGAGTGTCTGTGTATAGCTACAGCTCTGGTCCACCAACTCTGACCCCAGCAACCTGTCAGCAACACACCAGTCACATGCTGGCTTCAAGCAGCTTTGGTTACTACCTGCAGGGTGACCCCAACAAACTCCCAGACCCAAAATTTCCCAAAAACGTGTGTTCTGTGCTGTCCAGCCATTTCCTGGACAGTCTGGATATTAACGGTCCATTACTCCTGTAATGGGTCAATATTCAACAGTTGGCTATTTTAACTGGAGGTACCAAGCAGTTCAGTTTAAACACAACAGCGGATTAGTTTAGATTAAAAATAAAACAAGTTTATTTAAGTACAAAGAGGGAGGTTTTAAATTAGTACAAGTATAAGATATTAAAATCAGAAATAGTTATCAGAATAATAAAGATGAAACGCTTCCCAGTAGCAAAAACTTAACAAGCTATATTTGATTAAAGGTAAAATCCTTAACACATGGTCCCAGCAACAGGACTGACCAAATTCTCAGGTCAGAATCTTCCCTCAAAGTCAAAGGGCTGGTTCCTTTGTCTTGGGTAATAGAGAGAGAACCTGGGGTGTGTTTGCCCCTCACTTTTATAGTTCAGTCACCCTTTGAAATGCGTTTTCCTGGGGGTTATCCCTAGATAAAGTTCATTCCAGCTGTGAGGAAGGAGACCTGGAGACTCATGGTGAAAGAGGTTCCACATTGTTGTTTGCTAAAATGCAGATTGATTGGTTCCTGCTCCCTTTTGCTGCCAAAGAATGGCAACTTGACTGGTGATTGCCAATCAACTTTGATAACACCTGGGTAGAGATGTCAGCTTGTTATTTGTCTTTGAGAAATGGGTTTACTCCCACCCCCAGACTTGTCTGGTAAACACAGTGTAGTCATAATTTCACTTTATCCATAACTTTTAATTTGCATTTTGTTCATATGTTACAGAAGGATATTGATGACCATTGTGGTGTTAGTTTTGAAATGATACCTCACAAGGTATATTTTGCACAAAGACCATTACAATAATATGTAGGGTGTGAATACAGGGGTGCTTTTGGTCACATGGGAGGTGGCAGACCCAGGTTCCAGCCCTCCTGCCCCAGTGACTAATTATTTATACAGATTTTAAAAGCTTCAACAGGAGAGAATGAGACACACCCATCCCCCGTCTACCCCAATGGCCAGTAGTTACAGCATTCTCCTGAGAGGTGAGGGACCCATGTTCAAATCCCTCCTACACATCGGGCAGAGGGGGAAACAGAACTGGGGTGTGTCACATTCCAGGTGAGCACCATAACCGCTGGGCTGAATGCTATAAGGGAGCTGCCTCCTCCTCTTCCTTTGGCTGTTTTGTGGATCTAGCCCAGGTTGAACAAAACATTTTCATTTGACCAAAGCAAAATTTTTGTTGAACTATTTTGGTTGAAATACTTTGGAATTTTCAGTTGCTACCTTTTTTCTTGAACATGAATAAAGAATAAATAGGTTTTTTGCCTGCTGGATATATGTTTAGAACCTGCATTTAGGACACATTCACTAGCAGTTAGCTTTAGGTTGATGCGTGCAGACAAAACATTACCATGCTCACCTACTCAGAGAACTAATTGGATTTGTTTGTTATTTCAAAACTTTGCTAAAACTTACAAAGAGAATGAGACTTAAATGTTTTCATTCCAAGACCATTTTTGGACACAACACTTAAGTAATTTCTATATAATTATTTTGTAAATGCTCAAAAGGCCATATGGGAGATTGCTTGTGTTCTGAGTTTATCTTTAACAGCCAAAGCCACTACCTGCACTTTTAGTATCTCCTGCAGCTGAAAATTCCCCATAAAAGTGCAGACTTCATTACTCTGCCCTCCCCACAACTTGGAACAGCCTGCGATAAGGTTGGGGAGGTGTTAAATACAGTAATGAATAATTAAGGGATTTGAGTTAAGGCTGTCAATTAATCGCAGTTAACTCACGCGATTAACTCAAAAAAATTAATCGTGATTAATCGCAGTTTTACTCACACTATTAAACAATAGAATACCAATTTAAATGTATTACATATTTTGGATGTTTTTATACATTTTAAAATGTATTGATTTCAATTACAACACAGAATACAAAGTTGACAATGCTTATTTTATATTATTTTTTATTACAAATATTTGCACTGTAAAAAGTCAAACAAAAGAAATAGTATTTTTCAATTCACCTCATACAAGTACTGTAGTGCAATCTCTTTATCGTGAAAGTGCAACTTACAAATGTAGATTTTTTTACATAACTGCACTCAAAAACAAAACAATGTGAAACTTTAGAGCCTACAAGTCCACTCAGTCCTACTTCTTGTTCAGCCCATCGTTCAGACAAATAAGTTTGTTTAAATTTGCAGGCGATATTGCACCCGCTTCTTCTTTACAATGTCACCTGGAAGTGAGAACAGGCGTTCGCATGGCACTTTTGTAGCCGGCATTGCAAGATATTTACGTGCCAGATACGAATGTTTAGCATATGTCCCTTTATGCTTCGACCACCATTCCAGAGGACATGCTTCCATGCTGATGATGCTCATTTAAAAAAAAAATGCATTAATTAAATTTGTGACTGAACTCCTTGGGGGAGAATTGTATGTCTCCTACTCTGTTTTACCCACATTCTGCCATATATTGCATGTTATAGCTGTCTCTGATGATGACCCAGCACATGTTGCTCATTTTAAGAACACTTTCACTGCAGATTTGACAAAACACAAAGAAGGTACCAATGTGAGATTTCTAAAGATAGCTACAGCACTCGAACCAAAGTTTTATAATCTGACGTTCCTTCCAAATTTGAGAGGGACGAGGTGTGGAGCATGCTTTCAGAAGTCTTAAAAGAGCAACACTTGGATGTGGAAACTACAGAACCCGAACCACCAAAAAAGAAAATCAACCTTCTGCTGGTAGCATCTGACTCAGATGATGAAAATGAACACGCATCAGTCCACACTGCTTTGGATTGTTATCGAGCACGCGTCGTCAGCATGGACGCATGTCTTCTGGAACAGTGGTTGAAGCATGAAGGGACATATGAATCTTTAGTACATCTGCCATGTAAATATCTTGCAACGCCAGCTACAACAGTACCATGCGAACGCCTGTTTTCACTTTCAGGTGACATTGTAAACAAGAAACGGGAAGCATTATCTCCTGCAAATTTAAACAAACTTGTTTGTCTGAGCGATTGGTTGAACAAGTAGGAATGAGTGAACTTGTAGAATTATGTACAAAAAATAACTGCATTCAAAAATAAAACAATGTAAAACTTTAGAGCCTACATTTGTAAGTTCAACTTTTATGATAGAGATTGCACTACTGTACTTGTATTAGGTGAATTGAAAAATACTGTTTTGTTTTTTACAGTGCAAATATTTGTATTAAAAAAATAAAAATAAAGTGAGCACTGTGCACTTTGTATTCTGTTGTAATTGAAATCAATATATTTGAAAATGTAGAAAACATCTAAAACTATTTAAATAAATTGTATTTTATTATTGTTTAACAGTGCAATTATTCGCAATTAATTTTTTTAATCGCTTGACAGCCCTAATTTGAGTACATGCACACAGCTACAGATTGTGCAGAAATGCACAACTAAGCATTGTAACTATGTGCTTATGTTTGCCTTGGTATTATCTTTGCACATGATGTAAAATACATTACCAGGTGTGTATCTTTTTCTGGCCAAGGTAACATCTTTCATTTCTAGAAGTATACTTGTCTGCCCGCTTCTGCATGTATGTGGAGACTGGTAGGACTGAGTCATTTCTGGACTATGCTTGTCCAAACCTTTTGCAGTGAAATGCATAGTTTTGGAAGTTTGTTATGAAAGCAAAAGCACTGAGGCTCGCGTGGTTGTGTAGGAAACACCAGCCATGTGCTGGTCCCAGGATCCCAACCATATATACTACTCCACCTTTCAGTGTCTTTTGACTTGAGAGAGGCCTGGAGGCCTTCAGCTACTTTCCTCCTTGTGACTTTGGGCACAGGCTTCTTTAATTCATTCTCCTTTTGCGTACGTATTATGGGAATTCAACCATGCAATGAAATCAATGGCTAGTTGGGTTTAGAAATTTCAGCCCTACTGGTTTGCCCAGGAAGTCTGCGGCATAGCTGAGGATTCCCTGAGTGCTACTTTAGCACCCTAACATGATCAACCTTCTTCTCTTATGGAAGCAGATAGTGCCTTTGTTTTTAATCCAGTGGTACTACACAATTTGCTTAGTAAACAACCATTTATATTTAATGAAAACAAAGAAAATACTTTAAATACTCTGAAATAATTTTTAAATAAAGGCTATTAGATAATACACCTCTACCTCGATATAACGCTGTTCTCGGGAGCCAAAAAATCTTACCACATTATAGGTGAAACCGCGTTATATTGAACTTGCTTTGATCTGCCAGAGCGCGCAGCCCCGCCCTGCCCCCCCGGAGCGCTGCTTTACCGCGTTGTATCTGAATTCGTGTGATATCGGGGTAGAGGTGTACACCATGTTCTTCCTATACAGACATTCACAAACTTTTTGCTGCTATGCTAAAATCCTAGATTTTTAATAACTCCTATGCTGTACTTTAGTGCACTCCTATAAACTTGTTCTTTTTTCCCCCTGGTTCATCTTCAGCAATCATTGTCTCAGTCTTTACTGTGGCCTATAATGTAGTGCATACCACCAGGATCCTATAGAATTGGAATAGGACTGCAAGAGTCTCTCCAGAATCAAATACTTCTGGCTTGTCAGCAAAGCAGAAGTCTAGTCAGTGGATCCTTCTAGCTAGCAGTTCTTCCTCCGCTGTTACTAGATGACTGCCTCTCCTCAGCTTGTGCTTCAGAATGGAAGATCTTGCTCCGTAGCCACAATGCCACAGGTGCTGATGACCCAGGCCTAATACCCAGCATACCTCCCAGCCTTACATGATTTTCTTCAGCCAAAGTCCCCTAGGGAAGTGGTCTCCAAACTTTTTTGATCGCGCACCCCTATCAGTAAAAAAATTTTGAGCATGCACCCCCTGCCACACCGCAGGGCCGGCTCTACCATTGTTGCCGCCCCAAGCAAAAAAAAACCCGCTCGGACTCCCGCCCAAACTGCTGAAGAAAAAAAAAAGCTGCCCGAACTGCCGAAGCGGCGCTGCTCCAGCGGCGCTCCTCCTGCCGCGCACCCTGAAAGATCCTCTTGTGCACCCCCTGGGGAGTGTGCACCCCACTTTGGAGACTACTGCCCTAGGGCTTTTAATTACTATTATATTTTCCCCCTAAGCTCTGGCTCAGCCCTCAAGCAGAGTATGTAGGACAGACAGACAACCTCTTGCCCATGATGGTTTCTATTTGGTTTAAAGAAACCTACTGATCATGCTCAATAACAGCTAATGCACGAGGGTTGCTACGTGTCCAAGTTTTCCCAGGATCTTCCATTTCTTGAGGTAGCTGCCCCAGGAGATCTGTAAGGATGCTCGGAACACACTGACAGCTGTCTAGTTTTATGGGCTCAGGATCACCCTGGATGTCCTGGTTTTTTTCACCTCAAAGGTGGCAACTCTATACTATGCCCTTTTGGATGATTCTGGGCACTTCTTGCTGAGTCCTCAGCCCTGATCTCTGCATATGTGCAGAGACAGATAATGCAAATATACCAATCCCTCCTCGCCATTGCTGCTCTCCTTTTCTTTGAACATAAAGTGCTGCAGCATAAAGCATGTGTTTTACATTTTGCCTACATTTTATGGTACATTGGGAAATCCTCAATCCTTGTGGGAAAAAGATTAAATGAAATTGATACTTTAGGTGTACTTCGATATTTTTGTGTTTTAAATTTATGAGAAACTTTGATTGCAAAGCCATTACTCCATGAGCTTTCTTTGATAAAAAGGAAGCCCAAAGCAGGCTTTGACATTAAAACTGAAAGATTTGTTTACAAACATGACCCATTTTCAGCCCTTAAATATGTAACAGACTATTACTTTGCTAAATTATTTAATATCATTCCAATCTGTCATGTTCTGTATCTGTATTTTAGGAAGCCTCTTGGCATAAAGTACAGAATGAGGAAGCTGCTTGTATGTAGACAGGAATCCCTGTATTATATTTACTAAAGAAAATTTATACTGCATGTATGCTTAGTAGTTCTATATCTATCTGTGTGTACATGACTTCCATTAATGTTAGGGGAATATACTCATGGATCAGTGGGGAAAATGGAATCCATTTATTGCCTGTTAAAAAACAAATCATTAATTTTGAACAGCATGGTGTTGCTTGACAAAGATTTTCATTTGGAGTATTAGCTTTAATTTATTGAAACATAAATGGTTTTTATCAACTATGCGTTTAACTATTTTTCAGTGGGAGGGATAAGTTTCTTAGAGGAAAGAAACTCTGCATTCCCTCTTGAGAGAGTGCAAACCAGCCGTATGTGCTATGGGAATGAGGAACTTAGTCTGTGTTAAGGAGGGTATCCACTACCTCAGTGATTCTGCTGGGTTCACTGGGATTACTTGTGTGTTTAAAGTTAAGCATATACAGAAGTGCTTTGCTGAAGCTGAAGGCTGTAGCTGTACTGTGCAAGTATGGGGTTTTGAGAATCCTGGGCTCTGTTGTAGATTAGAACACACACAACTGAATGGTAGTCGATGCACTAGGGCCCAGCAAAGAGGCTTGTCATTGAGGTGAAGTAGGGACCTATAAACAGTCATAAAATCCTGACATCAGTAGCGTTATGCATACCTGTATCTGAGCATTACTGGGCTGCCCCTTTTCAGCATGCCATTCTTCAAACTTTGAATAGCTGGAGGAGAAGTAGAAAAGCCATAACTGCAGCAGGAAGCAGGTGGGAATGGCCAAATCGTGATTTCCAGGGTAGCAGGGCCTCACCAACAAAACAGAAATGAGAGGGGGGAAATGATGACTAATGCAGGGCAAATAATGTGTAATAAATACTTTAGTCAATGATCTTTGGCTTTCTTCTATTTGTGAATTGACAGTTGTCATGGTTTTGGGGTAGGGGTAGGGGCAAAAGAGGGGGTCTCAGTTAAGTGCTAAATATTAATTTTATAAGGAAATAAAATTTCTCCCATTACGAAGTCTTCAAAGACTTTCTTCTCCTTCTCAAGTAGGTCTTCTTTTGATGCTGTGGTTGTTTTAATGCTTGACTGGGCAACAAAATGGCAGATGAAATTTAATGTTGATAAATGCAAAGTAACACACATTGGAAAACCATAATCCTAACTATACATATACAATGATGGGGTCTAAATTAGCTGTTACCACTCAAGAAAGAGATCTTGGAGTCATTGTGGATAGTTCTCTGAAATCATCCACTCAGTGTGCAGTGGCAGTCAAAAAAGCAAACAGAATGTTGGGCATCATCAAGAAAGAGAGAGATAATAAGACAGAAAATATATATTGCTTCTATATAAATCCATGGTATGCCCAAACCTTGAATACTGCGTGCAGATGTGGTAGCCCCATCTCAAAAAAGATATATTGGAATTGGAAAAGGTTCAGAAAAGGGCAACAAAAATGATTAGGGGTATAGAACGGCTTCTGTATGAGGAGAGATTAATAAGACTGTGACTTTTCAGCTTGGAAAAGAGGCGACTAAGGGGGGATATGATAGAGGTCTATAAAATCATGAGTGGTATAGAGAAAGTAAATAAGGAAGTGTTATTTACGCCTTCTCATAATACAAGAACCAAGGGGCCACCAAATGAAATTAATAGGTAGCAAGTTTAAAACAAACACAAGAAAGTATTTTTTCATGCAACACATTGTCAACCTCTGGAACTCCTTGCCAGAGGGTGTTGTGAAGGCCAATACTATAATGGGGTTCAAAAGGGAGCTAGATATTAGCCAGGATGGGCAGAAATGGTGTCCCTAGCCTCTGTTTACCAGAAGCTGGGATTGGGTGACAGGGCATGGATCACTTGATGATAACCTGGGTGTTCATTCCCTTTGGGGCACCTGCCATTGGCCACTGTCAGAGGACAGGATACTGGGCTTGATGGACCTTTGGTCTGACCCAGTATGGCCATTATGTTCTTATGACTACAGTCAATAACATACATGTGTGCTCAGTTTGAGTCCTGTTATATGAAAGGGTTCAACCTTACCTTAGAAAATGTATATGCTAGTATGTAATCCTGTGCATTGTTTATGTAACAGAAGTGACTGCAATATGTGTTTGTCTATTTGCTAAAGCAGAGTGCTAAAACTTCTTCAGACAGCAAAAATTTAAAAACACATAATAATTATATCCAAAATGGTCAAGTGCAGTATCCGTTGCCATGATTGTGTAAAAGGACCTGAACTCGTTCTCTGATTTTAAACCTGCAAAGAGCTCAGTCAGGTCATGGTCTTTATGGAAGTCCAGTGCCACCTACTGAAATATTTTAGATGGTAGCTTGGGGGCACAGAAATAAAATATAGCAGGATATTTTATTATTGTAAAGGGGTAAAGAAGGACTGGATTTCTGTAACCAGAATGTACTGAGAACTTCGTGTAATATGGAAGTATGTTAATACTGTACTGGAAGGAATGTTGCATGTTCTGTCTCCTCTTTAGTTTTTCTGTTCATAGAAAATTCCTATTTCTTGCTGTACTTTCCTAGACTAGCCCTTCTTTCTGAAGGATGCAAGCTGGTGTGTCTGTAGGATGGGTTTTCTCCGTCTTTCTTCGTTTCTCTCCTGTTTGCTGCCTCTTAGCTTGCTTCTTTTCTTCTCCCTATTGTTCCTGTCTGCTCCTTTGTTCCAACTCTCTTGTTCTGTCCTACCTTTCTCTATTGCTCTTTTCCTCTGTTTCCCTGTGGTTTTCTCTTCCCCTTCTGCCTACTGTCTTTGCTTTCAGTCTGTCCCTCTGTTATGCCTGTGTACTAAGCAGTTCATAAAATTACACAAAAATTGCAAGATCCAGAGGCAAAGGCTGTGGCATTCTTTTAAAACAATGAGAACACAAAGGAAATATCTTCAGGACTTGTTTGTGAGGTTTAATTTAAAAGTAACTAATCAATACATCTCATAAGAACTTTATAATGAAACACATACCTTTCGTCAAAAAGCCACTTTCTAAATAAAAAGCAACATCTCCTTCTGTGACTTGTGCCACATGTAATGAATTCATTCAATTGCATAATCTGTCTTTGTGAGTTCTGTATGGGTGTTAGGTTAAACAGTAAAACTTACTCCACTTCTGTCAGATAAGATTTCATCTATATATGGTTTATTTGACTGTTATGTTCTCTCTAGTTTTTATACCATAGCTTGAAGAAAGTAAGGTAACCAGAGAGAAACACTAATATTGTGTTTCTATAGAACATAGACATCACTGATGATAATTACTATAATTCAGGTTGCAAAACACTTTATATTGTATCCTCCTCCTTGTTTTTATACTTTTAAAACTTGTTGAAACATCTTATGCCTGGACTTCTTGTGAAAATGAATATATTTGGGGGCAGATGCAAAATCTACTCAACTGTTTTGTTCCCTCCCTCTCCCCTCCTCCAAGCTAGGAGGGAGTTAAAATAGCTTTCCATTGTACGAAATTTCTAACTACACTTTAAAAAAAAAAAAAAAAAAAAAAGGGAGGGGGGGCGGGAGGGAACCTGTAACATTGACTTGTATTCAGCAAAATGAGACCAACAGCAGAGATGGGACCTCATTCCACTTTAACCCCGTTCACTTCTGTGTGACCTGCTAAACTTAATTGGGGCCGTTTAATTGCTAGTATTAATCACGGGAAACATTCCATTTAAGAAACTCTTGGGAAAACTAAATGCCAAAAATTCTAATGCAATGTAAAATCTGTTGCTTACGCATATATTTAGTAGTGTGTTTTTCTGGTTAAATACATGGCTTAATCTGTTACTGCATAATAGAATGCGTACCTTAAAACCTATATGGTATGCAGTTATGTAGACATCACTATAGAAACCTGAACTTTTGCACGTCGAGGCTTTTGATGATTTTAAGGGTTGCATTAAGAGATTTTGTTCATTTACTGTATATACACCTCTAACCCGATATAACGCTGTCCTCAGGAGCCAAAAAATCTTACCACGTTATAGGTGAAACCGCATTATATTGAACTTTCTTTGATCCACCGGAGTGCGCAGCCCCGCCCCCCTGGAGCGCTGCTTTACTGCGTTATATCCGAATTCGTGTTATATCGGGTCGCGTTATATCGGGGTAGAGGTGTAGGTTTTTTTGGAGCAGTACTGATACACATGCCAGTTTCAGTTCAATTACTAATTTAAGATTCGGAAGAGTAGGCAGTAATTTGTTTGAATGGTTGGAAAGTTGGTTGAGGCAGTATTTCATCTTGTCTGCATAGCTTTGCACATTTGAAAGTCTGCACTATCTTTTAGTTTTTTAGAAAAGGGTTCCAGCTGCAGTAATTAACACATTTCTCAATTTTGATGCACCATGTATAAAGTTTTTTATGCCTACAGTATGAAACTAATGATGTCACCAGAATATATCAATTACCTGTTCCTCTTGAGGATAAATATTTTACTGAAACTAGGGATTGGTGACAGGGTTCAGTAGTAGGAAACCTTGTACTAAAGTACTATACAAAAGAGGAAAATGTGATAGCAGGATTGAAAATTATACTGTTGTAAGCCAGGATTTGATGTATACAGAGTTGGATCAGTATCACAAAAGTACTGCTAGACCAAAAGGCCAATGTAAGTTTTTGACATAGTTTTAAAGTCCGATATTTTCTGAGTCACATGCACTACAATAATATTATTTATGCCATTGGAAAGCATAGAATTCCTTCTGTCCAATGATATAATCACTAACCTTAGCATAGTTTTAATGTAATATTAGTGGCTACATTTTGGGGGAGGTGGGGGGAACACGGACAGAAATCTGTCTCAGTATTGCACTGGTCCTAGACCAGTTATCTGAAAGGTTATGTTTGTCTCTGAATACTAAGTAGACAAGACTTTTTAAATATGCATTCTAAGTAATCTTAACTAATAATCCCTCAGTTCGATTTGTATTACATTTATTGCAGTAGCCCAAATATCTCCTTGAATTAGGCACTGCACATATGCATAGCAAAAGATGGTCACTTCCCTGAAGAGTTTACAATCTAGGAAGAATTTAATTTGAAATTTTCTTTATTGAAGTCTAGGTTGTTTCATGAGGTACTTTGGCAGCTATATTTGGCAGGAATATTGACTCACTCATGAATTCAGATACAAGATTTGAAATGACTGTTTACTGCTGATACCAAAGGATTGATTTGGGCTTTCAGAAAAGAAATCCAGTTTTTTCTTCATTTAGAGAGTTCTGTACCATTTAAACTTACTCTTTTTTACTCAATGAGACATTAGAGGATGTTTAATAATGTGTGTGTCTTTGCTATAAATCTTGCGTTAATTGGCTTGTGAGTTTATGGTACTGCTCTACTGAGCTACTCAAAAAGTAGTTATCAATAGTTTCCTGTCAAACTAGGAAGACCAACCTAGTGGGGTTCCGCAGGGGTTTGTCCTGGATCCAGTACTATTCAGTATTTTCATTAATGAATTGGATAATGGAGTGGAGTGTTCATAAAATGTGTGGGTGACACCAAGCTGGAAGGGGTTGCTAGCACTTCGGAGGACAGAATTAGAAGTCAACACAACCTTGACAAATTGGAGAATTGGTTTGAAATCAACCAGATGAAACTCAATATAGGCAAGTGCAAAGTACTACAAGCAGGTCAAGTTTATTATAAGTGACTTAGCCAGAGACCAATGCACCAAAAACAAAATATATTACTGTAAAACTTCAAACTAAATCCGAAATTTTAGAATATTAATATAAATACAAATGTCGAAAGACCATAAAGCCATTAAGCCATATATATGCACCATTAAGCCATATATATGCACCATATATATGCCACTTGCCTTTTCCTTATTTTATTGGCTGACCATGCAGGGCAATTGCTTTGATCAGATATGTCATTTCCTAATAAATAGGAAATGTTTTCTGAGAGGTCGTAGAAAAAGGACAAAAACATGGAAAGCCATTTTGACCTCAAGTGGCAATACCGATTACAACAAAATAAATAATTGGGTAGGTCTTCTACCTGCTCAGAGCCGCATGGACAGAGGTGGTTATGTTTCTTGATGTCAGTACATCAGCCTTCTAAGGGTATGTCTTCACTGGGGGAAGGGGAGATGGAACCACGGTTGACAAGTCTCAGAGCCCCGGTGAACTGACTCAGGGCTTTAGCAGGGTTTGGGCTATGGGGCTAAAGATAGCAGTGTAGGTGTTGCCGCTTGGGCTGAAGCCCAGGCTCTGAGACCCACCTCCCTCGCCAGTTTTCAGAGCCTGGGCTCCACCCCAAGTGGGAAGGTCTACCCTCCTATTTTAAGCCTCAGAACATAAGCCCCATGAACCCAAGTCAGTTGATCTGGGCTCTGAAATTTTCAATTTTGGGACCTTTTAAATGACAAGTACAATTCAATAAAAATAAGTAAATAAGACAGGAGATTTTGTTGAAGAATAAAAATGTCTGTGTTCAAATTTAGGAAGGTTTGAGGGTTTCCTACCAGATTTCCAGTCTGTTGATTTCCACCCTCCCCCTCAAATAGGTTTGTCAGATTTTTGTGCAATCAGTTTTTTGACCTAGTCTGACATTGTTCCCTTCACTTGTTAGAAAGCTAGGAGCAGTATGTAAGCATGTAAGAGTTGTGCTGTTACATATTTACCATAGGTTTAGCTTAGTTTTGATTATTCTATCAGTAACTTTGTGCCCAATCCCACAACCCTGATTTATGTGAGTAATCCTTAACCACAACAAAATCAACGTACTTGTTGCATCTCATGTCCAAGGCAGGGTTTTTACAATTCATCTAAGTAGGTAAAGGTTTTACTTTCTCAAGCAATATCTGTTCTAGCTGAGAAGGAGATAAAAATGGAGTCTGTTCACTTGAGGGTGTTTAGCTGTTCTCCATGCTATAACACAATGGCAGATTACAGCACCTCTCAAAGTTGGATCCAGTTGCTCAGCAAACAACAAGGGAAGGCCTGTTTGATTCTCATCATATACCTCTAAAAGGAAAAGACAACCAGAGTAGACCTAGCTTTAAACATAGCTTCAGCCTATTGCATGGTCTCTCCTACTGTTCTAGAAATTGTCATAACACAATGAAGAAAACAATTTTAGTAAACCTAAATGACTGGCTTCTGCCGTCAGACTGATTTCCAACTGAGGAGCCTTATTGACGCAGGCAGTATGTTCTTTTGTATTTCCGTTTGGAGGTTCTGTGTTAGTTTTCTGCAGACAGTGTATTACTGAAGTGACATTACAGTATTATCAATAAACAGTAAACTGCAGCTTAATGTGTGGCAGAACTTAGCTCTTGGCAAAGGCTATAGCCTGCATTCTGGCACCAGCATCGGTTCCAAATGCAAACTAATGTGCCGGTGACTCAGAATTTCCACTTTCTCCTTTACTCACTTTACAGATTAGCTTCCCAGTACTGACAGTCCTTGTTCATATGCCCTTTCCAGCAATTTTTCCAAACCAGATGCTTCACCTAAAAATAAGATACAAATGTCTCAGGAATATAAATAAAGGGGAGCCTTCTACCTGCTGTTCCAAGTTTGCAAAATACTGATTTTTTTTTTTTTAATCTGTAGAAGCTAAAATTTTCTTATAGTATCAGTTACATTTTCTGTAATTTTCCAGTTACTGAACCTCAAGGTAGATTAAAAAGCAGCTCTGTTCTGCCACAAGGATACTGCAGGTTCCTGTGTTACTCTTTTTGGCATCATCATAACCTTTTTCTGTTCACTGCAAAATGAAGAGCTGCCTATGAAATGTGAGTGCACCTGACCATCCCTGTCCAGGGACAAAGGTGACATTTTATCAGTGCTGCAAAGACTTCTGACAACAACTTTTCTGGTGTTGGTTACTATTGTCCATACCATTGAAGTCCATTGCGCTCCATTTTATCAGTTTCTCTGGTTCTTGTAACATGGCCAGCCCATTGACACACTGCAGCTTTTTCACAGTATTTGACAACAGCCTTTATCTCGGGTTGTGCATTGTCTGGTTCACCAGGTAGCTCTGATCATGCCTTTTTCAAGGATTTGTAGTCAAGCTTTTACTTTCTACCCCACCTTCTATAGAAAAAGAAAGAAAGGAAGGGTGGTGATTTCCTTGTTGCTATCCCTCCACACAACAGTGAGTTTCCCCTGCAGCATGGGACCTGATCAGCTAAAATCTTATGACCACCAGGGTCATAAACAGCTCTGTGCTGGAGACTGTCACCTTTTTATGAATGGCTGCTAAAGGGATGACCTCTGACCATTTGAAATGATAGTCACAGAAGCAAGAGGCAGCTTGCTGTCCACATAGATACATTTGGGGAGTTCAATTACAGGAAGAAATGTGCTGGCTCATGTAATTCCTGTTGCCTCATTCCTCTTCCTTTTTCTCCTGTGATGCCTTCTTTCCCTTGGGGTCTTAACTCCCAAACAGATGATTTATCTTATCATTGGGCTCTTTACTCTGCCCTCTTGCATATATCTTTTCCCTTATACGCATGTCTTTCTTTCTCTTCCCTACTCTCTCTTCTGTTGCCTCATAGTTAGGGCCCTACCAAATTCACGGTCCATTTTGGTCAATTTCACGGTCATTGGATTTTAAAAATCGTAAATTTCATGATTTCAGCTATTTAAGTCTGAAATTTCACGGTGTTGTAACTGTAGGGATCCTGACCCCAAAAGGAGTTGCAGGGGGGTTGCAAGGTTATTGAAGTGGGAGGGGATTGCGGTACTGCTACCCTTACTTCTGCGCTGCTGCTGATGGCAGCGGTGCTGGGCAGCTGAAGAGCGGTGGCTGCAGGCCGGCTGCCCAGCTCTGAAGGCAGAGCTGCTGCCAGCAGCAGCACAGAAGTAAGGGTGAAATGGTATGGTGTTGCCACCCTTACTTCTGTGTTGCTGCTGGTAGGGCACCTCCTTCAGAGCTGGGCGCCCAGCCAACAGCTGCCGCTTTCCGTCCGCCCAGCTCTGAAGGCAGTGCAGAAGTAAGGGTGGCAATACCACAACCCCCTAAAATAACCTTGGAACCCCCTGCAAATCCCTTTTGGGTCAGGACTCCCAGTTTGAGAAATGCTGGTCTCCCCCATGAAATCTGTATAGTATAGGGTAAAAGCACACAAAAGAGCAAATGTGATGGTCCGTGGTGTGTTTTTCATGGCTGTGAATTTGGTAGGTCCCTACTCATAGAAAGTTCATGGCTGGGTGACTGGATTGTGACCATTAAGAGTAGCTTCTCTTTGTCTTCTCCTTCCACCCTCTGTTCTTCTTTTTCCCTCAACAGCTGCCTTATACCCACCTCCTGTTGCATGGTGGGACTATAACATGGAAACCATTGTCCTTCCTTGCTATGTGTAGGTGATGGGCACCTTGTAAGGTGAAGACAGCGCCTCTACATTTTTTTAAAGATGAAACCATTACTGCTGCTAACTACTAAAATGGATTCTATCTGTACAGTAACTAAAATGATTGGTTAAATTTCACTAAGTGCCAGAATGAAAATCACAGCACTTAGCATCATATCACTGGTGTTAACACTCTCTAGCCACAGGAGGCTATAGCAACATCGGCTGTAGCAGAAAATAATGTATTGGTAAGGAAAGGAGAGCAGTGTGTTCTAGAAAAGAAAGTATAGTACCAGGTTCTTTCTGGAGCTTTGAATGAAACAATAAACTAACTGGAGTAGAAGTAGATTTTGTTCCAAGTAGTCACAGAACCACCTTTGGCTGATTTATCGGGGGAAACAGTTAAAATGACTCTCACACTGTCTCTCCAGCTCCCGACATAGAGGACTTGCAGAATATGAGCTCTGCAGCTTTTTGGGGCAGGATAGAAAAGCCACTGTGTGTAATGGTGGCAGTCTTATTAGGGCATGAAGAGCTTGTGTTTAATCATTTAAATTATTTCTATTTAAACATTACAAAACAGCACTGAGAACCTGCTGTAAACTGCAGTCTGCTCTACACCCAGCTGCTTGAAGCACTATCTTCCAAAGTGGAGGGTGACCTTTGGTCTCTGCAGTCACACCTGCCCCCATCCTTACATAAATAACAGCTACCCCACACCCTCTGTGATTCCCCTCCTTTCATGGCCATGTGTGTGTGCGCCTTTGTACATTCTGAGGTTTGAATTAGGCCCCATGAGTTTATTGAATTTTGAAAGCTAAAGCAACTCTTGTTTCTGTTTAATTCTCATTTTTTTGCCAGGGACAACATCTTTCAAGCCAGTGCTTTATTTGTGTGAGATGATAAAACATAGTCAACATTCAAGAAGCACTCCCAGTGCTACCCTGGCAGACTGGCTTAATTTATTGTTTGTTGTCTTTAGTTAAATGAAAGTAGTGTGACTGAAATGTTACTAGATGGCATATAAATAGAGGGTCTTATCCAACTTCCCCTGAAGTTAGTGGGAATTGGATAAGCCCAGAAGGAAAGGGAATAAGGCCTTATTATTGAAAAGACACCCAATACACTAGATAACAAAAGTAACAATACTATCTTAATGTAATAGTATGCATCTAATACTAGTATGGCATCAAGTGTATTGGGCATTTTTATCTGTTCTGTTTTATATTCTGTTTGTATTTGTTTTATATTTTGAGTGTTCATTTTTACTGATTCTGAAAAGGAGACATTAATATTACTGACTAGTGCAATGACTAATACTCTTGTAGTATGTGATGTGCATTTTCTTAGGCATACATGTAGGAGCAAAACCTGTCCCCAGCACACAACCCAAGTAGTCAAACTGTAAACTGGGAAGTTCTTCAGGGGAGGAAGAAATGAATCCTCCTTTCCTAGGTCCTGGAGTGGCAGCACTGTAGCTGGTTGCCTGGGATGCTTGTGGATGAAGCAAGGAGGACCATTTTTGAAAATCTGGGACTAAAAATCTAGGCTGGGATTTTGGCACCACAGTGCCATTGACTTTCAGTGAGGGGTGGGCATGTCACTCTCTTAGACTCCTTTTGAAAATCCTAGCCTTAAGGGACAATTTTTAAAAATGAAGGCCCAAGCGCTTCCTGCAAAAAAAAAGTGCAAAAATCCACCTGCAGTTTCACACTTCCTCCCTACGATTATTCATTAAAATCACCTAATTACACCCAGTGGATAAAGAATTAGCCTTACGTATGCACAACTGCATTAATTTCACACACTAGCACGTTTTCATGTCTTTTTTTTTTTTTTGCATGGGGACGTACTTTTGAAAATTAATCCCATATTTGCACATCAGAATACAATATGGTCAGTCCTCGATTACTGAACTTCAGTTACTCTGAATTGTGTGCGGGTGAAATCTTGTTGTGGGTGTTCCCTCACACATAACAGTTAACTTAAGACAAATGAAGAAAACAATGGTACTTCAGCATAATAAATAATAGGCTACATAGTCAAAGTAATGACTCTGTTTGTAATTCAGGATGAGTGAAACAGGAAAAATATGACAATATATTGATCACAGTATAACCTGATCACATTGGTGGGAGGCTAAAATGTCAGTTTTTCCTTTTCTTTTGTACTAAATTGAAGTAGGGGATATAATGAGTATTGTTTGGACGGTTTAGCCTTTTATGTTATGTGGGGGTGCTATTACGCTCGTCATTGGGTTTAATTTAAAAATTAAGGGCACAGCAGGAAAGTCTTCTCCCAGTTACATCAGGTTAAAACTGGAATACCTCTTCTGACGACAGTGAAGTTACTCCAGATTTATCCTGATGTAACTTTGAGCAGGATTTGGCCTACAGCGTTCAGAAAGAGCATCATTTCTTCCTGATCGCACTTTATTTAATGCAACCCAACCAATAGAAATGTGTGGATAAGGCACATTAGTCGTACGTGAGCACTTTTCGCTAACGAGGAATCGGCCATATTTGCACTTGTCGGCTTAAAAACTATAGCTCTGAAGAAGTGGGGAGGGGGGAAAACAAGTTGTAAAATAGTACAAAAATGTAAGAACTGAAGTTTGTAGGGCTTTTTTTTTCCCCTTATGTAATTTGCTTTTGTGTTCATTATATTCCTTCCCCCCCTGTATTTCCAGTAAAGGGTTACCTTCGAGTTCAACGTTCACCCTAGAAGACAGTGCCATCTACTTGACTTCAGAACAGAGCACACTGGAAATGGAAAATGATAATGCTTCAGTTTTGGATGTCTATTTAGTAAGTTGTCAGACTGTGTTGCTTTCATTTCTTAATTTATGATTTCTTCTAGTTTTGTTTTATTTAAGATCACAATAGTCCCACTGAAATATTCCAAGTATTTAAACTTAAGCACACACTTAAGTACCCTGCTGAATCAGGATCTTAAAGAATTCAAATGTTCACTAAGTGATTATTCACTGTTGTATTCTTCAAGAAGTATGCCAAAACATTTCTCAACATACCCTAGCAATAATAATTTTTTTATAATCTTGTGGAAAAGCAGACTTTTTTTTTTACTTCTCACCTTGAACTTTTCATAGTGTTGCAGCTTAGTTTTCTGAGACTGAAAACTATCATTTCTGCATACAAATACTTGTGAAGACGAAAACAACTGGTTTTGCACAGCTGGACTTAAAATAAACAGTGGTTCCTTTTTCACTCTTAATGACGCAGCTGTGGCTGCAGAAGTATGTTGAAGTTACAGCTTTCCTCTTTTGCTGTGGTTCCTAGTGAGTAGTCTGTGTTTTGGTGTATAGCAAATTTCATTATTTGAAGTGAGAAACTCCTTTATAAGCCCACAGTTTGGATTATCTACATGTGTGTCTGTGCAGTTCTGCTTTTAAATAACTCTGATCACTATGTTTAGGATTTTCAAGGCCCAAAGGCACCCAAATCCAATTGGATTTTAATGGGGATTTGGACAGATATCTCTTTCAGGTCCGTTTGGAAATCCCAGCATGAAGACAGCATTTTGTAATAAAATCAATACTTGCTGTCTCTCCCCCTGCCACCCAAATACATTCAATTTCATGTAACGATATTGTGTTGGGTCTGTTTTTCTAGGGGTTTTGTTTTTAAAATGGAAAATAGAAATTTCCTCAAAAATGTAGCAGGCAAAAGAGTAATAGGATGAAGGCAAGAGGTTTTCGTGTGAAACTTTGGCACGAATTACAGTGGAGAAAAAAGGAAAATATGTCTGTGATTAGAATGAAAAATCCCAAAAGGTGACAATCATTTAGCACTTAGAAAAGGATTATCCTAGGATTCTGTTTTTCCTGATGTCTCATGGTTCCTGGCTTTCTTGTCCCATGGGATCCAGTGGTTTGTGTTTCAGATCCCCATGCTGTCCTTGCACTTTACATGTGCTATCACACAACATGTTCTATCTCCTGAGTAGTTTTCAAGCCATGCAAAACTGAATGTGTCGAACACCTTTAATAATCCAATTTAATTTAATAATCCAACCCATGTAACAGTCATTGCTCCCCACTTCAGTACCAGTTGCAAGCAGCCAGTGCTCACTTATATATAGAACTGGTTTAACTGACAATTTTGTGTCCATCAAGCAATCCATTACACTCTACTCTACTCTACTATTTGTATAAATCAGCCTTGTTGCTGGTTTGTTGTTGACATTAATATTCACCACCAGTGGAGCACTTGCTAAGGTTGGAAATCAGGGGAAATGGAGATATAAAGAGCAGTTACATGGATCTCCTCTTCCCTTCATTCCCTCCCAAAAAATCCAGCCTAGATGAAACATTTTCTTTTGCTTAGAAAACTATAATATGCTTATTTTTAATTATTTGCTTAGTACAAATGCTAGTGGACACTTAAATAAAGTAAACCCCAAAATAAAGATTACAGTCTAAAAGAAAGATGCACAAAAGACAGAATGTGCTGGGAAATCCAGTGGTGGGAATAACTTAGTTTGGATTTAATTAAAGTGATAAACTTTCTCATTATGACTCTCACAGAGGTATGTATTTTTAGATTTATTGAGAGACAGAGTGGGTGAGGTAATATATTTTATTGGACCAACTTCTGTTGGCGAAAGACAAGCTTTCGAGCTTACACAGAGCTCTTCTTCAGGTCTGCAAAAGGTACTCAATGTTACAGCTAAATACAAGGTGGATAGATTGTTTAGCATAAAGAGTTAACGTGTTGTAAGTGACCATTCAAGGTGAAGGTAACACATTTTATCACTTTGCCTCTGGGTGAATATACAAAACTGATTAAAACACTAAATGTATTGATCAGTATGAATAGCAATGTAAATAAAATCCTACCCCTTAGAGAAGACTGTGTACACAGCACACTCTGCCCCTCAAGCAAAAGCCTGGACAAATAGGAAGAAACTGTGCCCTGAAGGTCGTGAAGCTTTTGTTCTACTATAAAAGAGTTATGGAGACAAGGTTATGTCACCCAACTGATAAGGGTCTGAGGCCATGTCTATGGTGAAGACACTCTATGCCAGCATAAAATAACCACCTCCACAAGCAGCAGAAGTTTCTCTCCCGCCGACAGCGCTGGGCACACAAGTTGGTGTACTTATGTCGCTCAGGGGGGTGGTTTATTCACCCCCCGGAGTGACATAAGTTATGCTGACATAGGCTATAGTGTAGACAGCCTTATTCTGCATCTGCCAACTACTTCAAAAGAATCAAATGGATGTCCCAGACCAGCAGGTGTTTTGTGACTTTGTAGGCTGGAGGAAGGAAGGGTCAGTGATGCAGTCTGTGTGCACAAGCTTTTACTTCTGAAGACCTCATTAGATCATCATACATAGTTTGAAACAATGGTAAATCTGTGACTAAAATAAGGCTCAGGACTGAAGTAGCAGTGATATGTTTTCAGCTTAATTCACAGCTGGTAGATCGGAGAGCACTTCCATTTTCTGTGTTTAGGATCATGATTAAATAGTATTCATGAACAAAGCACCAAAGCTGGTCATTCTAATCATGCATTTCCTAGGAAAACTAGACAAATCAAAGATGACTACTTTTAGATGGATTTAAGCATCTGTTGAACATCATCATAAAAGAAATTGACATGAGTCAATCATTAATGTCATTTGAAGGTTATCTTGTTAGCAGGCTGGTTAATAATCCTTATCAATGGTTTTGTTGCAAGGCAAGCTTCTAAAACCTTATCTGTTACATATTATAATGTGTAATACTTTAACTTGCTTCATTTCAATAACTCCATTGCCTTACTCCTCTTGCTTTGAAGTGCTAAGCTTCTTAAGGAATATTAAGGACTTCAGTAAAATAAGATCAGTCATGTCTTTATCCTATAAATGAGGAAAATAGTAAAATAAAATGGACTTACCACCTACAGGGAGGGCAGAGTATCTAGCTCTGAACAATATCGTGTATAACAAATAATTTAGATGGCTGGGTAAACTTGTTTTTTTGGTAGAAATTAATGAGTTTGTTGCAGATAAGAGCTCTTGTTTATTGGGTGTTGTATTAATGGACAAATTCTGGAACTGCACTATTTCATCATAGAAACAGGTGCACATAATCCTGCAAATGTCGTCTTGACTGTTTTTTGCCATCTGTATCTCCAAGCACAATCGCCAAGCCCTGCAAAGGAGATTTCAGTCCAGAATAGGAGTAATCCAATCTGCAGGTTTGGGGTGCTGCTTACATGCCATAGAAAGTTAAGGGGTTTACACAGATAAATGTATAGACCACACCCACCTGGAAACCCCCTACATGGCTTCTGTTGTGAAAAGCTTCCAGCGTATTTCATGGATTTTGTGGGGAAGCCAAAATCAGGACAGAGAACTTCCATTTTACATTGTTTCTTTTGGCCATTTGTTTTCTGGCCTTTGTATATGGGCATCAGCCAGCAGAAATTTATTCATAGCTACTGGACCTGATTCTCATCTAATTTTAAACTGGTGTGGAGTTACTCGGTTCGTGTCCATGCTAGTGTGAGATCAGAATTGGGTCTGTTATGTCTAATATATATTACATGTTGCACTGTGAATGCCTGTGACAAACTACCAATATTGGGGATTGCTAAGGAAGTGTAGTGCCATACTCCTGCAGTCACTTTTCCAGGAAGTCCATTGCTGACCACAGTCCTGGTTAGTTTCACTTGGCATTAGAGGCTGTTGCTTCTTAAATCCGGGTAGAAATGCAACAATGCTCTCTTGCAGCTGCTGTTCTGAACATATGGGGAGTGGGGTGGAGGGAAGACAACCTTGAAAGCACATTAACGACAAATAAGGTGACCATATTTTCAAAACTGAAAACTTGTGATGACATTTTTTCAGGTTGTGAAAGAGACACAGAAAAGGACACTTAAAAAAAAGTGTTGATGTTGTTACTGCCAGCTTCTGACTCGGGGTGGAGGATTTTTTCCACTAGCTTATCATTATGAATTAATTATCATGAAACATTGAACAAGTGTCATTTAACATTCTCTCTGAGCAAAAGAACAACTTTGACAGTGTCTACATCATTCAATTTTTCTTTTCACTCCAAACACTAGTCATTACTCTGAACCCTCTTTCCACTGAATTGTTCCTGGTAAATAGAGCAAATTCCACATTGTATAACAATATTTTATGAACAAATATGTTGTGACTATAAAAAAGCCAAATATTTTGATTGTAGTGGGGAAAAAACAAGACATTTCAGGTGTCATAAAAGAAGATCCTGAGACTAGGACATTACATGGAAAAATTGGGACATATGATCACTTTAATTGGTGTCCTACTTCACATTAAAATACTTTTGTCAGACTTTACTGTAAAACACTGCTGGTTATTTTAGTTTCCTGTTAAACCTTTTTAGTCCCGATACTAAATTAATCAAACGTAGAATTTATTAATAATACATGACTAAGCGTGCTTCATGCAGAATAAGTTCAAGGCAATCTCAGTGGTTTCCAAATATTCAAGTAGTGTAAGAATGGTGGGTTGGTGTCAGATGGCTAAAGAATATGTTTTCAATTAATTAATTTTTGAACTTATAAATCATAAATAAAGACTTTTTTAAATTAAAGACTCCAGAAAAATAAAGGCATTTGTATGAAATCCATGAATTTTTAATAGCTAATTTATACATATTTAAAATATCAGTGTGCTTTTTTCTTATGGAAGATGCAGTTAATTAGTAAAGCAAATAATAGAATGAAGGTAAATTTCTTGCTAAATGTTAAGTATAAACGTATATTTATGATTAACCATAAACAAAGCAACAAAATAAGAGATAATCAAAACATTCTTGTATAACTAAAAATATAGAGAATGAGCGCAACAAAATAGTTTAATCCCGCCTTAAAATATCCTTTTCTTCTTTCCTCATCTGATAGAAACTCTCAGCATCACTGGCCCTATTTGCAAAACACTCTGGATAGTCCAAGTAACAGTCTCCATTATCTTTATCTTCGCACAGAACCCATTCTGAGTAGTATAATAATTTCTTCCATCAATACAACAGTGTCATATAAATATTGTGGAATTTACTTGATTTTATAAATACTGTGCTTTATTGTATATTTTGAAAATAAGGGTAAATCCTTTAGCACATGAGCTTTGTAATAAAACCTCTGGCTTGTTTTTCTAACTAATCATTTATTTTTAACGCTTGTATTGTATACTCAAAACTTGATTAAAATTTGAATATACACTGTAGCATTATGCCTTAGTTTTATGTGCACATAGAATCATAGAACTGGAACAGACCTTGAGAGGTGATCTAGTCCAGTCCCCTGCACTCAAGGCAGGACTAAGTATTATCTAGACCATTCCTGACAAGTGTTTGTCCAACCTGCTCTTAAAAATCTCCAATGATGGAGATTCCACCACCTCCCTAGGCAAGTGCTTAACCACTCTGACAGTTAGGACATTTTTCCTAATGTCCATCCTAAACCACCCTTGCTTCAATTTAAGCCCATTGCTTCTTGTCCTATCCTCAGAGGTTAAGAACAATTTTTCTCCCTCCTTCTTGTAACAACCTTTTATGTACTTGAAAACTCTTATCATGTCCCCTCTCAGTTTTCTCTTCTCCAGACTAAACAAACCCAATTTTTTCAATCTTCCCTCATAGGTGATGTTTTCTAGACCTTTAATCATTTTTGTTGCTCTTCTCTGGACTTTCTCCGATTTCTCCACATCCTTCCTGAAATGTGGCACCCAGAACTGGACACACTAGTCCAGTTGAGCCTAATCAGCACGGAGTAGAGCGGAAGAATTACTTCTCATGTCTTGCTTACAATACTCCTGGTAATACATCCCAGAATTATGTTTGCTTTTTTTTTTTGCAACAGTGTTACACTGTTGACTCATATTTAGCTTGTGGTCCACTATGACCCCCAGATCCCTTTCCGCAGTACTCCTTCCTAGGCAATCATTTCCCATTTTGTATGTGTACAACTGATTGTTCCTTCCTAAGTGGAGTATATTGCATTTGTCCTTATTGAATTTCATCCTAATTTACTTCAGACCATTTCTCCAGTTTATCCAGATCATTTTGAATTTTAATCCTATCTTCCAAAGCACTTGCAACCCCTCCCAGCTTGGTATTGTCTGCAAACTTTATAAGTGTACTCTCTATGCCATTATCTAAATCATTGATGAAGATATTGAACAGAACCGGACCCAGAACTGATCCCTGCGGGACCCCATTCATTATGCCCTTCCAGCATGACTCTGAACCACTGATAACTACTCTCTGGGAACGATTTTCCAACCAGTTATGCACCCACCTTATAGTAGTCCATCTAGGTTGTATTTCCCTAGTTTGTTTATGAGAAGGTCATGCGAGACCGTATCAAAAGCCTTACTAACGTCAAGATATACCACATCTACCACTTCCCCCCTATCCACAAGGCTTGTTACCCTGTCAAAGAAAGCTATTGGGCTGGTTTGACACAATTTGTTCTTGACAAATCCATGCTTACTGTTATTTATCAAGTTATCTTCTAGGTGTTTGCAAATTGATTGCTTAATTATTTGCTCCATTATCTTTCTGGGTACAGAAGTTAAGCTGACTGGTCTGTAATTCCCCGGGTTGTGCTTATTTCCCTTTTATAGATGGGCACTATATTTTCCCTTTTCCAGCCTTCTGGAATGTCTCTCATCTTCCATGACTTTTCAAAGATAATTGCTAATGGCTCAGATATCTCCTCAGTCAGCTCCTTGAGTATTCTAGGATGCATTTCATTAGACCCTGGTGATTTTAAGACATCTAACTTGTCTAAGTAATTTTTGACTTGTTTTTTCCCTATTTTAGACTCTGATTTTACCCCATTTTCACTGGCATTCACTATTTTAGACCTCCGATTGACGTGAAAACTGAAGCAAAGAAGTCATTAAGCACCTCTGCCATTTCCACATTTTCTGTTATTGTCTTTCCCCCCTCATTGAGTAACCAAGGCCTACTCTGTCCTTGGTCTTCCTCTTGCTTCCAATGTATTTGTAGAATGTTTTCTTGTTTCCTTTTATGTCCCTAGCTAGTGTGATCTTGTTTTGTGCCTTGGCTTTTCTAATTTTGTCCCTACATACTTGTGTTATTTGTTTATATTCATCCTTTGTAGTTTGACCAAGTTTCCACTTTTTATAGGACTTTTTTTTTTTTTTTTTTTTTTTTTTTTTTAAATTTTAGATCATTGAAGATCTCCTGCTTAAGCCAGGGTGGTCTCTTGCCATATTTCCTATCTTTCCTACGCAGTGGGATAGTTTGCTCTTGTGCCCTTAATAATGTCTTTGAAAAACTGCCAACTGTCTTCAATTGTTTGTCCCCTTGCTTCCCATGGAATTTTACCTACCAACTCCCTGAGTTTGCTAAAGTCTGCCTTCTTGAAATCCATTGTTTCTATTGTGCTGTTCTCCCTTCTACCATTCCTTAGAATAATGAACTCTACCATTTCATGATCACTTTCACCCAAGTTGCCTTCCACTTTCAAATTCTCAACCAGTTCTTCCCTATTTGTCAAAATCAAATCTAGAACAGCCTCCCCTCTAGTAGCTTTCTCCACATCCAGTCATTGCAGGGATAGTGTATATGTCTATGGACAATATTGTCCAAAGCTCCCCTGTTTATTAAGTGACATTATTGTCAGTGTTGTGCACAAGCAGAAGCTTTTTTGAACTGAACACACAAGCATCTGGAGTCCTCCTTTAAATCTCAACAAATGTATTTGAATTCTAAGGTGTGTATTGGGGAGGTTGGGTAGTATGGAGTGGACCCAATCCTGACAAATCAATTGGTGCTGTGGATGCTTAGTACCTCTGAAGATCAGGCCCAAGGTGTCCAAGGCTCTGAACCCAAAAATGGAGGCCCTCAAAATTATCTTCTTTTGAGGGGGAAAAAAACAAAACCAAAAACCCCACAATGCTGCCATCTGTTGTTGCAATGGCATCTAAAATGGAGTACACATTTGTAGTCTAATATGGTTGAAAGTATTTTTTTATCCATTTATTACTGCCTCTTTTTAAAAAGGAAAATGTTCATTTTGAAATACACAGGTCCTAATTTTGTCCTTTGAATATGAGTGCATGGCTGCCATTGACTTTAACTGAAGTTATACCCGGGCATCTGAGAGTAGAGTTTGGACCACGGGACATATTTTAAGTTTTTAAGAAAGAATATAACCACAGCAAGGCATCCATCTCTCTTTGTATCAAAGTCAGATACAAGAAAAATGTGCTTTACTAAATGTGAATGTACTTCAGGTTACAATTAACACATTAGCGAAGTGAGTCGAGTGCTAGAAAGCCTGTGTACATTTCAATAAAACATAAATTATTGGCACCCTGAGGCTTTTTAATGTGCTGCATGAGGAAATCAATTTACTGAGGAATGAATGCATGCAAAAAATTAATAGAGCACAAAAATATGCTCAAATGATGGAGCACGTTCTAAATCCATTACATAACTAACCCTGGCTAGTACAAACTCATTATTTGATGATCAGTGTTTCGCCCATTGTAGCTGTCTCACTTTTGTCTTGTTATGCGTTTCCCATCAAAGATCTCAGCTCTGATCACCATGACCATATTCATTCATTATCAATATGGGCAGGAAACGCTGCTTCTCTGGTTGCCCTCAGTGTCACTCCAACAACTGCGCCGTAGGTATTGCTCAAAGAGAAACAGTTCCTGAACATTGAAGATGGGAGTTTTGCCTGAAATAAGGTGCACAGGGTTGGACCCAGAGTGGGGCATTCCAGACAGCAACTCCCTACAGCCCAATTGCCTTTCTTCTCACTACCATGAGCATCATTTTTGTGAGACAGCACTAATTCTGTCAGTCTGTAGTCATGTCCAACTACAGTCCTGTCAATCCTTCTCCTTCTACATTGTAAACTGTGTGCAGCTTTTTTCCTAAATGTTTAGGGCTCAATTGTGACTAGCCTGTTCAGGTCGGGGATGTGAGAAGGGGCAAGGAGAAGCTAGTCACAATTGCAGAGAGTACAGTACAGGAACCGCTTAAAGCAAGTGCCAGCAGTGCTATTGGTCTCTGAGGGCTAGGAGAAGTGAGGGCGGGGCCCGAGTTGGACTGGTGTGGTGAGGGAATGCATACTGTACCCTTTCCAAAGATGTAACAATGGCCACTCAGACCATGCCCTTCAGCCACACACACTAGCTCAGTTATCCTGGTCTCATGAAAACATGCTAGCAAAGTGATTTATTTAGCTCTGTCTTCTTGCAAAATTGATGAAGTAAAAAAAAAAAGTCCATTTGTCAGGTTCACTTCACTCAGTCATCAAAATACATTCCTTCTATTCAGTCATCAGTTCCACTTCATCCATCCACCCAAATTCATTCTATTCAGCAGTTTCACTTTACATAGTAAATTACTTTGCATACTGAACCCACGTCCCACATATAGCAGCATAACCTGCCAGGGCCAGGACGTCATGTCCGAACACTGAGGATGAGGACATATATGCTTCAGTCTATTCAGTAAGCAACTGATTACAAAATCCTGCTTGCACCATTTTCCAGTGTACAACTGAATCACAGTTCTGAAAGTTTGCAGCAGTGTAACATTATGTGGATCATATGCCTGGTGCCAGATACATTTATTTTAATTAGCATTTTGGGTATGATTTCTATCTGTTGGTTGCCTTTTTCTAAATAAGATAAGCTATTCAAAATGCCCGAGGAGCTTTCATTTTCCTCCACTGCCAAGGTTAGATTCTTTTCTTGAATTGTTTGAAGGTTAATTAAATACCTTTATCTGGAACTAAAGTTAACAGTGACCTACAAAAGAGTTTAATAAAAATGGGGCTTTTGTGCCCTCTGTGCTTTATTTGGATGTACAAAGAAGTTCTTAAAGTGGAGTCTGGATTGGTTTGGGGTTTTTTCACTTTAGAAATTCTAGTGATGTCAATTATGGTCTTCCCTGGTTTTTCTAGAAGTTTGTTGGGGATCCATTTGACCTTGATTTAAGTGCCCAATATAGACACACCTGATCCTACAGAAATATTAAAAATAAAATTTGTGCTATAGAAATGAGTTTCTCCAGTAATATTATAGAATAGAGTAATTTGTTATATAATTTTAAATCTGTCATGTTCATTAGTCATATTATGAGTGACTTTTGTAGCTTCATTATTTACATATGCATTAATTATTCATGAGGCTTTACAGTTCCATAAGAAAACCTACACCTGGAGGAATGTATATTCAGTTTATTTTCTAAGGGCCAAATCTTGGTCCTTTTGAAGCTAATGGAAGTTTTGTAGTTGACTTCAATGAGACCAGGATTTTGCCCCACGTGCATTCTAAGGCCCTGATCAATCCTACGAGGTTATAAATGCCTCGTGTGATTGGCTGATGCCCTTCACTTTCACTGACTTCAGTGATATCCAGGTTGCCAAGCATCTCGCAAGAGCAAATATTGGTTTTATATATTAAGTATATCAATATTCACAGACACAAATGTAAGAGGGATACTATTTTACAGGGGAGAAGATAAAAAAATTCACATGCATAGTATTTTAAAAAGGATCACTGCAGAATTATACTGGAAGTTACTGAAGTGTGGAGATGGAGGGTGTGTCTCTCATTCCAGGCTGCAATCCAGACCAGTGAGAGGTTGTCCTACCAACTGCCCTGCAACCTTGAGTGCCTCACAATGCTGCTTTGTTGTAGCTTCCCAACCAGGGCCACTCGCAAACAGCCTAACATTGTGTAGGTCACACACTGAGTGTCTGTGTATAGCTGCAGCCCTGGTCCAGCCACTCTGATCCCAGCAGCCTGTCAGCAACACCCCAGTCAAACTCTAGCTTCCAACAGACTTGGTTACTACTTGCAGGCCCGAGACACTCCCAGTCCCAAATTTTCCCAAAAAATGTGTGTTGCACTTTCCAGCCCCTCTCCTGGACAGTCTGAATATTAAAGGTCTGTTGTCTTGTAAAGGGTCCATTTTCAACAGTTTGCTACTTTAATTGGTGTTACCAAACTGTTCAGTTTAAACACAACACCAGATTAGTTTAGATTAAAATTAAAACAAGTTTATTTAACTACAGAAATAGGTTGTTTTAAGTGAGTACAAATATAAAGGTATCAAAGTCAGAAATGGTTACAAGAAAAATCAAGATAAAATGCTTCCTAGTAGCTAAAATTTAACAAGTTAGACTTGGCTCAAGGTAAATCCTTACCACGTTCCCAGCAACTGTGCTGACCAGAGTCTCAGGGGCAGAGGTGAAAGTGGGCTGGTATGGGCCAGTACGGCATACAGGTAAGAAGTGGCTGCCATTACGGGCCCGTACACAGCCAACGTTAAAGTGTTGCCATGGCAGTGCTTTAACATCGCTGCCCCTTTTGCCTCCCCCAGAGCTGCTGAGAGTGGGGGGGGGGGCAAAAGGGGCAGCTGCCCCGGGGTCCGGCAATTTAAAAGGGCCCGGGGCTCCCGGCCAGAGCCCCAGGCCCTTTAAATCGCTGGCGGAGGCCTGGGCGGGCCGGGCAGCGCTGAAGGGTTGGCTGGGAGAGGCTGACCCCCCCCACCCATTCTGTCCGAGGCCCCGCCCCTTCTGGGGGCCCAGAGCCAGGCCCCCCTACTGGTAAGACTTTTAAGTTACTTTCACCCCTGTTCAGGGGTCAGAATCTCCCCACAAAGTCAAAGGGCTTGTTCCTTTGTCATCTTAGGTGAAAAAGACCTGGAGGGTGTTTGCACCCTTGAAATGTGTTATCCACGGATAACATTCATTCCAGATGTGAGGAAGAATACGTAGAATCTCATGGTTAGAGGTTCAATGTAGTTTGCTAAAATGCATATAGATCTGTTCCTGTCCCTCTTTGTTGCCAGAGAATGCCCTCTTGACAGGTGATTACCAACCAACTTTGACACCTGGCTAGAGGTGTCAGCTTGTCCTTTGTCTTTGAGAAACAAGTTTACTCCCCCCCAGATATACTGGTAAACACGGTTGTTATAATTTCATTTAATGTTCATAATTCTTCATATACATTTTGCATATACATTACACAAGAATATTCATGATCAGTGTGTTACTAGTTTATAAATAGTACCTTGCAAGGCATATTTTGCACAAAGATTATTACAATAATGTGTAGGGTGTGACTACAGGAGTGCTTTTGGTCAGAGAGCGAGAGAGTGAGTTTTTATCCAATTACTATTTTATAAAGTGCAGAATAAAGAAACAAAACCTCCTGACCTCTTAAATTATTTTCTATTTCCAGTAATAGAGAATAAAAGAAAATCAAAGTAAAAGTGGATAAGAAGTGACCATGGTTGACGAAGAGCACTTTCTGCACTCCTGATTTAAAGGGAAGAATTTGCTGAGCCTAATAGACAAAGAGTAATAATCAATGGAACTTATCTCTGAGAAATGTCATGGGAACCTTGAACCGTGGAAATGATAGCTAGACTCGACAGATGTGACATGAAACATTCCACACTTTGCTATCATGTGCTGTTGCTTGCTAAACTGTGAAGAACTGCATAAACTGTATTTAAGATGCTTTCTATACTAGTGCCAATCACCTTTTTTGGACTTGAAAGTGATATTTTCCTATTGACTCTCATGATTTCATTTGCATGTATTCAGTGATTGTGTACAAGCAAAATATGTAATCTGCTTTACCTATTTAAAGATCCATCATCGACACAGTGGTAAATAAAATTAATTCCACTTTTTTCTCCCCCAGAATCGTAATTACTTAGGTCCATATTGTTGGAAGTCCAAATTGATTTCAAACAAGGATTAATGTAAATGTCTGCACTTACTTTATGGACAATAGCCTCTAAAGATATTTTCACTGTTTGTTAGTGAAATGAGAAAAAAAGCTATTTATAACAAGGCCTTATGTTGTGTACATACATTGTCTTTGAAATGTGTGATTAGTTTATTGCTTGTAAAAGAGAAATTATATAATTTATTTAGTAAATACTACTGTAAACTATAGTTTTATTGACAGAAATAAAATATTTTGTTCTCAAAACCTATGGTGCATCATTTCAAGCTGTTTCTGGTCTATACACTTCCTGTTCTTGTCCTTCTGACCCTTTCTAAGAGAATCATTATTTATGCACTGTGCCAAACAGTATATAACAGGTAATCTGTCCCGTATCGCCTCACATAGAAAAGAGGGTGGAAAAAACATTTTACTAGAAGGAGAAAGGCAAAGGAACAGATGCAACCTGTATGGTTTGATAAATGTTGCAGATCTCTCACCATGTGCAACAATTGCCAGGCAAAAAAAGGTAGAAGCAATCTGGTTCCACATGGGAGCAGAGATTAGTCATAGCAGGGTAAGGGCTGCTAAGCATCATTCTAAGGGTACGTCTACACTACGGGATTAGTCCGAATTTACGGAATTCGATTTTTTGAAACCGATTGTATAAATTCGATTGTACGCGGCCACAGTAAGCGGATTAATTCGGCAGTGCACGTCCATGTACAAAGACTAGCGTCGAATTCCAGAGCGTTGCACTGTGGGTAGCTATCCCATAGCTATCCCAGAGTTCCCGCAGTCCCCCCCGCCCATTGGAATTCTGGGTCGAGATCCCAATGCCTGATGGGACAAAAAATATTGTCGCGGGCGGTTCTGGGAACATCCTCCCCCTCCCTCCGTGAAAACAACGGCAGACAACCATTTCGCGCCTTTTTTCCTTGTTGAACTGAGCGGACGCCGTACCTCGGCAAGGATGGATCCCGCTCAGCTCAAGTTTGCAGTCATGAACATTGTAAACACCACGCGCATTATAGTGCAGTTTATGCTCAACCAGGACCAGAAAAGCCAGGCGAGGAGGAGGCGGCTAGGGCAGCGCGGCAACGAGAGTGATGCGGACGCGGACATGGACACAGAATTGTCTCGCGCCACGGGCCCCGGCGCTTTGGAGATCATGTTGGCAATGGGGCAGCTTCTCGCTGTGGAACGCCGATTCTGGGCCCGGGAAACAAGCACTGACTGGTGGGACCGCATAGTGCTGCAGGTGTGGGACGATTCCCAGTGGCTGCGAAACTTTCGCATGCGTAAGGGCACTTTCCTGGAACTTTGTGACTTGCTTTCCCCTGCCCTGACGCGCCAGAACACCAAGATGAGAGCAGCCCTCACAGTTGAGAAGCGAGTGGCGATAGCCCTGTGGAAGCTTGCAACACCGGACAGCTACCGGTCAGTCGGTAATCAGTTCGGAGTGGGAAAATCTACCGTGGGGGCTGCTGTCATGCAAGTAGCCAAAGCAATCGTTGAGCTGCTGCTAAAAAAGGTAGTGACGCTGGGAAATGTGCAGCTCATTGTGGATGGCTTTGCTGCAATGGGATTCCCTAACTGTGGTGGGGCGATAGATGGAACCCATATCCCGATCTTGGCACCGGAGCACCAGGGCAGCCAGTACATAAACCGCAAGGGGTACTTTTCTATGGTGCTGCAAGCAATGGTGGATCACAAGGGACGTTTCACCAACATCAACGTGGGATGGCCGGGAAGGGTTCATGACGCCCGCGTCTTCAGGAACACTAGTCTGTTTAAACGGCTGCAACAAGGGATTTACTTTCCAGACCGGAAAATTACCATTGGGGATGTTGAGATGCCCATCGTTATCCTTGGGGACCCAGCCTACCCCTTAATGCCGTGGCTCATGAAGCCATACACAGGCAGCCTGGACAGTACTCAGGAGCGGTTCAACTACAGGCTGAGCAAGTGCAGGATGGTGGTAGAGTGTGCCTTTGGACGTTTAAAAGGTCGCTGGCGCTCGTTACTGACTCGCTCGGACCTCAGCCAAACCAACATCCCCATTGCTATTGCAGCTTGCTGTGTGCTCCACAATCTCTGTGAGAGCAAGGGGGAGACCTTTATGGCGGGGTGGGAGGCTGAGGCAAACCGCCTGGCCGCTGATTACGCGCAGCCAGACACCAGGGCGATTAGAAGAGCACACCAGGAAGCGGTGCGCATCAGAGAAGCTCTGAAAACAAGTTTCAGTGCTGCCCAGGCTCCTGTGTGAAAGTTCTGTTTGTTTGTCCCTGTTGAAAACCCGCCCACTTGATTCACTCATTCCCTGTAAGCAACCCACCCTTCCCCCTTCCCCCTTCGATCCCAGTTTTATTTAAAAAAAAATAAAGTCAGTGTCGTTTTCAAATTACAAATCAAGAACTTTTTATTAACGGGGGGTAATGAACATAGGGAGAGAAATAACCAGGTAGTCCGGGTGGGGTTTGGGAGGAGGGTAGGAGTGAAGGAACAGGGCAGGAACAACATTCAAAATAATGAGAGCCTTTTGCTCGGGCTCTCTAATGGGGTGGACTGGCAGGTTGCACGGAGCTTCCCCCCCCGCGTTCTTACACGTCGGGGTGAGGAGGCTACGGGACTTGGGGAGGGGGGAGGGCGGTTATAGAGGGGCTGCAGCGGCACCCGGTAATCCGGCAGCTGCCGTTCCTGGAGCTCCACCAGACGCCGGAGCATGTCTGTCTGATCACGCAGCAGCCCCAGCGTTGCATCCCGCCACTTCTCCTCTCGGGCGTCCCTCCTCTCCTCGCGTTCGTCCCTTCTCTCCTCACGTTCATCCCTTTTCTCCTCCCGTTGGTCCCTCATGTCCTCCCGCTGGTCCCTCTTCTCCTCACGGTCACTGGCCTCTTGACGGAATTTCAATACAGTCTCCTTCCAATCGTTAAAATTAGCTCTCTCATCCCGGGTCGACTGCATTATTTCCGAGAACATATCGTCTCGGGTGCGCCTCTTTCGCCTCCTTATCTGGGAGAGCCTTCGTGCTGGGGGCGGGAGGATGGAAGAATTTGCAGCTGCAGTAGGAGGGAAAAAAAGGAGAGAAGTATGTAAAAAGATACATTTTATAGAACAATGCTTATACTCTTTCACGGTGAACACTTTTCACATTACATAGCAATGTACAAGGTCGCTTTTTGCATCTTATATTGAGTGCCCGCGGCTTTGGTGTTAGAGATCACAGCAGACGCAGGGCCGGGCAACAGATTTCGGCTTGTATGCAGCCATGGTAAGCCATTGTCCTGCTGCTTCTGCATTAAATCAGCGCCCTCCTTTCCCATAGCAAGCAAAGCCCTTTACGTGCTGCGGTTTCCCTGTTACCGTGCAGCATCAGATAACATAACAACCACCCCCCACCCACCCATTCAATTCTGTGGGATGACCCCCTCCCCCCACCACGTGGCTGGTACCATGGAAGATCCATGCAGATCGCAAACTAGCCCCCCCATCCACTTCTGTGGGATGATCGCGTTACCCCTCCCCCCACCACGTGGCTGGTATCAGGGAAGACCCCTGCTAGCCAAACGCGAAAAACTCAGCGACATTATCCACCCCCTCCCCCCCGCCCGCTTGGCTAACTGCAGGGAAAGATTTCTTTTCAGCTACAGGCAAACAGCCCAGTAGGAACGGGGCCACCTCTGTCCCCCTAATTACATTCCCATATCTCAAACAGGTTACCCTGAACGATATCACTCTCCTGAGGATAACACAGCAAGATAAAGAGCGGATGTTGCTTGAATGCCAGCAAACACCGGGACCATACGCTGCCAAGCTTTGTCAAGCAATGATACCGGATTACTTGCTGCTAGCATGGCGCGGTCAAGTGTCCTACCATGGAGGACGGAATAAGGCTGCCCTGCCCAGAAACCTTCTGGAAAAGCTTTTGGAGTACCTCCAGGAGAGTTTCATGGAGATGTCCCTGGAGGATTTCAACTCCATCCCCAGACACGTTAACAGACTTTTCCAGTAGCTGTACTGGCCGCGAATGCATCCCAAGTCCCCAGGGCAAATTAATCATTAAACAAATACTTGTTTTAAACCATGTTTGATATATTTGAAAAGGTACACTCACCAGAGGTCCCTTCCAGGGGGTCTGCGATGCCGCCTTGGGAGGGTTCGGAGGGCACTTCGGTCAGGGTCAGAAACAGCTCCTGGCTGTCGGGGAGAATGGAGTGCTGTGTGCTCTCCACAAGTTCGTCCTCCTCCTCCTCCTCCTCTTCCCCGTCCGCAGATTCGTCATGCAACGATGACATTAACCCCTCCTCGGAGTCCACGCTCAGGGGTGGGGTAGTGGTGGCGGCCCCTCCGAGAATTGCATGCAGCTCATCGTAAAAGCGGCATGTCTGCGGCTCTGCCCCGGACCGTCCGTTGGCCTCCTTCGTCTTCTGATAGGCCTGTCGGAGCTCCTTCACCTTTATACGGCACTGAATGGAGTCCCGATTGTGGCCTCTCTCCATCATCCCCTTGGAGATCTTGTCAAAGATCTTTGCATTCCGTCTCTTGGAACGCAGTTCTGCGAGCACTGAATCCTCTCCCCATATGGCGATCAGATCCAGTATCTCGCGTGTGGTCCATGCTGGTGCTCGTTTGCGGTTGTCGGCCTGCATCGCTACCTGTGCTGCTCAGCTCTGTGTGGTCACCTGTGCTCACCAGGCTGGGCAGACAGGAAATGAAATTCAAAAGTTCGCGGGGCTTTTCCTGTCCAACTGCCCAGAGCATCCGAGTTTAGATTGCTGTCCAGAGCGGTCACAATGGTGCACTGTGGGATACCTCCCGGAGGCCAATACCTTCGAATTCCGTCCACACTAACCCTAATTCGAACCGGCAATGTCGATTTCAGTGCTTCTCCCCTCGTCGGAGAGGAGTACAGAAACCGATTTTAAGAGCACTTTAAATCGAATTAAATGGCCTCGTTGTGTGGACGGGTACAAGGTTAATTTGCTATAACGCTGCTAAATTCGAACTAAAATCGTAGTGTAGACCAGGCCTAAGAATACAGACCTTGATGTGGGAGCATATTTAGGAACTTCATAAATGCCTCTTTAAGATGTATGGAAACTATTGGGGATGATTATCTCTCTCCCAAAAATAACATTCCTTGCAGAGTGGATAAAGCGTAGGACACTGGAACCAGCACTTCTGTAGAACCTGCCATGTGAGGATTTTCCCCAACATTAACAAATTAAACCTCCGTACCTTTGTGAAGTAGGTGAGTATTATCCCCATTTTATAGATGGGATGGCCAAATCGAGGTCATACAATTTGTTCAAGTACATAGAAAATCAGTGGCAGGGCCAGGATTAGAACCTCATCTTCTAATTCCTAGCTCTGTGCTTTATCGACTCTCAGGAAGATAATTCCCAGTGGCACCCTGGATCTTAAGTAACAGAGAGATCTATGCCCTGTGACCAAAACTGCTGCATATAATGTGTATATGTAGGATAATTGCTTCCTGCATAATCTATAACAAATATAGAATATGTCTATGTACAAAATAAATTTCACTGAAATGTTTGTTTCATAAAAAAACAAAATTCCTAGTTTTTGGCATCCGAGAGACTTTTTTCAAAACAGATAGATGCTTAATTGTTCTTGGTAGATTCATGTCAGTTTTCCAGTTATCTCTAGGACTACAGAATGCCCAAATCACTTATCCTTAGCAAGACCCCAGAAAAAAGAAATGTATTGAAAAGTGACCTGTCTATGCAAGGATGCATTTTTATATTGTGTAATTCTCAAATAACATGCTTTCTTCTGTGTAGCCGCTTAAAAGGCTTTATAAATGAAAATGCTGTAATCTTCAGTGGGAATTTGCTCCACATAAAAAGATTACATATCATGTTCAGTGTGTTCTATATAATGTCACCCCAGCATACCTGCTTTCCCCCTTGAATAGAAACAGCCATCCAATGCAGACAAAAGGAAATCCAGGTTAGATTACAAGTATTAGTGGAAAGATTCTTTTCTTTCTAAGGCTCGCATTCTGAAGTGTGCATTATTGTGTTCCTGTTGTGTTCCTGTTGATATGATTTTCCAATCAGTGCAGCCAATGGACTTTGTGAAAGGAAGTCCAGTGGAGCACTCCTGATGGCCAATGGTTCAAGCCTGACCCAGAGAAGATCTAATGCGCTCTAATGCCTGAAACCATATGAGAAAATCTTACTACAAAATAGGTTTGGAAGGACTCTGCATGTCTCACCCTTAAGTAACTGGATGCTATTTAGTTTGCATGGATGGCTTTTAAGTAAGCTTGAAGGATCATTTTATGCACATCAATAAGAGTTGAAAAGGGGACACCTGCCAGAAAAAATTAAAATATGTGCAAGAAGGCCTAGTCACCAAATATTAGGTTTTCTGGTCTAGAAGAGGGTCATCTTAGCTTATTTCTTCAGGTCTGAGCAGATAGAACACCCCATAGGGAACAAAATGTGAAGAAGTAAGTGCCACATTTGTGTCCATCTGTATAGGCGGGTATTTAAATTCTTTAATTTAAATATGAACCTCCCAGAAGAAAAGGCAGATAGTTGATGTCTAGTAGGGGAATGTACGGGGAATAATTAGGCTTGTTATACGTGACCTTGTAACTGATACTGTTCTGTAATCCTGTGGAATTCTGGGGGAGAAAAGTAAATCAAGGTGTCATTTCCATTTAACAAGATTTTGTGGCATACGCCCTTGACTGAAAAACTGGATACTTCTGCACCTCTTCTAAAATTTCAGTACTGAGAAAACCACCAAACTCCTACTTTGGTATATTATTTAGGTGGTGTTGGCTTTACTATACCACAGGATATCTTTCACCATTACGTGCCTCAACCCAGTGAACAGCAGACAGCGATAAAGAGCAAATCAGCAGCACTCTGTCTATTCAGCACATAAGCCATTTGTTGAGTCATTTCACGATGATGTGCACATTTGCTTTCAATATTGTATCAGCTTTTTCCAGACTATAAATAAAAGGCCTGACCCTGCACACAACTCCTTTTCATGTGAAACTCTTGTAGAAGACCATGGAAATCTGCATGCAGAGGGCTTACGGAAATGAAGTGTGGTATGGTTTTTACAGAATTTTTTCAACTTTCTATAATTACCATACTTACATGATTTAAGTCCCTTGTGGGACTTGCATGATTTAAAAAAAAAAATTAAAGCTTTGAACTCTATATAGGAACATCCCCCATGGGCTCAACATGCTTTAAGAGATGGGTATTGTTGCTCTCATTTTTCAGGTAGGGAGATTAAGATACAGAAGGGTTAAGTGGTATAGAGCATTAGACATGGAGGGTAAAATTCATCCCTATGCAGAGAGCCAGCATGCAACCTGTGCATCACTTAAGCTCTATTTTGAAGACTTACGTAGTGAATAGGCCTTGTGCTATTCTCTCTGCTAAAATAAATATCACCCTAAGAATTTAATGCCACTGTGTTGGGGTGCTGAATTTTACCCTTAGCTGAATCAGGACAAATTCAAAGATACTGTGCACAACCTCAAGTGGGGAGGAAAAAATCTCACTCTGCTTAAGAATTAATAAGCATGGGTGATAATGACTGGCTAAATATTCCTGAACTCTGTCTACAGGATTATGCCTTTTTAGCTGTACTAAGCTCCTTCTATTTGGAATTAATTACCTAAAGATGCGTGTGATATTAGAGCCAGACATTATTTGGCTGGCTTTTGGTAAGTAGTCTTTTAATTTCATACTTAATTTGCTGATCTGAAGCTATTTTTGTGAACACTTTGTGTTCAGCATATAAAAGGCAAATGGTATTATAAATTATAAATGAAAAGACTGACTTGGTTCTTTGTTCTGAAGGGGGTAAAAGAAATGATGAGAAATCCAAGTAACAATAATTGCAATGTTTAATGAAGGAAACTCATTCCAAAAATCTTAAATTATAAATTCTCACACACACACACACACACACACACACACACCCTTCAAAACATTATTTTAGCTTTCAGATATTAGCTAAACAAGACTATCTCAATACAGACAACTGGCATATACAATTGGTTGCCTCTTCATTCATTCATTACTACTTTTAGTCACTTATCCACTCAATAAATTAGTTTATCCTTCATTAGAACACAACCCAGTCTCTGCAATTACTTTGGAATTTTGTGCACTCAAGCTTTAGTGACTGACTTTGCACATTCAGAACTCAGTTTTGTGCATATGAACTATACTTGCACACACAATTTGATAGAATGTAACTATTATATGTGCATGCACAAAGCAGCTGTAGTTTGTAACACTGCAGGTGGATACTTCTGAAAATCTGGTCTGAAGTATAGAACATCAATTTTATTCCCAAACACACTCACCACAGTATAATTTCAAAGAATTGTAGAGAGGGTAGCTAAATAAGACTCCTCTTCTCCCTTTCTTGTGATAAATTTAGACAATTTTGCCGATGAAATTTGCTTTCTATACTGGGGAAAAACCAATGTGTTTAACTTTATTAGTTAATGATTTTGCCCTTAGTGTGCACAAAGATAATTGAAGAACCTCAGTTACTGCACAGGGTGAATAATCTTCTCTTTTAGAACAAATTGTGAAGGAAAGAATAATTCACAGAGATAAATGGTAAAGGGAATGTAATGCAACACACGTTTAAAAAAGGTAGGTTGATCACACCAGACTAACCTGATTTCTTTCTTTGAGAAAATAACTGATTTTTTCAGGTAAGGGAAATGCAGTAGATCTAATATTCTTGAACTTCAGCAAAGCATTTGTCACAGTACCACAGAGGAAATTATTTAGTGAAATTAGGGAAGAGGCAGATCAGTACAAGCATTGTAAGATGGATAAGGAACAGCCTAAAGGGGAGAAGGCACTCAGTTATGCTGAAAGGTGAATTATCGGACTGGAAGGAGGTTACTAGTGGAGTTTTTCAAGGATCAATCTTGCGGAAAAAAAATTTAATATTGTTTAATATTTTTTTAGTGACCTTGGCACAAAAAGTAGGAGTGTACTAATGAAATCTGCTGCTGATACAAAGTTGGGAGAAATTGTTAATACAGAGGAAGTTTGGAGTATTACACAGGAAGATCTGGATGACCCTGAAAACGAGTGACAGAAATGGGATGAAATTCAATAGTACAAAGTACAAGGCCATGAACTTAGGGTCTCATAGTAAAAATTTCTACTGCAAACTGGGGGCTCATCAGTTGGAAACGACAGAAGAGAGAGATACTGGGCATGTGAGCTGATCACAGAATGACTGAGCCACCTGTGAAAAAGGCGCATGCGATCCTAGGATATATTAGGTGAGGCATTTCCAATAGAGAGAGAAAAGTATAAATGCTGTTGTACAAAGCACTGATAAGACCTCATTTGGAATACTGCGTACAATTCTGGTCACCTATGTTTAAGAAACATTATACACCAACTCAAAATGCTGCATTAAAATGGAAAATGGATTGAGTAAGCCATTCAGCATCAAGACAGGTGTAAGACAAGGGTGCGTCCTGTCTCCCTTTTTGTTTATGCTAGTCATCGACTATGGATTAAAACAATGCAACAGTGATACAAATGGCCTAAAATGGAACAATACAAGGCTATTTGAGCTAGACTTTGCTGACGACATCGCTCTTATCAGTGAAGATGCCAACAGACTACAAAAATGCACAAACCAAGTAAAAGAAGTAATGGAGAAGATAGGTTTGAGATACAATGCAAAGAAATGTAAAGTTATGTTAATGAAGATTATAGGGACAGAAATCAAAATTGAAGAAGAGAAACTGGAGAAGGTGGACAATTTTACGTATCTTGGAAGTACCATGAGCCAAGATGGTACTAGTTCCGAGGAAATAAAAAGAATCAGGAAGGCAAAGGCTGCATTTGGAAGACTCAAAAACATCTCCCTCAAGACAAAACTGAATGTGTACAAAGCAATTGTTATCGCCATCACAACATATAGCAGTGAGACATGGCAACTTACCAAAAAAAGATGCAAAAGCTGGATGCATTTAATCACAAACGTCTGAGAAGAATATTGGGAATAATATATAGAGACAGGAAGACAAATTAAGTCAGAAAAATGACTGGACAAGACACCCTCTCACAAATAATCTAGAAAAGAAGACATCAGTGGCTGGGATATGTGCTGAGAATGGAAAAAGAACGCTTCCCAAATACCGCCCTTGAATGGAAGCCAGAAAATGCAAGAAGAAAGAGAGGAAGACTGCAATTAACATGGAAACGAACAGTTCTGAACAACATCAAGCACCTCAACTTGAAATGGGAAGATTTGGAGAGAAGGGTAGTTGACAAGCAAGGATGGCAAATGTGGGTAGCCCAATGTGCAGCAAAGCACGGGATGGACAAAGATCTAAGGGTGTTTAAGAAAAATTAATTTAAACTGGAACAGGTGCGGCGAAGAGCTACTAGGATAATCAGGAGACTAGAGGGCCTATTTGATGAGAAATGACAGGCGGAGCTTGGCTTGTTTAGTCTAGCAAAAAGAAGGCCAAGAGGGAGATATGATTGCTCTCTCTAGATATTAGGGGGGTAAATACCAGGGAGGATGAAGAGCTACTTAAGCTAAACAACAATATTGGTATAAGAACAAATGGATATAAACTGGCCATGAACAAATTCAGGTTGGAAATTAGAAGAAGGTTTCTAACCATCAGGGGGTGAGGTTCTGGAACAGCACCTGTGGGGACAAACAACTTAATTAGTTGCAAAAGAGAGCTGGACAAATTTGAGTGCACTGTATAATGGGATTACTTGTGATGGTAGGGGGCAGGGCCCAATAGCCCCTGGGCTCTTCTCCAGTTTGTCCATGGGCGGTGGGTGACCGGCAGGCTTGCGTAGGCTAGCCCCTGGCTAGCTCGCCCATTCAGCCTGGGGTCCTGCCCCTCCCTTCCCCACCCAGGGGGCAGATGCAGGGTCCGCAACTCCGTGGCACCTTACAACTGCCCATGCAGCTCTTACCATTGCCAGGCTGCGACTCCGAGGCCCCACCCCAGCCGGAATCAGCTCGGGAAATGCTGCGCAGGCAGCTGTGGGGAGCCGGTATGAAGTTGTGGAACCCCCACCTGCCCTGGGTGGGCGGGAAGCCTTGGGGGCAGGGACATGGGCTGGGGGCTGCTCCAGGCACATGGAGGGTCCACCGTGGTGCCCCACAGCTGCCCGGGCTCCACTCTGGCCTGGACGGGGGGTAGGGGGCGGGGTCTGTCCTGGTGAAAACTGGATGGGTCAGGCCAGTCCACTTTCAAAAAGTGGGAGGGCTATGGCCCCCCTCCCCCACGGTTCAGGCACCACTGGCCCAGGGCTCGGCCACATGGGAAAAAAGAGCCGCGGGCTCCCGGCGGGAAGCAGGAGGGGATCTGGGGATGAAGTATGGATGGGGCCACACAGGCAGTTTGGGTAGGCTGAGCCTTCCCCTGCCCATGATCCCGCTGCCCATGAGTTTGTCTTATGTTTCTAAAGTTCATACTTCAGGGTTTTAGCCAGCAAGGGTCAGGAAGGGATTCCCTTCCCTCCCGGTCCCCTCAATATGTTTTGGGAGGTTTTTTTATTTCCTTCCTCTGAAGCACCAGGAATGGCCATGACTGGAAATGGGACATTGGTCGGGGTGGACCAGAGCTCCAAGGTGGTAACTGTATTCTGCACCTACTGAACCTCTAGTTGAAGTGCTCCTTGCTGCTGTCGAGGTGGCCTGTGTACGGCTTCATGAGCCATGGGAATAAGGGGTAAGCTGGGTCTCCCAGGATCACTATTGGCATTTCAACATCCACAATAGTAATCCTCTGGTCTGGAAAAAACTCCCTGATTGCAGCTTTCTGAACAGGCCTGTGTTCTTACAGATGCGAGCATCATGCACCTTCCTTGACCAGCCAACATTGATGTCGGTAAAATGTCTTCAGTGATCCACAAGTGCTTGCAATACCATAGAAAAGTAGCCCTTTCTGGTGATGTATTCTGAGGCAAGGTGGTCTGGTGTCAAAATAGGGAGATGCGTGTGTGCCATCTATCACCCCACTGCAATTCAGGTGCCCCATTGCTGCAAAACTATGCACCATGTCTTGCACATTGCCCAGTCACAGTCCTTCATAGCAGAATGTAATTAATGGCCTTGCACATTTGCATCACAGCAACCCCCACTGTGGATTTCCCAACTCCACATTGATTCCCGACTGATCAGCAGCAATTTGGCATTGTAAGCATCTACACAGCGTTCACCGCTTACTTCTCCATTGTCAGTGCAGATCTCATTCTGGTGTCATTGCACTGGAGGGCTGGAGTGAGCTATGCACACAGATCCAGGAATGTGGCCTTGCGCATTCGAAAGTTCTGCAGCCACTGCTCATCATCGCAAACCTGCATAACAATGCGATCTCACCAGTCAGTGCTTGTTTCTCACACCCAGAACTGGCACTCCACTGTCTGCAGCTGCTCCGTGAATGCCAACAACAACCTTGAATTGTTTTGATCTGCCCGACAGCAATCTAGCCTCCAAAGAATCATGTTCCCTGTGGCACCTCTGGCAGCTCCGCAAATATTGCCCTGTGCTCGCAATGCTCATCACAATAGTGCAGAGCTGTGCAGGATCCATGCTTCTCAGAGATGGCGGGAGCGCGGGGCTTTTTGAAAAGAGGCATGAAACATTATGGGATGCAGATAAAATTATGGGATGGAGAAAACTGCATTATGGGACATTGAAAACCTGTTCGGAGTCATCCCTGTGTGCGTTTGCCTGATGTGGTATTGCAAACCGTTGCCAAAACACCCTGCGCTAGGTGGTAGCTATCCCACTGTGCAAGTTGTCACCCATGGTGCACAGTTCTCTGCATTGATGCAAGTGCTGGTTGTGAGGATGCGCACCACCAACACAAGGAGCGTCGTGTGGACATGCAAAAGCAATTTCATTATTGTGATGGCTGTACGTCGATGTAACTTAGGTCAACATAATTTTGTAGTGTCGACGTACCCTGAGTGAGCCAGAGTTAGAAGCAGCAATCAGTCACTACACAGACTCAGAGAACTTAGAAGTAAGGCTGCGTGTTGGTCACGGATTCTGTGACTTTCCATGATCTCCGTGACTTTTGCAGTGGCTAGTGCGGTTGGCTCAGGGCCAGCAGCAACAGTTTGGGTATGGGAGGAGGCTCAGGACTAGGTCAGGAGGTTGGGGTGCGGGGTGGTGCTTACCTGGAGGAGGGGGACTCTGAAGCAGCTGGCATGTCCCTGCAGCTCCTGACCTAAGCGGAGGAGCCAGGGAGCTCTGCACACTGTCCCTGCTTGCAGGCACCACCCCCACAGCTCCCATTGGCTACGGTTCCCAGCCAATGGGAGTTACGGAGCTGGAGCTAGTGGCAGGGGCAGCATGCGGACCCCCCGTGGCCTTCCCTCCCCCTAGGAGCTTCAGGGACACATGGAGCTGAGTAAGGAGCCTGCCAGTCCCGCCAAACCTCTCCCTCTCCCCCCCCCCCCCCCCCCCCCCCCCCCCCCCCCCCCCCCCCCCCCCCCNGTCCCAGGCTGTACGCTGCTGCCTAGCTCCCGCCCCCCCCCCCCGGGCCAGCAGGAGGCCCGGGCCGCACACCACTGCCCGCCTCCCCTGAGCCCCTGCGGTTGCGGCCCGCACTGGCCCCCTTCCCCAGCACCAGAAGGGGTCCTGGGCCACCACCACCCCAGACCGCCCCCCAGAGCATCCGCAGCCCCCTGCCCAAGTTTTACTTAGGGGTATATAGTACAAGTCATGGACAGATCATGCACCGTGAATTTTTGTTTACTGCCTGTGCCCTGTGCATGACTTTTACTAAAAATACCGGTGACTAAAACATAGCCTCACTTAGAAGTATCCAAAGGTGGGGTCCAATAGAGCAGATTGGTAAATGTCCATCAGGGAGCGAGGGGGGCGCGAAGATTCACCCAGGACTGTAACAAGCTTCTCAAGTGTTAATGTGGAATTCATTATTGTGGGATGTTACTGAGGCCAAAAGCTTCACAAGATTTACAAAGGAACGAGACACATATGGATAACAAGAATAACTTGATCAGTCTTTAAGTTCCTACATGAGAAACTGTGGCAGGGTGCTGGTTGAGAAGCCTTTAATCATCTCCTGCCACTCCAGCCCTAATCAAGGGGAAGGGATTGGGGATGGGTGAATAGCCTGGCTGCACCTGCCAGTCTTATTAGCCCAGCGCTATAAAGGCAGGGAGGAAGCCAGAGATAGGGGAGGGAAAGAGAAAGGTCAGGCACAGAAGGAAGTGAGAGCCTTGTAGTCTGTTGCTGGCCAGCCTGTTGTAGGCAAAGTAGCTGTGAAGCCTGTATATAGTTGGGAACTGGTGGTGGGAAACCTTTTGAGAATAAAGAGCATGGGTGTTGCATTAGACTGAAGGGTCCCTGACTCATTGAAGAGGGAGGCCCGGGGGCTGAATACTCAGGGGCACAGTGTGAACCCCGCTACAGAAACAAAAATTGAACAGCCCTCTGCTATCAGTCTAGCAGGCAAAAGTATAACAGGATCCAATAGCTAGAAGTTGAAGCTAGACAAATTCAGATTGGAACTAAGGTGCAAATTATTAACAGTGAGGGTAATTAACTGTTGGAACAATTTACCATGGCTTGTGGTGGATTCTCCATCACTGGGAATTTTTAAATAAAAACTGGATGCTTTTTCTAAAAGAGATGCTGCAGTTCAAAGAGGATTTAATTCAGGCTGTGTTACACAGGAGGTCAAACTAGATGATCAAATGGTTTATATGATCACATAGTTTTATAATCTATGAATATCCAGAGTTGTCATAACACTAACCAATTTTTGGAAGAGAGGTTAAACCTCATGTTTCAGAGTTTAATCTCTAACTATCAGGGAATAGAAGGAGAGTAGGGATAGTGTATGTGGGGAAATGAATAAACTATTCTGCTATTGCTGTTCCAGAATATCTATTCCAGTAACTTCCCTGCATAGACAAACTTTTAATGGGAGAGTAGATTATCCCATATCTGCCTAATATGAGATTTCTTGAACCTTTCTCTGAATCCTCTGATGCTGGGCACTGTCAGAGACAGAATACTGCACTAATCAGACCACAGGCCTGATCCAGCCTGGCAATTCTTAGGTTTCTTAATTTAATAATCCTCACCTCTAATTGCCTCTACTCTACTTTATGGTCAGACCTCATGAGATTAAGCTTTCTAGCAAGATTGGTCTGGGAATTCAATAACAACCTTTCAGCATTTACAATGAGGAGTACTTGTGGCACCTTAGAGACTAACAAATTTATTTGGACATAAGCTTTTGTGGGCTAAAACCCACTTAATCAGATGCATGGAGTGGAAAATACAGTAGGAAGATATATATATATATATATATATATATATATATATATATACACACTGTACATGAAAAGATGGGAGTTGCCTTACCAAGTGGAGGGTCAGTTCTAAAGAGACAATTCAATTAAAATGGGCTATTATCAACAAGAGGAAAAATCAATTTTATAGCGGTAATCAGGGTGGCCCATTTCAAATAGTTGACAAGAAAGTGTGAGTAACATTAAGGGGAAATTAGCATGGGGAAATTACTTTTTAGTTCTTGTAGTGACCCATCCACCCCCAGTCTTTATTCAGGCCTAATTTGATGGTGTCCAGTTTGCAAATTAATTCCAGTTCTGCAGTTTCTTGTTGGAGGCTGTTTTTGAAGGGTTTTGTGGAAGAATTGCCACTTTTAAGTCTGTTATTGAGTGTCAGGGAGGTTGAAGTGTTCTCCGACTGGTTTTTGAATGTTATGATTCTTGACATCTGATTTGTGTCCATTTATTCTTTTGTGTAGCAACTGTCCGGTTTGGCCAATGTACATGGCAGAGGGGCATTGCTGGCACATGATGGCATATATCACATTGGTAGATGTGCAGGTAAACGAGCCCCTGATGGTGTGGCTGATGTGGTTAGCTCCTATGATGGTGTCCTATGATGCCCACTTTTAATTGAATTGTCTTGTTAGAACTGACCCCCCACTTGGTAAGGCAATGCCCATCTTTTCATGTACTGTGTGTATATATATCTTCCTACTGTATTTTCGACTCCATGCATTTGATGAAGTGGGTTTTAGCCCACAAAAGCTTATGCCCAAATAAATTTGTTAGTCTCTAAGGTGCCACAGTACTCCTCGTTGTTTTTGCTGGCACAGACTAACACAGCTACCACTCTGAAACCTTTCAGCATTTAGATACTTTCACAGCGAGTTAGAACCAGAAAGTGCAGAGGAAGGGAACAACTGAAACCATTCTCCTCCCCTCCCCTCCCTTCTCATTTTAAAACTTGTTTAAATCTTATAAAAGATTCATTTCAAATTTTGGGTGAAGGCGTGCATATATTAGTGTTTTATCCAAACCATCTCTATTCAGCTGAGTACCAGGAGGAAAACGCCATATAAGCAGACTTGAAAGTATTTGACAGCAGTTCAAACAGGTACAAATATATCACAATGCTTCGGTCCATACACTTTAAAAGAAACATATTGTGCCTGATGTGCTATATGTATGGTATGGGAGTTAATCCAAATGAAGAAAACCATGTTACATTATGTAGATAGACCAAATTTTAACCTGGTTAGTACAAACAAACAAATAAACCTTAATATAGATCTTTCTATGACTCTACTAGTGAAATGTCAAAACTTCGGCAACTCGTAGCATGTAAGTCCACTGACGAATAAAACTCAGGTTTAATCTCCTGAAAAATAGTTAAAAAAGACAAAAATGATCTTAATTGCTATTTTTTAAAATCATATTTAAGCACAGATTTTTAAAGGTATTTAGGAATTGCACTCGGTAAAATAACAACTGATTTAGAAACCTAAATATTTTCAAAAGGGATCTAGGCACTAAGGAGTCTAAATCTGAAGTGATTTAGACTCCTAAGTGCCTAGATCCCTTTTGAAAATATGTAGGTTCCAAAATCACTTAAGTAGTGCAACACTGCATACAGAAAGGCTTACATACCTTTACAAATCTGGGCCTTACTTTTATGAAACACATCCATTTTTTAGGGGTTATTACTGGATTTGTTTATTAAAGGCAAAACCGAAGAGGTGTTAATACTAACTACTGTAGTACAGTCACTGTTCAATTTACATTCAAGGGTAACATGAAAGCAATTTGAAAATGCTTAGAAACTTCTAACTACTTAAGTCATTGTGAGGTCTGTCTAGCACTAACTAGGGAGTAGGAAAACCATCCCTCCAGAAGCTGCAGAAACCATCAATTCAGAACTGCTGAAATCATTCTCCATTACTACCAATCTGATGCATTTAACTTCAGCTGTGTCTTGTAAAGTGCCGGTTCATTAACTTGAACGTTGTTGACAAGCTCATTATTTACACATTCTGCTTGACTAGTGCAAGTGCTAACAATGAAGAGAGGACACTTCATCTACAGGAATTCATTGATCCATCTCAAGCAGAAAGAAACCAACATTTCTCACTCACGGATTGGAATTTACTGAAGATCTCAGGGACACTCTACGCTACAAATTTACATCGGTGCAGCTCTCCCATCGGCTTAAACCCATCGGCTTAATAAATCCACCTCTGCAAGAGGCGGTAGCTATCTCGGTAGGAGAAGCTCTCCCGCCAACATAGCACTGTCTACAAGAGGGATTAAGGTCAGTATAACTGTCGTTGAAGGCAGTGGATTTTTCAAACCTTGAGTAACTTAGTTATACTGAAGTAAATCGTGTATATTACAAGCCTAAGGTGGGCACAGTGACCAATGGGCGGGTGGAGCAGAGCAAGCCCCCGCATCCCGACCCCATTTCCAAGGCAGGAGTGTGTGTGCGTGGGGGGGGAACTGCAGGCAGAAGGGGTGGGGAGAGGCCCCCACTTGCTCTAGCCCAGATGCCCCACAAAACCCTAATCCGCCCCTGGGTGGGCAGACAGAAACTACCACAAAAAAACAGTGTCAGAGGATGAAACAGAGAATGAAAACTAGATCTAAATGTCGCTAATCCTTTATACTGTGTCCCTCATTACCTTTAGCAAAGAGAGGAGAGACAAGAATATAAAAAAGGAGGGTTGGGCCATCTTGAACCAAAATGAGTGTGTCATATTTACACTTTGGAATCAAAAGGTAACAGACACACACTAGCACAGAAATGCAAGCACCTCTAGGATGAGAGGTTGGTAATCAGTCACTGCAGGGAACTCTGGCTGCTAACAGGGTGAGGTGATTTGCTATGGTTATGAAAAGTGTGATGGGATCTTTGGCTCCAGCAAACACTGCTTTTTATGGTCTCATTTGAAAGTTTACTGCGTGTTTGTATATCTAGATGGAGCTTATGTTTCTCTAGATCTAATGAGTAAAACATATTTTTCTGAGAACTGTTATATCAGGTTAAGGAAAACAACAAAAGAACAAAAATAAAGTCTCTATGAAAGAGCACTGTGTGTGTCTTCTCTGTAACATGCAGAATTATTCTGCTTCATAAAATTGCAGCTGCCGTCTCTAGACAGCAGACTCCTAGAAATCTAAAGGTGCAGTACACAGAAATCAAAATAATAACTTACTGCCTGCAACTTTACAGAATTCAGATTTTAGCTGGTACTGTATTACATTTTAAAATGTCACTCTTTGGAAGAAATGGAAATTACACATTTCTCTGTTTTAACGGGGAAGCTCTTTTTGTAGAGGGGATACTTATTTCCATTATACTTTTCCAATGGAAACCCTCCTCACTGTCCCCAGTGAGCCTAGTCTATTTTATTTATTTAGATTCAAATAATAAAAAATGCCAGAGTCTTCCCCAGGAATTGAAATTAGATGGGGTGTTCAAATTGACGGGGTGGAGCGGGGGTGTTGGAAAATGACTAAATTGGCAACTATTTGACCACTGGGGGGGAATGGGGGAGTTCAGGGGGATGTAGGGAAATCCATTGCCTGTATGAAACTTCAGGCACTGTCACACATCATTAACAACAGAATAAAATCCTAGCACTATTTCAATCATCAATTCAGCAGGAACTCAGCCGGCCACCTATAAAAACTCCTTTATTACTCCCTCATTGTTGTGGGAAGCATAACCTCAGCCCTCTCCAGAAACCCTATCAAACAGATTTCTATTTTAGTAAATGGGACATCTTGTTTTCCCTTTACTGGATCAGTTTAAGGTCTTTTGTATACAGGGAAATTGCCCAGAATATCTATTGCAGAATAACTCCCTTAATGGATATTATTCCAGAATGAGTCACTTTTTTCCTGGAATAATTATTCCATTTTGTGAGAGCAGTAATTATGCTGGAATAAAGTCACTTTTATTTTGGAATAGTGTCCACATGGGGAGCCTCAGTAGCTATACCGGTTCATTTTCCTGTGTAGATGAGGCCTAAGATTTAAACAGTATGTTACAATCTGCACACTTTTTCCCCCCTACCTACCCAATTAAAATCCTGTAGCAGGATATGTATTCTAGTATACACACCCTGCCTCGTCCAGTAGGGGGAAGTGCAAGCTCTCCATCTACTGGACCATTAATGAAAAAGCTGCTCTGGGGATGGGAAAATAGATTTCTAGTGAGCAGCAGTGTTCATGCTGAAGTCTGATGCAACAGCAATAGATCTTGTTTTTTTGCTCCACAGAGGAACTTCATTGGTTTTAATCTTACTTGCTGTGTTCTGATATTGTGACTGAAGTCAGTAGGATCTGGAAAAAATGACATTCAGATTTTTTTCCTTCAGGAATGTGTATGCTCTTGTGTGATAACATTTTGTGAAAGTTCATCTCATTTACACAATTGGGTCAACCACAGTTTGTCTTCAACTGGATGGAAGCATTTGTTTTTAAGAACATTTCACCAGAAATGTTTACATAGGAGCACAACTCCCATTGACTTTCAAAAACCTTGCCCTAAGTCACTTTGTACTTTTGAAAATCCCAAACACAATGTACCAGATTCTGGTGTCCTTCAAGGACATGGTATGGTCCAGGTTGGGGTGCTCCCTTTGCCATGTCCATGAAAGCTGCAAGTGTGGTTATGGCTGCTGGAAGGGGACAGAAGTGATGGAAACCTTTGGAGATTTTTGGTCCTCTAATGTGAGATACCCAGTAGTTTGATGAGCGCTGGAAGCAGGGCAAGGGAAAAACCAGCAGCTGCAGGATCAGCCCTGAGAATACAGCCACGTGGTCCAGCAGTTGCTAATTCTTCTGTTTTAAGTTCTACTTATTGTAATCATGCATATTTTCTGTAGCGGTAAAGCTTTTCTGGACTCTCTCTCTCATTATTTCATACTTCTACAAATATGTATATACTTTATTTCAGACAGGAATGAAATTGAGTATATTAAATTCAACCTGCACTCTTCTGGGTTTAGATGGAAATGTAGCGTGTCTAAGTAGTTATCCCAGGTTTTGCTCTCTTGTAGTGAGTGTGCACTGGGCGGTACAACCAGCCTTGAGTCACATGCTGCCCTCTGTCCCCATAAACAGACTCTTCTAATTCAGGGAGACCTACCTGGCTCCAAAGCTGGCAGGAGGCGAGGCTGCCGCTAGCACTGACTAGTCAGAGCCAGAACTAGTAAAGCCAGGGGCTTGGCCCGGCAACGTCCCGAGCGCTGAGCTCCGCCGGCCCCCAAAGCAGTGAGAGGCTGAGAGCTGCCCGGCTGGGGGGAAGTGATGAAGGGCAGGAGGGCTGAGGGGACACAAGCAGCCCTAGCCGCGGTGCAGCCCCTGCTGGCCCATGGCATTGGGTGGGTGGGTCTCTCGGAATAGCCCCCAATGGCTCTGGGCGGCGGCCCTGCAACATTATATGGCACATACAAGGGGCCGCGGGGGTCAGGGCGGCAGCGGAGAGCCCCCCGCCCCGCTGGAGGGCGGTAGCTGCGGCGCCGGGCCAGTCCCGGGGAGTTGGGCTGACGCGCGCAGAAGCTGCCGCTGGGGGCGGGCTGGGCCGACTCCTCCGGCGGCGGCGGCGGCATGTGGAGGCCGGGGCCGGCGCGCGCTGCGGCTCGGGGCCTGCGCGGGCTCCGGGGGGCGCGCGGGCCGCTCGGGGGACCTGCCGCCTCCTGCCGCCAGCCCGTGAGTAGCGAGCCGCGCGGCGCCCGCGTGACGCGGCTGGGCCCGGCAGAGCGGGGCCCGGCCCGGCCCGCGTGTTGGGGGCAGGGAGCCGCTCCCCCCCCGCAGACTCGCCTCTGGCGCCGCTGAAGGATTTGCCGGGCGAGTCTCCATGAGCTGTTTCAAATCCCCTCGTTCCCATTGTCGCCGAGCCCGAAACGGCCAAGCCCCCGTCCCCCCTTCTCCCAGCACGGTTGCGATCATGCAGCGACACAAGACGGAGCTCGAGCTGTGGCGCTCCTAGCCCACGTGAATGCAAAGCGCTGCATAGGGGACTGTTGCACTTTTTTGGTAGTTGAGAGGTGGGGAGTGTCAGACTATGTGGCCTTAAATGCTTTGTCATTGTCTTGAAACTGGATCTCTGCCTGCTGCATGAGTGATCGGGAGTCAGGGTCGGAGGTAACAGCATGCAGACACAGCAGCAGAAAAAAGTGTTAGCAGGAGGTTGAGGAGATGCTGCTGAGGTTCCCTCCTCCCCGCCCATTGCATCGTTGGGAGGGAGGCTTTTAAACTCTTTATCTTTGTCTTATTCCATGATCTACTATAGTTGAGGAGCTTTATGAAATACATTCCAGTGTTGTCATGTCCTCGTGTTGGTGTGAGACAAGAAACGATCAGCAGCACCCAGCAGTCCTCTGTACACAAATTACTCCTTCAGTGACACTCTGAAAACAGAGTCATTATAGTGTTCCGTGTGAGATGAATTTAGTGTTCAGGCCATTTTCTAGTGGAGTAAAGTCCACAGACATCACCTCCAAAACTGAATACTTTGTCTATAGGGAGGACATTTCCCCAACAATTCAAACCAATTTTCAAACTAATTAACAGCTTTCAGAGAGCTCCAGTTAACAGAACTATTCTAGCCCCTAGAACCTTGTCTGTGCTGTGGGTCCAAAAGGTTTTAACTGGTTTGAATTTTTTGCTAAATTTCCCCAGTGTAGACAAGGCCTGATAAGCCTATCTTCAATAGAGACAACAGGGAGTGGATGCTCAGTATTCAGCATACTTAGTGGTATGAAGACAAGCAGCATGGTGACTGTAATCCCCAACGTGAAATTGTGAAGATTAGTATGGGGAATTACCGGTAGAATATTTCTGTTAGTGTGCTGCCACTTTAGGCAAGTTCCTAGCTTTCTTTTACATAGCTTATTTATAGGCTTTCTATTGTAGTATCTGAGTACTTTAGAAACAATTAATATATACCTGCAACACCCCATTTTACAGGTGTGGAAACCGTGATTAAGACCAACATTTTCAAAAGTGACAGTTAATTTGGGGTACTCACCTTGAGACATTTAGGACTTAATTTTCAAGAGTAATGAACACCCATGGCTCTCATTGATTTCAACTAGGGTTGTGGGTGCTCAGCACTGGCCATAATCTGACTCCAGGTGCATGAACTCAGGTCCACCAAATTAGTGGACACTTTTGAAAGTGTTGGCCTAAGTGACTTGTCCAAGGTTGCTTAGGAAGTCTGTGACAAACAAAGGAATAGAACTCAGGTCTCCTGTTTTCTAGTCTAGTGCCTTCAACACAACATCATTTTTCCTCTTACTAAATCATAGTAAAAGGCAAGAGTGTCCTAAACATGCATTTCTGCCTCAAGAATACTGATAGATGTATGGACTGGGATTTCTGTGATAGTTTTTGCTTCTTTGTTGGTCCTGTAAGATAACAAATGAACCTTTAACTAGGAAAAAAAAGTGGCTTTGGGATTCTGTTTCTTAAATATGACAAAAATTGACATTTAGTACCATTACTTTTGTTAACATTTAATTTAACTTATTTTTAGGATTCTCATCTGCAACAATTAGACCATGTTCTAAAGGTTAAAAACAGAAGTGTTCAGTTTATTAATTTAAGAAATGCAGGAACTTTGAATGACAAAAGGTAAGTTTTATTCTGAATTATTTATATGAGAATTCTGACAGTGCATACAGATTCCAGAGTAACCATCTGTAGATGTGGCAGCCCTGAAAATTAATATAGTGTGATTGTTGATATGAGCCAAGGGAAAAGGCTAGTCTTGTGGGTAAGGAAAGGACTTGGAATGATCACTTCTGAATTCTATTTCTAGGTTTGCCACAGATTTCCTGTGTGAACTTGGGAAATCACTTAACCTCTCATGCCATAGTTTTCCCATCTGTAAGGTAGAATAAATGATTCCCCACTGTACCTCAGATAAGTGGCATGAGGCACTCTTGAATGAAAGATGCTATAGAAATTCAAAGTATTAAGTAACTTTGCAGTATTTTATGGTAACTAGTTATTTTGTGTTGCCACATTTGTTTGATACTGAAAACATTTCACTGAATTGCGTATTGGTATAAATATACATACACAATACCCAGATGCGCAAACTAGGTTAAAGCGCATCACTGAGATGGATTCAAAATTAATCTTTTTTCTGTGAAGAGACCCAGGTTTCCAGGTCTGCAGCTGCCTCCATTTCTCTGTTGGTAAAGTGGAGGTGTTGAGAGGTTTGCCTAATATTTGTAACATGCTTTGAGATTCTTGGAAGAAAACTACAGTAGAAGTGCACAATTATTATTTTATTAGAATGAATGGGAACTTCCAAAAGAGGAAGTCACTTATTGTATGTAGACAGGATGTGTCTGAATGTTGACATCTTTACAACTTTGTTTATACATACAGTTGCTATTTCCTTTATAATATGTGTCTATAAACAACATACTGTATGTTTATAAATATAAATTATTTAGATTTACCTTAAAGATTAAGCAGTACTGTACTTGCATGGACAGAGTACTTCTGCAGCAATGTTGTATTTTAAAATCTAGAGATCTACCTTCAGTAACATTCTGGGCACAGAAGTAACTGGGGAAAGAAACATACTTAGTCCAATTAGCTATCTATAATCTCAGGTTTTAAAATTCTACCTCAGTTTATAAGGTGCTTTGTGGCATATGGCAATTTGTGACAAATCACCTCCTCCAATCGCATGTGATTATCTCAGGGTTAACATGTTCCCAAGATAATATTGTTCTTGTTTTGTATTTCTTGTAGGAAAGAGTTTCATGCTAAAGTAATACATATTTTCTCCTAGTAATCTCAGATTTGTTTATGTGCCACTGCAGTTCTTTAGATGAGACTACTTACGAAAAACTTGCTGAAGAAACACTGGACTCATTAGCAGACTTCTTTGAGGATCTAGCAGACAAGCCTTTTACACCTGAAGATTATGATATCTCCTTTGGGGTATATTTTACAGTTTCTGTTCTTGCTGTAGTTATTCTAGGGTTTTTCCTTGGGGGAAATATCTTCATTCAACTAATCTTTAGTGCAAAAGTTTAAGATTTAAGAATCAGTTCACACTGAATAAATAAGTGAAATATATCTGAAAATCAGGTTTTAAAATTTGATTTTACTCATTGAGGGAGTGGCAGCTTTTTTGATTAAAAATATATAATACACTGTTTTAAGATTTAAATAATTGTAATATTTAGTATTTAAATGATGTTCTTTTTATGAGAGTTTAACCATTATTACATGAGGCTAGAAATTGGTTTCTGGTCTCTTTTATACTGGTGTTACACATGTCACTTTTGAATTATGTTGGTGAAAGTGACAGCTGTAGCTAAAAATTATTTTCAAATACCTATCAGTTTATTTACAGTTGGAGCTTGTGTTCTGTGTATAGAGGCCTTTAGTCTTCAGATTTGTCCAAATGTCAGCTTTTCTGAGCACTACATTCACTCTTTATCTCACAGAAGTACATACGCAATGGGAAAATAACACCTTAGTCTCTTTTTGCATTGGCAAAACTGATAAGTAATTGATCTGGTCAAATATTCAATTAATATTTTACCTGTAACTTATCCAATAAATAATAGCAATGTATTATTCAGCTCCTAGTGTTTTGAATAGATATTGAAAAGCTGTGATTACTAGCCTTTCAATATCTATTCAATATAAAGAATATTTTGAGAACTAAATAGAAAAAATAACACCAAAAAGTTTGGTTTTGTGTTTTTTCTTTAGATTAAATATTTTTGATATGCTTCCTGACTTGAATTGCCTTTCTCTCCAGTAACTTTTCAATGCCGTGTTTTTGGCATGTACTTACTGAAAGGTTTGGAGGATTTTTATTTACATCAATTTTAATATGTACATTATGACTGGCTTCAAATTATGAAAATACTAGTAACATGACAAGCCACAGGGTGGCACACTTGGAAAAGAACTGGCAGAGTTGTAATATCTGACCTTTTAAGTTTCTCCATTCAGTTAATATGTGGTGTGCTGGAAAAAGTCTCCCTGGAGAGTAATCCTGTTAGCAGAAATTATTAATGTCCATAACAGCATGCAATAGTTTCATACTAGCTGTGCACAAAAATGAAAAATTAATTTTCAAGTGTTTTATATTAAATAAACCTTTAAAAAAGGTTTTAAAATGTATTTTCCAAAGTTTCATGAATAGTACAGAATGAATGTGTGAATGTTTTGATACCAGGGTTTGAAGATAATCGTTCCTTAATTTACAATGTGAAAGCAAAGATCATCTCTGTTATGTCTGATACATCATTAGGGCTTCTGATTTTAGCTTTTAATATATTAAAGCACCCCTGATACAAAAAAAAAGGTGTTTATCCATTAAACACTGGAAAAACACCAGAAATGATTACTTGTATCTAAGAGCTTGTCTACAGAGAGCAGTAATGCAGACTGCAGGAGTGTGATTTCTAAGGCACACTAATGTGTTGTGCATTAATTGGTCCATGTAGACCCTGCTGGCGCGCACTGAAGGCTTCCTACTGCATTATAACATAGTGCTGTTTGCAATAGTACTACATTAAAGTGCACTAGGGATCATTACAAAGAGATTACTGATTACCATATATACTACTGTAATGAGTAATGTCATTGTATATGTTATTAATTTACAGTATATAGAAAGAGAGCACCCAATTTTTGGACATCTACATAAAATTAAAAAAATGCTAAAAAATAAAACCGAAAAAATGAAATGAATAAACCCCGAAAAAACAGAAGTCCCATAATAATGTAAGTGGTGAGGTAGTGTTCATATTAGATCAGTTGAACCCTATTTGGTACTAGTATACTTTAACATACAGCATGCATTATGGGATAATGCTGAACACTTCTGTATAGCTCTGAACATTAGCTAATAGAACAGGGGTCGGCAACCTTTCAGAAGTGGTGTGCCGAGTCTTCATTTATTCACTCTAATTTAAAGTTTCGTGTGCCAGTAATACATTTTAATGTTTTTAGAAGGTCTCTTTCTATAAGTCTTTAATATATAACTAAACTATTGGTGTATGTAAAGTAAATAAGGTTTTTAAAATGTTTGAGAAGCTTCATTTAAAATTAAATTAAAATGCAAAGCCCCACAGACCAGTGTCCAGGACCCAGGCAGTGTGAGTGCCGCTGAAAATCAACTCGCGTGCCGCCTTCGGCACGCGTGCCATAGGTTGCCTACCCCTGTAATAGGATATACTAACACATTTGTGCAAATGATTTAATTGGAATAATTTGTAGCATTCAAAGCTCTCCAAGGTACTCTTGTTTTACCTGTTTCATTTCATTCTGTTCTTAGAACACCGGGAAATAGTAAGGAGTGAGCTCACAATGAGACTGGGAAGAGGTTAGGTTTAATCCTCATGACACATTAGGCTAAAGCAGTACCTAGTGAAAATAAAATAACTGGCAGGGAAATTGAATGACTCAGTATTAATTAGCACCATCAGAGGTGTGTTTTATTCATTTGCACTTCTTTTCCCCCTATACCATATAGAATAATCAAACAACCTTTGTTTCTTTACTGAACTCGGACAGTAGCAGGGCTGGGCTTTAGATTAACACATCACTTGTGAGATATCAGTACAGTAATCAAAAGGGTTGGCTGATGTTGCAGAGGAAGTGGCCTCTAAACTGCTGCTTTTGCTATGAAATGATGTTGAACTTTCACAAGGTAAAATGCTGTTGAAATTTCAAAACAAATTGTTACCTACATACAATTAAAACTGATCTAGCAATTGTCTTCTGGATCAGAAAAAGGTAATGTGGGATCGCGAGAGGTGCTGTGAGACAGTGTGGGCTGCAGTGCATTTGGGGAGGCTGTAGGGAAAAAGAAATGTGCAGCTATCCTAATACCTGAAGTAGTCCCACTGCACATAATCTACAATACTTCTATTTTGTTTTAAGTGTAATTGAGGTCACTCTCAGGTTTACTCAGTCCAAGTGGTATCTGTCTTATACCCTTAAAGTTAGGACTCTCCAAAAGAGTTATAGCTGCCCTCCAAAATTACCTTCTGAAAATGTCAGGCCAATGTAAATCTGTAATTCAGAGATGGAAGGAAGGAAGTACAAAGGAAAGAAACTTTCTTGGAAAATGTTCTGTAATTGACATAAGTGAATCAAAACAAACCTCAGATAGTTAGAAGTGGAACATTCCTGAGGTATATTCCAGGATCTGGGCATTTCATCACAAGTTATGTGGGAATGTACTTGTCCCACTCATTTGGAGACCATATACAGTTACAGAAAAGTACAGTAAACCTGGATAGCTCGAAGATTCAGTAATGGGACATGGAGCCTCTTGCCTCTGGCCACCTGTTTTAATCGGTTTCAGGTTGTTAGTGAACAAAAATAGTTGCTTTCTGCTAGCTGTTGAATGTTCTCTGAAATTAATTGATGGTCTCAATCCAGTTTCTAGTGGACTAAATGCCCACTTCACAATTGAGCACTAATTAGTGCACATGCTGGCAGTCTCAGAAGAGAGGTCAAAGCTCACAGGAGTATTATTTCTTTGAGTCCTAACAATGTGGATGGTGCTGTACCAACACACAAGTCCAGATCAGGAGAGCATAGAGTCTAGATCAGACACAAATCGGATATATGTGTCACCATGGAGACTGACAAGTTTTCATATCTAACGGTGGTCCCACTGGTCATCAGTGAGGCAGAATGGCATAGCAGATTGTGGAGGATTTGAATTTCCACTGATGATGCTTATGCAAATATCTCACAAGTTGCTGTTTTGATCTTTATATCTACAGTGCCTTATTATAGAAGAAAAATCATAATTCTTATTAAGTAACGGTACATCGATACTCCTCCCTCTCCCCTCCTCCCCCGTTTATGCTTTAGAATGGAGTTTTAACAGCTAAACTAGGTGGAGACATGGGAACCTATGTAATCAACAGGCAGACACCGAACAAGCAGATTTGGCTGTCTTCTCCTACTAGGTAAGTAATTATCTGTATGCTAGGAAATGTCTGAAAATTCAGAGATGAATTAAAAGCCTGCCTGCTAGCCCCCTGGAGACTATTTAATGCCCTGATCACATATTTTATACATTTTCTCAACACATACACCCAATAGGATTCTCCCTAGAGGTATAACAACTAGTTGCTGTTTATACTTCAGGTGGTGACCGACAGAAACGGACAGGCTGACCCACAAACTAGTGCAGTAAAATGTATAATGGAATAAAATGTGTTCCATTTTTTAAATGTCCAGTTTTCACAAGCACTATGAACAGGACTGTAGCCTATTCATAGAAGACTAAACAGCTGTGACAAAAGAACTGTCTGGAAGAGAAATGAGATTGTGTTATGGTCTAACACTGTTCTTTATGGATTGACCCTGTAAGCCTGCGTACGAGTTTCTTGTTTTGTTTGTGTGCATGTTTTCTACAGTTTAACCGAGAGATGTTTTTATCGATCTTGGGCAGTTCTTAATGTGGAGGTCTTGATTGCTGTGTCCTCTGCCTTGTCTTCTACAGCAGTTTGATCCATTCCAGGTTTTGCAGTTGGTTCTGACTGGGAGTGAGATGTAAAGAATGTGTTGAAAAAATGCCATGAGTGGCCTCACCAAAAGTTTACAATGAAATCTGCCACTCTCCCAGCAGCAGACTGAGGGAGTCTTTCATCTCTCTGGCATTGTTGAATGGTTTAGCTAAAAAGGAAAGACAAAGCATAAAGATTCACTGTACATATGCAGGTAGATTTCTTAGAGGTCATTCAAATAGAACATACTAACTATAAAATCAGGAATGGATCAAGCTATTGTGCAGTAGGATTAACATTTTTGAAAGTGAAATTTTAGAGAATCATCTTATTTTAAATAGTCCACCTAAGTAATTAAAATACTCCTTAGTGATTTGCCTTCCAGCCTGCTGTAACTGTTTTTGGTGTACACTTAGTTGGTGTACAGCAGTGACTCTCAACCTTTCCAGACTTACTGTACCCCTTTGGGGAGTCTGATTTGCCTTGCATACCCCCCAAGGTTCACCTCACGTAAAAACTACTTGCTTACAAAATCAGACATAAAAATACAAAGGTGTCACCGCACACTATTACTGAAAGATTGCTTACTTTCTTATTTTTTCCACATACATTATAAAATACATCAATTGAAACATAAATATTATACTTACATTTCAGTGTATAGTATATAGAGCAGTATAAACAAGTAATTGTCTGTATGAAATTTTAGTTTGTACTGACTTCGCTAGTTCTTTTTATGTAGCCTATTATAAAATTAGGCAAATATGTAGATGAGTTGATGTACCCCCTGGAAGACTTCTGAGTACCCCCCAAGGGTACACAAACCCCAGGTTGAGAACCACTGGTGTACATTATATTAGGTAAGCCATTGTAGCTTATTGTTAACCCTTCTCTCCTCCCAGAATCTTTTGTTTAAATAAACAAGATATTGCATTTCAAAGGGTTTTATCTTGGTGAGGCAATAGGCAAGAAATCAAACAATCCTTTTTATTTTTGTCTAGACACTTGCAGACAGTGCCTCAGAATCCAAGTTATGCATAAGATTTTTTTTTAACCTCAAGCATAAAACACAAGTTCAGGTTCTATTACATCCGTATCTGGAGATTAAGAAGTCAGAGAGTTTATATTGTATTTGGATCTATTTAACTTTTATGAGCCAATGCTAGCTGAATGAAGAAGTACATGTTCCTGAATAACAGATTTGTGGAAAATATAAGTAATAGTTTTCATCTTCAATATGTTCAAGGGATGAAGAAAGGAACACCCAAAAAATAAATAAATAAATAAAAATAGGCTCTGCTAAAAGCTCCTGACCCTGAGAGAATTTTTCATATGTTTATTTGTCTAAGAAATCTCTTTTCCTTGTAAAGGTTTGGCTTTATGTTCATCTGTGTATGGCAAACATTTGTGTATTTCCTGCAAGAAAACACTAAATGTTTACTTAGTTTTCCAACTCCTGCTAAGAGATCTTGTAACTTTTATATGCAAACATGTACTGCATGTACTGTAACTAACGCTCCTAACATCTGTGTCCTGGATGTGATGCGCTATGGAGTGGGAGAAGCAAGCAATGCTGCTAATGATAAACAGTATTTTAATATTGTGGTGTTTGCTACCCCAGCACAATAAATGTAAAATTGTTGAGTGTTAATGACCACTGTGGCAACAACACCGAGAGAGAGAGATTAAGAGGCAAGAAAAGGAAACTACTATTGAATTTCTCTAGCTCCAGGCTGCTGTGCTTTGTTACATACATGCAGGTGAACTAAGCCTGCATTTATATGGCAATATACAATTGGCACATTCAAAAGAAGGTGTGCCACCTGCACAAAGTGTCTCTCTTGTGCAGCTCCATTAATTAAAGCTTTTAAACATTGCAAAATGTCTTTAACAAACAAGGCCTAATTATTTTGGTTGTTGTGATCTTTTACTGCTTTATAAAATGTATTCATATTCTTGTGTGAGAAATACACTTAATGTATAGACACTTGGCATTTTGATAGAATTCAAAAGATCCTTATAATTAAAAGGTAGTAAATGTACAGCATTTTGAAGGTGTAAAGCACTATACAGGTCTGTCTCATCTTACGCTGGGGTTACGTTCCGTGGTCAGTGCCTAAAGCGAAAACCGCGTATAGTCAAAATTACATTGAGTATAATGGCGGGCAGAATCGCCCGCCCTACAGAAACAGTATTTAAATTGTTATTCTCTTTTTCTGTTTGTTTTTTTCTTGTTTTTGCCAACCGCATAAAGCTGAAATCGCATGTTAAATGCGCCTAAGATGCGACAGACCTGTACATATTTATTATTTTATATTTGTTAAATAATAGCACAATGATTTGATATTTACTAGGTAACATTTCAAAACAGTTCACATCATTCATCAAAATATTTTGTTTTAGTCCAGTTGCCCTAAACCATATCCCATTCTAACTTTTTATAGGCTGTCTCCACTTCCAGAATTGCACATGTTACAGTGTAACAGTAAAAAGTTACTACTTTTTGCAAAGGCTACACCAGTGAAAAACACATAATAAAATAATTGGAGCACATAATCCTGACTCAAACAGCCATCAGCTCACATGCAGCAGAAGAGATGTCCCTATAAGATCCCAGTCATTTTGACTTACCTTTGTGTGTTCTTAATATTTTTAGTTCATACCCTGAAGGTTATTCATTGCGATGCTGTGAATAATTTAAATATTGAGGTGTCAGATTTTTTTTGTTAGTTTTTAGACACTGCAGCCTGCCATGTGTGTACAGGACAGCCTGTCTTCTAGCAGAGTTTGTACTGGAATCACCTCTAATCCCAAGGCAATTTGACCTAGAAATATGACTTCAGAGATAATTGGTTTCAAGACTTCCTTGTATTTCATTCTCTGCAGATGTTTTTATTCTTTTGTCTCCTTCCCTTCTTACTACTTCACCAAATGCCCTCCATGGCAGACATAGATTTCTGTTGACAAGTCAAAACTGCCTTCATTAATAATAAATACTTATTAAAGATCCTTGCAATCATTCTTCCCATTTTCCAGGTGCATAACTAAGGCAAAGGCAGATGAGCCTGCCTAAGCTTGGTGGCTGAGTCTGGAAGATAGAATCCAGGTCTCCTTACTCTCCCCTTACTGTGTTTGTTGTGGGAGTGAAGCATCTCATGACACCAGGAGCTCCAAATTGCTCTCAGATATAGATCTCCCACATGGGAGATTATTTTTTTATTTAGTAATTTAATCCTATTGTGTTTAACTTGAGAGAGAAAATATTCTTTGCTCTGTGCAGTGAAGCATTTTGGACATTTGCACATTATATCATTGTGTTAGAATTAATACTTTATATTAATACAGCACTTTACAAACAACTCTTATAACACTCTTAGGAGCTAGGTATTATTACCACTGTTACAGATTGTGGAGAAGGTAAATCAAGTGAAGGAGAGAAGGACCTTGATCCAGTGAAGTGTATAAGCAAAAGTACTCCCATTGAAGTCCATAGGACTACTCGCATGTTTTAATTTACACGCATGCTTAAGTGCTTTGCTGGATTTAGGCCTTAATGATTTCTTCAAGGCCACGTGTTGGAACCAGTGTTAGAGCTGGAATTAGAATTTGGTGATGATTGGCTTCTAGTCTATGCTGAGACCATGAGCCACACACCTCTTTCTTGCTAAATATTGTTTTACTTCTGGCTGCTTAGTAATTCAAATCCTCCTGGTGTTTGTTTGGAGATGGCTGAAATTTCAGAAATGTTTGACCTATGCTCATACAGTATACACGTTCTGTTTTCTAGTGGGCCCAAACGTTACGACTGGACTGGAAGAAACTGGGTGTATTCTCATGATGGAGTATCCCTTCATGAACTACTAGCAGTGGAACTCTCAGCGGCATTGAAAACTAATATAGACTTATCTCCCTTAGTATACTCTGGAAAAGGTGATACTTGATCATTGTCTACCTCAAAGAAATCAAAAGACTTTGTCCTGTTGCCCCTCTTTGGTGTATAGTTCCTAAGGTTAACACCTTGTTCTACTTTTGTCTTCATATTTTTGTTTCAACTTCACTATGTTGTGTAACAATAATGTGAACATAATATATTTTTCTTAGCTCTGCGTGTTTGGGTTTATGTGTTAGTGTGTGGATTTGTGTTTCTTATATGGATTTTTTTTGTGTCACTGCCTCCAAAATTCATAGCTAAGAGTATGGTATTAGACACTGATTGCCCCAACTACATCCTGACTGTTTGGTTGGTGATTCATCAGTAGTGCACAGATGGGATCTCATGACCAAAGAAAACTCTGCTACTTACCTTAGGCCAGGGGTCTCAAACACGCGGGCCGCATGCGGCCCACAGGGTTACTGCATGCGGCCTGCGAGCTCCTCACGGCCCCCCCGCCCTCTCCCAACGTTTACTTCTTAGAGCGGCTGCCTGCCTGCCCTGCCCCCGCGCCGGGAATCGGCTGGAACCTGGGGGAGGAGGGGCGCAGGGGTGTGTGTGGCTGTTGCTTCAGGCACCGCCCCCAGCAGTTCCCATTGGCCGGGAATGGGGAACTGTGGCCAATGGGAGCTGCTGGGGGCGGTGCCTGAAGCAACAGCCACACACACCCCTGCGCCCCTCCTCCCCCANCCCCCTGCTCTGAGCCCCCTGCTGCACCCTGCACCCTGACCCCCAGCCCTGAACTCCTCCTGCACCCCAACCCCCTGCCCTGAGCCCCCTGCCACACCCTGCACCCTGACCCCCTCCTGCACCCCTCACCCCAACTCCCTGCCTTGAGCCCCTGCCACACCCCACACCCCTCCTGTGCCCCCTGGGGGCAGGGAGGGGGGCAGAGTTGGGGTGGGGATTTCGGGGAAGGGGTTGGAATGGGGGCAGGGAAGGGGTGGGAAGAGGCGGGGCAGGGGCAGGGCCTCATGGAAGGGGTGGAGTGGGGGCGGGGCCGAGGGCGGCGGGGGGGAGGTGTCAGTAAATGAGGCCCTCGGCCCAATGTACTAGTCCTCATGTGGCCCTCGAGGTCGTTTGAGACCCCTGCCTTAGGCCATATTGTGGAACCCTTACCCAGGTTCCATTGAAATCAATTAGATGAACTGGGGGGAGTAAGGTAGTATTCTACGTAAGAGCCTATTGTGTTTAAAAGAAAATAAGGTAAGGGAAAAAGTTTTTTCTTTTCTATAACAGGTGTAATAGGGATTTTCTTCTTAAAATATCAGAGGATTTAATCTGAAATTCACATTTCTGCCTTTGCCCCTTCAGACTTATCCTTTTAAACTAAGCTTCTAGCTACCAGTTCTGCTATCAGCAGGGGTCCAAATGGTACATGGAGCTGAAAAAAGTGTTTTATTTAGTTTAAATGTCTAACGATACATTCATAGTTGTAGAGAAAGGGATTTATAACCTTTTCTCTATTTCCTTTTGCTATGAGTGTCTTCATAGAGTAAGCATACATTGCATAGATATATAACTCTATTATTATTATTATTATTATTATTATTATTAAACAAAACGAGGATGTTCTGTTCCAACAGCAATAAGCCATGCCAATTTTTGCATTGGCATAGCTCATGCTGCACTTCTCATGTAGTTGAAGTGAGGCACAAGGCCAAAGGCAAAGTGACAATGCAAGACTCACACTGATGCAAACCTTGTTGTGTTATTGCTACATTCTTAGGACTGAGAAGCTGGAGTCTTCTGACTAGCTGAGGAATAAAAAGAAATGAGGACAAAAATAGGTGATTCACTCTACGTATTACACCAAATAACTTGTAAAAAATAATTTAATAAGTGACATGCAAACGTGTGATGCTATAAAATTTGCCTTACTGTAACATTACCATTATTTCTTTTCAAAAATTGCATATAAAAAGGGAGCCTAAATTTGCTGTCACATTTGAAAGACTGAGCCACATTTATGTAAGCTTCTACCATTACATTAAAAGAGGCCTGGTACCAATTTTGAAATGCAACATTTTCTTGGGTTCTGAGTTCCCCAGACAACTTCCTTGTGTTTAGAATGACATGGCTGCCTGGTTGGCTAATACTGTTACTGATGTGATGTCATTGAAAGATACCTAATAAATATACAGTATTCTTAGGTGGTATTGTCCATTATTTAGGATTAAAATGGAATTCTTGATACCAACTCTTGGCCGCTATTAATTAAAATATGAAATAACATCTCATTGGAGCCAGTTCTGGATTAGATTCTGTGCTGTGTATGTTTCAGCCAAAGGAAAAAGGGAGTCAGTCGCCTGAAACCTTCTCTGCTGAATTATTTCTGAAATCAAGGAAATACAGTGAGGGCTACCAGTATGAGTTGGTGAGACCAAAACACACCACTACGCAAAGCAGAGATAAAACTAGAACAGTTAAAATTGATGGGGGGGGAGGGGGGGGAGAGAGGAGAGAAATGCCTCATTTAGAGAAAATGGAAATTTGAGATGTAGCTGTTTAAATTTCACCCCTCAACAACTCACAAAGCTAGATTTAGTCAGACGTGTGTAGACATTAGTGGTATGTTCACACAGCATTTTGGAGGCCACAGGAGCAAGCCTTCCAAGCTGGGTGACAGACTTGAGCTAGTTGGACCCATGCTGGCACTGTAACAATAGCTGTATAGACAGTGTTTTGAAGTTGCAGCTCAGGCTGGAGCTCAGGCTCTGAAGCTTAGGGAGGGGCAGGTTGGGAATACAGCTACGCTTTACGTGGTCCAGCACAAGACTCTTGGGTGAAGAGCATTTCCAGTGCAGGACTACAGTTGTAGAAAATCTTACTAATGGACGTTAGAGTATGACCAACTGTGCAAGTGCTAATCTAAGAGCTGGCTCCACTAATGGCCACTTCCCAGGCCCAACTAATAATTGGGAAAGACTGGAGAAGAAGTAGAAGATTGCTGCACCCTGTGATCTGTCCCTCTGCACTAAGGCCGCAATGTGTTTACACAGTTGATGGGTACCATTACCATGAGGATAGGTGCTAAAGCTCCTCTTGTCTCTTGCTCACTTTGCTTCAGTTGTGGCATCATGCTCTCAGACAAATGTGCTGAATTCAAAAAGGCTGAAAATAGAAGGTTAAGAAAAGCCCCAATTTATTAGTTCATCATTTCTTTAGGTCCACTAGTTTCACAGAATGAAAAATCCCACCCCGGAGGGGTTTATAGTCTAAATAATGGATAAGACTGACAAGTGAGGATATACACAGTAAAGCTGTGTGAATAACTGATTTTTTTCATTTTCTGGCTGAACCAAAAAAATGTTAAAGACCAGTTTGGGTTGACCCACAACAAAAATTTCAAGGTTTTGGTTAAACAAAAAAGTTGGGAGGGAGGATTATGGAGGTGTTTTGGGTTTTTTGGTTGAACAAAACATTTAGTTTCAAAGGTTTTTTTTAACCTTTTAAAAAAATATTGAAGTAAAAATCAAAATGAAAAGTTGTTTTAAATCTAAACATTTCATTCAGAAAGTGGTGAAATTAAACAGCTTTACTTCAGAATTTTTTTTCTGTTTGTGGGTTTGTTTTTTTCCAAAACCATGCAGCACATTTGACACGAATTCACAAATTGTTTTGGTCAACCTGAATACGTTTTAAAAAAATTTCAGCTGAAAAATTTGGCCTCACTCTTGTAAGCAGAAATAGGGCAGGGAGAGTAATGAAATGGGATAGAGAGATAAAATTGGATTGTTAGTTCGGTTTAGGCATGTGTTTGGGTTAATGGCTCAGTTTTGAGTGTTTGAGCATAAATCACTCAAGTTTGTGGGGTGTTGCAGAAGCGAGTTCTTGGGAATGATGTAGATGTTTAACAAAACAGTTTTTGGAAGACTATTCAAAGTATAAGGGTCAGCATAGGAAGAGCAGAGAAGGCTGTGCGAAAAAAGTCAAAGGCAGTTGGAAGTGGGCAAGGCAAAAGGGGACATGAAAGAATAGGTCGGTGACATAGGTGCGAGTTGCATGATGTGAGCTTTGCAAGTGAGGACAAGAAGTTTTAAATTTGCTGCACACAAATGGAGCTGTTGTGATCTATCGTGGATGTTCCATAAAGAATAGAAATGATTTGCACACTGCTATTGAGATTTTTTTAAACTAGTAAGACAAGGAAAAATTGTTCATATCTATGTTCTCATGTCCCAGACTATGCATATGTTACATCATGTTGAATTACTGGCAGTTACAAGATAAAGTACTCATGAGCAGGAATTGGAAGGGTCCCCATCCTCTACAGAGGATGATAGCAGATACCAGAGATGATGGAAAAATAATATACATCGAGCTGGGCACAAAAAAGAAAGATGTTATTTGCACCCCTTTCCTGGGAGATTGACAGGAATATCTAGAGAAATAAAATGTTTAAAACAAGCTCCTCTGTCAATTTGGCAGGTCTTCACTAGACCCACTAAATCAACCGCTGGTGGATCCATCTCAGAGTGTTGCAGCCTGAGTGTCAACACCTATATTAACTCTTGTTTGTTTGGAGGGGGGATGTTAGTCCATTAATGTTAAATTTGGGTTAATGATTGACTATACAGTACTTAGAAGTAAGACCTTTACAAATTTTTTAATGCAGTGATATGTTGTCTTAATAGAAGCAGGATCCTTCTGTCTGCTGTGCTTAGTTTCCAAATCAAGTGGTTTAATTAAAAACACTGTTTCTTATTCTTTCTGTTCACTGCATGGCATATTACACCACATTTAATCAAAAAGCAGTTCTGTGAACCCATGCTGTTGGGAATTCTGAGAATTTCTAACCTTTGGCAACTGCTGCAAAGTGACCTGACTAGCAACTGCACTGCAAATTATTAAAAGTGTTCATTAAGCCCTGTACAGGGTAAAGTCCATTGGCTACAATACATTGTCTTATAAAACTGTTGTTGGAGATTAAACTGTTTGATTTGGGAGAAGTTTGCTTAGATGGGAATGGTGAAGCAAACTAGTCAACAGATGGTGATGTTTATTGGTCCTTTATGATGTGTAAACATCAAGGCCGGCTCTAGGTTTTTTGCCGCCCCAAGCAAAAAAAATTTGGGGTGCCCCCACCCTAGCCCTGGGCTCTCACCCCCCCCTACACCAGTGCCCTCCCCCACCCGCACCCCCTGCTGCCCCAGCGCTGGGCTCTCCCCATCCACCCCACCCACCACACCCCCTGCCGCCCTAGCCCTGGGCTCCCCCCCACCAGTGCTGACTCCGCCCGCTCCCCCCTCGCCTCCAGCCGGTCCGGCGCTGGCAGGGTCGGGGTAAGCAGCGGGGCTCCTGGGTGCCAGGCGCTGCCCCCCCAAGGCGTGAACCGCAGCGGCCCCAGGGCGCCCCCCGCACACTATGCGCTGCTGCTGCCAGGGCCAGCTCTAGGCTTTTGCTGTCCGAAGCAAAAAAAAAAGAGGTGTTCGGAATGCTGTCCCTGAAAATGTGCCGCCCCATGCACGTGCTTGGTTTGCTGGTGCCTAGAGCCGGCTCTGGTAAATATTACTTCTTTAAAAAAAAAAATCATTTTTCACATTAGAACTATCATGTCTTGACTCTCCCTTTTCAGCTGGAGAACTTTAGCAAAGACCTGGAAAGCTGAAATATCTGGAATTACAGCTTGAAGCGCAGGCTGATTTGGGAAGTTTAGGTTTCAGGATCATGTCTGGAAGAGCTGGAGGGTTCAATTACACTTTTTAGCCTGCAACTTGAGCTGCTTCACCTAAGACTCATATCAGAAGTTTCAGCCTAGAGCTATGATGTCACCACCCAAAGATTGCTCATGTCCACCAGCAAAACAGTAAAGTCATTCATAATTCTGTAATAAAGGCAGGGAATAAAATACAAACATCTGAGGCCACTATTATCTACCCTGAAAGAAGAGCAAAGGAAACAAGCCCTTTTTAAAAACACAACAGTAAAACTGTCCTAAATTAAGAGGTTTTTAATAACGTGTGATCCCAAATTCATAACAGCACATAGCTAGAGCTTTAAAAATATGCAAATACAAGGGATAGAATGGCATCAGGTATTGGTACTGGGATGTGGGCTAGAGACACTCCATCAGTTTTAATCTGTCCTAGACCTGAAATAAATGAAAATTTAATGCCATTTAATGGCTGCTCAGTGACATGCTATGAGCTGATGCTCTCAGTCCAATTCCTAGAGATCATTTGCTCACAGAGTGGTCTTAACTGGTACTGTTAGCAGACTAAACAGAGATCAGTGTGTGACATGCATTGAGCATGAACTACCCTCAAAGGGGTGAGGAAAGACAATCGCAGGGCAGATCAGGTAATATTAGCCCACTTTCTGCTCTGCAAAGAGTTTCAAAGTGATCTCACAAAACTGGGTGACTGGGCAATAAAATGGCAGATGAAATTCAATGTTGATAAATGCAAAGTAGTGCACTGGAAAACATAATCCCAACTATAAATACAAAATGATGGGGTCTAAATTAGCTGTTACCACTCAAGAAAGAGATCTTGGAGTCATTGTGGATTGTTCTCGGAAAACATCTGCTCGATGTGCAGCAGCAGCCAAAAAAGCTAACAAAATGTTAGGCACCATTAGGAAAAAGATATAAATCCATATATAATCGATGGTATGCCCACACCTTGAATATTGTGTGCAGTTCTGGTCACCCCATCTCAAAAAGATACATTAGAATTGGAAAAGGTACAGAGAAGGGCAACAAAAACGATTAAGGGTATGATACGGCTTCTATATGAGGAGAGATTAAAAAGACGGGGACTTTTCAGCATGGAAAAGAGATGACTAAGAGGAGATATGATAGATATCTATGAAATCATGAATGGCATGAAGAAAGTGAATAAGGAAGTGCTATTTACTCCTTCACATAACAAGGACCAGGGGTCACCCAATAAAATTAATAGACAGCAGGTTTAAGACAAACAAAAGGAAGTACTTCTTCACACAACACACAGTCAACCTGTGAAACTCTTTGCCAGAGGATGTTGTGAAGGCCAAAACTATAATAGGAATCAAAAAAGAACTAGATAAATTCCTGGAGGATAGGTCCATCAATGGCGATTAGCCAGGATGGGCAGGGATGCAACCCCATGCGCTGAGTGTCCCTAGCCTCTGTTTGCCAGAAGCTAGGAGTGGATGACAGGATGGATCACTCCATGGGTGCCTGATCTGTTAATTCCCTCTGAAGCACCTGGCATTGGCCACTGTCGGAAGACAGGATACTGGGCTAGATGGACAATTGGTCTGACCCAGTATGGCCGTTCTTATGTTCTTGTACTTTTTCTGTGACTAAACAGAGCCAACAGCTGTCAAATCAGCAGTGCTTTTTAAGAGTAGTATGATTTGTAGAGGCTGCAATTGAGATCAGTCCCCAACCCAAGGAGATTGCAATTTACATAGACAAAGGGTGGGAGGGGAAACAGGCACATAGAGGTGATGTGACTTGCCAAAGGTCACACAGTAGGACAGTAGCAGAGACTGGATTAGAACTCATCTCTCCTGAATCCCAGGCTCTCCTCATCATCCTATGGATCACACTGCATCTCAAACATTTCCTAACGAAAAAGTTATCAAACTTTTACGCTGTAAAGCCAAGTAGTCAAAGATCAGGGAAGACAGGACTGTTTTTCTGATATTTTCTTTTGAAATTAATTTATTTGTGATTTGGAATTTAACATAGATTTTAGGGGAGGGGGGACTTCTCACAAACTTTTCCACTCACTTATGAGGCAAAACTTTCAGCAAGAGGGTGAGTTTCAGGTCAAAACAATGACTGGTTTAGTGGCTCATTAGATACCATACAGTGACTAAGCTCCGAGTGGAGTTGCTTTCCTCATCGCACCTATTGTACCAGGGCTTTGAACCGGTATTTCCTGTTCCACTCTCTCCAGCCAGAGCCAGTCGCGGGGGTGGCCAGAGGGCGAAGTTGCCAGTAAATGTCTGGAAGAGAAGGCACCGAGTCTGGGGTAAGTGAGCAGATCAGCTCCGGCTCTGTGTTTTGGTGTAAGATCAGCTGAAAGCCGAGCTCGTGCTGGAAAGTTTGTGAGAGTTTTCAGGCAGGATCCCTGCACTTCGGGGGCGATTTGCCCAGCCAGAGGAAGGCCAGGAGCTGGGCTAATCAAACGCAGGCGGAGCGTTAACGCCCAGTGCGGTGGCGTGCGCAGGACTCGGGCACAAACCTCGGGCAGGCAGCGCTTCCGTGCACGGGAGCTCCCGGCTCCACCTTCGTTCCCGCTGGCTGGGCAACCCGCGAGGGCTGGGCTGGGCGCGCATGTCGCCGCCTGGGCATTGGGCGGGGGAGGTGAGACTCGAGCCGCAGGTGCCTGCTGGGCTTTCCGGGGATCGCTCCACTGGGCTGGGCCCGTTCCCATCCCGGGCCCCCGAGCGCCGCGCTCACCTGCGCTGCGGGAGCCTGCTAGCGCCGCGGCCCTGGATTAAACACCTCCCCCCTCGCTCCTTTTTCCTCTGCCTCCAACAGGAAATAGCCTGACTCAGAAACACACCGCAGCCGCACCCCCTTCCCCAGGCGTCCCGGGCTGCGAGTGAGCGCGGGCAGGGGGCCGGCGAGCGCCCAGCTCCATACGGTGCGCGGGCTGCTGCAGGGTCCGTCTGCTCCGGACGCATTTCCCCGGCTCAGCGCCAGCGCCAGGTATGTCACTTACCTGGGGAGCGGGAGAGGGGCTGAGCCTTTGGACTCCCGTTTGAAGCGGCTTCTCTGCTGAACTTCTGGTTCCATCCCACCCCCCTGAGCTTAGTCCTTAGGAGAAACAACGGGGGGCTTGCGGGACATGGGACCGAAGGATGTAATTCCCACTTACCCACGTGTACGCTAGGCACTTCGCTTGGTTTTTAGCTGGGACTCTTCCAGCGTAGGTGACGCTGGGAGCAGGAGTGGGGAAGGGATTGTTCCCGTTTGTTTGTTTGTTTCTGTTTTGTTCTGTCAAAACCCCTATTTTGAATTAGTTCCGTGCGCAGAGGTGCGCAAAGCAACCCCCTGACTTGGGGGAGGCTTGGAACTGAACATCCGGCTCCTGGCGCTGTGCAATGGGGCTGAACAAAACTTCTGTTCCCCAGCCAGTGGGGAAGTTCTGCTCCGGAGCCCGGCTTCCCTACACTTTGGGCATATCTCTGATCTGGATCGGGAAGTTGAAGCTCGCCCCCATCTCTGCTTTCGGGCCCTTTTGTGTACGTGCCTGTGCCTTGGTTGAGAGAAGCCTGGATGGGTGTGTGTGGCTGGCTGCACATTGTACTCTGTTTAGCCTCATGTTAAATTGGAGGCAAGCCTCGGCAGGCTGCCTGCCCGTGGCGTCAGGAGGGAGGGGCTCTTCTTCCTGGCTCATACTACCAACCTCTCCTCCAGGGAGTGTGAATAGAGAGAATCTGATTTACAGATGATCTTTTCTTTAACAGGATTATGGGCCTATATGTTTCTGTTCCCACATTAAGTACTTTCAGGGAGACTATGATACTAGGTGGGAAGAGCTGACACTGAGGAATCAGAGAGGCTTTGTTAGTTTTCTTTCTTGGAGGGTGGGAGAGAAGCACACACCAAAATAATAGGGATTTAGAATGTTTTTGCAATACAAAGAATTCCCAAGATCTTTATGTTGGCACATTCTCACTGAATTCCAGCCATACTTCAAACTTCTGGATCGGGGACATTTCCGGGTGTCAAAGTATCTTAAAACAAGGTGTGGCAATTCAGGGGTTCAGAAATACTTTTACAACTTTTCTGTTTCTTCAGTCAGACCTATTAAGTCCTCATTTCCCCTTTATATTTCTTATTAGGTTTAAAATATTTGCTAATCTTAAACACAAACATAATATTACACAGTACCAATATTGCTAATAATAGTATTAGATGAAGTTTCAGACAAGATTTAAAAACTGAGATTGTGACAAGGGCTAAGGTAGTATTTGAAACCTCTAAACCCCAAGGTTGGGCCTCCATAGAAGCCACCGCACATCTACTTTGATTAAACTCTGGATGTGACTGAGCATGGGTACAAGGAGCCCATTGAGATTAACTAGAATGTATTGGTGCAGTGACTTGTACAGTAGAATTTCCTTTTAATGACTATCACTTATGGTTCGAGAGACAAGGTGGGTGAGGTAATATCTTTTATTGAACCAACTTCTGTCGGTGAGAGAGACAAGCTCTGGAGCTCAGGGCAAGTCTACATTACAAAATTAAGTCAACCTAAATTATGTCGACTACGCCATGGCAGTAATTGAATAGTTTTTTACACATCCGCACTATGCTCCTTGCATTGGCGGTGTGCATCTTCACCAGGAGTCCTTGCACCAATTTAATTGCCAGTGTGAGACATTGTGGGACGGTTTCTGAAAGGCAGCAAGTCGATGTAAGCAATACAGTGTCTACACTGACACTGCGTTGACTTAAGTGTTATGCCTCTCATGGAGGTGGAGTATTTAAGGGCTTGTCTACACTACAAAATTAAGTCAACTTAAGTTAATTCAATGTGCAGCCACCACAGTAAAGTAGTGGTTCATGTTCACACTTATCCTTACCAGGAGCACTTCCACCAGCTGAAGTGGGGCATTGTAGGACACTAAAGCTGGAGCCCGGCAGCCCTGGGGCTGACTGCCTCAGCTGTAGGCAGGGGGCTCACACCTTCCCCCCCCCCAGCTGTCAGGTGAGTGCTGGCTCACAGCTAGAGGCCCTGTCAGCCCAGTGTGGGTCTCACAGATGGAGCCCCCCAGCTTTGGGGCTGACAGCCAAGAGCTGGAGACAAAATGTGAAATAATAGCAGCCCTGAAAATGACAAGAATGTCAATTTCACTGCTGGTAGGCTCCCTGTTGTGAAATTGAACCCTGCTATCAGCCCCAAAGCGGTGGTGGTGGGGGCTCCCGCTGTTAGCCCTGCTGCCAGAACTGAGAGCTGGGAGCTCCACGGGTGCCTCCTGGAGAGGGATTGGAGGGGGGGAGTAGAGCCCTATACTAAGCTGCAGGCAGGCTCTGTAGTGTAGATCAAGCCTTACTCGGTGTAGTGGGCGAGTTATGTTGGTGGGAGCTACATTTTAGTGTAGACGCTTACAGGGATAGGTTGACGTAAGCTGCCTTATGGTGCCCTTACTCTGTAATGTAGACCAGGTTACACAGAGCTCTTCTTCAGGTGACTTATGTTGTCATTTGGCTATGGATCAAAAATAACTATTCAAAAGCCATTTCTAATTGGTGGTGTTGTGTTGCTAATTGGTGCTTATGGTTATTTAGTGTTGGGCATGACACAAAAATAATAACCATGCCTAGCTCTTATTTAGTGCTTTTCATTAATACACTTTAGTTCCTTTTCTGAAGAGTTTACACTCCAAAGCCCCTATCTGCAACAGCTTGCAATATTGGGGTGACAAGAGACAAAGACAAAATGCACTGTTGCAGAGGTGGGGATGATTTAATAGCCTTTTCTGTTTTGTTTAAGTTTAACAAATTTGCTCTAATGGGGCCTGCAGTCGTAAGGATGAGAAGGGAAGAAATTATTTTCAAAAATGGGAAGGAATTTCATACTTTTTGGTATTTATATGATTGCAGATAAAGAATGCTACAGCCTGGTTGCTGGTCAGAGCTAATTATAAACCTGACCCACCTGTGTCTACCTCAAAATGCTTGCTAAAATTGGTCACATCCTTGTAAGGAAGTTTTTCTTCTGTGAATGTATCTGATTTTAGTAAGCTCACTGCCTGACTGATTTGGATATAATGATCTAAGTGGGGGTTGCCAAACTGCCTGTTATAACATGATGTCACTATATAGTATATTCAACACAGTGGGCCATATTCTGTCTGTTTGACACCCTGGATAGTCCTGCTAATCCAAGAACTGTTAAATCTAGAATTTGTGCTTAGTACAGGTGTGAAATTAGAGGGCTGTTTGTGTAATATATCTTGAGAGCCTAGCATGGGTGAAAACTGACCATAATACTGTGCACAAAATGCAGTCTCTACAGCGCTCCTCCACAGAGGCTTTAAGTTTAAAATAAACCATCACAGTAATTGAGTCTCCCATATCTTTGCTTAATCTTCCCCTTCCCTAGTTCAGTGTCTCATAAGGAGAAGCAGGAGAGATTTCTTTGATTTTAAAATATCATGTAGCTGCTGACACTGTTCACAGAGTTGGACTGGTTTTTGTTTTGTTTGTTTGTTTTAAAGAGTACGTGTCAACAGCATCAGAAAAAAGAATTGGACAATAGCCATCCTGAATGATGAGAAATTGAATAATATCCAAATCTTCATTTAGTTCTATTTTAAATACAAAATTGGCAAAATGTTTGGCACCAGTAGCTTTCATTAACAGCCAGACAGCTCTAAAAGCGCATGGCAGAAATATTTCTATCCAAATATAGAAAGAGATTATTCTTTGGGGGTGGGGGAGTCACTTTTGAATCATTCTTATAAAACAGAATATTCTGTTACAAATGTGAAATTTTCCCATTTGTGTGGAGTTGTCTTGTATTTTGTTCTGGAGTAAATAGAAGAGAGATGATCTCTAATACAGTATTTTAAAGTCTTTTTTGATCATTTAAGCAGCAGAACTCAGTATTTCCATTCTAAGCACCATAACCAATTCAATTTTTAGTAGCCTCTATCTACATCCAATTAATCACTTTTTAACCATCTGTGAGTATTATCAGTCATTCCAATTATATAAAAAAAAAGGGGGGGTGCACAATTATGGAGAAACAGCTACAGTGTATTGGGCTTGGGATATATATTTTTTCCTGACACATTCATGTTATTTTAAACAGACATGAAAGTATCAAGTTTAGTTGAGACAGAGTAAATTTAGTCATTCTGACATGGCTATCTTTCATATCAGATAATTGCATAAAGTTTGTGAGTCTTAATCCCAACATGCACTGGACTTCAGTTAGCCTTTGATGGCTTTTCCAAGACAGTCCAACCAAGCCGCCAGTAAAACAGATGCACACAACAACAGGCATACAAGGGCATGTTTTAACATGGGGTGTGGTGAATTAGGCCTTGTCTATATTAACAGAGCTAGCATCCATGTAACCACTAAATTAATCTACTCCAGCATAACCGCTGCTTCGCATGGCAGCACCACAGCAACATTAGGTTTGCATTGGTGTAACTACATCAATGTAGGGACATCTGTGCATATTTTCTTAATGTTGACAAGTTCTTAGACTCACAACTAGTGATGGACAAATATTAAAAAGTGTTTGAGAATCCATCAGGTTCAGAGTTTTATCCAAAAAATATCTGACCTGCCCTTCCCAAAACAGAACTGTCCAGCCTCAGGCCATTCCCTCTCCCTCAACTAAACTAGCCTCTTCCTCAAAAAGAACAGCTCCAGGACAGATCCCTTGAGTCCAGCCAACTCTACAGTATCCTTACATGTTAACCCTGATGTCTTTAGAGCTTGTTACTACCCTTTTAAGGTCAAATCTACCTTACAACTTCATTCATGTCAGGAGACCTGATTATTAGAGCCGTGCAAATCTGCAGATATCTACTTTATATCTGCATCTCCGGGCCTTCTTTGTGGATCGCGGATGTATGTGGATCCAAATTTTCTATGTAGAGCCCTGAAAATCTGTGGATATCCTCTTTATATCTGCAGACCATGTTTCCAGATCGGATGTGGATACAAATTTTGTTTCCACTCAGGGCTCTACCGATTATAATGGTGTTCTGCTTTGGAATGTAGATAAGTCCTTAACAGTATCAATATGCTGGGGCCTTGGATTGTGTGCTGTCTTCTTATTAAGGCCTGGAGAGCTTGTATCTTACACTTACATTATTTTTATTTAAACCGTACATAGCTAACACAACAGCAACCAGAGCTTAGTGTTGACTGCAACCCAGGAACTGGCCTACCAAAATGGAGGATGAGTCTTGAACTTTGGCCTCTGCAGTCCTCACCCAACATCTTTACACATCAGTGACAGCTATTCCACACATCTTTCCCTATTTACGTAAAATAAATGTATTTGACACTTGTTTTTGGAAAGGCATCAGAGTGGGTGGCTCAGGTACATTTTGTCTAAGAATCCAAATCTTGTGGTTACTCCAAACCTTTCCAGATAGCTTTGGAGGGTTCTGTTCAAATCTGAACATGGCTTGTTCTGAAAACATTCTAAAATAGAACTGTATTATAATGGGGCAGGAGGTCTGGGGAGCTCCTGACACAATTCCGGCTGTCATGTTGATGAGCACCCTTAGTGTGAGCTGAGATCTTGTAGGGTTCCTTCACAACTGTGCACATTATAGCTGCATGTTTTGCTTTTAGGAAGCATGAGAAATCGTAAAATGCTTAGATTTAGGTTAACTGTGGCAAGAAGGCGCAGCTTGGTCTTGCGAGTCATATGTCCTCATACTTCTTAATTGGAGCTATGCAGAAAAATGAACAAACCAGTATTTTTTTAACCAGTATAGTTTTCATTCAGCTACGGAGGAGTGCAGACTTTTCAGGGCTGGTTTGGATTTTTTCCCATATTAATTCACACATTCCTACTAATACTTCTCCTAATATGAGTTACTCATCTATATTCTTCACCCACCACACTAAACAAACTAATTCCAAAAAGTATTTAGACCACATTGTCTTAAAAACGAAGTCTGAACTCCAGTAAGGTGTGCATTCCTCTAACAAAGGTTCCACATGCTTATGCTACACAGCTTACATTTGCTCTGCCTGTTTCCTGTAGTCAATCATGTTGAAAAGAAAGATACTTGCTACTCCTTGAGGTCTGACTGGAGAAACCAGCCAAGAAATCTCCCTTCCATGTAGCCATTAGCAGTGATGCTGTGCACAAACAGTGGCTGTTTTCTCTCTCTTCCTTCTAGCATCTGCTTCATCAGCTATCTCTGCTTAATAGCCAGCAGATTTGACTTGCTGTGCCATGGTGTGTCTAGCCTCCTTAGTGCAACTTTGTATAAGCTGATTCTGAGAATCTCTGGGACCATATGGGCTGTTCAGGCTAGGGACATTCTCTAAGAAGAGGTCAAAAGCATTTCCAATACATAATTCAAAGAAGTTTTCTGGCCCTCATCTTCTTCAGTGCCTTCCCTGATTTTTGATATGCCCTTTTCCACCCACATTATTTCAACAGGTCTAGCTAAATAGGTCTAGCTAGGGTGGCGAAAAAGCTGGCGGCGCTCCTGCAGGAGAGCACCCATGTTGATTTGTAACTATAAAAAAACAGTTAAAAAGATTCCTTAACATTCTTTTTTAATCGTTATTTGTCTAATACTGAAACAAGTGTGCAGGTGGGCCAGATGTCTTGTTTCTTTGTCACTTCCATGATTAGTTTCTATAATCCGTACATGCTCAAAGTAAAAGCTGTTAAGTTTGGGTATGTGAGGAAGTGAATCTTGTCTTGTATCCAAGATACTTTCTGCACTGGGGAAAATAACCTGTGGCTAATATTATCAGTTAGTTATCTCCCTGCCATCCAGTTCAACTGGTACTAAAATGGTTAAGCTGTGACTATGGTTAGTGAAGACAGGGTCAAATTGCTCGTCACCCTTTATATTAAGTGTGTTTGACTCATAGTAGTGTGAGAGATCTAGCACATTTTCTATAACAGGTGTTGAATATGGTTTATCCCTGTCTGTGGGCTAGATCATGCCTAGCCTCTGCACGAGTCGTTCCTTGCCATAATGCTGTATGTACAAGGTGATCCAAAGGAGATAGGGAGAAGAAAAGGCCATGGCCTCTACAGCAGCGTTCTTACCCGGGGTCCACCAAGCAGGGCTGGCGTTAGACTTACTGGGGCCCAGGGCTGAAGCTCTGGAGCCTCACGGCGACTGGAGCCCCAGAGCCCCACTGCCCTGCTGTTTGAGTTGAAGCCCAAGCAACTGAGCTTCATGGGACCCTTGGCAATTGCCTTGCTTGCTACCTCCTAACACCAGCTCTGGCATTTATATGCAAAAAGACAGTTGTGGCACAGGCAGGCTGTGGAGTTTTTATAGCATATTGGGGGTGGAGGGGCGTGGAAAGAAAAAGGTTGAGAACCTCTGCTCTACGGCACCTTTGAGGGATGTAACCTTGGTCATGCTCCTCTTATGTGCCAGGAGCTCTGGGAAGCACAATGCCTCCCTGGGCTCCTGCTGGGGTTAATACCTCTTTGCAGTTTCTCTAATCTGGGCTATAGCTGAAAGTCACATGAGAGCTCTCCGTTTGTCAAACTATTTTCAATCTGGGTTGACCACAGATAGTTGTCCTAATGTAGACATTGCTCAGACAATCTTCTTTGGCCTTCTCCTTTCCTTTCCTTCCGTGGTGCATTTCTTCCTGCCTTGTTCTAGTTTCTCTCTCTGTTCCTCAACCCAAAGTTGGAGTGCATCTACACTAGGAGATCTTTCTTGGAGCAGGGTCAGATGACATGGTAGCCCCAACACTACTGCATAGCCTTCATTAGAACTTACATGATTGGCTGTACCAGGGCATCACCACTATTGCTGACAAATGAGAATAACATTTCTAGCATAGTCAAGGTTTTGGAGTTTCCTCTTTCATAGAAATTATACATTGAATTGTTTGCAGGCACCTGTAAATAGGTACTGAAACTGGGAATCAACTTTTATTCTGAGGCATAAAATTCACTAGCCATGAGAGTGCTAAACCTGTAGTGTTCTGGGGTTGAGCAAATCCTTTGGGTACTCACTGGGAAGGGTTTATTAGATGCGTCCAGGTGAAAGACTGGAAAATCCATTCATTTTCTACCTTGTATGTGTTAAACAGAGGTGGACAAATACTGGATGAAATTTCTATGCAGGTATGTTTGAATTTTTAAATGAATTTGCTTAAGTCATATTCTCACCTGTCTCATGTTTACTGCTTGCAAACATTTATGCAATCAAGTTTCACAAATGTGAATAATCCTGGAAGGTAGATTTTTAAGATTACACCATCAGATACTCACAGGAAAACAAATTAAACATCTTCTTGATTATGAGCTCTCTTAGGGAACAGAAATGCTACTGTGTGACTTACTTGACCAAGCCCAACTAAGCAGCACAGCTCAGGCAAGTCACAGAATAAAGCAAATAAGGGGTGGGGTGGGGAAACGTCATCAAATAATTTAAAATAACAAATATATTTGAGAAAATTATGAACTATGCATATGCTCCACAGACAGACAGACAGACAAGTGAAATTAACCTATAGCGGTGTCAGTTTGGTGGAAATGTACAGAGTGGATTTTTTTGTAAACCGACGTGATTAATTTTGGGCGTCTCTGCTGAAGTTTTCTACAGGAGTATAAATATGTGGATAAACCAGTAAGGATTTTTCTTTAGCTACATTTGAAGGCTGTTTTTTTTTCTCATTGTTTTAGATGATATAGTGCAGGCCATAATCATGTGTTAATCAAACTGCCACAGAGATTGTATCATAACCGTTTAATTCTTAGACTGTGCTTGTTTTTTTTCAAAGGGACTACAGAATACTTTTCCAGTTAGTAAAGCTAATCCCTTGTTCTTTCCATTATACCTCCAACATTTTTATCCTAAAAAAAAGCAACTCCGAGAGGGGAGGGCATAGTACTTTTAATCAGGAAACACTGAATGTGGCTGTATCTCAAACTGTTACAGAAGGGATTGTTTCTGCAGAGCAAATAAGGAATTTAATAATTGTTTTAGATGCCTATGTCCTTTGCCATTTTTGCCTATAGCTGAAGAATATTTAGTAACATCTGAGTCTGTCTTCTTTATTTGAAATGAGTGTTGCTTACTCATAGGACCAGATACTTAACTATGAGTAAGAAGCAGTTGGAGTAGCTTGTGACCATACTGCCTTGATCCTGGCTGTACACCAGGCCTGTCCTTCGGCTTTCATTCTAACTTGTGCCATCTGCAAATGTCTCCATCCTGGCTGGATCACAGCCCCTTAGAAGTGGTGCTCCTGGCCATATGCCTATCTTGGCGGCTAGAAGGGATGGGACCAAATCTCCATAGCACTCCTTTACCACCAGAATTTCCCCTTGTAGGTGAAAAAAAAATGTGATGGCCAAATATATCCAGCATAGGGCCATTTTGTGCCAGTGGAATGGCATAAAATATCCACAATACAGACTAAGATGAGCCGATAGTAAACCAGGAGGCTGAAGGCTAACTCTTCTGGACTGAGATGGAGTTTAGACTTCAAAATTTGTTTACACTTTGCTTAGGACTTTGGTTTTTGAAGATTGCTTCTTGGGAACTGTTTGTAATGAAACTTGTTATCCAGAGCATTCCTTAAGTAAAAGGACACTTTCCAATTAAAACTCCATGAATGAAGTCCAAGTCCCAATGTCAAAACTCCCATGGACGTCAAATGGGGCCAGGATTTCACCCTATATACTGCTTGAAAATCAGTTCCCTCACTTGAGTACATTTTAATATTACTGTAGACTATACAAACAGAGAGGAGTTCTACAGTTTTGTTTACTTTCCCCCATTTATGCTGTTTACTACTTGTATTTCAGTCATTAGGTGGGGCAGTGAAAATAGACTAGTCAGTTACTAGTCAATTTCGCTTTCTGGTTCTGTCTTAGCTCAATCCTGCCAAAGGCACTAGAGCTACCAAAGCTATTAGAAGTCCAGGATGCATGCAAACAGCATGGCATTAGCTGTTCTCACAGACTCTAGGAATAGTTCACTTTCCTGATCTTATTAATATTTTGTATACAGATATTTAAAGTTGTAGTTAAGTGCTTTTTTGGCTATTGGGCAGGTAATTCAATTGCCACAGAATCTGTTTGATTCTAGACAAATATACCCATCTAGAGCCTTAAATTTTTTGAAGATTTTGATTTTTAAAACCAAACATAGCAGTGGAGGGTCTTTATATAGAAAAAAACATTGTTGCAATGTCAATTTCATTTCCATGTTGCTATTTTAATGTTACAAGAAACTTGACTAAAATATTACACATTTTCACACTTCATATTCTCCACATGTGAATGTATTCAGATGCAATTATAGTGTGGTTATGCATTTATATAGGTAGTTAAGAAAAAAATTATATTGCTTCCACCTGCCCATTATCTTTAGTGGCCTCTTACTAAACCTGTGGATGTTGAATTTTGTCTTGTTTGTGAGAGACTGATCCAATGAATTGCTATCTAATAATGCACCTGAGACTGTGTGCTACCTTAAAACTTGTCTTCAGTATTCAGTTTCTTTGTGCATCTTGTGGTGCTATGAATAAGGCTACCTGATAAAGTCAACATAGCATGACTAGTCTTCATGGGGGTGTAATGCACATTATGGAGGTGTGATTTCTAAGCACACTAATGGGTCCACGTAGTTGCTGCTAGTGTGCACTAGAAGATCCCTAGTGCATGTTAACACAGTGCACTACATAAATGCACGCTAAGGAACTTCTAATACACACCTGCAGGGTCTTCATGGACCAGTTGGTGTGATTTCTAAAGCACACTCTTGTAGTGCACATAACCCTGCTCTGTAGACATGCCAATAATGCTGGAAATTACTATAATAAGTAGTAAAGACCTTGCAGTGACTATTCAAGGATTTATTATTTAAGATTGAAGGCAGGAGTGGCCGTACAATAAATAATATGATGTATAAATGTAAGAGAATGCTCTCTGTCCTGAAATATCCCAAAGTGCCTTGCAGACCATATAAATCCAACACCATTGAAATGGAAGCATCTTAAGGACAGAGGGTACTGTTAGGCACGGCACACTCTATAACAGTGAGAGGAAGGAAGATTTTGGCCCAGGATTTCAGGGCAAACACTTCCCCTCCTCCTATCCCCTTTTTAAAATAAAGATCTAATCACTCTCATGCATACACTCACACTCAAACACACTGTGTGTGTGTCAAACATGATTCTTTGATTTCCCCTGGATAATTTTACCTCTAGGCTTTGGCACTACCCCTGATCTAACATGAAACAGTGCCATCATGCCCACTCCGCTCTCTCCACCCTTATAACATACCTGAAGGTATTGGTATCTGCAGTAATTTGCCTCGGTTGGAATAATTTCAACAAATGGAAAATGGTTTCCATAGTTGTGTGAGGTGGCATTTGTACTGTGTAGGGTATAAAAGGTGGCATTATAATGGAGTCTCTAGCTTGCTTAATTCTGTACAAGTAACCACCACTTAAGTGAACATTTCTCCCTTGCCTTCCAACTTTGTGCTGAATAGACCATACATAAGCTGAATAGAGCCCTCCTATATTGTGGGGTTTGTGTGTGTGTGAGAGAGAGACAGGGTAGGTGCTTCTATTCTGAAGTATCTGAAACAATATCAACTTTTGTGAATACATCTTTACTAACCCTTGAGTTGATCTGAGAGAGAAATCACCAATACTCTATTAGTACTTGGAAGATTATAAACCTCAGAGATTTAGCTCAGGATTAGTAAATTGGAGAGTGTACGTTATCAGGCGAGGCTTAGAACCATGATTGTCTCTGAATCGTTTTCATTAATGCTTTATTCAAAGATCGTTTGAATTATGTAACAATGACGTTTCAGGGGAATCTGGCAGGAGTTTATTTTAGTCTCTTCTCCCCCCGCACAAAAAAGTTATTTTTATTACTCCAGCTTATAATGTGCAGCACGTTTAGAAAGGCAGAAGCTTGGATCTCTGAGGAGAGATGACTTCAGATGTTGCATCCGAACACTGATTGTAACTTAGCTTGGTGGCAGAATGAGGTACAAGAAATATATAACAATTCTAGAAGCTGCAATTGGCATTACCCCCCTTAATAAGAGAGAACTGCTTCCTGAGGGCAGACATGCAAACCTTTGGCAACATCCAGGGTAAGTGTTGAATAGTTGGTTAATGAGGAATTGCAAAAGACAAACATTTACCTTAAAGCTGCACACTGACCTAGAAAGTTGTGTTATCTGCAGTGAGGAGGAATCATTCATACAAAAATAATCTCTTTTAAAAATACATAGTGTTATGAAGTAAAAGATGCAGAATGTTGTTTCCCTAGGCAAATGTGTATGCTGTCCTTGACTGGCATGGCCATTTTCAGGTAATTTGGAAGTGTCCTCAGTAGTAACACTTAATACTCTGTGCAAACTTCTGATTTAAGAACTGAATAGATAAGCTGGCACATACTCTCTACAATAGCAAATTAAATGGATATTTTGCAGCCTGATTATTCCTTGATTACTTTTCTCCTTAAATATTTAAAACACATTTCTTAAGATCTGTGTTGGAAATCTCACAGCTCCTGAAGATGGAAAAGAAAAGCATTAATTTCTTTAGGGAACTTCATTCAGTATTGCTTTGTCTACTGAATATCAAAGGTCTCTTACGTTTAAGGTAAATCAATTTCCAGGATTGAATTTATTTTTGTTAAATGAACAGTAAAAGTAAAATCCTTTAAGTTGCAATGAAAAAATATGATTAAAAATGGTTGCCTATGTAAAGTCTTGATCTTGGGACATCAAGGTAGTGAAAACCCTGGATACGTCGATTTGGCACTGACCGATTAAACTGATAAGAACAGATAGTAGATAATATTTTCACCTCCCAGCTCATAGATGTGTATTACAAATAACACTTGTTAGAGGGCTAAAGCTGAAAGCTTTTAAAAATCTAAGATCTCCCTGTTCTTGGTATTTGTTTGCTTTTTGCATTTTATTCCATTTCAAGGATGTAAATAGACCAGATAGTTTCAGTTTAATTTTGTAGTCTGTTTCTAGTCAGTTATTTTCATGTTCTCCTACACCAGGATGCTGCAGTGTTTTTGTTGGAAACACTGTAGGGGAATGTTAACTTGCTTTATACATTTTTTTTTTTTTTTAAAAAAGCTTCTGTTAAAGACCAACTTATGGAAACATTCCTGTGGGCCTTAGATATTTTTAAAGTTTGCTGATACAAAACCTAAACCTGAAACCAGAATTGACAAGGCAGTCTCTTTTGGCTGTGTCTACACTGAGCCTTTTTTTTTTTTTTTTTTTTTAATTTCCTACAATTGCCACTCCACTGATGGTACCAGTGGTGGGAGCATTAGAGTAGACAAGGCATCCTGTGCACTTTCCATCATGTCATCTAACCCTACTCAGAGCACATTTAGGCAACACAGTAATGCTAGTGGATTTCAGCACCTCATCTATACTAGAGGTCCCCACGTTGGAGCTGCAGTGGTGGTATTGCAACTGGGAAATTCTTATGAAACAGTTAAGTGTGGACAAGGCCTTAAAATGGACCCTTAGATACAAGTTACCTATTGGAAGAGTTCCCGAATGCAAATTTCACTCTATTTAGGAACAGTTCCACCCCATTATTAGCACTGTACAAACTATAACTTTTCCTCTGTTTCATGGCTGCACCTACATGCTAATCTGTTTGAGTTTTGCAGCCACTCCTTACTTGCTGATAAACAGATTGTGTGGTTTCTCTGAATACCTTGTGGAGCTGTGTTGAAAAGTAATGGCACATTCTTTCTGCATTTCTCTGTCCTCTGAATGTGTGTGTTGCCCAGTGGAACAAACTTGGTTTTACACAAACATCGGTTGATAGAAAATTAGGCTAATTTAAAAAAACACTTGTACAACTGATAATTGTTGCATCTTTGAAAATTTGTCTCTATCAAATTTCAGCTAGTATCAAACTACAGATGACAATGTCCCATCAATCCACTTATTTGTTTTTCTTTCCAGCAGCATTGATCATACATCTTGGCTCTTCTGCTGAGATATTGAGGATGATACATGTATTCTATTTTAAGGGGTTTAGCATTTAAAGTGCATGTTCAGATAACAGAAGTGAGTTTACAACATTGTCATTGGTCTTTTTAATAAAAAGCAAAGAAGATCTTAATGAGGTTATAATGTACCTTAGAGTAAAAGGTCAAAAATAACTTGTGCTACAGTCAGGGGTATGATTAAGAGGCAGATGGGTTGTTCTGTTTCCAGTGGCATAAGTCTTCATGTGCTTAAGTATCAGAGGGGTAGCCGTGTTAGTCTGGATCTGTAAAAGCAGCAAAGAATCCTGTGGCACCTTATAGACTAACAGAGGTTTTGCAGCATGAGCTTTCGTGGGTGAATACCCACTTCTTCGGATGCAAGTCATGTGCTTAAGAACATCTGAATGGCCATACTGGGACAAACCAAAGGTCCATATAGCCCAGTATCCTGTCTTCCAACAGTGGCAAATGCTAGGTGCCCGAGAGGGAATGAACAGAACGAGTAACCATCAAGTGATCCATCCCCTGTCGCCCATTCCCAGCTTCTGGCAAACAGAGTCTAGGGACACCATTCCTGCCCATCCTGGCTAATAGCTGTTGATGGACCTATCCTCCATGAATTTATCTAGTTCTTTTTTTGATCCCTGTTATAGTCTTGGCCTTCACAACATCCTCTGGCAAGGAGTTCCACAGGTTGACTGTGCGTTGTGTGGAAAAAATACTTCCTTTTGTTTGTTTTAAACCTGCTGCCTATTAATTTCATTTGGTGACCCCTAGTTCTTGTGTTATGAGAAGGAGTAAATAACACTTCCTTATTTACTTTCTCCACACCAGTCGTGATTTATCCCCCCTTAGTTGTCTCTTTTCCAAGCTGAAAAGTCCCAGTCATATTAATCTCTCCTCATACGGAAGCCATTCCATACCCCTAATAATTTCTGTTGCCCTTTTCTGAACCTTTCCCAATTCCAATATATCTTTTTTGAGATGGGGCGACCACATCTGCATGCAGTATTCAAGATGTGGGCGTACCATGGATTTATATAGAGGCAATATGATATTTTCTGTCTTCTTATCTATCCCTTTCTTAATGATTCCCAAAGTTCTGTTCGCTTTTTTGACTGCTGCTGCACATTGACTGGATGTTTTAGGAGAACTATCCACAATGACTCCAAGATCTCTTTCTTGAGTGGTAACAGCTAATTTAGACCCCATCATTTTATATGTATAGTTGGGATTATGTTTTCCAATGTGCATTACTTTGTATTTATCAACATTGATAAATGTTTACTCCAGTTACAGGTTAATATCTGGGTATAAACTCTTGAAATATTAACTGGTTGATCAGTAAACTTCTAGTGATATCACCGAGGTACATAGGTAACTAAATCAAACCACAATTTAAAATCAAACAAATTGTTTTCATTTCCCCTCTTGTACATCATTTTCCAGGGGCTAAGGTTCAGTGCAAGGTTATCTCTCCATGCACCAGCTCTAATGAACATTTATCTAGTTGGATTTTCTAATTTTTCCCACCCGATACTTCTCTTAATGACTTCTATAGTAAAAATCAACATTGGGATGTACTCTCAATTGCAGCACTACCACATGGTAGATGGAGAGTTACTGAGAATAAACAAAATGGAAGAATAAAGCTTAATTTGAAAGGAGAATAACCCATGCTATTTTGATCATGCAATTATTTTTATTTAAAGATCAAAGGCACCATCGAATTTATTTTCTTTACTATTTATGTTTGTCATTGTAGAACAATGATGAGATTTACGTGGCAGTTGAGTATTTATAACTGTTGACCTCTCTATAAGGAGCCAAAATTATGGCTGTGATGGTGTTTTAATTTTTAGCCCAATGTATAACTTTCCTGCTGCTTCCTGCAAAATCAATATTGTGTGTGCAGCCTGTAACAATAAAATTGACACTAATGTTCATAATGTATCTTTCAGTGCTGAAAAGACATGCGGCAGTGTCCTTTTGTCCTGCAGCTGCGAAATCGTGCCATGACTAAAACAATCCTATCCCACGCCCTGGGAATGTTCTTGAGCTGGAAGAGACAGCAGGGGAAAAACCACACACCATCAATCAGTTTTCACATCTTGAATTTGGGTTTGGAAAGTGCTTGTTTTAAGAAGTAGAAACAAGTCCAAATAGATTGTTGTTGTCGTAGACTATTTAACTTTTTTAAAAAATCTGCTATCTTGACATAGCTATGCTCAAACAGAGTGGCATGAAAAACTAAAAAGATAAATTAAAATATGGTTTAGAAATTCTGTAGGTAATAAATAATTGAAGAATTTCTTCTGTTGATTATTTCACCATCTGTTTCTTGCTGCTATCTTGTTAACCAGCGGTGGCTGTGGATTATTAAGCAGAAGGATGTATAAATGATGAGTCCATGTACAGGTGGGTCCACCTCTGCCAAATGACTATAGGACCATATCTTTCGGCTGAGATTGAGCATATCACTTGCATAAGATGTTTTGGAAAGGAAGGTTGGCCTTATTGTCAAGGCATAGGACAGGACTTAGAGAACCTGGGTTGCGTTTTCAGTTCCGCTACAGGCTTCCTATGTGACCTTGGCAAGTCACATCATCAGTACATGCTGCCTCAGGATGGGGATGATAATGCTTCCTTTTTACCAGTCTGTCTATCTTGCTTGCTAGATTGTAAGCTGTTTAGGCCAGAGACGGTCTCTCGTGTTCGTACAGCACTTAGCACAATGGGGCTGCGAACTTGGTTAGACACTGCCATAGCAAATAACAGTAATGCTGAAGATCCCCTTTGGCAGGCAACATTTGCACTTTACTGTCAGGGACAGTTCAAGCAGCCAAGCTAATTTAGAAGAAATTGCTTTAATTCCCTTTTCTTATGGACGTCACTATTCCAGGCTTCATGATCACCCTTCTGTGATGCTGACAGGCCAGGTGCCAGCTCATCCAAGGTCCCTTTGTCTCCACTGAACACTGACAAATACATAGCTGGAACCAGTCTGGCTCACCTGTGTGTTAATATTGTTAAAATAGGCATTAGAATTATAAGGGTGTCCTTAGTGTTTAGATGTTATGGAATGCTTGTGAGTTGCTGCCTGCATTAATCTCACTTATAATATCGGTATCCATATTGTAAGGTAACATTTGAGTGTTTCTATTGTAAGCCTCTGTAATTGTGTAAATCACCACACTAGTGTGAAACGCTGGTCTCCAACAGAAGGTTTTTATGTCCTGCCCATCAAGGAAGGCTCCCCGATACTAGATGGACTAGTGTGGAATGTTAGAGGACTAAAGACTTTGTTGTTTACTCTTTCCCCCGCCCCCAACCCCTCCATTAAGATGAGTGATGTAAGAGAGTTCCTCCCGTCAGCTGAGTCTGCAGCTCAAAGCAGAAGGGGGAAAGGGACTAAAAACTCCTAATAATGAACCATATCTTTATGTGGCTTGGACCCTGGGGGGCGTAAGCAAAAGATCTCCAGTGCTTAGACAGGGTTAGCCCTAAAGGACCTATAGAGCTTGCTTATTATTGAAGTTTCTATTACTTTTTGAATTTTAAGATTGGAACTAACTTGTGGTTATCTGTTTACCTGCTTTAACCTTGTAAATAACTGTCATTTCCTTTTCGTATATAATAAATCTTTAGATCGTTTATTATAGGATTGGCTACAAGTGTTGTCTTTGGTGTGAGATCTAAAGTGCAGTTGGCATGGGGTAAATTACTGGTTCTTTGGGACTGAAGTAACCAGAATATTGCTGTGATACTTGGTGTAAGGGACCATCTATCACAAAGGTAGGCTCACCTGGGTGGCAAGACGGGTTGGTGTACCCAAGGGGACTGTCTGTGACTCCATGTTAAGGCTGTTATAGTGCCTGAGGAGTTTACACTTGATAATTGGTTGGTGAAATCTAAGTATAGAGCTCACAATCATTTGGAATTCTTAACAGTCTGCCCTGCTGTTGGTGCTCATGCCTTGAGCCAGTGGAGGACAGCTTGACACATTCATTGTGATTATACTTGACTTAAATGCAATTTTATTTTTCAGGAAACAGAATACTACCCTGCTATCCCCTTGCGAGTGGGACTGGGTGCACAGCTATACCTCAAGCCCAAAACACTTGACCGGGAATAGACAGTGTGTGTCGAAAAACAGCATTCCTCACCAGGTACTAGTTAACAGATCCATAAGATCAGTTAGGAAAAAGTCATCAGCCTGAAATCTGTAAAATGTTATAGCTAATGCTTTATGATACGTGACAAATTATCATGATTTCCTTCAGCTGTGGTTTTAAATTGATTTATCAGGCTGTACTCATCAGGTGGTCATGCAGTGATCCGATGTAATTCTATTGGAATTCCCTTATAACTTAGGAGCAATATATACATGCATACTCTAAGTTTGGTAGTGCATAACATAGGCTCTTTGAAGTAGAGACCTTGTCTACAAAACATCAAGTATGTTGGTGACAAGTAAATAATGATACACTGGGTTGGATTAGTTCATCTGTTAGATGGTATTTTAGGAGCAAAACATTAGCTAAGTACTTGTTTAGTTTCATTTGTGTTAATGTCTTCAACCAACATAAATATTTGGTATGGGTGTGTGTGGAGAAAATCAATTACTTTAAACTAAGCACACAGGGCAAAATGTTTGTGAATTACTCAGTTACTGAGTCATGGATAGCATAGAATACCCAGAGAGAGCACAGTGTTGTGCCGCATATATTTTCTCAGAGTACATCATTAAGGTAAATGTATCTTTTAGGCATCTTAGAAAATATTGCATTTGAAACCCTGTCTCAGGTGCTTTTGATGAGAACATCAAATATATGCTCAGCTTGGTTTCATGTGGAATAAACAGAAGGTAACTTTAAAGGAGCATAGGGGTAATCATATCCTACTACATGAGCATGATACAAATTAATTTTGGTCTTGAGACTCCTAAGATGTTGCTCAGGTTCTGTGGTGACGGGTGTCTGTTACTTGTGATAGGCTGCAAGAACTTGTTGGATAGTGTATCTGACACACTAGCACAGGGGTTGGCAACCTTTCAGAAGTGGTGTGCCGAGTCTTTATTTATTCACTCTAATTTAAGGTTTCGCGTGCCAGTCATACATTTTAACGTTTTTAGAAGGTCTCTTTCTATAAGTCATATATATATATATAATATATAACGAAACTATTGTTGTATGTAAAGTAAATTAGGTTTTTTAAATGTTTAAGAAGCTTCATTTAAAATTAAATTAAAATGCAGAGCCCCCCGGACCGGTGGGCAGGACCTGGGCAGTGTGAGTGCCACTGAAAATCAGCTCATGTGCCGCCTTCGGCACGCGTGCCATAGGTTGCCTACCCCTGCACTAGCAGCTTTGATTAATCTAGTTTAATAATCTAGGAGCAAGAATAGATGGTGCTAAGTGAGAGTCTCTGCCTGAACACTACAAATAGGAAAATGGGGTTTGAGATCCCTTTCTAGTAGGACTTTTCTTACAAAAAAATATTTGCTTTGCCTACACTGGGGAAACTGACATGAGGATTACCACCAGTTCTAAGAATAGTTCAGCTGAACTGCTATTAGAACTAGTGGGACTTTTGTTTTGTCAGTGTGCCCAGTATGGACATGGCTATTGAGAACCTGGAAACTTGTGCTGCCTTCAAATCTTGAGTTTTACGTGAACAAGTAAAGGACTTTGATTCAGTTGTGTTGAGCTATCTCTGCCTCCTGCTCTCTGTTTTTTGCCAAAGAGGGTGGAGTTAGGAACAAAAACCTCTGATCTCTTGGCCATTTAGCCATATGAATTTAGAACCTAAATTTTGTTAAGATGGCTTATGGTGTCAAAGGAAGAAGCACACTGACAGTGGAGAGGTAATGGGCAGGAATGCCCTCCTTGAACTTTCCAACAGATGTGTTGAGAGCATAATCCTGAAAACACCTGTGGGAAGGAAAGGCATTGTGCACTGCACATCAGAAACAAGACCCTGTTCTGTTTTAACCTGCACCCACCCAGGCAGGCAAAAAAGCAGACTCCGCTTTCCGCTGTAAAGTTCTGTCTACATTATGGAGTTTAGCCTATTGAAAATCCCCTACTGCTGCCATCAGTTCAGCTGAACTGGTGGGAGTCCATTGTAGAAAAGGCTCTAGTGACCAGACCCATTTTTTCTGCTGGCACACTTGTGAAAATGCATCCAGCTACCAAAGCCTGATGTACGTTTGGGCTCCCAGCAGTTCAGATGAACTGGTGATCGTAAGCGAAGGGTGGTTTATGTTTAATTCCCTAGTGAGGATGTAGACAAAGTCAGCGGTCTGGGGATGAAAAGGCTGAAACAACACCCCCGCTGCTGCAAAGAAGACAGTTTTATGCTGGGGGGGGTGTTAACTCCAAGAGGAGGGCAGGTAATATTTCCTCACCCGCCTGTTTTGGGGGTTCTGCAGGGTTAGGTGCAACTATAATTTTCACACTGCTTTGGAGAGGATAGCAATAGGGATGTGCTGAATCAGCAGGGGTGATGTGATGAGACACAGCAGATAAGGGGGGAGAGAGAGTTGTGAAGGTGGATTTATGCTGTCAAGGAAGGACTTGGTTAAAGAGCTGCTAAAGCCTGTTGGAACTTATTTTTTTTCCTTAACTGATGTTTTTTTTACAAGCAAAGCTTTTTTTTTAAATTGTATGTCATATACTTTCTGTATTTCTCTCCACTTGCCCTTGATAAATATGGTAGTCTCCAAGAAAGCAGGATCTTTCTTTCCCCCTGGTGTCTGCTTGTTCTGTTTGTGACTTAAACATTGATTATTGTGGAAAAGATTTTTAATATTAGTGGAATTTGACTTCATCAACTCCCATTGCCATTTCTCTCACTTGAACTATTAAGAGACAAAGATCCTAATGTCAAACAGATGTCATTAATAATCAAGAACTGTGGAAGAGAAATGAAAAATACAGGAGATGCACAATGGAAACAAAATCATTTTTAAACAGAATGTTTTCATGTAATCTATTCTAAAATAGTCCAGGGGAGTTTTGCCTGTGAAATTAGTGCTGAATAGGTCCTCTTTTTAATGAGGTTCTGCAGAGAGACGAGCATATATTAATTGTAGCTTTAAATTTTTTTGTTCAGAATTTTTAGTAGTACAGTGCATTTAATATTGATTAATAATACTGGGCTCTTAGCTTAATCACTAGATATCAAAGCATTCTACAAAAGAGGTCAGTATCATTAACCCCATTTTAAGATGGGGAAACCGAGGCACAGAATGGTCATCTAGAAGGCCAGTGGCAGAGTCAGGAATAGATCCCAAGTCTCAGTACCAGTTCAGTGCTCTATCTAGTAGACCAGGGATAGTCAATTATTTTTTTGTCAAGGTCCAGACTCCAGATAAAATAATTAAAAAATAACGATGATGATGATGATAATAAGTAAATAAAAAGATTTCGGGGTCTGTTCAAAAGCATCTGGCAGTCTGGATTTGGCCCGCGGTCTGCCCATTGTACAATAGACTGTACTGCCTCTCCCATTTGCTACGGTTCAGGATGCTGTTGCATGTATTTCAACATTATACAATAGGTGAAAATCTATTCAGAGTAAACAGTTGCTTGGCACTGTACTTCTCTGTGCATTTCATCTCTATTTTTGCAGAGATACAGTTCTTCTTGCTTTGTGTGCTCATGATGTTTTGCATTGTATTTTAGCATAAGAAAATTCTGGGCCCACTGCTAAAAATCTTATGCAAACAAAGTGGCCAAAGATTTCTAAACTAGCACTATAAATAAATTGATAGGTTTGGTATCTTGCTCTTTAAAGTATAATGTTGTTCTTAATGTAGTGATCTCTCTGCAGTGGGTTTTTAATTTAGTCTGTCACAGTGGCTGAAATAATTTTTCACTTTGTGATCTGTAATCAAGTGCCAGTCATAACAATTCATCTTAAAGTTTAGCACACTTTCTCACTCTAAGCTTACATTAATCTAAACTACTTTAAAATTTTCAGTTCCATTTGTGTTGCATCTCTACACTGAAAGAGAATAACCTGCTTTCCCAGCAGAGTTGAAAATGTATAGATATTTGGTGGTGGTTCTTTTGTAGTCATAGAAGCCAGACTAGGGGTAGCCACAAGTGCCCTATGTAGTTCTACAGTGGCTGTTATCCCATTGAGACAACAGATTATGATGTGTGATGAACAATATCAAACATTGTACGCTGGGGCCTGTAATCTCTGCATGCTGCATCTCTGCATTAAAGCTGAGTGCAGCTTCAGTATGCTATCTCTTGTAGCTTGTATGTTGCACCTGTTTGGGCATTCCTGCACTAGCTAATCCTCTAAGCAGTGCTGAAGGCTCATTCTACTGTATGTCCTCCACCACCCCCCAAGTCGCTATAAAAGATATTAATAAATCCATCACTTTCAAACATTAAGGCTAGACAAACTGTTTTATGTGTAATTTGGAATGCTGTTTGCCATCAACCTGTAAAAGCTATGATGTGGGGGAGGGGAGCTTAACAGCATGGTAGTATTAAAAAATAATTGATAGCACCTTTCATCAGAGGATCTTAAATAATTTTACTGTGGTATGTGTTAGCCTCATTTTATGGATAGGGGAAACAGAGAGACACAATTGACGTGCCCAAGATTGTATAGGAATCTGTGGAAGAGCTGGGAATAGAACCCAGATCTTCTGGGCTAAGATTTTTAACACTAGATGCCTAAAATTAAGCTTCTAAATCAGGGGTAGGCAACCTATGGCACGTGTGCCGAAGGCGGCACGCGAGCTGATTTTCAGTGGCACTCACACTGCCCGGGTCCTGGCCACCGTTCTGAGGGGCTCTGCATTTTAATTTGATTTTAAATGAAGCTTCTTAAACATTTTTAAAACCTTATTTACTTTTCATACAACAATAGTTTAGTTATATATTATAGACTTAGAGAAAGAGACCTTCTAAAAATGTTAAAATGTATTACTGGCACGCGAAACCTTAAATTAGAGTGAATAAATGAAGACTCGGCACACCACTTCTGAAAGGTTGCCGATCCCTGTTCTAAATCCTTATTTAGGTGCCCGAATAAGTGGTCTAATTCTCACAAGTGCTGAATGTCCAGCTGTGACAGAATACACCCCTGTAGTCACACCCTACGCACTATTGTAATAATCTTTGTACAAAGTATGCCTTGTAAGGTATGATTTGAAAACTCATTAATTGCTGGTCAATATTGTCCTGGTAAAATGTGTGTGTCAACATAGTATATGAAGTTATAAGATCCCCCTGTATGGTGTTATTAACACACGTTCCAAACCCCACAGCCCTACCCAAGCAGAAGTTGGCAGACAGGTCTGTCCTAAACAAAGGAATGTGTGCTCTGGTTAATTTGCATTTAAGCACTAAACAGAGTCATCAAGCAGGAAGGGAATACAAAGGAAGTTGAAGCAGATGAAAAAACAAGCAGGAATATCCTTCCACTTAGACTCTTTGGCTCCTGGTTCCCAGTTGGAAATGTTTTTCAGGAGAGGGACTGAAACTATAAAGAGGAGGGACAAACACCCCTAGACATCCTTCTTGCTCTCTGCCCTTCGCATTCACTGCACCTAAAGAGACAAACGGGGAGAAGTAATTGGACTCTGGTGGAAGAATCCTGACCTAGAGAGTTTGGTCAGTAATCTGCTGGAGCATGTGATGAGAGAGTTTGCATTGCAACTAAAAAAGTTTCTTAAATAGATACTAGTAAGAGTTTTATCTTGTAACCATTTCTGATTTTTATGCATCATTACTTAAAATCTCTCTTTGTAGTTAATAAACTTGTTTTGTTGTTTTATCTAATCCAGTGTGTTCAAATTGAAGTGTCTGGGTAACCTCATTTGGGGTAACAAGTTGTGTGCATATTATTCCCTTAAAGGAATAATGGACTCAATGTATTTGTACTGTCAAGGAGAGCGTTGGGCAGTACAGGGCCGCCCGGGGGGGGGGGGGGGGGGGGGGGC
>QXTE01000004.1:12081672-12166763 GCA_003942145.1 Platysternon megacephalum
GGGAGCCAAGTGGTGCAATTTGCCCCGGGCCCCGCGAGCCCTGTCCCGCAGGCGGTCCGGGTCTTCGGTGGCGTTTCGGCGGCCGGGGGGGGTCCTTCGGTGCTGCTGAAGACGCGGAGAGACTGAAGGGCCCCCTGCCGCCGAAATGCCCTGCAAGCCCTGGCCCGGCGGCAGTCCGGGTCTTCGGCAGCATTTCGGCGGCGGGTCCTTCAGTGCTGCCGAAGACGCGGAGTGACTGAGGGGCCCCCCGCCGCTGAAATGCCACCGAAGACCCGGACCGCCGCCGGGTGAGTACAAGCGCCGCAGCTCCCCCGCTTTGCCCCAGGCCCCCTGAATCCTCTGGGCGGCCCTGGGGCAGTATAGGACATGTATGTTTCTGGGGAAAATCTGAGACACGGAGTGTTTTGGGGTCATCCTGTGGTGATTTTTTTTTAAGGCTGGTAAGAGCTAAAGTGTAGCTGACTGGGTGCAGCACACACAGAAACATAGCTGGGAGCGACTTACATGCTGAAGGCTGTTTGTGAGCAGCAAGGCATTGTAAAGGGCACCTCAGGTTAGAGAGTAGGGGTCACACAGCTACTCATTAGTCTAGATTGTACCCTGGTATGTCACACTGGCATCTCTCACTGCAGTGTGTTCCTAGTCCCCTGATTTTACCATTATATATCACTGCCTAGTAGTCATGACATTGACATAAATATTACATGTAAAAATACATAAATATGTTTGTCAGAAAATCCAGGAAAAAGGCACAGTTCAGAAATAATAAAATACAGCATAATTCATAACACAACAAATAACCACTTGGTTTTGATTAGTATAACCAGTCGCCGGTCAATGTGGGATATTTGTGTGTGCTGATTACTAAAAGATGCAAATTAAAACTAATATTAAAATATTACAGTCTGGAGTGTTCTTGCTGAAGCTGATGGCTGCACAATTCCTTCATTCACAGTAATATTTGATAATTTGCAGAAGTAATAATGGGTTTCTCATGATCATGTGCTCTAGCAAGTCATCTCTCTAAATTGCTGCTGCATAGAATGTAGATTGTTTGCCCGTGGTCAAATTCAATGTCTGCTTTGTGTATTTAAACTAGAGAGCACAATGGGAGGTGTGGTTATGGAGAGAGTTGTTTGCACACTTGTCATATAGTTCAGTGATGTTTAATTCTCCCAGGAATGGGATTGATTTTAAAATATCACTCCTTGCAATTCCCCTGTGCACATGGGAGTTGCAGCGGTGCCCTCTTCGTCTTGTTTGGCATGTAAAATAATGACTGGATTGTGTAAGCTGTGGTTCACAGATATCACTTCTGTCCCCTCTAGAACAGACAATGAGAATGCTTTACAATTATTTTGAAATGGTAGTTCTGCTCTTGCATAACCGTTCCCTCTGCAGTATTCCGTGGGATCGGCAAGTGTTCCCACTTAATGATTTTCAGAGGGTTAGGTAACATTCCAGCAGGGCATGCTGCTCTGCCTCAGAATATTCTCTCTCGCAGATCCCCAGGGCACTGAGACCTGTGAGAGGGAGAATTAACCGTGGTGTTACGAAGTGAGCAGGAGAAGCCCTACTTGTGCAGCTGACAGTGGCTTATGTTTTGGCTTAGGGGTGGGTGGGTGGGTGTGTTAGTTATGCTACAGAATGGATCCCATTGTGGCCAGAGAGTCACTTATGGTCCTCCAGGCACTAAATTGGGGCCTTCAAGGGCAACTGTGAGTGATATACACATTTTCTTCCTATGCGTTAAAAATGTGCTCCCTGAGACATGCCCTCAGACCCTGTGGCTTTGCTTCAGCTTTGATTTATCACTATGGGGAGAAGATTGGGAGCACTGCTTTCCCTGCTGCCCCCAGAGTAGCTTTGTTGTGAGCCAGGAGTGATCTGAGCGGTTGTTGTCCCTTCCCTGCCATTCCGGGTCAGCACATCCCTGGCACTGCAGAAGAGGGAAGAGAATGGTAGCTGTGGCTACTCCATTGTCTGCTTACCAGCCAGGCTAAGGGAGCTCTAGGGAGAGCAAGATAGGAGCTTGACTAGCTGTGCCTGAGCTTAGGAGAGGGCCTAGCCAAGGGATGGCTCCCCTCTTATCCGCTACCCTCCTCCACCCAGGGTAGTCCAAGAGTGGGAAAAGAAGAGAAGCTGAGAGCAGCATGGGGTCTTCTCTAACTTGTGCCAGCTGCTATGGTCCTCAAGGGAATACCTGCTGGCTAGGGATAGCTGGAGCATGCTGCATTCCTACCCTTAACAAGCCCCATGCTCTATGCCTGTTGGGGATTCTTTACCCTCCCCTTAGCACACCCACACCCACCACATAAATTCCTGGCAGGGGACTTGCAGATGATTTCTCTTCTTTTTACAGTACAGAAAATGAGAAATGGGGACGATGGGCTTCCTGAAATAAGTTTGGCCCTCAGGATGAAAAGATTGGACATTGCTTCTATAAAACATTTGGCTGCAATTCTGCTTTGTTCTGCAATGGAATGAGCTGAAGACAAGTGTGTGTTCTGAATTTAAGTCCTCATTACAAAACTTGCCTTTTCAGGGTGCTGCTGCATAGCAGTGCTCTCTGTGAAGGGTAGTTTAGAAAGAAGGGTCTGGAGACTGAACTAGAGAAGATTTGGGTTACAAGACTTGGTGTACAGCAGCAGTTCTCAGCCGGGGCTTATTGGGGGGTCTGTGAGCCTTTTCAGGGGGTCTGCCAAGCAGGGCCACCCTGAGCCCCGGTACCCAGCGGCTGACGCTTGGAGTCCTGAGCCCTGCCCTGTGGGGCTAAAGCCCTGAGCCTCAGCACCACCCCCACCCCCCAGACAGAAGGCCTGAGTCCCGGCTCCCCGTGGGACAGAACCCCAGAGCTCCAGCAGAAGCTGCCCCATGGGGCTAAAGCCCCAAGCCACCCCCCACCCCACAGGGCAGAAGTCCCAAGTCCTCGAGACCCCCCTCAGCCCTGTGGGGCAGAAGCTCCCACCTGCAGCTGAAACCCAGAGCCCTACCACCACCCACAGCTGAAGCCTGGAGCTGCCCCTCCCCCTTGAGGGCCGTGGCGTTTTTACAGTATGTTGCCGGGAGGGAAGGGGGAGATTCGGAAAGAAAAAGGTTGAGAACCCCTGGTGTACAGGAAATCCTCCATTGTTTTTTCTGTAGGCATGTGCATACATCAAACAAAGTAATACGCTGTTTGCACTTTTCTAAAGTGTTGTTACATCTGTACGCTCCCTGTATTACTCAGCTGTTGTCTTCTCTTCCCTTATCTATGCATCTTATATGCACAGGCTGGCCTCTCTGTCTGGGGTAGGCGTGGGGGGGAAGCAATTTTTTTGAAGCTTTAGTTCTTTGCAACCAACTCTTGCCCCATCCTCCTGGAGTTGCGTTGCTCTGGTGGTTGAATGATAGAGCTGGAGAGAGAAAATTACAGTCCCTTTTTCTGAATCAAGCAGTGTGATTTCTATCAGACTCCCCCTTTCCAAAGCTTCTGTACATTCCTTTCTAGAACATAAGAACATAAGAAAAGCCGTACCGGGTCCAGACCAAAGGTCCATCTAGCCCAGTATCTGTCTACCGACAGTGGCCAATGCCAGGTGCCCCAGAGGGAGTGAACCTAACAGGCAATGATCAAGTGATCTCTCTCCTGCCATCCATCTCCATCCTCTGACGAACAGAGGCTAGGGACACCATTCTTACCCATCCTGGCTAATAGCCATTTATGGACTTAGCCACCATGAATTTATCCAGTCCCCTTTTAAACATTGTTATAGTCCTAGCCTTCACAACCTCCTCAGGTAAGGAGTTCCACAAGTTGACTGTGCGCTGCGTGAAGAAGAACTTCCTTTTATTTGTTTTAAACCTGCTGCCTATTAATTTCATTTGGTGACCCCTAGTTCTTGTATTATGGGAATAAGTAAATAACTTTTCCTTATCCACTTTCTCAACATCACTCATGATTTTATATACCTCTATCATGTCCCCCCTTAGTCTTCTCTTTTCCAAGCCGAAGAGTCCCAGCCTCTCTAATCTCTCCTCGTATGGGACCCTCTCTAAACCCCTAATCATTTTAGTTGCCCTTTTCTGAACCTTTTCTAGTGCTAGAATATCCTTTTTGAGGTGAGGAGACCACATCTGTACACAGTATTCGAGATGTGGGCGTACCATGGATTTATATAAGGGCAATAATATATTCTCTGTCTTATTCTCTATCCCCTTTTTAATGATTCCTAACATCCTGTTTGCTTTTTTGACCGCCTCTGCACACTGCGTGGACATCTTTAGAGAACTATCCACAATGACGCCAAGATCTTTTTCCTGACTCGTTGTAGCTAAATTAGCCCCCATCATGTTGTATGTATAGTTGGGGTTATTTTTTCCAATGTGCATTACTTTACATTTATCCACATTAAATTTCATTTGCCATTTTGTTGCCCAATCACTTAGTTTTGTGAGATCTTTTTGAAGTTCTTCACAATCTGCTTTGGTCTTAACTATCTTGAGTAGTTTAGTATCATCTGCAAACTTTGCCACCTCACTGTTTACCCCTTTCTCCAGATCATTTATGAATAAATTGAATAGGATTGGTCCTAGGACTGACCCTTGGGGAACACCACTAGTTACCTCTCTCCATTCTGAGAATTTACCATTAATTCCTACCCTTTGTTCCCTGTCCTTTAACCAGTTCTCAATCCATGAAAGGACCTTCCCTTTTATCCCATGACAGCTTAATTTACGTAGGAGCCTTTGGTGAGGGACCTTGTCAAAGGCTTTCTGGAAATCTAAGTACACTATGTCCACCGGATCCCCCTTGTCCTTGTTCTAGTTTCAGCAAGTTTCTGAATATACTATCAAGAAAATATGCTCTTTCACTGCATACCATACCAGCTTTAGCTTTGTGTTCTATAAACACTGCTGGATCTACATCCTTCTCAGAGATTCGAAGGCCAGAAGGGACCATTGTGATCATCTAGTCCAATGGTTCTCAATCTTTTTGGGCTCAGGACCCTACTCAGACTGCTTTCGTCATGACGGCTGGGCCAAACCTGAGTGGTGCTGGGACCCCAGAACAGCGCCGGCTCCAGGGTTTTTGCTGCCCCAGGCAGCAAAAAAAAAAAAAAAAAAAAAAGCCGCGATTGCGATCTGCGGCGGCAATTCGGCGGGAGGTCCTTCGCTCCGAGCGGGAGTGAGGGACCCTCCGCCGAATTGCCGCCGAATAGCTGGACGTGCCGCCCCTCTCCCGAGTGGCCGCCCCAAGCACCTGCTTGTTCAGCTGGTGCCTGGAGCCGGCCCTGCCCCAGAAGTTGCAGTCCCTGGAGCAGGGAGGCGAGCCCAGACAGCCACATGGGACAGGAGCTGCCACGCAGTGCTATAAATAGGCATGGTATGGTACTGCCACCCTTACTTCTGCGCTGCTGCTGGTGGCAGCACTGCCTTCAGAGCTGGGTGGCCAGAGAGTGGCGGCTGCTGGCCGGGAGCCCAGCTCTGAAAGCAGCGCTGCTGCCAGCAGCAGGGCAGAAGTAAGGGTGGCAATACTATGCTTGCTGCAGGGCTTTTATCCCCTACAATTTTTTTCATATTTTTCTGTCTCTCTCTCTCCCTCTCTTCCCGCCCCCCCCCCCCCCCCCCCCCCCCCCCCCCCCCCCCCCCCCCCCCCCCNCCTGGTTATGGCCCTGCTGCCACATGACCCTTTGAAATATTCTGGCAACTCAACACATGGGTTGAGAAACCTGTGACTTCCTGTGTAACATAGGCCATAGAACTTCCCCATAATTATTTCTAACACTAACCTTTTAGAAAAAATACAATCTTGATTTAAAAATTGTTGGTGATGGAGAATCCACCACAATCCTTGGTAAATAGTTCCAATGGCTAATTTATCTTCACTGTTAAAAGTTTGCCTTATTTCCAGTCTAAATTTGTCTAGCTTCAACTTCTAGCCATTGGATCATGTTATATCTTTATCTGCTCCATTGAAGAGCCCATTATTAAATATTTGTTCCCCATGTAGATATTTATAAACTGTAATCAAGTCACCCCTTAACCTTCTTTTTGTTAAGCTAAATAGATGGAACTCCTTGAGTTTATCACTATAAGGCATGTTTTCTAATCCTTTTAATAATTCTTCTGGCTCTTCTCTGAACCCTCTCCAATTTATCAACATCCTTCTGGAATTGTGGGCACCAGAACTGGACACATTATTCCAGCAATGGTTGCACCAGCGGCAAATATAGAGGCAGTGCCAGCCAACTGGGGACCCGAAGCAGGAATATTTTGCCCCCACCCCACATACTAATAATTAATAGGTGGCCCCCTTGAATTGCTCAGTGCTCTAAGCAGTTGTTTAGTCTGCTTATGCCTAGCGCCAGCTCTATAATAGAGGTAAAATAATCTTTCTACTCCTACTCTAGATTCCCTTGTTTGTGCATCTAAGGATTGCATTAGCTCTTTTGGCCACATCATCACACTAAGAGCTTGTATTCAGATGATTATCCATCACAACCCCCAAGTCTTTTTCAGAGTCACTGCTTTCCAAGATAGTCCCCGCCCCCATCCTGCAAGTATGGCCTACATTCTTTGTTCCTAGATGTATACATTTACAGTTAGCTGTATTAAAACCCATGTTTGCTTGTGCCCAGTTTACCAAGTGATCTAGATTGCTCTGTATCTGTGACTTGTCCTATTCATTATTTACCACTCTCCCAATTTTTGTGTCATCTGCAAACTTTATCAGTGACAATTTTATGTTCCCTTTCAGGTCATTGATTAAATATGTTAAATAGTATAAGGGGCCAAAAACAGATCCTTGTGGGACCGCACTGGAAATACACCTGCTCAATAATGATTCCCCATTTACTATTACAATTTGAAACCCACCAGCTAGCTAGTTTTTAATCCATTTCATGTGTGCCATGTTAATTTTATGTTGTCTGAGTTTTTTAGTCACAATATCGTGTGATACCAAGTCAAATGGCTTAAAAACTTCTAAGTATATTATGTCAACACTACAACTTTGGTCGATAAAGGTGGTAATCTCATAAAAAAATACCAAGTTAGTTTGACAGGATTTATTTTCCATAAACCCAGGTTGATTTGCATTAATTACATTACCCTCTTTTAATTCTTCATTAGTTGAGTCCTGTATCAGCTGCTCCATTATCTTCCCAGGATCAATGTCAGGCTGACTAGGCCTATCATTACCCAGCATCCCGTTTGCCCCTCCCCCCTTTTTTTTTTTAAAAAGTACTTCAAGACTTATTGAAAATCCACATTAACGGTTCAGTGAGATCCTCAGCCAGCTCTTTTAAAATCTTGGATGCAAGTTATCTGGACCTGCTGATTTTAAAATGTCTAACTTTAGTAGCTTCTGTTTAACATCCTATAGAGATACTAGTGGAATTAAAAGAGTGTTATCAGCAGCATGTGATGAGACTATATTATCTGTTCCCCCACCCAATGCAGAACAGAGAAGTGTTCAATAAATATTTGGGGTTTTTTTCTGCATTATTATTGAGAATTCTACCATTCCCATCTACTAATGGACCAATACCATTCTTGGGATTCTTAAAACGCCTTATTTGTCCTGTGACCAGGGCCGGTGCAACCCATTAGGCGACCTAGGCGGTCGCCACGGCACTAGCATTTGGGGGGCGGCATTTTGGGTCCTTCGGCGGCAACCGCGGCGGCCGGATCTTCGGCCGCCCCGGTCGTCATCGGCATTTAGGCGGAGGGAGCTGGGGTAGGGTGGCGCGGGCAGGGCCGCCTGCAGCAAGTAAGGGGCGGCGGCACGCAGGGGAACCACTCCCCGCCCCAGCTCACCTCTGCTCCGCCTCCTCCCCTGAGCACGCCGCCCTGCTCTGCTTCTCTCCCTCCCAGGCTTGGGGCGCCAAACAGCTGATTGGCGCCGCAAGCCCGGGAGGCGGGAGAAGTGGAGCGGCGACGGCGTGCTCGGGGAAGAGGCGGAGCAGAGATGAGCTGAGCGGGGAGGTGCTGCACAGCTCCCCGGGCCGGGGGGAGCTGCCGCGGGGGGGGGCACCTCAGGGCGGAGGGGGGGTGGGGAGCTGCCGCGGGGGAGCACCTTAGGGCGGAGGGGGGGAGCTGCCACGGGGGGTGCCTCAGGGCGGAGGGGGGGGGCGGAGAGCTGCCACAGGGCTCCGGGGGAGGGGGGGGGCGCAAGGTGGAAGTTNAGGGGGGGTGCCTCAGGGCGGAGGGGGGGGGGCGGAGAGCTGCCACAGGGCTCCGGGGGAGGGGGGGGGCGCAAGGTGGAAGTTTTGCCTAGGGCGGGAAACATCCTTGCACCCACCCTGCCTGTGACATAGTGCAGGGGGTGAACTGGTGAGCCTGCACTCTAATCATTTAGATGTTAATTAGTTCCCGTTGAGAAAGCTGATGGGGGGTAATCAGACAATCGGGCTGGCCAGCTGAATGGGAGAAGGAGCCAATTACCCCATCAGACCAAGGCTGATAAAGAGACAGGAAGGAAGTGCCAAAGAGGAGAGAGAGGGGACCAGGGGTAGTTGAGCTCAGCAACACGGAGGCCTCAAGGGTGGGAGACCTCTGTTCCCTTCAGGTCACCGCGAGAAGGCCAAAAAGCACAGTTGGTGCAGGGGCTGTTGTAGAAATGGTGGAGGGAAATAAATAAAATAAAAGGGTCTGGTGAATGCACAACCACTGAAGTCCATACAGTTTCTGCAGGGAAGAAGGCAGGAGTGGAGCTATGTCCTGTGACAGTCCTGAACTCTGCTGGCCAGAGATTTCTCTTTGCTTGCTTTTCTTATCCTTGTACTAGCCCATTCAATTTCTGAATTAATGTAAAAGTTTACATATAAAACAGCTGCCCCTGAGCAAAGCACTTTGTTTTGTTTTATTTGTGTTTGTTCTGGATGGGGAGAAAAGTAACATTTTTATATGACAAACTTTATTAGGAAGAAATATCAAACTTTCTACACTTAAGCAGGCATAACATATCTGTGTTGGCACGAAAACTATAATGTTGAGATCTCTGCTGTTGCAAGATATTACTTTGTGGAAAGTGAGAACTGAATTATTCAGAAATTGTCTAAAACATATATAATAAAAGATTAGACACTGTTGCAGTAATGCTATTATGCATTTAAAAGTCAGTCTTCCAATTTAGATCTTGAATACATAATATCCTTTTCTAGTAAACGATTAATTCTTTTTATTAAGAGGAAAAAAGATATCACAGATGCTAGCCATTGGGAATATGAATGGGTTGCTCAGAAATGAAGTTTTATCAGATAGGGTAGTATAATGATCCAAATCAGGAAAACAGAAATCCCCAGACCAGGAATACCCTGCTGTGGAAAGGGAGAGGAATACATTTAATTGCAGTCAGTGGATGCTATTTATGACTACTCAAAGTGAGCTTTGGGCAATGGGAAGGAAGTCCTGGAAACAATGAGTTTTCAGGGAGGCAGAGATGGGGAAATGTTTTTATAGACTAGAGATGTGCCAAAACTTTTGAGTGACTTAGTCATTTAAAAACAAACAAACACCCATAATCTATAAATAACCAATCAAATTTAGATTAGGCTTTTAATATGGTGAGTGTAAATGTTCTGCTAAAAATAGGGCCACAAACTTCCCTTTTAACCTTTGGCAAGTCCTTTTACCTCTCTGTACCTGTTTCCACATCTGTGAAGTAGGCATGACAATACTTCCCTACCCAGTGGGAATGAAAATACTTCCTTACCTCCCAGCGTCGTTGTAAGGCTTAATTGGTTAATGTTTGTGAAATGCTCTCAGGTCATCTTTTGGGGTGGCTCTAATAGTACAAAGTCCTATTATTGGCATGGGATTTCATGAGTAGCTTCTCTGTCTCTGACTCAGCTATTCTTCCTGCTTCAGTGTGACAGGGGCCAGGACTTGATGGACAGTAAGTCTCTGTGCGCAGCAGTCTAATTACTTTGCAAACTTCCTTAGAAATGGGGTCACCTGATCTGAAAGGGGGCAGCATTTCTGGAGCTGGTGCATTGAATGGCTAATTCGATTCCCCCCTCCCATCGTGTGAGGCGTAAAGCGGACAATTAATTCCCCGCAGGCGGCTCTCTCTGAACTTCCAAGGGGGAAGAAGAAATGTTACAATGGGAGCTGCACAGGGTTCCATCAGGAGCAAACCAATTGGACCTGCAGGGGGGAGGGAACAGGTCTGTAACAAATATCCTCACCCATCCCTACTTCCCTTCCTGCCTGATTTCCATTCAGCTCATGGAGGCTTCTTTTGTCCACTTCCCCGTAGGGTAAAGCTGCTGTAAAACAGGGAGCTGTATGTGGTTAAGCGACACCCCTGCACAGAAAATGGTAGTGACGTACAGTACAGTGTGTTGCCCCAGGGTGGTCGCACTTGGTGATGGAAGGGTTAGTTACAGTTGCATCGTGGCTCTAGGATTAACAGCACCAGGGGAGGGTGGGGGTGCGGGGGGTTCTGGGGGTGGGATCTCGGGGAAATTATGGCCCAAAGAGCCTGAGTTTGTTTAGAGCAGCAAAGTGCAGCTAAGAGACAAGCCACTCCAAAAGGGAGGTGGGGGTGGGGTGTGTCTGCATCTCCCCTCCCAAGTGCGATACCTCAGAGATGCTGGCCAGAGGAGGAGATCACTTGCTGTACCCTGGGCGGGAGCTCTCAGCATGGCTCGGGGTAAGTGTGTTCTGTTTTGGCATAATTTCTCTCTCTCTCCCCCTCTCTTTTAAGGGGGTTCTGTGAAGCTGGAAGGAGTTCAGGGGACTACAGCAGAGATGCTGATCTGCTCAGCCCTGCTGTAGCTGGAACTTTCTCAGTTGGCAGGCACAGTTACATCTATAGCAATAATTCTTTCAATGAATAAAAAGCTGACTATGACTGTTGACAATGGTAATTTTTGTAACAACAATATCCTGCCTTTGTTGACATAAATGCTGCCTTGGCCCTGTTTTCCTCCCCCATTGGTGGTGAAACTCCCTTTGGGATGCATTTTCTTTGTTAATTTCATAGCACTATAGGTTTGCATGGTGCTTTAAACTATACAAACAGAGAGGAATTGTGGATATGAGGAAAAAAAAGTTTCCAGTTATTATGGGCCTGAGTTAGGCTGATTCGTTCTGCTCCAGCAATCGTAGATTTATTTTCTAACTCTTTAGCAGCAGCATGGGTTAATGTTGAAGGATTATGAAACTCCTGGATTTTCAGTTTAAATCAAACCCTAATGAGCTTTGTTGTAATTAACATCCTTCCTGGAATGCTCTAAAATATGTTATGGTTTGTTTTTTTGGTCTGAGACTCAACTTCAATTGCTTGACTTCATGCATTCTATATTTTTAAACATATTATTTGTGCTCTGGACAAAAATAGTTCTTACTGGGAGTAGAGAACTACTGTACATGTAAGCCATTAACTTTATTTTTTTTAAAGAAAATAATTTGCGTATTTCATGCAAAAGTATTTGCTTTTTTTGCACTCTCCCAAACTAAAATAACTGACATAAAATTAACTTTCTTTTTTGTTTTTAGTATACATGGATTGTGGGACTTGGGGGCTCAGGTGATTATTAGTGTGAAATACAGTTTCTTATCTCTAGTTCCCCAGTTAAAATATGACCAATGGCCACAGTAAATAAAAAGTAACTTGTTTAGTGATTTGTGGAATCCGTTGGTAGTCTCAGACCATTTCCTGTATGTTTTGTGGTAGGATTTTTGTGTTTTTGTTTTTAATAAGTATATAATATGTCAGTATAGTAATGTGGACACACATCAGCTGACACACAAACTATAATTCAGTTTTCTTTCCTGTTTTAAAAAAACCCCCACCCGTGAAACATTCAAATAATATACGTAAGTAATCTATGTAATGCTGTGCTCCCATTACTGTTACCCTATTCTCCCCATCCTACTCTCTTTGTTGTCTGCTGCACCCACCTGTTTCATCTTTCTAAATCAAGTTTGTAGTTTTGGGAGAAGAGATGATCTTTCACAATATGTCTGTACAGCACCTAGCACAATCTTGATGTGGAGTCTCTGGGGGCCACTGTAACAGAAATAACTACAGTTACCTGTGCTGCTAGACTGAATATAGACATATAAACCCTTGTGAAAACCGACTGATTATCTTATCCCTATGAGTGGTCCCTCTAGGCTCGATTTGAGCTACACAGATCAAGGTGAGTGTTGAAGCTTACCTTGCACAGCCACAGTGTCTGTTCTGGTAGCTCTGGGCTCTGAAATCTAGAGATTGGCATTGTGCATAACGATTGCTTTCTCACTTAAAATAAATAAAACAATTGTGCATATTTTCAATGTCAAAAATGAAGTTATTCCTGGAATATGACATTCTATGATGAGATTCAGCTCAATAGCCCACCCTTAAATCTCAGAAAAAAGTTCTGTGATGGAAAACTTTGATTAACTGCTGTAGAGCAGTTCTGAAAGCACAGCTATGATTCAGCCTGTGAGAATTCAGATTTTTTTTTTTTCATGTAAGGAAACTATTTTGCTACATGAATTATTTTACCTAATAATACCACATGTTCAAGGTGTTAAGGGGGCCTGTGGAGTTCTGCATTAATTTAGGGAATCATGGAACAGTTTCTCTCTTTTCCAGCCACTTCAAACTATTTAGATGGCAGAATGTGGCCCTAACTGGCCAACTGAGAATTTCTCTAGAGCAGATTGCAGAAGAGTTCTCAGCTGGCATAAACCCCAAATACCCAACTACTACACCAACTTCCCCCAAGTTGTGATGTAGGACACAAGTTAGGGGAGGGGCAGACCGCATCTGTGCTACACCATTTTGTAACTGGCATGGTCCCTTAGAGATCATCACCAACTGGGGTAAGTTAGAGCAGCCCCAAAACTGTTCTAATTTACATGGATGGGCTGTGGCTGGAGCAAATGCATCATGAGAATCGTGGATGTGAAACTTGCTCCCTTATGCCCATCTCACACTCAACACAAGAGAGGATGTCAGCACAAGGAGGAAACTGTCCCTATATTTGTAGCAAGACTACATGTATATTGCTGACGCTTATTTAACTTCTGGTGAAATTCTTCAACACTGATTAGCTGTAACTGACCAGAGTTCAGGGAGGACCAAATCCACTTCCGTTGTCCTCATATTTTCAGAGCTCAGCATGTACGAAGCTAGACTAGTGATTTTAAGTGTAATTGTGAGATTTACTGTCAAATTAGGGTTTGATGGGAGAGAAAGATTAAGAGTTTAATAAAATGGATACAAATTTTAGTACTGCTTTCATTGGTGTGAGTAGAATTCTGGAGCTGTTGAATTCTGTGGCAAAACTTCCATTGACTTCAGTGGCACCAGGATTTCACCCTTTGTCTTTATTTGCACTGTGCCACAAACTTTCTTTGCCTTCAGTATCTGATGTGGAGTCAACATCAGAGGAAAATTTGATACTGTCAGGTATCCATTGAATGAAGAGGCTGTTTGAAATAGTTATGATTAGAAAGCCAGTCACTCTTTGAATACACTGCACTCTCTCTTTGTTTTATATATAGCAGGAAGGGAGTAGATGGCTCAGGGATACAAAGTTTCTCATCGTTCCAATCCAGCACAGCACCGTAATGACTTATGGCAGACACTAAGTAATGGTGGTTGGTCTCAGTCCAACTGCAGGCTCCCATGTCACCAAACTATCATTATAACTGGCAGAAAGCATGGAAGGATTGAGCTACCCTCTTGCCCATTAAGGTGATTCTTTTAAAATATGTTCAGAGGCTTGTGTTTCTGTTGTCTCATTCTGTGGACAGAGAATAAAACTTAAGTCTCCAGTGCAATCAATCTGACACCTTTCATGAGCATATTAACTTATATTTTAAAAACTCATTGTTAATTATGTTCCTCTATTAATGGACAGAAAAACTTTTCTCTTGGAAAAAAAGGCATCTTAGGCATCATCTTTCCATTTTGTGTTCTTTAAAATAATCTAAAAAGAATGTATCTGAAATTTTCTTCTTAGTTTCATGCGTATATCTTGTCCTTTTGAAGATCTTTATTTAAAAAAGAGAAAAGGTGGCCACAGTTCCCAGGTATTTCTAACAATGAGGCATGAGAAAAGAGAAAACAATGGAGGCACCAGAGCGCTTTTTAAACATATTAAGGTCTTTGTACATCAGTGGTAAGGCAACTTCATTGGGGTTTTATGTAAATAATATTGTAGAATTTTTTTAAAATTTGAGTTCAGTTAATCTGAAAGATCTCTTTGGAAAAAGTTGTTCAAAATCTTAAATCACTGACAGAATTAATAGGTGGACTTACAATACAAATACATTCATTTTAAAACAGTATTTTGAAAATACTTCTTTCACCCGCCAGACATAAACTCAGAGTTCTGTGTTTTTCCTACCAGCATTGATTACATTGTTCTGTAAATACCTATCAAAGAGAAAAATTCTGCTCATGAATTCATGCCCGTAGCTTCCACTGTATGATTTGGTATGTATGAATTATATACACCTCTACCTCGATATAACGCTGTCCTTGGGAGCCAAAAAATCTTATTGCGTTATAGGTGAAACCACGTTATATTGAACTTGCTTTGATCCACCGGAGTGCGCAGCGCNGATCGGGTCACATTATATCGAGGTAGCGGTGTATACTTATTTAGATTTATAAAATAGCAAGAAGTGCCTTTCTGAATACTCCAGATCCTCTGTCAAAGACTTTAAAAATAAAATAAATAGAGGTAATACCAAATAACCAGGCAGCACAAAAATGAGCCAATTTCTTCATCTTCCAAAAACATACCACTATCAATATTTGCTTCATCAGCAGCCCTCCACAATATATGTGCCTTGCAAGATGTCCTGTTGATATACAGTCAACAGCAACAAAAGAGATTAATGGCAAGATAGTCTTGCCCTAATGGTTTCTTGATATAGCTGCGAGAAGTGAGATGCATATCTATTATTCAGTTATAGTTTAAATAATGTACATATGCAGTATATGATGTTAGTCTTCCCTTTACTCTCTCTTCTCCAGTCTGTGTTGACAAGGCCATTTCAAAGGCTCTTATCTGGTAAAATGTCACTTATGAAGCTTGAGAAATTTTGAGAGTCTCATGTGCTTGTCAGGGGGAACATGCATGGGTCATCCAGTTATGCTGTCATACCAGGCTTCACAAAGAGATCTGTGAGACGTACATTGTTGGCTTTTTTTTTTTTTTTTTTTTTTTTTAAAGCTGTGCTGCTTGCTTCCAGGCTCAGCAGTTGGCTCAAATTACACCTTGTTCTCTGTTCCAAAGCTGACACTGCAAAATCTGTCTGCTATTGTGAAATTATTTGTTGTCGTCTAATGGCCAGGGTTCTTCTGCGTAATTCAGAATATTTATTTGAGATGGACCTATCTCAGAAGACGTGAAATATTTTGGTTCCACAATTAAATGGTTTTATGGATAACCTCAATTTCACATGCAATAATCTAGTTGAGTTACTCTAGAGGTAAAAGTAGGGACGCTTTTAGATGTTCTGCAATATCAATTTATTTTTAAACAATTATTTACATTATTACCATGACGATAGCTCAGCAACTCAATAGTGTATGTAACAAGTACGGTCTTGCATTCAGATGCCACTGAAACCTTACATTTCTATAACTAGCTTAACACAAGCATGTGAACTATGTTTATTGTTCAGTTTATCATAATGTTGTTATAGTGATGCTACAGTCATAGTTGAGAAGACATTTTCATTCTAAACTTCTGTTTTCAAACACTTCTAACTTTCCAAAAATATTACTTAGCATGGAATTATGTATGTTCTTGGCCCAATGTTTAATTTGTTTGGCTGCACTTCTGTTGGGCCACTTACTGAGTTATCAGATTTTTGTGTGTGCATTAGCTCAAACAGGATATATTTTTATTTTTATAATCAGCCTTTCTTATCAAGGACTGTTGCATCAGAGATACTCCTCACTGATGATATTCTGCTTCATAGTTCCAGGGGTGGGGTTGAGGCCAGAGGATTGCATTCTTCAAAATTGTGTATAAATGCTGTACTTTTTTGGTTTGTCAAATGAAAGGCACTGTGATTTCCACTTTTCCCCTAGTCATGTCATTTTAATATGCCACTAATTTGCATTTCTCACGGCCTGATTTTGGAACCCTAACTCCTGGGCAGCAGTAGTTATTCATGCCAGTAGTCCCATACTACTGATGTGAATAGGTTCTACCCCGTGTAAGTAAGGCTTAGCTAACATTGATCGAAAAGACAGCCCAGAGAAGATGATCAAACAGAAAATAATGTAACATTCCAGTCCAGAGATGGGCAGGATAAAATTCTTGCCATTGGTAGGGAACTTTACCCTCCCTTGCCCTTCTCGCCAATCCCTTGAGAAGGGGGTGGAAAATCCAAGAATTTTCCATTTTGCTTTGTTACTCTTATCCAAAAGCACTAAGGAGGCTGTTGGCAGAGTGAGCATGTAGGTGAGTTGCCCTCACAGCCTCTCACGGAATATTGTCGTAAGCTCACTCAAATGGAGGCAACCCTTGAAGTAATTTCTTTTTTTAGAGTCCTAACATTAAATGTGTATAAGTTTAAGGATCAACATAATTTTAAATTAGTAAACTGGCTGCTCCTATGATGCTGTCTCATAAGATTTAGTTCTTACCTAGCCTAAAGGCTCAATGTAGGATAGAAATGCAGGTTCACTGCTCCAGGAGGGACCCTGGGGAGGAAATTTAGTCATGGTTCCTTTTCTGCTCCCCTTTGCTCATGGGGGAGAAAGTTAACTTACTGCAGCCCTTTATAGGGTGTGGTTCACTTAATCCCCCTGCTTCATGGTAGCTGGCATGTTGAATAGGAGGTTGGGCAAAATCAAAGCTCCACGCCCTTCATCCTTTCTCTGCCCACCTGCTTGGGAGGAGTGCGAGTACCTGGCATGTAGTCCCTGTTTTCACAAGCCCCCGCACCTATAGCCTTGATGAGGGATAACGTGATCAAGTATGGGGTGGGCATGGTCCCAATCTAGCTTTTAGTCTGTGTAATCTAAACCTAGTTAGTTGGTGGGTGTGTGTAAAACCAGGCTCAACTTTCATCACTTTGGGAATTCTCAATTTGTAAACATGGACTGGTTCATCAGAAGCCAGGTGGATGTTTAAGTTGATGAATGACTGAGTCAGGTTCATTGCTGACTCCCCATATGCAATCCCAGTGAAGCATGTGTAGAGCAAGCCCCTGAGACACCTTTGGAGGAAAAGTAGAGCTAACTGAGAGATTTTTGGGGGGCTGGGTGGGGGGTCTGAACTACTGACTTGATGGGCCACAGATCACAAAATCCATGTGAGATGAGGCCAAGGAAGAGATGAAAATTCAGGAAGCAGTTAAAGAGCAGCAGAGCTGATTATAGTTGCAGAATGTGCTGAACAATGGAAACTAGCAGTTTGGTGAAGAGTTTGCTAATGTATCAAACTCACACACTGACACATTCACAATTTTATCTTCTTCCTTTGCCTAGACCTCGCCTGCTCTTGCCAAGATCTAACAATTGCAGCGCAAACAGTTTACAGTGGTTGATACAATAGACAAAGAGGTCAGTGTCTGAATTCTCAAAAATAGCAGAAGTTTTTTGTAGCTATTGCTCTAATTCACCTCTCTGTGAGATGACTTAGTGTACTTCCATGGTTCATAATTATTTTAATTGGCCACGTTGAAGTACATATAAAGACATTAACAAATTAATTTGATAGTGTCAGTCAAAATGGCAGAATTATTTTCTTCCAAAGGTTTGAATTGTTTGAGCAAAAGAGAGAACCTTCAAGGTTGACAAAGTTGAGACTAAAATTTTTCTTTACCTATGCAATGTGATTGGGGCACTGCCTCGCATGTGGTATGTATATTTTGGAGAGAACTGTGTTGTGACCCTAAGTTCTGGGGTGAGTATGTAGTATTTGGGGCGGGGGGGCGTGGCGGACGTTGGTCTTTGAACACTTTAAAATAAAGACTGTCCAAACCATATAGAATTTGAGATTGTTCTGTACACTTTTATCCTCCAAGAAAAGAGAGCTAAACTGACTGCTTATAATCTGTTTCTTATTGCTACAGGGGAACACTTTTATAACAACAGTAATGCCTGGAAGGGTATGGCCTATCATTCTTCTGTTAATAAAGCTAGAACAAAGGATAAGAGAAATGTTAATGGGAAAAGAAAATCTAATTTGGCTGGGACCAAACTGAAAATAGTTTTGAATTGTCTTACTTTATGACTGGATGATTAGGTATAAATGCTGACCTGCCTGGTTTTATCCTAGCAATGAATCGTGCTTAAAAAAAAAACCAAGAAGTTACTTATAGTACTACACCAATTTATTTATTGGATAATAATTTATGCAATGCAGGGTCATAGGAACTGCATAGGAACTGCATAGATGCAACTTCTGGCCAGTAGCTGATCTGTGCTAGTGCTGGCTATAGTTTTAGTGCTTAAAGTATTGGATACTGTTTTGTTTGGGGAGAGAGAGTGTTGATTATTTTGTTTATTATTTAAGGCATAATATAATGGTACTCTCATTGTGCAAGAAAATCTAGTTCTGGAGTCGATATCATACCAATTGCGCAAGAAGAATCTAAACTACTGTTGTGGGTCATGGACACCCATGAGTTATTATATTAACTGAGGCATGTTTGTTTTTATTTATATGCAAGGATAGCATCTGTTTAAAAACCATGCTCCTGTTTGAACATGTTTACCTGCCTTTGTAACAAGTAACATATACGATGTCTATGAATAAAATAGTTGAGAGGTGGAAAAGTCCTTATTTCTGTCTTAGTTTGTTTACTTTTGTGCAGTTTACTTTTTTGTTTACTTTTGTCAGTACTCTGTGCAGTCGGTTTTGCTGTTTTCCCTGATCAGTTAGGCCCTGGTTCTGCAAACACATACCGGGTACTTAACTTTATATCCTGACTTAAATGGGACTACATTCCTGCTTGAAGTTAAGCTTGTGTGAAAGTGTTTGCAGGACTGGGGCCTTAAATTATCTTCACATTTTTTGTGTGTGGGTCTGTTATGCAGCAACAGGGAGAGTAAAACAATGTTAAAAATTAGAAAATATACTTGTGAAACCACAAGAATTGACAGGGAGACACAGGCAGTAACTGAAACTGCTTTTAACATTTGTTTTAATTTAACTAGACTTCAATTTTATGGTGTCCTTTCAATCATGCAACCTTGTTGCAGTACATTTAAAATGAGATTTATACTATACTATTCTGTGTAAGTGGTGCAAGATGAGATATAGGTAAGGATGAATATCAAGAAAGAGGAAACAGAAATGAATAAAGAAAAAAATCTTAGATCTTTCCCCTTTTTTACTTAAGGGGCTTAATTTATTTTCCAACACACATTAGAGTGTATTTAATTTCCAGGAAATCTTTCCAGATACACCTCTACCTCGATATAACGCTGTCGTCGGAAGCCAAAAAATCTTACCGCGTTATAGGTGAAACCATGTTATATTGAACTTGCTTTGATCCGCTGGAGTGCGCAGCCCCGCTCACCCAGAGCACTGCTTTACCGCGTTATATCCAAATTCGTGTTATATCGGGTGGCGTTATATTGAGGTAGCGGTGTATCTTGAAGCTTTGCCAACTCATCACTATATTCAGAAGAGAAAAAAAAGAAGAAGCCAAGCTATTAATTTTGTCAGAACTTTAGCCATTTGAATATTGTATTACCTGGCATGCCCAAATCTCAAGAAGCAGGCTCTTTATTTTCTGTACAACTGCAACAGCATGATGGGGACATAAATAAACATGCCCAAGATTGTAAAAATACTACTTCCTTCACAGGAGTGATCCTGTACCTCTCAGGATACTTATGACAATCAGTTCCTCCCTTTCTGTCTGATGATAAGCCACCATCCACAAAGGAACAAAATTTTGAAAAGGGAATGTTTTAGTTCCCAGAGGCTTATTTCTCAAGAGGAAGAAATGAGCCTCTATAAAAGATAACTAATGTAAAATATTTTGGCTCTATTTTTTAAAACAGGATATAATTTTTTATTGGCTGAAACTCTGTTGCTTTTTTTTAGTTGAAGTTGTTCCACGTCTAGATTTTGAACAATTGGTTATTTCCTGTTGGGGGAAATAGAGGAACAATTATAGCATGATTCTGTAATGGTTCTTGGTTAGAGTCTTGAAGAAATACAATGTATGTGATATTGAGGGTTGACCTGCCACTGCAACAAACTAAGCCACATTTTTGTCATGGCTTTTTAAAGTTTCTGGTAGGTGTGATTTGTGTCCCCCATAGCTATATTTGGATACAACCTGCTCCATTTTTCCAGTGTAAAATAGTTTTTTATTTATATTGATATGGGGTATTTGTTGTGCTGGTTTGTGATGCACATATACACACAGTAGAATTCTGCTGTTTCGGAAGTAATGTCCATTTTCCAATTCTTTTTGAAATAAAAATCTGACTCAGTCTTTTTTTCCCCCTTCTCCTCCAAATTGGGTGCAAGATTGTATGTGAATTTCTTAACTTGAAGAAGTACTGCCCAGGTATTAGCTCAGATTTTAAATGCCCAGAGTTCTGTTTTCATTGCTACTTTTTTCTGCCCGCACCCCCAGGTACAAACTCACATTTTCATGGTAAGAATGAAGACCAAGGCCCAAACCCTGTAAGCACTTGAATTCAATGGGACTACTCCCATAGGTAAAGTTATTCCCTGTGTGTAAGTGTTGGTAGGAACAGGGTCTCTTTCAAAAGGTAAAAGTTGCTTTACAAGCTTACAGTTAGAAGTAGGAACCCTTTCAGGTCATGGTTTTGCAGTGGGGTGAGGTTTTTGTGTGTTTTTTTCTTTGTTTAAAGTATTGAATTCGAGTATTTAATTTAAATGTAATCCAGAATCCCAGAGCTCAGGCTGCAGCCTGAGGCCCCACTCCCTGAGTCAGCTGACCCAGGCCAGCCGCAGGTTTTTTTATCCCTGTGCAGACTTCCCCTCAGAGCCCGGGTCAACTGACTCAGCCTTGTGCTATGGGGCTAAAAATAACAGTGTAGATATTCGGGCTTGGGCTAGAGCCTGGGCTCTGAACCCAGTAAGGGGAGGTTGGGTCTTGGAGTAGGGTTGCCAGGCATCCAGTTTTCGACCAGAATGCCCGGTCAAAAAGGGACCCTGGTGGATCTGGTCAACACAGCTGACTGGGCCATTAAAAGTCTGGTCAGCAGTGCAGTGGGGCTAAGGCAGGCTCCCTGCCTGCCCTGGCTCCGCATGGCTCCCGGAAGCAGCAGGCATGTCCGGCTCCTAGGCACAGGGTTGGCCACAGGGGCTCTGCACGCTGCCCTACTCCAAGTGCCAGCTCTGCAGCTCCCATTGGCCGGGAACTGCAGCCAATGGGAGCTGTGGGGACGGCTGCCTTAGCCCCACTGCGCCACCAACTGGGAGCTGAGGTAAGCCCCAGAGCCCGAACCCCCTGCCCCAGCCCTGAGCCCCCTCCCACACTCCGAACCCCTCAGACGGGAGCCCCCTCGTACACTCCAAACCACTCATCCCCAGCCCCATCCCAGAGCCCTCACCCCTTCCCACACCCTTGCCCCAGCCTGGAGCCCCGTCCCACACCCTGAACCCCTCATGTCTCGCCCCACCCTGGAGCCCACATCTCCAGCCGGTGTCCTCAAACCCCCTACCCCCGTCCCAGCCCGGTGAAAGTGAGTAAGGGTTGGGGAGAGCGAGCAATGGAGGGAGAGGGGATGGAGTGAATGGGGGCAGGGCCTTGGAGAACGGGCGGGGCAAGGGTGTTTGGTTTTGTGTGATTAGAAAGTTGCCATCCCTATCTTGGAGCCCGTGCTCCAGCCCAAGCCCGAACATCTACGCTGCTATTTTTAGCCGCATAGCGCAAGGCCGAGTCAGTTGACCCAGAATCTGAGACTCCCTGCCATGGGTCTTTTTTGCAGTGTAGATGTACCCTGTACGACTTACATATGTATGGCTTAGAGCCTGGGCTCCAGCCATACATAGTATGACAGAGGAGAGAGAAATATGGGACTTGAGAGCTTGCTGGATGAAAGCCACTTCAAAAATATAGACTGGGATTTTCAAAAGTACCAAAGCGATTTAGAAGCATAAGTCCCATTTGTCTACCAGTGGAACTAGTGCTCCTAAATCCTTAGAAGCTTGTGAAAACCTCACCCTTAAATTATAGCCACTGTATTTTTGGCCCAAAAATATGTGGCAAAATCTGCAGATTATTCCAAAAAAGATGACTTTCTATTTATTTTATCTATTCAGATTAAATGTAGTCACTCTCTAGTATTTTACTATCCATTCTAAGTGCTCTTTTATCAATCTGGAGGAATATTAGGTAGAGAAATAAGAAAAGTTCATAGATTGGCCTCTTTTTCTGGAATATAGCTTGAATAATTTTATAATACGCTATTCACTCAGCTACATTTTGAGTCCACTCTGTTGCAGAGATAATTAAGGAAAGTTATCATTGCACTAGCACCATATTGAGGTATTCTGGCCAAAAATAATATTCAGAAAAATCCAACCAAAGTGTGCGTTATTCTGTGCCAAATCTGCTTTGTCGTTATCTTCAACGTATTATCTCCCCCCCCCCCACACACATACATATACACACACTTCTAGTTTCCAACATAACTCTGCATATGAGAGAGTCAGTGTCCTGACTTGTGTAACTGTATCATTGCACCATCTAGTGGACTATGGAGTGTATAATGTACATGCCTTGGATTGGGACAAGAAGCTGTGCTGATTTATACCTGCTGAGGATCAGGCCCACAGTATACAGAAGTGATGTCTAGATAGCTAGTGAACCGTTGGAGGGATTTGGGGGTTTTTATTCTATTTTTGGGTTTTAGCATTTAACTCTATAGTTCCTTTGGTCTCTGAGTACACTTCTGTCAATGCATTTAGGTTTCCATGTGAGAGAAAATTTCAACTCCTGTTGTTAAATTCTTCACTTAAAATTAACATATAGTGTGAGGAACGAGGGAAGGAAATGAGTTGTCTCTTCCATCTAATATTATAGACTTAATTTTATTTCCCCCCTCAGTAATACACATCCCAAGAGATGGAAAATTTTAAGTAAATACCTTTGGAAGGTTAATCCAGGCGGGGTGGGTGGGTGGAGAATGGTAGAGAGGGTAATTGTTAAGTAATATAAGAAACAGTGGAACAAGAAATCTGCAAAGAATTTTTTCTGAGTTTTTCAATGACTTTTAGTGATTTTTGGGTACCAAACTTGAGACATTTTTACATGGATCTGTTTTTCAGCCCCCAGGCTTTGAAAATGAGAATTCTTTTGATGTCTCAAGCTGATTGCTCCATATCACTCTTTTAGAGTCTCTTGGCCTTCACATTTTTAGAAGAAAGTGGGTAAGACTGAGCTGTTTTGAACGGGAGTGTCTTACTGGAAGGGTTTTTTTTTTGTTTTTGTTTTTTACACAAGTCAAGCCAAGATCGGCAACATTTCCATAATATCTTTTATTTACTTATATTTTTCCAAATTGCCCTAATTTTATCACTCCCCAGATAATTATATGCCTGGTCACTAATGTGTTTTATTTAAGGTGTCTTGAGTGGCAGTAAAAAAATAGATAAAACTATGCCAGGGATATTCCTGAGGGAATTCTGCACCAAAAAATTATGCGCACATTATTTTAAAATTCTGCAAATTTTATTTGTCAATAAATAAATGTGGCTCCTAGCATGGCAGTGGGGAGCACAGACCACTGGCTGCATTGAGGTGGGCAATCACCCTGAAGCCCCCACCTCCCCCGCTACAGAGACTCGGCAGTGAGGCTGCACCGGACCCTGACACAGTGCAAGGGCTGGGCCTGTCCCAGAAACACCCCGGGGCCCTGCCCCTCTGCGCCAGCTGCCCCAGGTGCGGGTGGGCAGGTTCAGCCCAGCAGGATCCAAGTGTGGAGGGGCTCAGCGTGAGGGGATCCAGGTGTGGGGTGAGAGGTTTCGGTGCGGGGCAATCTGGGTGCAGGCGGCTCAGTGGGAGATCTGGATGCACAGGGGCTCATTGCAGGAGTCTGGGTGCAGGGTCAATGGGACTCTCCAGGGGATCCAGGTGAAGGTGGTTGGGGCTCAGCAGGGGAGTCTGGGGTGTGTGTGTAGTGGGGAGGGTCCAGGTGCTGGGGGAGTGGGGCTTGATGCGGTGGGGGTCCAGGTGCAGCTGGTTGGGGATCAATGGGGTGGGGGTCAGGGTGTTGGGGGCTCGTCGGAGGTGTAGGGGGGTAGGGCTGGTCAGGGTGAGGGTTCGATGGGCCTGCTTAACAGGGGAGCCCAGCTGCTACCGAGGGGACGCCGCATGCTGGCGCCCGCTTCCCCCCATGTTATCGTGTTAATGACTCTGGGTGTGCAAGTATAGACGGGTAGCTGGCTTTGCCAGTGTGTTAAAGATCATATTAACGAGCTCTGCTCTGAGCAGGATTAGATGATGTTTTTTTAAATCATAAAATAGTTTTAGCAACTCTAGGAAACTTTTGCAAAATCTCCTTAGTGCACTAAAGGCCTAAACTTGATTATAATTTAATAGGAAATGCTTTTCCCTTTGATCCTTGTCCACATTAGGAAAGTTGGGCTTCTTAATTCACCACCAATGTTTGCAACAGTGGAGCTGTAGTGGAAGCAAGACTTGGATGTTTTTACTTCAGTATCATCTAACCCCGCTCTCAGTAGCGTGATGACCATACCCATGTCCACTACAGCCAGTGCCCTATGTATTCTGTAGCAGTCTGGTCTTAAATTCTGCCTCACAGTCCCTGGGTTCTGTGGTACAATTCTGCAGCAAGGGGTAGAAACAACAGCAAATTTTGTGGCTCTAACTACAGCTTCCACCATGAGTCCATGTTTCTTCCTAATTTTCCTGTTGTAGATACAGCCTTTCTTTGCAAAACATGACGACATTTGCTGCTAGAAGGGAGGGAAGAAAGCTGGGAGGCAGCATGGTCCAGTGGCTAGAGCACTGGTTTGGGAATAAAGAGGCCTGTGTTCTGTTCCTGGTTCTGCCAATGAAATCGGGTGTCTCTTCACTAAGCAAAAATGTGTGTCCTTGGCTCTTTGTCGAGTTAACTAACACAAGTTAAAATCCTAGTGAAGCCAATGCACTTTTTAGTCTTCACCCATGTTAGCAAATTGAGTTAGACTATGGGGGAGCCTAGGATTTACCTTGACCTGTTAACTTGTGTGAAAACTATAGATTACCTTGGAGGCACTAATGTTTTTACCTTGTGTTAGTTAACTTGAGCAAGCTAGTTCAAAGAGTTAAGGACACACCTTGTTTGTCTCCCTGTGAGGACAAGTCCATCATGGCTAAATCACTGTACCTCCCTATGCCTCAGTGTCTCCATTGGTAAAATGGGATTTATAAAACTTTTCTTTATAAAGTGCTTTTCCATGGTGCTATATGGGCCAAGTCTTTAGAAAGATTGTGCACTTGAACAAAACTCTGTGCACCAAATTACTTTCCATGTGAAAAGCATGTCTTGTTTCTCAAGGACTGGCATTCAGTTGCTAAACGAGTGCCATATAGTGGGTGTCTATTAATACTTGTATAATAACTAATATTTATTATTTGATTTGGGGTGATATGACATTGACTTTACACTGCAAGTTTGTGTACCCTTGTAATGCATCCATCTGGAGAGAAAGGTAGTTCCTTGCTTTGCTTGAGTGGCAGGTAGAAGCACCAATCATGTTGCATATAGCACTGTGCCATCATTACTTGCAGTCCTGCCTTGTCGTCTTCCCAGTTTTCTCTGCTTCACTGGGAAGCAGTTGCACGCTACTCCTCGTGCTGCTTCTTCTCAACGTCTGTGATGTTAACCAGAATGGACCAGCAAGAGAAGAAAGGCAAGAAGTGTTCCCATTGTGATCATCCTTCGCAAGCTACTTTTATGGGTCCAGTTTGTCTCTGTTGTCCAGGAACCTCTGAGCCATTCAGCAATCTGGGACTCTGCTTCTCAGTGCCGGTCAGCTGCTCTTTTGAAGGAGTTATTTCAGCAGCACAGAAGTCTGCATGGGAGGTAGGAAATTCTGCTCCTATTCCTCCCTCTGCTCCAAGATTATCTGTGGAAGATGTGACCTTGCCTCCCACTTTTTTGCCAGACCGTGCCTCTCTTATCACTGAGGCATTTGTGAAGGCAAGAGCTCCTTCTGCTTCCCAAGCACTCCCTGTCAAGATTAGCAGACCAGTGACTTTATATAGAGCTTTCACAGCAGTTCCTTTTACTTCAGCTCCTAGAGCTCCAAAGGAAGCGAAGATGGATTTCAGAGAGTATAGAAGATTATCAACCAAAGGGAATTCAGTGCAAGCAATGTCCCTGATTCCTTTCATAAGTGACTCCTTTGAGGAAGGGGAAGTGATGTCCTCTGAGCCTGAGGAAGGGCCATATGAACCACATTCATCCAGCAAATTCCTGATAGAAGTAAAGGGGAGATCCTCTACCAAGGTTACCCAAGTCTCCTCTGACTTCATTGAGGAAGGGGAAGTGGTGTCCTCCGAGCCTGAGGAAACATCTGGTGAAACAGACTCATCTCGAAGATTCCTGATTGAGGATCTACCCTATCTGTGCAAATATTTTATGAAGCAACTCAGGCTAAAACGTTATACCTCACGAAGTGGCTCAAGGAAATTGCCCCATCTTGTGGAGGAGAAGCCAGATGATACCATTCCCCTTCACCCATCCATCAGTGCCTTAATTAAAAACATCTGGCAGGCTCCAGATGCTCGGTTTATATTACCTACTCATCTGGCTAAGCTTTACAAACTTCCAGGTGGGAAAGGTAACTTGTGGGCCTCTGCACCAAGAGTTGATTCTGCAATAGCATCTCTCTTCACCAAATCTTCACGTCCTGTTGAGGGAGAAACTGTTCTCATGGACCCTTTAGAACGTAAGGTAGATGAGGCTCTTAAGAGTGCCTATGAATTTGCTACCATCCAGCTTTCAGTCTCCATTTACTCCCTGTATGCAGCTAGGTCACTGGTGGAATGGCTAAGGAAATTATTGCCCCACTCTAAGAGGCCTGTTTCTAGGTCATCTCGCAAGGTGTGCACCCTTTGTGATCTGGCATCCCGCTATCTTCATGATGCAGCCCAGGATTCCCTCCACCTGGTTGCTCATAACATAGCAACTCTCACAGTGGCTAGGAGAGCCCTCTGGCTCCGTCCCTTAACAGGTGGGGAACTTTCAGCCAAACTCAAACTTGTTGGCCTTCCTTATAATGGGGGTCATCTCTTCGGGGAAAGCTTAGACCAGGCCTTAAAGGATCTTTCAAAGAGTACAGTTATGCCAGGAGATCAAGAAAAACCTCAGGCCTCTAACTCCTCCCGTGCCTCCAACAGGCCTAACAAGGGTATCAGGTATCCTCTCTCCTCATATAGACCTGGCAGGTATAGATACAGGTATCCGGTAAACCAGTCCATTCACTTCTCTGGCTACAGGGGAAGAGGTCGGACCAACAAATACCAGCCTCACCAAGAATTCTGACTCTCTCTCCCCTCAACAGAGGGTGGCAACAAGGAGGAAGCTTTTGGTTTGTCTCAATCAATGGAAAGAAACTGTCTCCAACAGCAGGCTTCTCTCCTTTATTTTCTGAGACCCTCTAGGTCAAGAACTTCCACCTCTCCCTTATATTTTCCTCTCCTCGCTGCCCAAAGTCCTGGGGAAAAGAGACATAGTCCTGCTCACTGTGCATCACCTGCAAAACATTCACATCCTCATTCCATTCCACTCAGAGAAGAGGTTCACAAGCATCTAATTTGTTTATTTAGAAGTCCGCAAGGAATCAGGGAGCAACCTTCACATCCTGAAATGGGTAAATCAGTTTGTCTCCAAAAAGAGCTCCAAACTAGAATCCACATGAACTGTGGATCACCAAGTTTCTTATCTCCACATGCCATCCACTTCCTAACTGTGGCAATTTTGCCTGGGGAATTATCGCCTGCAGTAATGGACTTCTTCTTTCACCTTTGCCTTGGTCCCAGGTCTCTCTGTCAAGACGAAGACTGTCTTGACAGCCCACCTGAGAACAGGTGGTGGGGAGCTGTTGATACATCACTTGGAAAGTTGTTTGCTTCAGGGTGCCTTCTTACCAGTGACTTGGGGAGTTCCAATTGTGAAGATATTAAAATATCTCATTGTGGAGGTGAACAAGTTCAAAAGTCTGCTGTCTCCTACTCAACATATGACTTTGGGTGCCTATTTCCTGATATATGTGGGAAGAGCATCCCTCTGTTTTGCAGCAGAAGCATGAAAATTTGGGCATTTTGTATCGATGCTTTTTTGCTCTGGCGGAATCAGTCTTTCATCTCTCTTTCCCTCAGTTACTCAGCTGTACAAAAGGTTTGGCAAGACCCAAGCAAACAAGGCCCCCTGTACTGTAATTGCTCCCCCTGGTCCAAGCAGGTGTGGCTTATAGGTCTGGTTCTACTATTGTTGGCTAGATCCTGGTTCCTCCTGCAAGTTTTTAACTTCTCACGGCTGGGCACTGTCAACGTATTTCATTTTTTGTTACATTTTTCCTATTTAGTATTTACTTTGTGTTTGGAATGCTATGGACACTCAATCTGGGGGAAAGAGGAGAGCCAAGACAGGGCAACCAGTGAGTGCCAAAATCTGTGCTTCCATGTAATTGTTCCTGCTTCCTGTTGTTTAAATAAAATAAGCAACAAGAAGACATCAGAGATACAGAAACAATATTTACAGGTAAAAAAAGTTCTTCTGGATGGTTTTTTATTTATTTATTTGTTTTAAATTCTGTTCCCTCAAGCCCTGCCAGATCATTTGTACTTGCCCATTTTACTTTTATTTAACTCATTCTTCTACTTCAATGGGTCTAACCATGCTCTGAATTTGGGTCTCTGATCAGTCTGTATTAGTGACGTCAGTCTTTTTACCCATCCCAGACCTGTGCCCTCTCTTTGGATTTCTTGCAACTGACCATTTTTGTTGGTGATTTTTTTTTTTAATATAATGTCTGGGGTGCGGCACAATGTGTATTTTACTTGCTTTTGGCCTGGGTTTTTTTTTTTTTTTTTTTTTTTTTTTTTTTTTTTTTTTTTTTTTTNGCTGAGCATGTACAACTCTTAGGTCTCAATCCTACCAGCTACTGAGCACTCTGTCCCTGATCTAGCAAAGCACATGGCTGCAATGGGACTCCTTGCATGCTTAATGTTAAGAGGTTTGCCAAGTCAGGCCAGAGAGCACAGCACCTGCAGGGTAGAGCCCCCATTTTGCTGCACATTATGGGTGAACAGCATTTCTTAAAAATCAGGCCAGCTTTATATTTGCTATGCCACTAATTGTTTTGGTGGAGGAAAAACTATGAAATTTCAAAACTATTTTGTGAACTAACTTTTGTTTAAAGTATGAAGTTATTTTTGAGTAACCCCACACTCCTTTGGGATGCAAAGCCCAGCTTGTTAGTCCCAGGTTCCTACAAAACAACTTTCTCCTTGTTGGTGCTGAAGGAACGGTCCTTGATGTAAGAGAATGCGTTGTTGGCAGTTGTGTCTTGGAAGCTCAATGTTGTTTCCATTCTAGACCTCCTGGTGAGTGCAGAGAAATATAGGAGATTACATGGGCAAGCTTGCAAAGCAGGGCTCTGCATTAAACCTGTCCTGTGGAAAAATGGCCTGATGTTTTCCAATGTGCATGAATCTTCAACAGTTTACAAATGTGTTCCAACACTGAAAGATGAAATCTACAAGCTATTTTCTGTGTGTGTGAACATGCTAAACTTGCCACAAATGCCTGTTTCTCTGTGTTTGACGTTTAAGTTAACTCTTTGTGAAGCTTTCTTATATAAAGCCTAGGAGGGAAAGATTGTAGGTATAAATCTGCAGAAGTTTACAGCATTCACTGATGATGGACAGTAAAGTGATCTCTTTATGGCTAACTTTTTGTCCTGTTTTTATTGATTTAGTATTCAGGAAAAAACTAAACAGTATTTGCAGTCACTGAGAGATTGGCATGATGTTCCTCTTCAGTATTTTGCTCACTTTTTGTTTGATGGAGCTAAATAAGGCCCTAATCCTGCAAGTATTTATGCATATGAATAATTTTACATACATGAGTAATCACTTGAGTTCAGTGGGATTTTTCACTTGTATAAAGTTAGTCAGGTCCATAAGAATTTGAAGGATTGGGGCCTAGAGTTCAGATTTAAGATTTATTCTAGTCACAGGTTATTAATATAAAATACTACTAGCATAGTCTGACTTTTTAAATAACCACAAATGCACATCTTGTCTTAAAGTTTCAGGTATACTTGTAGGAAAAAATATCATAAGTATTAACTATTTAAAATGAAAAAAACCTCCTGCATATTAATCTGTGTTGAGACATTTAAAATTGTCTTTAACTAAGATTGGTTTTTGTGTCTCATAAGTGGAGTTTGTTTAGGTATTAGATTTTTCTTCTTTGTGTTTTGATGTGTTACTGTGTGAAATGACAGCAGGATTTGTTGAGTATGTAGGCCACTATTGTATTAGAATTACATAACATTGTTGAGTGGTGGAAACTGATGAAAAGACTGGGATGCACAGAGTCCCCTAACAGATTATAAACCCTGCAACAATGAAGACAGCTCAAGCTCTACAGAGAATGTGGGCACATGCAGTGAAAAAGTTGAGGATTTTAAAAGGGCACGTGAGTTGTTTTTACATTATATCTTGTTATAAGCCCTCCCTACACTTTCACACCCAGGTATTGTTTTGGTTTTTTTTAAGTGTGTGTTTGGTAACTCAGTAATAAGAAATTGTATAAATATGTGATAATTATCCGCGAGGGTTGTGTGTTCTGTACACAGTGTAATTTTTATTCTAGCAAACTGTCATTCAAAATTTCCACCCCTGAATAGTTTTGTAATCAAGGGGCTACTGATCCATCTATTCTAGCTATTAATAAGGCATCTGTCATCTTGGTATCTGAGCACCATGAATATTTAAACAAATCCTGATAGTGATATTTTAATTAGAAGTGTTGTACTGGCTGAAGTCACTACTGAACTCATATTGGCTAATTACAGTAAGTTTCATTTATATAGAAAACACCACAGTTCTAGTTGAAGGAAAACCTGAGTAAACTCGCCAAATAGTTACTTTTAGTAATTTGATAAATAAATAGGATTCATTTCTTTTGCTTGTGCCTCTTGTCAGCAGTTCTTTCTCTGTGTGTGGGTAATGCAGTAACCATTGTGTTCCTGTGAGACTTTTTAAAAGAAACAAAAACCATAGTCTCCCTTGGCATTTCTTTACAGCTAGCCAATGACAAGAAAAAGTCTCAAGGATAAAAGGTGCTTTTCTCTTGGTGCATTTAGAGTAGAGACCCATCTTCTGCCTTAGGATAATGATTTCTAACAGCAGGAATTTTGTTCTTGTGATAGAGGGTTAAATCCTAGTTCTGATACAGTCAGAGCTCCTCAGATGGTGATTTATAACATTCGTAGTCTTTCCCTCCCTCTCATTCTCCTTCTTTCCATTAATCTGTCAGTACTGGTTAGCATCTCAGCACTGGCAAGCAGCAGTACATTTTATAATGTTCAAGAGATTATTAGTTGGAGATTTAGGGCAGTGCAGATGTTTTCAGGGCCTGATAGACTACCAAGGTGACCATTCAATACTGTGCATTATATAGCTTGTATAATTTTATCAGTATGTCAAGAGCTAGTTCTCCTATCTTGGTAATAGATTTTTCATTCCTTAATTTCTTTTCATGACCAGCTAACATATTTCTAAGCATGACTGTCCTTTTCCACTGACACTGATCTGCTCAGGCTCCACTGCTGGCAGTCTACCAGATAGCTGTGAAGAGACCTCGCTGCTGGATGTTCAGCCTCCAGAGTCTGAACAAAGTCCAGGCACAGTCTCAAGGTGCAGATCCTGTCTAGCACCCTGTCCTGACAGCTGTGACCATGTGGTCCCCAGCCCAGACCCCGGAACCAGTGCTAGCCCCTCCGAATACTGCTGTATCTTTACACACCACCTCCCAGAACTCTTCCCAAAGTTTACATCTTCAAGGGGCCACATGGTGGGTATAGCATATAACACACAGACACTTTGCCCAGAAATCTAACACAGAATTGCTCTTTATTTAATCACGAGACATGTACAGATCTGTAAAAAAATAATAATAATAAACCCTACATGCATTTCTCTGACTCCTTTTCCTCATCACTCTAGAGCATTCTTTGGGCTCGGCTCAGGGTTCGTTCAGAGTCCTTGTGTTGTAACGCATGGCTTGTGTTCTGAAACATGGAGCCTTCTCCCTAGGTCAGCTTGCTTCCTCTGACCTTGGCCAGTCTATTCCTTTCCTCTCCATCACTGGACACCTTAATATGCCCAGGGCCGGCCTCAGAATCTTAAGGGGAGGGACAGTAAGACTTTTTGAAATATACACCAAATTTAACTGACTGGCTCACTTTACACTAAAAATGTTTTGGCTGTTTGGTGGGAGGAGTCCTTTCAAATTTTTACCACTACTAGCCCACAGCCTGTTGCTGCAGAAATTGAGCCCAGCTGCTTGTCCTTCCAATTTTAGAGATCACTTGATATCTGCTCACAGTTTTAAGGCTCTCTTCAAGGGAAACTGCTAGATGGAAATGACAGCTGAGATCCCCTGCCCCCAAGCCAGTACTGCATATAGTTTAAAAAACAAACAAACTAGAAAAGCAGAACAGAAGACACATCAGTTCCCAAGGATTTTTTTCTGTGCAGGATTCTCCCACATGTTAGAATAAGGTAGAGAGAGACAACAAAGTAGCAACTAGCAGCAGCAATTTAACTGTCTAGTTATACTGGCCAGCTGGTGACATGGGAATAGCTGGAAGCACCATTATTTGACAGATGATGATTTCACTGACCATGTGTTTCAGCAAGTAGGTTAATCTACTCAACCCAGGGCAAGAATGCTTTAATAGTAATGATTTTAACTCTGTAACTCTTTGTCTGTCTGTCTGTCACTGTCTCTCTGTCACTAAGCTAGATGAGAAGACAGATGTTTAAAAATATTTATTTCTATAGGTTTTAACACTAGCTCCTCTCCTCCATAAAACCTCTGCTTTGACTTTTATAGTGTATTTTTGCTAGTTGTAGTTCTAGATCTTGATTTGTAGGCTCTGCTAACTTCTGAATTAGAAAACTTAGATTATCTATCCATTTTTAGAGAGACAGTATTGGTGCATTATTAATATAAATATGCTTGCATTGGTGTATGCTAAGATGTATTTCTGTATTATAAACTGTTTGATAAGAGTGGAGAATATTTTGGGTGTTCCTTAAATAATGTTTGGAGCAGGGACTATAAGCTTTTTTCATACAGTGACCCCATAGCAAAACATGACCACCTAGTCCCCTTCAGGTGTACCCAGAATCGGCTGTGTGGATTCTTTTCCTGTGACACTTCATGGGGTCTTTGACCATCCAAGAGAACAGAAACAACTGTGTGCTTAATGGTCTGCTGCTGCAATAAAACAACTGTACTGGAAACATTGGGTACACTTCAAAATAGTTAATTAAGATGGGGATAGTGTAATAGAGGTGGACTTATTGTAGTTAACTGTACTTCTAAAAACACTACACTTATGTACTTCCTTCCTTCACGTCTACCCCTTTCTTGATTAGTTGTTAAAGCTGGTCAAAGTTCTATTTAAACTATTTTTCTATGGAAAACTGGGTTTTTGTGTAACGGAATTTTTGGCAAAAAGTGTCTGCTTTCCATGAAACATGTCTACTTTCAGTTGAAAAACTGAAGTGAACATCTTCTTTCTTGTTCGTAAACAGAAAATTTCCATTCAGAAATGCTACTTTGGTGCCCCATGGGATTGGTAGTTCGGGTACCTCATGCTCCCATTTTTCTCTGTGGGCCAGAGATTACATCTCCTCTGTGCGCAGCAGCCATGTGATTCCTGTGATGCACCACAGCATCTCAGCAAGAAGGGAGACCATGGTGCATCTTGGGAGATGTAATCCAGCCAAGTCTGTTACCCTGGCTCCCTAACATCAATGCTGAGTTTTTCTTATTTTCTTAGGTTTGGATGGTTTTTTTTCCTTCCTAAAACTTATTGCTGCTAAATTAGCATCTCGGGGAGGGGGTTTCCACTTGTAAATACTCTTTTTAGCACTGGAATCTTATTAACTATGATGTAGAATTCAAAGGTCAGATTTCCAGTCATTGATTAGGAATGTATTCTAAATTGCCGTTGGTCTTGAATTTGCAATATTTTGTCCATTTTCAGAATCCAGACAGTTAATAGCAATATGTTAGGATTTATTTTGTATTGGCCCAGGGAATGTTCACTGCACAGGGTGTTACCAGAGTGTATGTACATACATATGTGGGTGCACACACAAAGGTGTGCATATATATATAACCTGCTAAATTCTAATATACATTCCCTCTCCAATTTTTTTCAGTTAGTCTCATTGTCATTTGACATAAAAACAAATGTGTTCTGTAGCCGACTCCATCGAATACTTAAAATAGTTGTTTCAACAGTTTCTGAAATGGGATCTTCCAGATTTTATTTTGGGGTAGTTATTTGTTTATGTTGCTTGTTGGTTAATTGCTTTTTGGTTTTTGTGTAACAGGCCCCAGGCATGGAAGAGCTGATATGGGAACAGTACACTGTGACCTTACAAAAGGTGAGAGCTTGTGTTTATATTTTTAGTTTTCAAATGCTCTGTTGCTGCTTTTATTTTAAACATGTGCTACTACAATTTTTATTAACATATTTGGAGCTGAAACTTGGTTATTTTTGCTGTCCAAAATGGATATTGCTCATCTTGAGGTTTTTTCAGTGCTGGGTAATCACAAAATTCTCATGATTTTTTAAATCTATTTTTAAAAGACTCCATTAAAATTCCATCTTTATTACTGTTCAGTTTTGAGCAGTGATGGTCTAAATGCAATATGTACCAGCCAAATAGATAAATATGTAATTTACTAACATAATACAAAAACAGGATAACTCTGTTAGCAGATACAGTTACCAGGAGTACTTCATAGTCTCAGATGTGGAGCTGCATTGCAAATACATTGAGAAATCAATGGAAATGTATACCATTATACTGAAGAGTAGAAGCTGATGTAAAAATTATTGTAATCATGATTAAGGCTGCGATTCTGTCACGGAGGTCGTGGAAGTCACAAATTCCATGACTTTCCGTGACCTCCATGACTTCTGCAGCTACAGTGGCCGATGCGGCTGACCCTGAGAAGCGCTCAAGCACCAGCAGTCCTGGGGGCAACCGGAGCAGCAGCCCCGGGGATCGCCTGAGCATCAGTCCCAGGGCCGGCCCTGGGGATCGCCCAAGCAGCAGTGGCCCCAGGGGTGGCGGCCCCAGAGGCCGTCAGGAGAGCAGTCCCCAGGGGCCTCAGAGCAGCGGGCCACCAGAGGCAGTCAGCCCCCACCGCTGGAGCAGTGGGGCCCAGGAGCAGAGATTTAGTAATGGGTATTTATAGTAAAAGTCATGGACAGGTCATGACTGTGAATTTTTGTTTATTGCCTGTGACCTGTCCATGACCTTTACTAAAAATACCCATGACTAAATCTTAGTCTTAATCATAATTATCAAATGCATGTGCTGCTATTTCATGAGAGAATAGTACAACATGTATAACTCTCATTTTTCCTCTATTAAAGGCAATGTCAGATATTTCTATCTTTTGAAAACAAATTTTATTTCTGTACATTTTGGGGATTGCAAGGATGGTTCTACACACTTTTGCATTGCCTGGACATTCCAGGCCCCGGAGCAAAATAGAGCAGTTCCGATGATGTTCTCTCTCTGTCCTGCCTGACTCTGGCCCCCATAGGCCATTTGGATGGCCAGGGATCAGCTAAAGGTTGCAGTTTACTTATCCTACAATTTATTGCCTGCTCTGCTCAAATGAGGCAGAGGTCCTACAGACAACAGCCTCCTTCACAACACAACCCCTAATTCATTCACAGAGCATCATCCCTCCTGTGCCCTGAATAAGGCAAGAGTCTACAAAAAATAGCATGTTATCTTGTAATTAAAGATTGTATCATAATACATACACATAGGGGGGGCAAAAATAAGGTTGCACAGGCAGCCTTAATTCTGGTTTCCTAAATTTTGAGTGGTTGGCTTTGCAACCTTAATGTTCTTTTAATGTAATTTTTTTGGGGAAATAATGAACACTAGCAGGTCACTGCATGTAAGATACATTATCTGTTACAGGAGATGGAGCACACATCTGTATGGCCCCACAAAGGGAGTGCGTGTAACTTTTCATTTCTTGGAGTTGTAAAGGCAGATTTAAAATCCAGAGGACATTCCCAACCAGATCACCGGTGGTTTCAGTTCTGAAGGGCTTGTGTGTAATGCACATAGACAGATTGGCAATGACTTTATCTTCATTCATGAAGAGGCAGAATAAATTACTCATCTAAATTATTCTTTTCCATGAATATAAATGTAATAATTTTGTGCTAATTATTACAAATGCAAAACCACTTCAAAAACCCACTCTTAAATACAATGGTTAAATTCAGTCAAGAAATGCAAAAGTTGGGGATTGGACAGTAATGTTTACTTGGCTGCACTGCACATCCTATGTGCCTTTGATGGTACACAGTACATTTACACTTTGTTATATCCACACTAAAGTACCCATTTAACTGGAAAAACAGGAATAGAAAATACTGTAACACACAACATGGTTTAGTTAACATTGTTCCCTTGCATTCCCTGATTTGCTGATTAAGTTACTATGCAATCTTAAATTTGCATTTAGCAAAAAAAAAAAAAAAAAAAAATTAAATGCAAAGGGCCTGATTCTCAGCTTGTGTAAATCAACACAGCTCCATTGGGCCAAGTTGTGTCAGTTTATACCATCTAAGGCTGCTGCCCAAATGGTCTAGAGCTTGTTGAGATAACAAGCTCCATTAGCTCTGTCAGTGGATCAAGTGTTAATTCTGTGCTGTTTTTAGCTTGAGGCCTCCTGAACCTGGCCAGTGTCAACCAAGACTCAGTGAGTCCAATCAACTTCATAAAACTATTTATTGGCCTTCCCCTGCTCCTACTGAGAGAACTGAGTTTTGCCACTGCTGTCAGTGGGAGTATGGCTAGCACAAGAAGGGCTGTGAAATACATAAATTAAATTGAAAAAATGGAGAGAGAAAAAAATGTTTTCGTCTCTAATGTTTCAGTTATAGTGAACTTTGATGTAATAAGTAACTTTAAACAAACCAGACAGAAATGTGACTTAAATTGTTCCTTTAAGTATAGCAGATGCTACTGGCTCTCCAGCTGTACTAAATGATCAGTCAGAATGTGTACACACACACACACTCTGAGTGTAGAGTGTGTGTGTGTGTGTGCGCGCACGTGTGTATGTGTGTGTCCATATATATATTGCACACACTGTTGTACTTCTCTGCATTCAGGATTTACTGGTGTTCTGGTTTAGATACAAGTCTTGCTTCCTCTTTCATTGCCCCAGTATATGCTTTTCTGGTTCACATTCAAGCATTCCAAAAGCCCCATGTTATGACAGCCTTCCCTTTCTTCAGAGCAGGTTTGGCATAGGTACCTCATGCTCTATTAATGCAGTGCTTGGGGGTGGTGGATGGTGACACCAGACACTTAGTACACGTTTGTAGCTTTTTTTTATCTGCAACAATTTTGCATAGTCCCTTTCATGAAGTAGTAATTAGAATTTAGATAGCGTTGCATGTTCAGTTGTTAATTGCTAGAAAAACTGCTCCAGGGTCTCGAGCATTCTAATCAACTGCAGCTTTCTACTCGGCAGTTAATTCACTGTGAATTGTTAGCATTGGTGGGGAAAAAACAAGAGATCACACAGGAAACAGCAAGTCCTCTCATCATTTTTATTGGTCACAGGATGACATGCCTGCTTGGTTTTTGACTTTCACGATGGAAACCTCAAATTGGTTACTTTGTGGATTGTTTTTTCATTCTAGTTTGTGCAACGCTTCATCTGAACTGCATTTTTCTATCTAAAGTGAGTGTTGCCGTGATGACAGTCTGTTGGCTTAATCATAATCTCTGTCTCCACGTTGAAATGTAATAGTGTTCAGTTCTGTTTTATGTATGTGTGTGGGTTTTTTTTAAGGATTCAAAAAGAGGGTTTGGGATTGCAGTTTCCGGTGGCAGAGACAACCCTCATTTTGAAAATGGCGAAACATCCATAGTTATCTCAGATGTCCTCCCCGGTGGCCCAGCAGATGGATTACTTCAGTAAGTGTGCTTCCTTATATCCTCTATGACTGGAATGTTTTGCAGATAAAGGTGCAGGTTTGATTTGAGAGCCTGCCCCAGCAACTTGATCCAGGGTGTTTCTTTCTGTAGACTTGTGTGTCAACTGTCCATATTTTAAATGAAATCATACCTCTTTTTTCTTTATCTCATAAACAAGTTAATCTACTTTAATGGTGGTATATTGTATTGTTCTATACATAAGCATGTCTTCTTTGTGTGGTTTTTAAGAAAAAAAAAACTTTAGCAGGACATTACGGCTTATGGCAGCCTTCTTCACATACAGTGTCCTTGTTGACAGCTTTCAAATGCTGGCTATAATGTTGGCCCTTAACACAACAATATCTGAAGCAATTTGCCTCCACATTTAATATGTTTGCATGATGTCTTCATTTAGGCATTGTCTGCACTAGATCTGTTTTCCTGAAACTTTCCATTATTTATGCTGCTTGTGTAGCTCCACCAGCTGTAGGAATGTGGGGATGCTAATGTAGACCAGCCAACAGTGACTGCCTCTGTTTTAGCGACTGTATCATCTAGAACTGCTGTGACCAGGGTCAGATAACACAAGTTAAAATGCCAATGGCATTATCTATGCTAAGGCGACCTACTTGTGGAGTTGTAGTGGTGAGAAATTTTACAGAAAAAAGATTGTTCACATCCTCCTAGAGATTAATCTTTTTTCCCTGTAAAATTTAGCTAGTTGCTCATATTCACCTAGATTAGATAGGAGTTAATGTCCAGAGTGTGATTTTTGGCTAGGACGGTTGGTTTACAACAGAAAAATCTTCCAGAGTGGGCAGGAGAACTGTGCTTACAGTTCTTGGCAAGATTATTGTAAACAGTTCTTGACAACATTTGTGGAATGTTGTGGCTATAACAGTTCAAGCCATAGCATCAGGTGGAATAAAGGCTGTAGTTCTAATGTGGCTGTGGAAACCTCTGCTGGAGGTAAAATTCTTAAAATGGGTGTCAAGGTTTTAAAAGAATGCACCCATTGACCCTTAACAGATTTTGTAAGTTATTGTTTACAGTGTTGTAGCCATGTATTCATGGACTGAATAGACCCACTGGATTTATGGCTTATTACAACAATCTATCACACACACACACACACACACACACACACACACACACACACACACACACACTTGTCTTGTCTTGTCTTGTCTTGTCTTTCCCCCCTATAACTGGAGGGGTGTTAATGGGCCATTTGACCTTGAATGGTCCCTTGGAACATATGCTTATGCTAAACAATCTGTTCCACCTTGTATTCAGCTGTGACAGTCTGAATACCCAACCCAGACCTGAAGAGCTCTGTGTAGCTCAAAAGCTGCTTCTCTCTCACCAACAGAAGTTGCTCCAATAAAAGATATTAGCTCACCCACCTTGTCTTGTAAGTTATTGTCGATCCTGAAATCAGCACATCAATCAATCACACAGAGGCATTTAAACCAAAAACCACCAACAATCAATGAATTGTTAAAACTGGAAGAAGCCTTCAGCATCTGGCCTTATTTAAGCTCTCCCAGTTTATATAAACTAATATGGATGTTTAAGAATAGCTTGTGTTCTGTTTTTTGTTAGTGATTGCACAGGACATTCAGAACAAAAGTGTATTTCAATTTGAAAATTAAAGGATGTCCCTTCTAATCCATCATGTACTTCTTTTGTAGAGAAAATGACCGGGTGGTCATGGTTAATGGGACCCCAATGGAAAATGTTCCCCATTCTTTTGCAGTGCAGCAGTTAAGAAAAAGTGGGAAAGTGGCTGCTATTGTAAGTTAACAATTACTAATTCTTTAGTTGTACCTATAACCCCAACCAAGATCAGTACCTGCTGTGCTAGGTGTATACACTAGTTCATACACACAGTAAAACCTTCCATGCCTTAAAGAGCTTGCAATTTAAATAAAAAAGCGAAACTGTGTGTGGGGAGAGAAGAATATTATCCCTGTTTTATAGATGGAGAACTGAAGCAAGCAGGGAGGGATTAGGTGACATGTCCAGTGTAACACAAGGAGCCTGTCTGTGGCAGAGCAGGAAAATGAGCTCAGATCTCCTGAATCTTAGTGCTGTGTCTTAACCATATGACCAACCACAGTTAATGTCTCTGTAGTTGCCTTATTATTTATGTATTTATTTGGATGGAGACAACATGCTGTGCCCTGTACAAGACACACAATGTACAGTCCCTTTCCAAAGAGCTTACATCTAAACAGGCTTAGCACATGTTTCTTACCTCCCTTAACTAGAGAGTATTATTTGCTTGGGCACAGCACAGTTTTTAGAAGCTTTTTAAAAAAATTACTTTGTTTATCAACTTATGCAGTTAAAGCAATTTAAAAAAAACAACCCACTCTTGCTCTGTTTAGATGGATGAAACTAAGGGGATGTTTCTAACAACCGACATAAAATTTTAACCATATCACTTCACAGTGTTTTGAAAACAAAGCTTGAACAATAAGCTGCTTAGAGGCTCTTGCTTTTATGACCTAGCATTTGAGATTTTCCGTATTTGGAATATGATTTAAAATGGATGTTGAGAGAGGTGCTGGTTCTCTTTTTTGTTTTTGTTCTGTGTTTAATACAAACAGGTAGTGAAAAGACCACGGAAAGTGCAGCTCACCGCTCTAAGGAGAAGCCCCTCTCTTGACCATGATGATAGAGCTTTCGATGTACTGGATGACCCAGCAGAGTTTGATGGCAGGAGTGCTCGAAGTGGCTATAGTGATCGGAGCTGGCATAGCGGCCATGGAGGTCGCAGCCAAAGCTGGGGAAACAGCCCTGATAGGAGCTACCGAAGAGATCAAGATAGAGGGCGCAACTACAGCAGAGATCACAGCAGGGAACGCAGCTACAGCCGAGATGGAAGTCGTGGCAGGAGCATCGACAGGGAGAGAAGCTTGGACCGAGAACGCAGAAGAGACCGGAGCAGGGGCAGGAGCATTGACAGGGATGATGGCTATGAACGTGGTGCTGGTGACTACAGCCCACCCAGGGATTACAGTCACAGACATCAGCCCGACCCTAGATACGACAAGGAAGCAAGGAGTCATAGTCGAGACAGACTGAATTCCCACAGCCCCTCACTTGAACCACGACGCCAACATGAGTACCCAGGACAACAGTACCAGGATAGACCTATCAGTGTTCTCCTAACAAAAAGCAAACCGAATGAAGGTAGCTGTGGGGGGGAGGCGGGAAACGCTTCTGGTGAAGGGATAGATTTAAGGGAAAAATGCTGTTCTCTCCATTGGCTATTGGGTGGGTGGCTTTAATACTCTACGTACAGCTGCTTACCTACATTCCTTCTCCACTGCCTTACCATTGTGTGTGGGTGCTGTCTACTCTTTTTGTCCTTGGACATGGGACTTCCTCCTTGCCTGTACCATCCACTGCTCTAGTCTCTCCGGGTCACTGTGCACTCTCGTTCTTTCCTCCTATGAGCTCACTACCCTTCCAGTTCTGATGGAATCCACGACTGGTTAAATTTATATCAAAGTAAATTTATACATGGCACTTATAGATTAAAGAGAACCTGCTGCATCCTGTCTTATAGTGTTTGGTTTGGTTTAGGTTATTTGCTTTAGTGGAAGGCAGGCGAGGTTTCCAAAAGAATAGTTTGGGTGAAATGGGTTGATACGTGCACCTCTAATGGCTCAGGTTCTGGTTCAAACTAGAACTAGTTCATTCATCATTAGAGTAATTAAAAAGTAAACTTTTAGCAAAACATTGGAGGGTGCCTGGGTGTGTGTGTGGGGGATGATTTTAATAGTGTCACAAAAATACATATGTCGTGCAACAAAACTACACTTTAGATTGGGTTGTGTCAGCATTTCACTTTATAAATCCTTTCTTCCTGGGATTTATAGAAATCCACTGCGTGGGGGCACTTGGCATATTGTAAATTGTCTCTCCATAGGAGCAAACCCGTTCTTCTAAATCTGGAACACACCACTGCATCTATCTTAAGCCTCCCCCTCCACCAATGCTATTATGTTTTGTTTTTTTAAATAAAAATTAATTTTGCACACGACAGGATCACTTTCATTATGAGTTTACCAAAAAAAAATATGCTCCCATATGTAAAGATAATGCACACAGAGATACGTACTGTGCATGTAGAGAAAATCTGTTAAACGACTTTGCTTAAGAAGTTTGTACGTAGCTAACAGGTGGTACAAAAACACCATGACCATTCAGAGCTGTAGCAGCCTGTTTTGTATGTGATGGTGTTGAAAATGGGAAAATAGCTTAATTTGACAATTCTAGAACAGGCTGCTTTCAAAATAGATATTTGACTTTTTAAAATAGAATACAGTGGTTTTGGCCCCTCTATGCTGCTGGAGCTGCACTGGAATCTAGCCACAGCTGTCCTGCTGAGAACTCCACTGGCGATGGGACTGTACTGGCATAAATCCAGAGAGCCAACTCCCTCCCTATCCCCCAACATAAGGGGTGTATCTGGGGAGGGGAGGGACCATGGCTCCACTCCTCAAATACTGTAGTCTCTTAGGGGCTATGCTAAGTTATCCTAAGTTGGTGCCATGACGAGCCACTACCATTTGAGAGTGGGGGAACCATAAATGCCACCCTAGATGCCCCGACGGCCCTCCCCAGCCTCCTGCACTAGCAGAATATGGCACAGGAGAGAATCTGACCCATTAGGTACAAAAACCTGTCATTAAAAAAGTGAAATGTGAGACTGTTGGCAGTGTAGGACTGATGTCCCGTCCTTGAGTCTCACCATGTTACCTCTGCTTCTTAAGGGGCCTGATTCCCTTTTACTATAATGTGCTGTGTTGCATGTGATTGTGGTTGATGTGTACCCAGCATAGTTATTAGATGTAAACACTTGCTCATTCTGCCAAACTACAGGCTGTGGATTTTTTTTCTTCCTTTTCCAGAGTATGGTCTCCGACTTGGAAGTCAGATTTTCATAAAAGAAATGACCAGTACTGGTCTGGCAACTAAAGATGGTAATCTGTATGAAGGAGACATAATACTCAAGGTGTGTTGTGGACAAAGGCATGCTGAAGCTGCATATATTTATTACAATGCTTCTTTCTGTGCTGAGGTGTTTTTTTTGTTTTTTTTTTTAAATTTGAAAACCTAATTAGAACATCTGCTCACTGGAAAGGGGATGAGCAGATTTGAGCTTTGATATGACTTATTGCCATTTGTGTTCTTAATTGTTTGCTTATAATAGTACTTCTGCCTTATATGTACAGATTAATGGTACAGTGACAGAGAATATGTCGCTAGCTGATGCCCGAAAATTGATTGAGAAATCACGAGGAAAACTCCAGTTGGTAGTCCTCAGGGACAGAAAACAGACACTGCTCAACATCCCTTCGTTGCATGACAGTGACTCAGAAATAGAAGGTGAGGTGTCTTAGGGCCAAAAGGTAATGTCAGTTCTACTTCCTGTATAAACAGAAAGTGAAGCTGTTTATATAAAGTGTTTCTCATAGGATAGTGGTAATGCAGGTACCATATTTGATTGGTACCTATATTGCAGCTATTCTGTAGAAAGACAAAGAAGCAGCAAACCCTTTTCCTTTGGTGTAGGAAGAACCTTCAGTCACTCAGCAGGCCTTGTGTCATTCAGTGACCTTTCTAGCTGATTCATGAGTAATGCTGACTAAACAAAGCAAAGCCCAACTCACCATGGCTAGAAGGAAAGTCATTTTAATGCAAGGCTCGATTCATGACAATGGTGGGATGAGCTCAGTTTTATTTCACTCTAAGGACACTTCCACTCCTTCCAACATTCCAGGGAAGGAGACAGAATTATGGAATCAACAGTCCTGGGGGCTTAGTTTAGCCTCCTCCTAGCAACTTCCTAGATCTTTTTCATATGAATAGTCCCTCTAAGCATAACCTGCAATGGGAAGGGTGCTGGTGCCTCACTGGAAACATGATGCTGTTAATTGATTCAGGAAGTGTGTTTCTGGTGTGAGAATATTCAGTGCAGCTTCTTGGAGCTTTTCCTGCTGAGAATGGGTCGTGGCTTGAATTTGTGAGCTACAGGGGAAATTGTTTTTCTCTCTGAAGGACATTTAACAGCTCAGCTTCATGTTGTTTAACAGTGAACCCTCTGGACTTTCAAAGAAGAAATTGGGGAGGGCAATGACAGACAAGCCATTTTCTTTTTATTTAATCTTTTACTATGCAAGCTTCAGTTTCAGTTCTTCGCAACCACTATCTCCTCTTCATTTTATAGTTCTCTTATTTCTATAACAATAAAGATAGGCCTCTGTGTGGTGTGTTTTTCTAGCGAGAGCTCAAACCTGAAGGATGTTAATAATAGTTGGGAAAAGTTTACATTTGCTTTTGATGCTCCTTGGAATTTCTTTCTGGGTGTTACAAAACCTTCCTTTTGTGGCAGACAGAAGCTCTGAGAGGTGCAGGTCACTTCTCTTTCTAGCCCCAGGCACACTCAAATCTTTTTTCCAGAGGGGGGATAGTTTATAAATATTTCATATTTTGTATCTTGAGATTATTGCAAGTAAGTAGATGTGGATAAATGTGCAATGAAATTGAAGACCAATATCTTAAACAGACTTACTGTACTGTTCTCTCAATAGATATTTCCGAAATTGAGTCAAACCGATCAAGCTCCCCTCAAGATGGCCAAAAATTACATCACTCTGATTTCGAGACTCATTCCTCCAATGAAAAACTAAAGGAAAAGCCAAAGTAGGAAGTGTTACTCTTCTTTTTCTTACTAAAGAAGACATTTTTAATGTGTACCAAATTTTGTTTTAATGTTCTCAATTTGTTGTTCTTTTTGTTAAGTACAAAAGAGGATCCACCCAACAGGTTGTCCAGGATGGGAGCGATGCCCACGCCTTTTAAATCAACCAGTGATATAGCTGCCGCTGTCATCGTTACCGACACAAACAAAGAACCAAAGTACAAAGATGACCCGCCAGGTCAGAGCTACAAATGTCCCATTTGAGATAGTTTTTTCCCTTCAAACAAAACCCATTAGCTGGGGGGGCGGGGGGGGGGGGGAGAAGGGAATTCCAAGGGATATAAACCCTCATGCTTCAGGAATTAAGCCAAATGCGAATTGGAGGGAGTTAGGAAGAAACTTTTCCTATGGCTCCCCAGATTATTCCATAATTGTCTACTATAGGGTTTCTTGCACCTTCCTCACCTGGTACTAGCCACTGTCAGAGATGGGATGCTAGACTAGATGGACCACAGGTCTGATCTGGTATGGCAGTTCCTGTGCAGAGCAGCCTGCAATTCTTCTGATCTATAATAAAGAACTAAATAACCAAGTCTTTATTCCATTGAAAAGAGAGGACAGGAGAGAGCTTAAAGATAAAGCACAAAGGTTAAATGTAGGTTGAGTGCTCTTATCCCCAGAAGTGAATCTATACAATTGTACTGACAAAATCCTGGCTCTGTTATCTCCCAGGAAGCTAGGGTCTGAAGGCATCTCTTATCCACATCTTCCCCAGCTGATTGACAGTTGGGACAAATTGGCTCGGAGGGAATTCACATCCAGCCTTCTTGGCTGGAATAGGCTGACTGGCCTTTGGGGAGACCTTAAAAGAGGACAATTGGAGCAAAAGATTGAATAACAGATTCCTGACAAGAAGAACATTGGAGGGGGAAAAAAACATTTGACAAGGATTACATAATTAGGAGATGAGCCTGAAAGCATAAGTTAATTTACTGCCTTGACATTTGTTCTTTAGTTACTTTTTACTTTTGGACACTGCAGTCAGAGTGCCTTGTGCTTTAGGCTGCAGATCTGCACTCTTTGCTGGCATACATGCTATTGTTTTAACTGCTGCCTGTAACTGAAAACCTTTCATTCTTTTATGTCTTGTTTGTCCAGTTAGATAACTTTATGGTTTTTACACACAGTATCTCAACCAAAAGTAGCCCCAAGAACCTTTCTTCGGCCTAGTCCTGAAGATGAAGCAATATACGGGTATGCTTCTTTCAACACCTGGTTTTTCTCACCATCTATGCATATTGCTTTTTTTGTTTTCTTTGGCTGCTTTCTTCATGCATTCGTAGTGGTTTTCCCCTAAACAGTCCTATGTCAAGAAAAGATAACTTGGATTCTGTATTAAATAGCTGACTGACAACATTTAGGATTAACTTAGTTTTAAAAAAGAGGCCTAATGTATATGCACAAGAATGCATGCCCCTACATTTGTATGTTCAGTCCCCGATTTCATAGACTGATTGTAAATGCAGATTGCTAGTTAAATACCTACCTTTGCAATTTGCACGCACAAACACAATTGCACTTGCAAATGTAGGTATGTATCTTTATGCATGGTCCTTGGACCTCCTCCTCTATTTTAATCTATGGTCTCTAATATCCAAAAATCTAATATGCAGAGAGAAATGTAATCTATAAAAAGGGCATTGATAACTTTGAAAAGGATAAAACTTTAGAGGCTGGATTATCATAAAGTAAGGCCTAAGGTCTGGGTGTGGGGGTTTTGTGTGTGTGTGTGTGCCTGCTTTTGCGCACACCCATTCCACAGTTGTGTATATACAAGCTGGAGATTTTTGCAGCTAAATGTGTATCTTCTCAATCCCTAGTTTGTGTACTGTATGCAGCTGTGGAATCTGCACACTGAAAAGCAGGAACAAAATGTCTGTGGACCTAGGACCTAATTTTTTTAATCTACCCTAAAGTTAAATGTGATAATGTTGACCTCTAGAGCTTTGACTGTCTAGAGTCTGATATTTGAAATCACTAAGGAGCTTTATAGGAATACAACCTGGATACTTTTTTTATATAAATTATTAAATGGGGAAATGGGCTGGTGTTGGGGAGAGAGTAATAAATCAGTTGGAAATTTGGATTGAAGGGGTGATCCCTAAAGAAGGGGAATTGAAGATCTGTTTATTCCATAGTTCCAGTAGAGAGTTGGGTTTAAAGATCTGAGAACTGATAAACTTCTGAAAGGCTGTCTCAGGGTCAAGTCCTGTGTATTGCAGATATGGATAATGGGTACAAATTGATATATCAGTGTTTAGTTATGGTTCAGTTGAAGAGAATTTATGGTACAGGCTCTAACTGGTATGTTGAGTGAATGATAACAGAAAGGCAGTGTCCTCCAAGTATGTGAAGGTCATCCAGGCATACAGCATTTCTGGCAGAGAAAAAGCTGAACTTACTCCAGTACTTGCTGTCTCCTTGGAACAAGAGAGGATTGATTCAATTTACCAATTGGGCATTCTTGACACTCTGCCAACAAAAGAAAGCCTGAAGACTTCCATGTTATCTGACTCTCCTATTAATTACCTGGTGGAGTATTACACTGCATTCTGCATAATGTAGAGAGGAGAAAAAAATCTGAGTGTGATTGCTCATAATTCATTTAAACTGGTATATTTTAAAAGGACTGGGGAGACATGGGTTCAATTCCCAGGTATGTCACAGACTTTCTCTGTGGCCTTGGGCAAGTCACTTAGCCTCTCTGTACCTCAGTTCCCCATCTGTGCAACAGGGATAATAGCATTACCCTACCTCACAGGGGTATTGTGAGGAGACATACATGAAAGACTGAGAGATGCTCACATAGTACAGTGATGGGGCCATATAAATACCATAGGGAGATTGACAGCAAGCATGCCTAAGTTTACTTCCTACAAATGATGGGTGTCATATGTATAATATTTGGCCTGACTTTTTCTTTCTGCATTTGAATACTCTAGTCCTAATACAAAGATGGTAAAATTCAAGAAAGGAGACAGTGTGGGTCTACGGCTGGCAGGTGGGAATGATGTAGGGATATTTGTTGCTGGAATTCAAGAAGGCACCTCAGCTGACCAGGAGGGGCTACAGGAAGGAGATCAGATTCTTAAGGTATCAGTGTAAATGTTCAGCCCTGCAACTAAAACTGCTTGTTCCTTGATACCATGTGAAAGGATTTGCTTTCTTTACTTTTATCAATATGAAAAAAAACATAAATCCATATTACTTTATTCCTAGGGACAAGGTCACTGTTCCTAGAGCATGATTTTTTTTTTTAATCTGAACTCTTAAATTTTGACTTCTGCTGTTGAAATTTATTAAGATTCAATAGAAGAAGCAGTTGGTAGAAATGTTACACAACACAAATGCCCAAAGATGGAAGTGGATACATTCACTAGTGACTCTTCCAGGCTCCAGTGAGAAAACAGACCACAGAGCATGAGACCAGAGTATCTTCCCCTCTCCCACGCATCATTTAGCTGTTGTCCCTCTATGACCTGATTATTTTTCTCCCTTCCTTTGCTCACATTTTAGTGAATAAAAGGTGATAGATGTTATTTTATCAAAACTCCTTAGGTTTCCCTCCTCGTTGTTGTTTTTCTACCCCAAAAATCTCTTCTGAGACTGTGGCTCTCCTTTTTCTGTTTATCATGCCCTCCTCCTGAGTTTTCTCTCCTGTCTAAATCAATTGGGCCTGATCCGAAAGCACTCTGAAGTCAATAAAGATTCTAACTTGATTTCAATGGGGTCTGTCTCAGTCCCATAGTCCCCTGCTTCTCATGTTTTCATTTCTCTAATTGGTTGCTGGCCTGAACAGGTTTTGAAATAGTAACTCCTTTTCTGAAGCATTGATTCTCCTTCACTGTCTCATTTTTCTCTCTCAGCTTTCCTCCTGCAAATAGACCCTGACTGGCCCAAAGACCTTGCACTGGGAGTCACTGCACTCCAGTACAGCTCTTCCCCTAGCGCCTCATAGTTGGTCCAAGGGAGTGGACATCACTTCTATGTCCAAATAAACAGCCGAGACACACATGGAAAAGGGGGTAGGGTGAGTGCAACTGAGAGGCAACCACAGGGATGTGCTCACAACTCTAGGTGACCAGAATGCGTCTGGATGATATTGAAACTAGGGTACAATCCTGTGATGAATTATAACCATCTGGAGCACACCAGTGCATCAGATTACTTGAAGTTCCTTGATTACTTAGCACAACAGTATACTTGGAATACGTGGGGTTTTAACTACAGAACAGCATAATATGTGGAAACAGATATATCCTTACCTGGAAATGGACCTTTTCTTATGTACCCTGGCCATCTGTGCCCATGTTCAGGCATTTTGTAGCCCTTCACAGAGTTCCCTTAACAGCAGGGCACTTTCAGGATGTCACTCGTAGTTATAGGTAATCCATCTTCTGCATACCTATAATGTCCATTGGCATAAACCAATGAACCTCTGTATTGATGATACTTTTTTTTTTTTTTTTTTAACCATAATAAAACAGCCTTTTCCTTTCCTCTTTTAGGGCTTTATTAGACTAACTTTTCCCTAAAACATTTCTTTTGCATCAGGTAAACACGCAGGATTTTAGAGGCATTGTGCGGGAGGATGCTGTTCTCTACCTGTTAGAAATTCCCAAAGGTGAAACTGTGACCATTTTGGCTCAGAGCAAATATGAAGGTAGGCACCTGGCACCAAAGGTGTGACAATGTTTGTTATGATTCAGTATGACAGGCATTGAAAAGAACAGTAGGCCTTTCAACTCAGCTGTGTTTTGCTGGGGACATCACAAATGCTCTTTCTCATTTCTCACTTTTCAAAACATTTTTTAATTGCCCTCATTTTAAGTATTGTAGAAAATTACAGGTCTGTCTCATCTTACGCTGGGGTTACGTTCCGCGGTCAGCGCCTAAAGCGAAAAGCGCGTATAGTCAAAATGACATTGAGTGTAATGGCGGGCAGAATCGCCCGCCCTACAGAAACATTAGAAACAGAAAAATTGTTATTTTTCTCTTTTTTTTTTTTTTTCTTGTTTTTGCTGACCGCATAAAGCTGAAATCGCACATGTTAAATGCGCCTAAGATGCGACAGACCTGTATTGCTTTTGTGTCCAGCTGACTCCCATCCTGGACATGTGGAGGAGGAGAGGTGGGCTGGCCACTTCACCATTCAGCTGGTCAAAGAAGAGCCCTGCTCCTCTACTCATCCACCCAGCCTGTAATAAGCACCTCTTGCTAGCTCTGAACCTTCGCCATTTAGTTCTTGTCCCCCATTCCCAGTAGCTTCTACCTTCAGCGGCCAAGATGCTGCTCCTTGCTGCCTTTCCCTTCAGCCATGGGATCTGTATTGTCAGATGTCAGCAATGCAGGGCTTTTATCCATGAGGCAATAAGCAAATACAAATGTTTGCTTGCTTGGTTTTAGATATAACTGTGTGCATGCGTGTGTGTGTGTGTGTGTGTGTGCTAGAACACTTAGTAATATACAAATTATTTTAAAATTGGAAATATAGGGAGAGAGCTGGGAAAGCTGATGGCTGCATGAGGAATCAGTTCAAATATCCAGTCCCCTATGCTGGCAGTGGTTGGGAATGCTATGGATGCAAACCCTGAGGCAGGGAAAACAGTTTTGTGTTGCTCTGCAGTGCAGCGTACCTCTCACTTCCATTGGCTGACTAAAGCAATGATGTTGACAACTTCTAGAGCGAATCAGATGGCATGAAGGGCGGGAGGTGGGGGGGATTTTAGGGAATAAAAGGGTGGGCAGCCATAGGGAACATGCCAGTTCACCTTTTCTTTTCCACCCTGGGGGTGAAGAGGAGAAATTTCAAAGTTTTTAGACTAGAATAACAGCTAGAATCTCTCCTTCACTAATTTACAGTATTTAAGGTTGTAGGCTTGAAGTGCAGGTGAGTAAAACACCACCCATAGAAGACTGTCACAGCAAGGTATAGGACATCTATTTAGCAAAGTTAAACTAAATGATGTCATGTCTTGTCTTTCAGTGTATAGAGACATAATGGCCTGTGGCAGAGGGGATTCGTTTTTCATAAGGAGTCACTTTGAATGTGAGAAGGAATCTCCACAGAGTTTAGCATTCACCAGAGGGGAGATCTTCCGAGTAGTTGATACACTGTACGATGGCAAACTGGGTAACTGGCTGGCTGTGAGAATTGGAAATGAACTGGAAAAGGGCATCATTCCAAATAAAAGCAGGTACATTGATTTCCCACCTGTCCACCCAATGTTTAAAATAAGAGATTCTCTCTCCTTCCCCCCCCCCCCCTACTTTTTATTCTCATCCTATTCACCATTTGTATAACCCATTTGGGAGAGGAAGGAGGGGGAAAGAACATGGACACCATCCATCCCTCAAGCGATCACAGTCATAACAATAGTGTGTGTAAAATCAACTTTTAAAACTATGGAATTCGTCGGTAACAGCTGAGCAAAGATGGCCTTGTAGTGAAGATACTGCACTCAGACTTCTGAGATCTGGGTTCTAATCCCAGCTCTGCTGTAGACTTCCTATGAGATCTTGGACTAGGTGTGTACTTTTTCCATGCCTTAGTTCTCCATCTGAAAAATGGGAATAATACTTTCCTACCTCAAATGAGAGAGGAGAGGGTAAGATCAATTAAATAGCATATGTGAGGCACTCCGGTATTACAGCGATAAGTGCTGTGGAAAAAGCCTCTAATACTTTTCTGTATGCTGCATGTTCTTAGGGAAAGTGTGTTTTCGTGACTTGACAATTTTAATTGTATTCTTTGAAGTACTACGGGTGACTGTACTGTTGTGGGAATTTTTTTGCTAAATTTGCTTTTACAAACCCCAGTTAATTCAGACATATTTTTAAAAGTGAGTGGTTATCTGATGTGCTTTTAATGAAGAATTTCAGAGTGCAGCAAAGTCGTATCTAAGTGATCTAACTTTCAATATAGTTGCAGTTTTATTTTAAGAAAAAATCTTCAATTCTCCTATACAAAAGTTCCTAAAGTTACTTTTAAAGTGACTTTACAGTGTACTTCCTGCTTGGTTTTCCTTTCCTATGTGGTGCACCTTAGTCTATTCCTTGTTATACTGATCTGACCAAGGGGGCTTTACCTTTTGGATTCAATTTAAGATATCTGAGGAAGAGATGATGGAGAACAGGAGGTGGTCGTTAGGCAATTTGCCCATCATTTCATTATGGGTTGCTTCCTCTCTTTCCATCTCCACATACACCACCTTTTCCTTGAGCAGCTACTTGGCATACATTACATTTGTCATTTGCCTTAGCAGCCAGAGGATTGATTCATGCACAACAAACCTTGCTGCTGAGGCAAGTCAGAGCATCTCTCTGATATTAATTTTGCCTGCTTCATGGCAAGAGTCCCTGGATACCTCTCCACAGATTGCCTACCTGCCGAGTTGTCCACTGTAGTTACAAATTCATATCCTGGATTCTGCTGAGGTTCTTCCTTTAGTGTGGCATGTTTTCCCTTTGATTGCATTTTTCAAATGGATTCCATGCTGTTCCTTTCAGAGCTGAGCAGATGGCCAGTGTTCAGAATGCCCAAAGAGATGGCTCGAGTGACAGGGCAGATTTCTGGAGAATGCGTGGCCAACGATCTGGAATGAAAAAGAATCTGAGGAAGAGTCGTGAAGATCTGACAGCGATTGCATCTGTTAGCACAAAGTTCCCAGCCTACGAGCGAGTTCTGCTGCGAGAGGGTGAGTGAAACTTTACAGAACTGAGCACCTATTCACAGCTTGCTGTTATTGCTCAAATGTTACTGTCATTTGTGGCAACTTAATAAGTGTCACCACCCATCTTGGGCTCTAGGCTAAACGTAAAGTATAACAGAAAGTGGTAACATGCTATTCTCCTGGTCAAGATTCAACTTCTGAGTGCAGCTGTTCTCTGCTCTAAAAAGTGTCACTGCAAACACTGCTTCTTGGAAGTCCATGTTTGTCTCTGCTTCACTTCTACATCAAATTTGCTCACTTCACAAGTAAACAGATGTGTTTTGGTTTTGGTATGTTTTGGCCAGCCTTGCAAACATAACCTGGGATATGAAAGTCTAGCTGTGTTCTTTCTGGCTCATTCATAGACACCTGTAATGATGATTCTTTAGGGCAAATTCAACCCTCCGTTACACTGGTGTAATCCCATTGCCTTTATTAATAGAGTTGCCTGGATGTAACAGAGGGAAGAATTTTTGTCCCTGTAATAATTCTCCTGATGATGCATGAGTCAGGATAGTTTCCATTCTCCTGTGCTGTGTTGGTTCTACTGTGCTAACAGGAACAAAAAGTAGTAAAAACACTTTCAGGAGTCACCGAGCACAATATGGCCTTCTCCCACTGGCTTACGAGGACAATTATGTTACTTGCATTGGCCTCAGAATAATAACACTCTCTCATCTCTTTGCCACTGTAAAGTGCTCTGATCCTGCAAATGCTTAAGCATGTTTGTAACTTTAATCATAAGAGTAGTCTCACGGCATTTAGTGTGGCTTCAAGGGCAGTCTGCAGAGCAGACTAGTGAAATTGTACTATACATGCTCAAATGGCAGGATCCTCTCAGCTGTTCTTGATTCTGAATAATGTGAAGGACTATCTACGCTTTTCTTTTTTTCATTCTTCTCCCTTCCAACTTTTTATAATTGGGGCGGGGAGGGGGCGTGAATGACTCTGTTTTCCCCATTGGTAAGTCATACATGAAGTCCCTTCACATTAGGAAGAGTCCTGCATGAATCACTGGGAACCAAAAGGGGTGGGTGGGTGTGTGTGTGTGTGTGTGTGTAAAATATATAATAATGCGCTTAGATACTTCCAGGATATTAGTTTTAAAGATTAAATTGAGCCTTTTCTGCATGTTTGTTTCAATACGTATTGCCATGGTGATTTTATATGTAAAGACCTTCTGTCTAAATATTTTTTTCTTCAGCTGGCTTTAAGAGACCTGTGGTGATATTTGGCCCCATTGCAGATCTAGCGATGGAAAAGCTGTCAAATGACTTGCCTGATCTGTATCAAACTGCCAGTAAGTCATTCATTACTTTTTCTTCAGCAGTTTGGCTCTTCAGCATTGAATTTTGGGGGAAGGGTAATTTGAACACTCATTTCACAATTGAAAAAAACCATCTGTTGTCATTGCAGAGACAGAACCCAAAGATGCAGGTTCAGAGAAATCAACTGGTGTGGTGCGTTTAAACACTGTGAGGCAAATTATTGAGCAGGTAAAGTATTTCTGTTTGAAAAACGTTTGCTATCAAAAGCAGATTGTTTGTTTATTTTGTTCCTAAAAACTTGGAGAAAGAATTCTAACATATTAATATGCAAGAAAACAAATGTGTTAATGTGCATTTGAAATGAAGCTGGAACTGGGGGGAAACTGGATCACCAGTCTTACTTGATTTTTGTTTTTTCTCATTTCATTAATTTCCTGTGAATGTGTACTTCAGAGACAACATTAGAAATGAGCCCACTTATGTTAGCCATGAATTTGGCCCTGTATTAATCCAATTAAAATGTTCAGATTTTTTAAAAAGCTATTTGTGGACTTGCCTAAGTTTAAACCACACCAGGATCCAGTGCTTGAACAGAGCTGGAATGTTCCAAAATGTCCTCCTGGCTCTACTGTATCTATGGGTACATCTACACTGCAAGTGAAGTGTAATTGTAGAACAGGTAGGCATTTTCACACTAGCTTTAACTTAGCTAGAATGGGTAACAAGAGTAGTGAAGATGTGACGGCCCCAGTACAAACCTGCTGAGGACTCTGGTTATGTACATGAGTTGATAGTCCAGGATAAAGTCTGTGCCGCCACGTGTTCGCAACTGTTGTTAGCCATGCCAACTGGATTAAAGCTAAAGGTGGGTATGCAATACACTTATATCTTCGTTTGTGGTGGAGACATACCCTATAACTGCCAGGGCCACCTTTACCTTCATCCTAAGCTCCAACTGCAGTCGTGGCCATTACAAAGTCAATATTTGACAACAGTTACTACCTATGTATTTGAAATAGGAAATAGCTATGGTAACTGAGTGAAATGTCAGCAAATGCTGACTTTTTAAAGATTACCACTGGAGCTCAAGAGTCCAGGGATGGCAACCAGGAAGCCTGAGGGGGAGAGAACCCCTGTAGGCAAAAGAAATATGTGCCGAGGTGAAAACATGACCCCATTGAAGTCTATGGCAAAACTCCCATTGACTTCAGGGGGGCCAGGATTTCACCCCAGAAGCCTTTCCCAGAGTGTAGTTTGCACGGGATGAGGCCTACGGAGGATATTTGCTTTAAGTTTTGGCAGTATAGGTAGGAGGCTATAATCAGCAGAAAATGTGAGCTGTGTCCTGGCTACTCACTCAACATGAATAACAGCCCAAAGACTGGGAAAATAATTCTGGTGAGGGAAGATGATGAGTGGGCAGGGGCACAATAAAGAGATGGGGAGGGTGGGGAAAGAAAAGAAAATCTCTATGCAAATAAAAGGAAGATAATGAAAACAAGAGTAAAGGGAATAAAGAAATGGGAAACAGAGTTCGAAAGGTGCACGCAATGTCAGAGTTAGTATATTTGTATCTGAGTCATAGATTCCAAGGACTGAAGGGACCACTGTGATTATCTAGACCAGGGGTCTCAAACTCAAATGACCACGAGGGCCACATGAGGACCAGTGCATTGACCCGAGGGCTGCATCACTGACACGCCCCTCGCTGCCTCTGGCCCCGCCCCCACCCCACCCCTTCCATTAGGCCCCGCCCCTGCCCCACCTCTTCCCACCCCTTCCCCGCCCCATTCAAACCCCTTCCCGAAGTCCCCACCCAACGCTGCCCCCAGGGGGTGCAGGAGGTGTGCAGGGTGCAACGGGGGCTCAGGACAGGGAGTTGGTGTGTGGGGTGCAAGAGGGTGAGGGGTGCGGCAGGGGGTCGGGGTGCAGGGTGCAGCAGGGGGCTCGGGGCAGGGGGTTGGGGTGCGGGATGTGGCAGGGGGCAGGGGTTGGGGTGCAGGATATGGCAGGGGGCTCGGGGCAGGGGGTTGGGGTGCGGGATGTGGCAGGGGGCTCGGGGCAGGGGGTTCGGGTGCGGGAGGGGTGTGGGGTGCAGCAGGGGGCTCAGGAAAGGGGTTGGGGTGCGGGACGGGTGCGGGGTGCGGCAGGGGGCTCAGGCAAGGAGTTGGGGTGCAGGAGGGGTTCAGGGAGCGAGCTCCAGCCCGGCACCGCTTACCTAGAGCGGCTCCGGGGTGGCAGCAGCGCGCACCGGGGCCAGGGCAGGCTCCTTGCCTGCCCTGTCCCCCCGCGCTGCTCCCTTCCAGGAAGCAGCTGGAACCCTGTTCCTGCAGCCCCTGGGGGAGGGGGAGGGGCTCCGGGTTGCAGCCATGTGCTGCTCTTGCCACTCCTCCAGGTACCTCCCACAAAGCTCCCATTGGCCGCGGTTCCCTGTTCCCGGCCAATGGGAGCTGCGGGGGGCGGTGCCTGGAAGGAGGAGTCCTCTGCCTTCTTCCCCCTCCCCCCGCCCGAAGGGGCTTTGCTGCCGGCTGCTCTCTGAAAGCAGCGTGGGGCTCGCAGCACCACAGAGGGGAATCCCGCGGGTAGGCAGAGGGGAGGGGAGGAGAGGAGAGGGGAGGGGAGGGGTGCGGGAGGGGAGCTCGGCGGGCCGCACGCAAGAGCCCCGTGGGCCGCGTGTTTGAGACCCCTGATCTAGACTGACCTCCTGTCTTATGCAGGCCATAGAACTTCCACAAAATATCATATCTTTTGGATGTTTCTAATCTTGATTTAAAAATGGTCAGTGATGGAGAATCCACCAGGACCCTTGGTAAATTGTTCCAGTGGTTAATTACTCTCATTGTTAAAAATGTATATCTTCTATCCAGTCTGAATGTATTTAACTTTAACTTTCAGCCATTGGATCGTGTTATACCTTTCTCTGCTACATTTAATTGCCCAATATTAAATACCATGTTCATATACTGTTTTATTTGAATGTCCAAAAAATGTAGTTGAAAGGAGAGGGGGAGGTGCCTGTTGTAGTCCCAGCATGTGGTGGGATTTGGGGGAGATTTGGGCCAGTTATGGCCCTGGTTGGGAGGGCCATAACTGGCCTTTTTTGTTTTCCCAGCTCTTTTATTTTCCAACTACAGCACTGACTTGGGCCTTGCTGCTAATAAAGGCTCTTTACCAGACAACATTCTGGTTGTGCATTCAAATCCGTAGGTTCTACAGCTTTAGTAATTCTAATAATGTCAGACCATCTGCACTATCTCCCCAGCAGGAGGTTTTCCATTATCTTCATATCCTCTTCTTGTTAACAGAATAAACATGCTTTGTTGGATGTGACTCCTAAAGCGGTGGATCTGTTGAACTATACCCAGTGGTTCCCAATTGTAGTCTTCTTCAACCCAGACAGTAAACAGGGTGTGAAAACTATGAGACAAAGGCTAAGTCCCACATCTAACAAGAGTTCCCGGAAACTTTACGATCAAGCAAATAAGCTGAAGAAGACTTGCTCCTATCTTTTTACAGGTAAGCAAGAATCTGTCTCTAATTCCTCTTCCAAAAGAATTGTGGATGTAGGAGAAAGAATGTGTGTGTTTGAGAAACTAAATTAATACTGTTCAGAGTAAGAGATCATCTTGTACAGTAACCTGTGGTCATGTGAAAACCCTTCTTACATCAAGGCAGTGAACTCCTAATTGTCTATTTCATTATAAAGAAATGTTCATATTGAACTTTACTACTGTAATAAAACTATTTCTGAAAAAAAGTGAATAATGAAAGGGCTGGCATTTATTCAGCCTTTTTTCCCCCCACAAACCAACAAAAGTGCAAACATTGTCCTTTAGAAAGTGGTCTAGTAAAAATGACCATATAATTTTCTTGCATTACCCAAAACCTTGTCACATGGAAAAGGTTGGATAAAGTAGGTGCACTGAGGTTTTAGAATTAATAGAAAAAATATATGAAAACACTAATGCATATATTGTTTTAAATGTCTACAGCTACCATCAATTTGAATTCAGCCAATGATAGCTGGTACGGCAGCCTCAAAGATACAATTCAGCAACAGCAAGTTGAAGCAGTATGGGTATCGGAAGGAAAGGTATGTGGTCAAACAGCTCATACTGTACATGCTAAATTGTTTTTCTGTTCTGGGAATAATTCCCCTTCAAAGTGGTCAGATGGCAAACTCATCACCCTAAATACTGAACACATGTATATATTGAAAAATTATACTAATTTGAAATCTTTGCAGTGGATAACTAAGAGAGAAAAATAGTACAGGATAAAAATTTATCTTTTTTTTTTATATAACTTTATCATGTTGCTCCTGTTATTAAAACCAAGGCATATAGCTGCTGCTATAGCATACATATTAATTTTTTATTGGAGCTATTTTCATGTTCCTGGGAGACCCGGAATTCTTGCAGTTTCATGTGCTTCTGTTTCTTAGGTGGTGTGTACCATAAATGTTACTGCAAACTAAAATGGGGGATGAAGTCAAATCTAATCCTTCCACTTTTATAGATGGAAGGAATGGATGACGACATGGAAGATCGCATGTCGTACCTAACAGCTATGGGTGCTGACTACCTGAGCTGTGACAGCCGCTTGATCAGTGACTTGGAAGACACAGATGGAGAAGGAGGTGCATACACAGACAATGAGCTTGATGAGCCATCAGATGAACCAAGTGTTTCCTCTATTAGCCGATCTTCTGAGCCTGTGCAGCATGAGGAGGTAAGATATTTGGACTATTGGCAAGACAGTGACTTCCTGAAAGTCATGTGTGTTGTAAAATGGTAATAGAAAATGTCCCTAGTAATTGGTGCCTGAGAAAAGTATTATTCCAGCTGCAACATTGTGCTAGCTCTGGTACAGAATTATAAAGTCATATTAATTCTAGCATAAAAGTTAAGCTGCTTGCCTAACTCTCTAGTTTCACTGATAGTGTCACCTGGAGTGCAGATGTTAACTTTTACAGTGATAGTGGTCATGTCATTGCCAGTCATGTGACTACTGGTAATTGGCCCACAAGGCTAGGGTTAAAACAAGTCAAGAATTACTTGAATATTCTTGTGATTAACTTCTTATATTTTTGTAGAGTATAAGAAAATCCAGCCCAGAACCAAAAGCTCAAATGAGAAGGGCTGGTAGCAGAGAGATACTTAGAGATCCCAGCCCACCTCCAGCATTCAAGCCTGAGCCACCTAAGGTAATTTGCGGAAATCAATTTGAAGATAGAGTTCATCTTTCTAAAGAACCCACCTGGTGCTGTACATCATGGGCTATGTTTCTTCTATTAGGGTAACCTGTTGTTGGAAGCTAAAATGCAATTTGGGAAGAGGAAGGAAGGGGAATTGACAAAGAAGAGGATTGTGAGCTGTCGAAAGAGCTTGGCAGCTGGTTGGGAAGGGAATTCTTGAGATTTAGAAGTGGTACCACGTGTTTCATTAGAGGGTTTGGTGACTAGCTGGAAAACTACCCATTTCTCTCCTGATCTCTTCCCCAGGGGAATTCCAGCACTCTTGCTCCCTTACCAAAAGATCTTCCTGAATGTCTCAGCTGGGGAGAAGTTCAGACACACTCCTTCTTGATTTTAATACGCTCTCTGCTGGGAGCTGGTTCAGAATGGCAGTGGAATGGCAGGAAATCCTCTTGGCTTTTTTATTTTTACCTTTTAAGTAGTAGTGCCGAACTGTGCTCCAGTGTCACTTCAAGAAAGGTGTTGCAGCTATTAATGAAATCCTGTGTTCAACCCTCTGACTTTCTTCATGGAGGTGGACACCAACATTGGTCTGTGTTGCGCAAAATACACTTACTAGACAGTTAAACGACCATCCTTTCAAATATGCCTTGGCAATAGAGTTTGGGCTGGGTAGCAGCACATGTAAGTGAAATGATGATTGCAGGGAGAATAGGCGGGTGTCCTGTGTAATAGTTTCAGCTCGGAAGAATATTCTCCTCCATATAATCCAGAAAAACCTCTTGCTCTGATTCTTCCTGTTCTTTCTCTTTTCCTTCCAGAAATCTTTAAAGAATTAAATAGACTGGTCAGATTTTACTGCTCATTATAACACTGCATACAATGTAAGACTTTGACTAATTCTGTCCCTATTCAGGTCAGTGACCAAGCTCCTATATACTTAAATACTCAGTGCTCTGATCCCTTATGAACAAAGATGGGCAATACAAAAATGCACAAGCAATATAACCAATTTCAAATGAAAATATTCATCTAAGGATGCTGAAGTTGCTGCTATGTGTAAACTTCAGTGTGTTCTTAATACCTATAGGGTAAACTACAAAACAAAGAGGATGTATATGACTTTCCCAAGAACTATGAATCCAAACCAAATAGCTCTAGCACTGTCAGCAATGAGACTTCAGCCGTATTATCCAAGGCAGCAGCACCTCCTGTTTCTGTGAAACCTGCCTTTGGGCGTCCTATACTGAAGACATCTCAGCCAGCAGTTCCAGCCACAGAGGAGGAGGAAAAGGCAGAGGAAGATGTAGATGGACGAGAGAGTGCTCCAAAATCTGTACTGGGGAAAGTTAAAATATTTGAGAAGATGGATCACAAGGCAAGGTTGCAAAGAATACAGGAGCTACAAGAGGCACAAAATGCCAGGGTAGGTAGTAACCTACTTTTTCAGTCTGTCCTGTATATTTGTTTAGATATAATAATACAAACACATTCTGTGCTATAAGCACCCTCAATATTGAATTTAAAAAATAATTAAAAACAAAAACAGTAGCACATTTCTCCCTCTCCTTCCAACCTACCGTTATACCAACCAGCAGTCAGCATACACATTCAGGGAATCAAAATTGCCCTCGACATCACATTATTCCTATATAAAATATATAGTTATAATTTGGGGAGGAGTAGGTAGGGGGGATAAGGGATATAAAATATGTTCTATGAAGAGGTTTCCTATAGTAGCTACTATAGGTTAATGACTTTGTTCTTTTTTTATTTCTGTTATTTTGGCAGTACAGAGTTTTTAATTTAAAGTAAAACAATCTCCGTGTGGGAGCAGGAAATAAGACCAGTCATCCATTTGTATTTTAATTCCTTTATAGAGAAACTGAGCTACATTGCTCAGTCTCTGATCTCCTGACTGTATAAACTGAAAGGCATATTTTTTTCTCCTGCTCTTTTTAAAGCTGGAAATAGCCCAGAAACACCCAGATATCTATGCTGTCCCAATCAAAACACAGAAGCCAGACCAGAACTGGCCCCAGCCTATGAGGTAAGACAGATCCACTTGAAAATACTCCTCTGGTTTATATTTACTACACCAGCAAGAGCAACTTAATTATGCAGCTCTTACTCATGCAAGTAGTGCCATCAAGCCCTGACACTACCAATGATTCCTGAAATTTACACGGTGTCAAAGATGAGAAGCTGTAGGGCTGACCTGCCTTGACAGCAGTTGCTTCTGCAAGGCCTTCCTTTCAGAATCTTTCCTTTATATCTCTTTTTCAGACTGGTCCATACTACTGCACTTGAATTACTTAGAGAGAATTTCACAGATATTGTATATTACTAAGAGATTCATGGTGCCAGTTCATTTTGTGTTTCATAATTAGATGTACACACAAGATCACTTGTACTTCAACCCTTCAAGGCTGTCCCTTATGTGTCAGAGATTGGATTGTTGTTGTGTTATACTAATCAATATTTGAAAGTGATTTGACAAGTTTCACGGCTTACAGTGGGACTACTTGGGGTATAAGGTAGTACTCAACATCAGTAAGGGTGGTAAAGTTTGATTTTACACAGTCCATTATTATTTGCATTTTATGGGTGAGGAAAATGGTGTTAAGTTACTTGCCCAACGGGAGACAGTGAGTCACTACAGAGTCAGGAGAACCACCATGGGCCTGATCCAAAGTTCACCGATGTTACTGGGAGTGTTTCCATTGAGTCCGGTGAGTTATGGATTAGTTCCCAGATATCCAGTCTTGGTGCCTTACCCACTCTACTATGCTTATTCACTAGTATGACTTGGACAGTCGCCTAAGCAAAACCTTGCAACAAACAATTTGAAGGATCTGTTTTGATTTTCATTGGGAAATGTTCTAGTTCTCTCACCCTTCTCATTTATAACTCTTTTGGGGATAGGGAAGGCCTAATGAGTTGTGAGGTCTTTCTTTCTTTCTTTCTTTCTTTCTTTCTTTTTATTTACAGTCAGCTCCTTTGGTGGATTAAAGTATAATCAAATTGGGAAGGCCCCAAAACAGTCACTGCAGCATTTCCCTGATGAATTTATTATTGCAAAGCTATAGGAATTATAAGCTTATGGCATCTGTAGTGGTGTTTTTAGGGAGGAGTAAAATATTTAGTTTAGCCAAATATGAAGATAAGAGAAACAAGCAACTGACAATTTTTAGAATGAGTGTTCGTAGGAAGTGTAATTAAATTGGCTAAATCAACACTATTAAACAGCATCGTTGCTTTATTCTAAGTCATTCAGGATCTTAAAAGAATGTTGGGGGGGGGGGGGGAAATGCTTTCTCTTGCCAGTGCTCAGTATGGAGTCTAGAATGATAGCTGCTGAAAATCAGTGAAATCCCCCTTCTTTCCGATGTAGAGAATTATTACATGTGCTGTGCAGCGCTGTTTATATTCTATATAAATAATTAGCTTTATAACCTATACAACTTTTTTCAAACCACTTAACACTAGTCCCCTGTATAAAAGGGCTTACCATCTAACTCTTAGAAATGTTCATGAGGTCTATGGAGGAGTGGAGACCTCTTCGGTGGGGAGATCAATATAGGAAGCCTTCAGGCAAGGAGTAGAAGGGTGCTTGGCATATTGGGAGCAGGAGACTGTTCGAAGATATGAACCAGCATGAAGGCAAGAGAGGAAGGACACCAAGTAGTCAGTATGGAAAGTAATGGAGTGGAATAACAGAGAGAGCGGTGGGGGAGGGGAGAAGGGAGTAGTGGTGTGCAGAGTGCTGAAGGACAGGGTCATGGTTAGCCTTGCTAGCATATAATTGGCATGTCCTCATATCTTAGTGAACAGTTTTCAGTTGATTACAGGTTTGTGTTCTTCCACTTTTCAGACCAGAAATTGCTGACATCTTTACTCTTGTTTTTTGCTGTGCTAGTTCCAGACCTCCAGAGCCTCAGAAACCCCCTGCCAGGCCTTACCTAGAAAACCGAGGAAGTTATGGCAGTGACGCAGAGGAGGAAGACTACCGTCGGCAGCTATCAGACAACTCCAAGCGCGGATATTATGGACAGCCATCCAGATATAGGGACACAGAATTCTAGACTCACTAGCACATGCATCTATAATGCTCTTTTGAGACTCTTTTCCTTCAACAGCCAAAATGGAGTTCTGGTTAGTTATAAAGTTATATTTTTGTTGGAGGTCATAGGGTGGTCTGCGTAAACTTGGACATATCCACACACACTGGAACTGGAGGACTTACTTTTTGAGACTATTTGTTTTGAGTATCTAAGAAAAGAAATCACTTTTGCCTGAATGTTGTTGCCTGTTTTATAAGGACCAATACCCATTTGAAAGCTTGTATTAATTCTTGGTATTTTCATAGTTTAACGTTTGTTAAAAAAATTTAAACTTTTTTCTCTCACTTAAAACTGCCTTTTTAGACTGTTCCGCTGTTATGAAAATGTGATCAAAGACACAACACTTTTTAATGCAAGAGAACTAAATTAAAAAAAGAACTATAAGTGCCTTTAACAAGAAGTGTCTTAAATTGTTCATATTGATATCTGATACTTGTGCAAAGCCATAATTTACTAAAGGGTGTTTTACGCTGTTGCCTAACTTTTGTATCCGTTTCATGGCTATAATTTCCCTGGCATGTTATTTTTCTAAGCTAATAGATCGGTATACTGCTTTTCATAAATATTGACTGTACAGGGGAAAGGTGTCTAGCTGGTATGAGGCCAGGGAGGGTTGAAATTGAGAAAATGATGTAGAAATTCAATTAATTATGTCTTTAAATTGATATGGACCACAAAATAATAAATGGATATATTCTAGACAGACATCTCATACCTATCTTTTTTTATTTCAAGAAGTAAATATTTTGGTAACGCCTTGTACTTTTTTATTACCTATTGCATTTAAGGTGCTTGTTTGTTTTAGGGCCTAGTCTTGCACTATTGAAATCAGGGGAGGTTTGCTGTTGATGTCATCGGAAGCAGATTTAGCCCCTATTGGTTTTGCTTAGTGTTCTGAAGCTCCTAATCTTCAACATGCTGAATCTGGAAAAAATCTGCTACAGTGAGACTTTAAACATGTAGCACTTGAACCTTAGGGCATTTTATTTCTCTCTCCGCTCCACTGAGAAAAAAATGCTTAGAGGGATAATAGAGAAGTTTCTTGTTTTATAAAATTTTCACTTACCCATAGAAAATGGTCTAATTTAAAACACACCAAAATATAACTTCCATAGTGTTGTTAGGCATGACATTTCACACAGTAGAATTGAACTGCTTTACTAAGGGAATAGACCAAAACAATCTTAGGTGGGTTGGGGGGGGGGGAGTTTACTGTGTAGCTCAAAACTTGAAGAAAAAAAACCCATCGCCAATGGTGAGTTAGTAAACTCTTCTGCATAATTAATTCTTCCATTTAAAGATTTGAACTGGTCTAGGCTTTTATAACATTCATTGTATCTGAGCACCTTGCATAACTATCTGTTCATTTGTTATAGTCCCTTATGTGTTGTAATGTAGTTTAGTCCTCTTTTTATAGGCAGAGGAATCCCATAAATATTAGTGTAGTCATTCTGAGTCTGAAGTCAAAAGGCCTTGGCCCTTTGTTTTATTCAGTCAGGGAGACCCCAAAAATATGTGGCACCATGTACCTCCCCACACAGTACCAGTCCAGCCCAGTTAGTACAGTATTCTTTGTATTATTTATATATAATTTACAAAAAAAATTACATTAAAAGAATGTTAAGGCTGCAAAGTCAAGCACTCAAAAGTTAGGATATGTCATTTGCGGTTGCCTGTGCAACCTTAATTCACCTCCCCCTTGTATGTATGCATTATGAGACCATCTTTAATTACATGATTACATACTATTTTTTCCACAGGACTCCTGCCCTAGTCAGTGCACATGGTGTATAGTGCTCACTGAACGAGTAGTCATTCAATATTTATTTTTATCCTAATCATTCAGTGTGTAGCTCCAGGCCTTGTATGACCCTACCATTTATTTACTTTAATATTGGATTCAATTTAGTTTTGATTGCCTCAGATTCAATGTGCTGTGAATCTTGTATGGATGACCAGTAACTGAGTTGTAGAAGTTGACTGAGGAGCACAGAAGGCCTTCATAGCTGAGTAAGGGTTCATTAAGTCTTTTGGTGCCCAGAAAGATGAGGTAATTTGGTGTTTTGGTACCCAGGAGACATTTGAGGGTTAGGTACCAAGCAGTAAATAGATTTCCGCTTTCCCTCCCTCCTTTCTTTTCAGCTTGGAAAAGAGATGACGGGGGGGGGGAATTGATAGACATCTATACATTCATGACTGGTATGAAAAAAGTAAATAAGGAAGTGTTATTTACTCCTCATAACATGAGAACTAGGGGTCACCCAATGAAATTAATAGGCAGCAGATTTAAAACAAACAAAAGGAAGTACTACTTAACACAACGCGCAGTCAACCTGTGGAACTCTTTGCCAGGGAATGTTGCGAAGGCCAAAACTATAACAGAGTTCAAAAAAGAACTAGATAAGTTCATGGAGGATGGGTCCATCAGTGGCTATTAGCCAGGATGGCCAGGGATGTTGTCCCTAGCCTCTGTTTGCCAGAAACTGGGAGTAGATGACAGGGATGGATCACTCAGTTGCCTGTTCTGTTGATTCCCTCTGAAGCACCTGGCATTGGCCACTGTCAGAAGACAGGATACTGGGCTAGCTGCACCATGGGTCTGACTCAATGTGGCTGTTCTTATGGAAGGGACAGAGATGGCAGAAAACTTGAGGTATGGATGATAATGGGATTTGAATTAGTTATTCTCCACCCCAGCAATTGGTTGCCCCACTGCACACCCCACCTCAAGATCTGCCATTACATCCAGAAACAATGGGTAATCAGATGAGCTTAATGTTTTGGCTAAAATGATCAGCAGTAAAACATTTACTGTTGACTTTAAATTGTCGTCAGACTTTAGTATTAACAATCCATTGAGATGAATAGAGCAGTTCAGCCCTCTCGGAGCATTGCTTCAGACACTCTGCAGATTCAGTTTCTACTTTGATCTATCAGTTTCTGGTTGGTTCATGTTCTGAACATTTTTTTCTGTACCATTGAGGGATAGAGACTTAATTTTTTTAATAACCGTTTCAGTTCAGGAGCAGAGTTATTCAGTAGGTTAAACAGCATTGAATTTGGTCCACTAGTTTCAACGGAGGTGGAGTGGGTGTAACTGAGGTCAGAATTTGACTCTTTTCAGTTAAAAGCTATTTAGTTCCAGGTATGGGGTTCAGTGAGAGAATATTAATGTAAGAGCTCAACTGTTTGTTGGCACAATGGGGCTCAACTACGGTATAGATGGAGAGCTTTTGCAAGAATTATGATAGATATTATTGTGAGCCTCAGTATATTGGATCATCTTTTGTTAAATACATAATTGCTATTTAATTTGCTTTTCTTTTACTCTAGCCAACATTTAAACTGGAAAATCCTAGCTGTTGCAAACTATGCACCACTTATCTCTATTATTGTTTTCAGGGTCCTGCTTATCTCAGCAGCTGCTTTAGACTCTAAGAAGGTTAGCGAAATTAAGTGGGAGAGAAGTGTCAAATGATGACCTTGAAAAATCCTGCAATGCCTTCAAAAAAAGGGTTAGAAATTTTTCCCGCCACATTCCATTTGACACTTTTTTTCACCTCCCTCTCCAGTTAGGCTATTTGATTGCTAGATTAGTAAAAATTATTAAATATTTTCTGATTCCACCTGATCTGTACAAAGGCTTTTAATGGATTTTAATTTATTTTTTAAATTGTTTACCTGAAACTTCTAATAATCAACACATTTTGGCCTGAAATAGGTGAAGACTATGTGCTAACTTAGTGGGAATAATTAACAGAGAATGCATTAAGAGGAGTCTGAAGCAGAAATAGGAAGAATACATGGAAACAGGTATTCCTTTCTTCAAACAAAAATTGCTATTGTTATGGCTCAGATAGTTGCCCTGAATGTATAACTAGACTTTTATGTAAGTCCTGCAACAACAGAATGATTGAGGGCATCATCTTAACTATGCCTTGATATTTTTGTCAGGTGGGGAAAAAAGTGTCAATTTTCCTTTAGCATAATCAAGAAGAGTTCTCATATTGTCTGCAGGACACTACTCCAGCCAGATGATCCTTATCACAAACTGAGATATCCTTGGCAGTATGCAGGTAGGTTAAGTAGTAATTCTCTTACTATTAACATGGAATGTATAATTGCACTATAGTTCAGTTTGAAGATGGTGCTTTAATTCTAAACTGCAAATTTTAATTTATTTCTGAGTTACTCAGAAATTACCCTTTAGAGGTAGTTTCACATGCCTGATAAACATCCATTATTTAAAAAGGGGAGGAGGGGAACATTTAACAATTTAACACAGTTTTTATAATGAGGCAACTGTGCTCAGAGGAGCACTCCATTGGATTATGGCTGCTTCAAATAGGCAGCCAAGCAAGTCTGCGTCCTGCCTCAGCCCCCAGCTTCATGAGCAGAAGCCATGGAGTCCCCTTAAGCAAGGATGTCCCAGGTTTCCTTGTAAAACCTACCTAGGTGAAACACAGACTGGTTCAAATGCCAATTTTTAGCTGGGCGCTCAAACTTTGCAATCGTCCTTTTGATTCCCTGGTTGTCTCTGCTGCATCCACATTTTTTGGCCAGCAGCTATGTTCCCACCTTCTGTTTGGCCAACAGGCAGCTAATCCTTGTACTCAGCTTGCACCCCCCACCATGAGATCTCACAGAGTGGCAGGGAACACTGATAACTAAGCCAGGAGGGGAAGGAGAGAGGGGAGTAGGGTGAGAGAGTCACTTTATCACTTATACCACAACTTCTGAGCAGGGAGCACAGCCCAGTCTGTGTGAGAGGTTATTGGGAAGGCAGGAGGAGAACTGGAGGACTGGAAGCATGGATGGATGGGGGAGGGGATAGAGGGAGAAATGAAGGGCTGAGGGAGAGGAAATAGAGACTTAGGGGGAATTTGGGAAACTAAGGGCTAGTCTACATTACGGGGGGGGGGGATCGATCTAAGTAATGCAACTTCAATTACATGAATAACGTAGCTGAAGTCGACGTACTTAGATCTACTTACCGCGGTGTGTCAACAGGAGATGCTTTCCCGTCGATTCCCCTTGCGCTTCTCATTGAGGTGGAGTACCAGAGTCGACGCTAGAGCGATCTGCGGTTGATTTATCAACCCCCGCTGGATTGATCGCTGCCCGTCAATCCGGCCGGTAGCATACACAAGCCCTAACACACCGGGGAAGGAAAGAATTGATGAGAAAGGAAACACTGACTCGGAGAGGAGGGAGGGGAAAGGGGAGAAATGACAGAATGGCAGGAAGAGTTATAAATTTATCTGGGGGTAATTGATGGATTTGGTTAGTGGGATGCCCAGTTTGGCCCTTTAAAATTTGCATTAAAATCATACATAAACGTATGCATTTTTCCAGGCTTTTAGTTGCACCATTGTAGGCAGATCTAGTGGCTTCGCAGACTTCCATAAAATGATTAATGGGCTCAGGGTTTAAGGCTAAGCCACTTCAAGGGATGTCCTTGCTGACCATTTCCTCCAAGAGATAATCAATATCATCCTGTTTGGGTAGAGAAGCACACTTGGCTCTCGGCTTCGTTCAGGAGCAGTGGTAGCAGAAAGAATTAAAGAAGAGTATAAAATGGCTGGAAACTGGAGCCTTCTGACTTCACCAGGCCTTACATCTGCACCTACGACACCACTGCATGTTGTGACAGACAATACACTTGTATGTTTTGTGCACAAGATTCTGTTTGCACATAAATATTTTGCAAGTCAAACTTGGACACCAGTGTTCCAAATTTAGCCCACATAGTACAGATATAATTGGATGTTGTTTGCTCCATTTGCTAAAAACAGCAGGGTTAAAGGACAAGTTAAGCACTCTTTTCTCAGGTGAAATTCTCATTGTAGTCAATTACGAGTCTTATGAACTGAATAGGGCTGTAATCATAAAGTTTAATCCTGCAGACCAAGTAAAAGCTGAAGAAGGCCCTGAATGTAACAGAAGTGGTGCAGTCTATTACTAGATGCAGGGCGGTGCACAGCAAGGGTCTTTTGGGAAGGGGTGGGAAGAATGTATTCAAAATCTGCTAATTCACTAGGGAGAGGATTGTCTCTGAGACCATTTGGATTACTGTATATTTTGCTCAGTATAACAATGGACTTTGGAGGCCTCTGCTGTCTCAAAAGTATTAAAACATTTCGAAAAAACAGACGCCTCTGCTTTTCAGAATAGTAGAAAGTAAATTTAAAAAGTTGGGTTTTGTTTTAATAATTAACCACACTTTCTACAGACAGAACAAAGGTGTCCCACTTCTCCCTCCCCCACTTTTTTTTTTTGGATGGCATATATCAATCCAAGTATGGAAAGTGAATTAATTAGCCTGAAAAACATTAGTTGTGCCAATGAAGATAAAAGTAAACATCTGAGACTGAGTGAAATTATTTACCAGATTAATAGTGGAAAAACTAAAACTAGATGCACCAGAACAGCTGCATAATACTAGTGAGCCTTATTTAATTATATTTATTTGTTTGGCAGAATGGAAACACATAATTATTAAAAAAAAAAAAAAAAATCAGTCCAACTCACAGACACACTAACTGGAAGTGCTATTCTGTAATAATCAGACTGGATATGGTATTCAAGGCCCAATCTGCAAACCCTTACTACTGGGCCTAGCACTTACTGCTGTGAGTAACCCATTGAAATCGGTGGGACGATCCGCTTTAGTAAGCACTGTGCCTGGTTGTCTTTGTAGTGTCAGATGCTAAGATGATAAATGGTATAGATAAATCTTGATACATCTATAATAAATATCAAGGATCTGATCCAGAGCATTCCCAAATCTCACTGAAGTCAAGCACTACTCAAAAATAACTGTTTATAGGATTTTGAAATCAATGGGAGTTGTGTGGCCTTGAAGGGTTACCCTTGATAAGAGCCTGTTTTTCTCCTAGCTATACTAGACGGTTGTGACACTAAGCAATCCTGTATTCACATCCTGCACACTGTTATAATACTCTTTATGCAAAATATGCCTTGTTAGGTATTATTGGAAAACTAATAACTCACTAATAATTAATTTTCTTCCATGATGTATGTATGTGGTGGGTATTAAGAGTTATGAATATATGCTGGAATTATGACTAAAGTGTGTGTAAAGCGGGTATGTCCGGGTAATTGTTAAACAGGTCTGTCCTACACAAAGGAATGTGTGTTTACCTCAATTTACATATTAGCAATAAACAGGACCATCAAGACAGCAAGGAGAGAAGATGGCACGAAACTGAAAAGTTTGCATTTCAGCAAACACAAGGAGAAAGAGCATGGAGCTTCCTTCACCACCAGACCCTATGCCACCTTCCTGACAGCTTGAATAAACTTTACTTTGAGGGGTACCCTCAGAAGAATCCATTTCAAAGATTTGCTGGTCTACCACTCTGAACCTCAAGTGATAAGCAATGAATCAACTGATTGTATACAATATTACTGTATTATAAAAGTGCATAGAATCAGGTCTTTTATGAAAGCTAATAACCCACTGGTGATTGGTATAATTGTGAAATGTATGTATAAACATTATATGAGGTAATATGGATACTTAATTATATTGTGTTTTAAAGTCTGTGGCCACACAGGGAGGAACAGCTTTCCTCCCAGAGAGGAGGGAAGCTAGCTATTGATCTGTCTGCTGTGGAAAGTAAGCATGGTGCAATCAAAACAATGGAAGCCCTATTTAAATAAAAGGGGATGGGAAGACCAGCATGAGGTCATCCTGCCTCTTGAAACAAAGTCAATGAACTTTGCAAAATATAAGCAAAGGCAGAAGCCATCTTTGGCACCCATCACTAGACAAATACAAGGGAACAGCTCTTGTAAGCTGAGAAAGATGGGTCCTTCAACAAAGGACAGGTCAAAGTCTCTGAAAACTGAAGGTAAGTAGAAACCATTTTAAACAAAGCCTGTACCTTGCTAAATTAACTTTTATATGCATGTTTTCACTTTTATTTGCTTGTAACCATTTCTAACTTTATTCCCTTTTCTTGGGATCACTTAACCTATGTCCTATTGGTAATAAATGTGTTTTATTTTTACTATAAGCCAACTCAGTGCTGTACTTAAATGAAAGGGTGTATTTACCCCAGTTAAGTCAATAAGCTGTGATGTGCTTTTGTGTCTTTAGAGGAACAAACAGACCGTATCACTTCTCCGAACTGCCCAGGACGGGGCAGGACATTACAGAGCACCCAGTTTTGGGGAAATTCAAGACTAGGAGTATGTTGGGGTCACCTTGCTGGTTATAACCAAGGCTAGTAGAAGCCTGAGTGGGGGTGTAGACAGGCAGCTGGGGTCAGAACTGCTGAACCAGGGCTGTCTAGCACACAGATACTGTGTGACTTGCATGCTTGTTGACTGGCTGTGAGCTACAGCAGCAAAGCATTGCTAGGCACCCAGGCTTGCAGGGCAAGTGGTAACACAATGCCTTACTGGTCTGGATTGTATCCAACACTGTCACAGCAGTGATGCAGCATTTTTCATCTTCAAAGGACTTTACAATCACTTAAAATGATCATCCTTAAGAATCATACCTAGTATGAAAATTAATTCTTTTCTCTCCAGGGCATGCCCCTGAGCTCACAAGATCTCCCTGCTTTTTTTCTTTTACTCCCCTTTAAAGCTATTGCATTGCAATAATTATGGAAGTCTGGCTGTCACTCCCTCTAGAGCAGTGGTTCTCAACCTATTTACCGTTATGGGCCACGTATGCAGCTCTCTCTGGATTATGTGGGCCACATCCACACAATATATATACTCAGCAGTACCAGATAACAGAACAAGGAGTAATGGTCTCAAGTTACAGTGGGGGAGGTTTAGGTTGGATATTAGGAAAAACTTTTTCACTAGGAGGGTGGTGAAGCACTGGAATGGGTTACCTAGGGAGGTGATGGAATCTCCTTCCTTAAAGGTTTTTAAGGTCAGGCTTGACAAAGCCCTGGCTGGGCTGATTTAGTTGGGGATTGGTCCTGCTTTGAGCAGAGGGTTGGACTAGAAGACCTCCTGAGGTCCCTTCCAACCCTGATACTCTCTGATTCTACCTGTATGGTCCTTAGGATGTCACATGGGCCACAGCTGTGTGCTGATTGGACCACAAGTGGCCCATGGGCCATGGGTTGAAAGTACTGCTCTAGAGCCTATACATGGTGCTCTGCAAATTGCCCAGGGAATCATTGTGGATGCTTATAAAACTTCTTGAAGGTAAAGTTGAATTCAGTGTAGTAAAACTATCTGTTTCAATCTTATGCCCCAATCATGCAAGTAGACTTCTGTGCCCATGCAGAGTCATGACCGATCTACAGACGCAAACACTTATTAAACCAAAGTTCTGATTCTAAGAATGAAGGCCAAGATTAAGAACATAAGAACAGCCATCCTGGGTCACATCTGCACACAGTATTCAAGATGTGGGCATACCATGGATTTATATAGAGGCAATATGATATTTTGTCTTATTAGCTATCCCTTTCTTAATGAATCCCAACCTTCTGTTTGCTTTTTTGACTGCCACTGCACAGTGAGTGGATGTTTCAAGAGAACTATTCACAATGACTTCAAGATCTCTTTCTTGAGTGTTAACAGCTAATTTAGACCCCATCCTTTTATATGTATAGTTGGGATTATGTTTTCCAATGTGCGTTACTTTGCATTTATCAAAATTGAATTTCATCTGCCATTTTGTTGCCCAGTCATCCAGTTTTGTGAGACTCTTTTGTAGCTCTTCGCAGTCTTCCTGGGGCTTCACTATCTTGAGTAGTTTTGTATTAGCTGCAAATTTTGCCACCTCACTGTTTACCCCTTTTTGCAGATCATTTATAAATATGTTGAATAGGACTGGTCCCAGTACAGACTCCTGGGGGGACACCACTCTTTACCTCTCTCCATTCTGAAAACTGACCATTTATTCCTACCCTTTGTTCCTATCTTTTAACCAGTTACCAATCCCTGAGAGGACCTTCCCTCTTATTCCATGACTGCTTACTTTGCTTCAGAGCCTTTTGTGAGGGACCTTGTCAAAGGCTTTCTGAAAATCTACGTACAATCTAAGATTTTTAAAAGTGAAATTGTATTTCGGGTACCTCGCTTTTGCGGTTCCCAACTTGACACCTTAAAGTGCCCTCAATTTCAGTAAGTGCTGAGCATCCACCCTCTGAAAATTAGGCCCCTTTAAGGTGTCTCACATTGGGCACCCAAAAATGAAGGCACTCACATATGTTGTATCTTATTTAGTTTTGAGATGCAACATTTGAGATATGCCATCCCCGGGGCCTCCTGAGATCAGTCGTCACTGCTATGGTATCTGACCTAAGTTTCCTTTGTGGACTCAATTTCTGGACTAAAAGAGAACAGAGATGCTCCAAAGGTACACTGATTTCAGAGGGGCTACATGTAGGCACAGGGTTTTGCCCATCCAGAAAAACTTGCAAGATTGGGGTCTAAGACGATACTCCAGTGAACTATTATCCCACTTCTGAGCTAGAGAAACTGAGGCACAAAAGTCAGATGATTTGTCCAAACTCTCACAGCAAATGTCTTGATTTTCAAATCCTTTTTTACAAGTCCTTAGACACTGTTTATTTCTTATATATTATGGCAGTTGTCATTTTGTTGTCAATTTTTTAAAAAAGGGGACAAAAGTCATCTGCTTTTAGAAAAGCCTCAAATCCAGGCAGGGTCTCTCTGAAACTGTTCCATGCTTATATTTGATTTACGTCAGGAATGGTAACGAAGCAATGTTAGATCCTGTTAATGAAGTTTTATATCAGTTTTTTTTATACAGACCCAAAGTTGTTCTTGCTTTAGAAATGTTTAATATGTGTATGTTCTAATGTGGTATTATAAAGGGATATATTTAATGGTTTACTTATTATGAGCATGATGCTTTACGTAAAATGTTATGCTTTCTTTAATTGCATAGTAAGGGTGCCCGAATCTGGTCATGGTGAAATAAATCTGCTCGAGAGAGAGAGAGATTGAGAGAGATTATATCAGCATGTAACTCTTAATGTAGGCGTGCCTTTTGTCTCAAGAAAACATAACAAGTATCATGGCAGATTGACCTAACTGAGTTCTTTTTAAAGGAAGAAGATATACTGGTTTAAGTTGAACAACCTCTCCGTTTGTTCTAGGACTTACATTTGGCCATAATATTGGGTCTTCTCAACAAATCCTCCCCTAATTTCTCTGGAAAACAGATGTTTTCCCCAACTTCAATGTGAGTTTAAAAGTCTAGGAAAAAGTTGAGATTAAACAATGATTACTTCTATAAAAACTCTAAGAATTAAGAAATATTTTTAAGCAGAGTATTAAAAATGAGGAAATATTTGTAAAATGTATTAGTGTTCACTGTCAACTAATGCCTTTATTTAGAAGTGAAAACTTCTTGTTCTTATCCTTAATAATTAGCACAAACTTGTATTTTTTTCTTTATGCTCTGTAAATTGCTTATTTTCTTAACTGCAAATATTTCATTTCTCACTGTAAACATTCAATTAGTTGGTGTTATTTCAGCAACTACATTTTCTTCATTTGATACTTGAGAAACTGTTTGTATATACCTTTAAGTAGGGAATTGGGGGGAGGGGGCATACTTATACATCTTACTCCACAAGACTTAGAAAGATGCAAGATGTATCCTGAAGAATAGTTTAAAAGAAAAGCCTACCCTTTTTGAGAGACTATATCAGTAAAATAAGCTTCTAAAGTACTATACTGTATCTAAAGATCCAAAGGATAGTATGCTTATACCATCTATCTATGGCACTTGCATAGCCCCATTACTGTAGTATCCGAGTACCTCCCAATCTTTAATATACTTATCCTCTCAACACTGTTATCCCCATTTTACAGATGGGGAACTGATGCACTGAAAGATTCGGAGTATGTGTACACTGCAAAGAAAAATCCATAGCACCAAGTCTCAGATGCCAGGTCAATTGGCTTGGACTCAGGCTGTGGGGATAAAAATAGCAATGTAGACATTCCTGCTTGGTTTGGAACCCAGCCTCTGAAAACTGGTAAAGGGGGAGGGTCTTGGAGCATGGGTGGGAATGTCTGCACTGCTATTTTTAGCCCTGCAGCCCAAGCCCCAGTCAATTCACCTGGGCTCTGAGACTGGGTACGGTGGGTTTTTCTTTGACGTACAGACATATGCTAAGGAACCTGCCCAAGGTCACAGGCAGTCTGTGGTGGAGCTGGAAATTTAATCCAGGCTAGAACTCTAACCATTGGGCCATCCTTGTTTTCTTTTTATATTTATTCAAAATTGCTCATTGCTTGCTCAAATGAGTGTAGAATTGAAATTATATTTCAAAAAATGGACTAAAGAGTTTTAAAGGTAAAACCTTAGAAGTTGCAAGAGCCATCTCTGGCCAGGACAGAAGGTCGTACATTTCCTTTGCCAATAAATGTATTAATCCTTTTGCATAAACATTATTGCTCCAATTCAGCAAAACATTTAAGCAGGTGCTTTGCTAGGGCTATCTTCACTAACTGAAGAAATTACTGAAACCAGACCATAAGACTTGCCAATGAGAAAGTGTAAGTTTGCATGGGCCCTTCCTCGAAGTCCTGTTAGTGGAGGCTGCTGAGGGGGGTGCAGCACATCCTAGCCACTCTTGCCTCCCCACCAGTACTGTTTATTTTGGAAGCAATGCTAATGTGGTCTGTGTAATAAAGGAGGAAGTTATAGATACTTATACCCCAATAACTCCTCTCTCAGAAAGGCCTTCTGCCCATCAGGGCACTTCTGCCAAGCAGAAACTGGTGCAGACCTGTGTGCATTTAGCCTACCAGATGTGCCAAAGCTCATTTGGAATATACATACCTTGCTGATTATGGCAGCTGTAAGTAATGCAACTGCCCCATCATCTGATAATAAATCGAGTGTGGTAGTGGCTGGTGGGGGTGTTTTCTAAATTACACAAGTATGTCAAGCTAGGGACCTATCTTTATTGTTCTTTAATGTGACAAACTCACCTGTAATGCTGTATAGATAAATAGCTAATGCCACCTTAAAGTTTGATAATCAACTCTGTGTCAGCAAGGCAACTTAGCCTCCTGATTCATATAGTCATTCCAATTGTACACATTTTTTGCTTAGTTAACACACACACACACACAATAGTCTCACAACAAAGCAAAGCAGCATATAAATGTCTTCCTTTATTACCCATCAACACATTACACTGGAATATGGGCATAGTGAGGTTTCCACTGTAAAGAAACCACTACCATCTCTTCTATTTTCCACTGCAAAAAATGCATCCAGTTATATTCATCATTGTCTAGATATAGCCTCCATCATAAACAGTCATTTCTCTTTTAGTAATATTATGCTTGTTCTCTGGAGGTAATTACTTGATAAATGTTAGAACAGAGATTAAACAATGCAATATCTATCCCACCTGCAACTGAATCTCTTGGTCAGGGCTGGCTCCAAGTTTTTTGCCGCCCCAAACAAAAAAAAAAAAAGTCCTCCGCCCCTTCCCCACCCCATTCCAACACCTTCCCCAAATCCCCGGCCCCGCCTCCTCCCCTAGGCGCGCCGCATTTCCCCTTCTTGCCTGGGAAGGAGGGGGGAGAAGCGGAGTGGTGGCGCGCTCAGGGGAGGAGGCAGAGGTGAGCCGGGGGGGAGCGGTTCCTCTGCGCCCCCCCCCCAGGGTTACTTCCTGCGGCCCACCCTGCACCGCCGCGGCTCACCTCCGCTCCGCCTGCTCCCCTGAGCGCGCTGCCGCCGCTCCGCTTCTCCCCCCTCCTTCCCAGGCTTGCCGCAAAACAGCTGATTCGTGTGGCAAGCCTGGGAGGGAGGGGGGAGAAGCGGAGCGGCAGCGGCGCGCTCAGGGGAGCAGGCGGAGCGGAGATGAGCTGTGGCGGCGGTGGTTCCTCTGCTCCCCCCTCGTTACTTCCTACAGCCCTCCTCGCGCCCCCCACTGCTGCAGCTCACCTCCGCAGCTCACCTCCGCTCAGGGCCAGCTCCCGGCTTTTTGCACCCCAAGCAAAAAAAAAAAAAAGAGCCGGAGTGCCGCCCCTTGGAAAGTGCCGCCCCAAGCACATGCTTGGAGTGCTGGTGCCTANTGAGTACCTCCCAATCTTTAATATACTTATCCTGCTCTTGGTTATCTTCCAAGTAGGGAGACAACACACTGACATTTCTAGGGTTTAGTGTTTGGGGTAATAGATAATTTGCTTCCATGATAAACTGTAGCAATCATTTCCTCATTTAGTGTAGGAGTTTTTAAATGTAAAGTACTAATGATGCACAATTTAGTGCAGCCCGATCAAAGCTTTGCACAAACTCCTCCCACCACCCACTATTATGATGTATAAAAATGAGAAAGTACCCCTGAAAATATTATGCCATTATATGTCTGGCTGTATCTAGAATATTGTCTTCAGTTCTGGTCCCACTTCTGAAAATATGTAGCAGAAATAAAACAACTAGAAATGGGTGACAAATTATTAAAGGGATAGAATGACTTTCATACCATAAAGAGACTGAAAACAGTGGGGGTGCTTAGAGAGGGTTTGGAATTTGCTAGTTGGGGACCCTGCAGAATAGTGCTCTCCTAGGCCTTGAAAGCCTCACTGGGGTGGTGGGACTAGAGGTGGTGTGGTGGCTGGCACCCTGCTATTCTATTCACTCCCCCCAAGATGCAGGCAGCGCTGGGAGTATGATCACCCTGCAACCTCTCCCCAAAAATACAAACAAGCATGTTAGCACATCACTACCACTATCCTGAGTAACGGAAGGCAGGGATAGAGAAGACTTCAAAAGCCATAAAGGGAATAAGACAGAAAGATCCTCATTCCAAGCTGACTAAAGTTCCTGCCTAACTCTCTCATGGGACCAAAGATACTGAGTTGCCAATAATTACCCCAAAACTGCCGGGAGGAGAGGGGGAAGAATCATAAACTTTGTACCTTCTGTAGGCCAAGCTCATTGCACACACCAAGGGCTCCTTGCATTCTTTCACATACTCCAAGCTCCTTGTGTGCCACCCTCCCTGTTCCCTTCTAAGATAAGGGATATTATGCTGAAAGGTGTTAACAACTGCCACCAACTAACAGTTACAAATGTCGTTGAAACTGGTAGTTCTGCTATGTAGATGCCATGGGTTCTGTGTGTCCTCTATTGCCACCTTTCATTTTTCCCCAATTTCCCCCCAAATCAGTAGTGTTCTGGCCACTGATGCCTAAAATATTCCCTTAAATTTTTGAATTGATTTGCTGTGATGTACAAACATTATTACATTACATCCAAACAGAGAAACACCATCAAGTTGAGTGTAAGGCCTCGAAAACTGACTCCTTCTCCTACCTGCCAAACCCCACCTGACCACCTAAATTGCAACTCTCTCTTATCCCCACCAAGTGGTTGTGGCCACATAAAATAAATGTTAAAACATTCAAAAGCAGAGGTTTTGATTGTATCAGTAGTTTAATTATTAACCTCCCCACTGCCCTTTTGGCATTTTCTATTGTCACCAAATTTTCTGTTTTTGTTGCAAAATCTAGTGTTGGCGTGTTTCAGAAATCAGGGCTCCTTTACCCAGAATTACTGGTCCTCTGCCCTCCATTTACCTCTTTCTGGAGTAGCATCCAGCCCAGCTAGTCCAGGACGACAGTAGCTGTGTGTTTACTGTTACTTCTTCCCTATCCCACCTCACAACATAGGCACTTTGAATTCCTAGTTTAAAAACTTTAGATACGTCTAACACAGAGGCAAGATTTTAGTTGCATATTAAACTACTGCCATCCATCCAGTTTTATCACTGTGGTATCAAACACTGGTTGCAGAGTGGGCAGGTAAAGCCATTTTAAATCCAGTTCATTATGATCTTTACATGCTGCTGTTAATTGGATTTGTTGCAACATTTGGAAGTTTATTTTGCCTACCTACTTTCAGATGAACCCAGATTCAACTGCAGTTACTCTACCTCTTGAAATGAATCCCAGTTAAATAGTCACCTGACCTCTCCAGGGGCTCCTAGGTGCTGGATACATTTAGAAATGGAGATAAAACCAAAACAGCCAAGCAGAACCACTCTTTCGACCTTGGGAACAGAGTCCATATCACTTACAAGGTTTGCATCAGTTTATAATTGCTGGTTTTTGCTTTGTTACTCTTTGCTCTATACCTGGTTTTCCTGCTCTGTCCCTTGATAAAATGCCAAGTAGAAACAAAATATTTTTGCAATGCTGCCAACAACTTCTGTTCCCTGCTCTATTCCTGTGCAACCATTCAGTCTCTCCTTAAAAAAAAACACCACAGGAGTGGAGGGGAAAGAGATTAAGCTATTCAAACTTTAGTGAGAGTCCTTGAGACATTTTCTCCTCTCTCTTGCACTGATGAAAATCTGGAGTAACTCAATTGACTTCATGGGAGTGTCTCCAGATTTACACTGATCAGAGAACAGAATTTGGCCCAGGCTTATGGGTCAAAAGCAAGAGCTGATAGTTGATGATGGCAACAACATTTCAAGAGAGGAAAAAAGACTGGTGGCTGGGTCTGTAATGTCATACCATAACGACTTGGGCAGCACAGAGGCCTACAACTGTATGTGGAGGGCATGGATGGGGCAGCAGCAGGGAATGTGACTTCCTCATAAGCTATTTTGAAAGAGCTGTTTAGAAGGGTGTTGATTTTAAGACCCTGCCTACCCTACAAAATAACAGTTATGGCGAAGTGTGTTCTAGCATGGCTTACTCATTGACACCAGGGTTTAAACATGGTTTCAAACTGTTGGGGGGGGGGGGGTGTTATAACCTGTATAGACAGAAAAAAACAATTTTATCAAATTGTTTGACCACAAACATGTTGCATAACTTTGTGAGGATGGGGAAGCAATTCCTACTAAAGGTGATGTGGGGAAGAAATAGGTGACTCCATCCTGAAAGGAAACTTTCAGGGTCTTCCACAATTCTTAAGGTTTTCTCCTCCATAGCTTTTGTGTTTAATTTTACTCATAAGTTGTGGAGAATACTGAATATTTAAGACTCAAAATTTCAATATATCAGTAAAGATTAGTGGGGGAAAAATCAACCAGTGATTCTGCCACTGACTCACCATTGACAGCAGAGAAGCTAATCCAGAGTTCTACTGCATGGGAGGGCTGGTGCAGCTTCCAGCCTGCCAGCATCTGTTAGGGTGATAATTATGATTGCAGTGAATTAGTAGCAATGAATTTCTCTAGCTCCTTCCATTAGAGTCAGTGTTCAGTCCTTCCAAAATTGACACCTGAGGAGGAGGAAAGAAGCAGAACGAATAAGATATTAAATAAACACACTTCTGTCATGAGTCAGCAGAAGTCTATTGTGAGAGAGCCTCCAACAATGCAGCAGTTGATCAATGAATGTTACAGCAGAAAAGTTCAGTGTGAACCTAAGCGATATGGAATAAAAACAGAGATGAAAGAAATGGTGCTGCTTTTGCAAACTTAAAAAATTTCATCTGTTCACTAGCAGCAATTCTTTAATGGGCAACAATATTTTTCACCCTGGGTACAATCTTTTAGTTATTTTACTTGCCATTTTCTTTAGATTGTCCACCAATGTAAATCCCCCCCCCCCCCCCCACTTAGCATTCCCCCCTCCTTTTCCCCTCCACACCTATAAGTACTCTCACACACACATACATTCTGCACTTGGTTTTTAAATTGTTGCTCAGATCTACTTGGTAATTAAGGATTTGTTATTAGATGAATTTTTATTGTACATTAGCACTTATACAGTAGATAACACTTTCAAAGTATTGTACAAACACTGGGCTAGATCCCCAATGGGTGTGAATCAGCACAGCTCCATGAGGTTCTACTGAGGATCTAGCTTCTTAACTAATCAAGCCACCTGACACCCTGTAAGAGCGGTAAGTGATTGTTATCATCATTCTACAGATGGGGAAACAAAGAAAGGTGAAGCTGTTCATATAAGAAGTCAGTAGCAGAGCTGGAATTGGAACTTTGAATCTGCTGATTCCCACTCCTCTGCTTGTGCCTCATCACCACGCTGCCTCAACAGTAAAATAACCTGAATCTTAGTCACTGCATTACAGCAGTAAAAATATGAAATATTTAATGTACCAAAAAAAAAACCAGACAGGTAGGCAGTAATTTTAAATCTCTTAAGTATCCTGAAAAATAACCACAGAGCAGCATGACAGGCTGTCCCATTAGAAAGAAAAGCAGCAAGATTAGCATGGCACTTCTAAGGTTAGCTCTTCTAGTGCCTGCTGCTAGTCATTAGAAAGTGTTACCAGAATTTGACATCTATCACTGATAACAGGAACAAAAAAACTGCTGTGCTAGATCAGACTCATGGTCCATCTAGTCCAGTAACATGTCTTCAAGTGGCCTGCACTAGAGGCTTCAGAGGAAGGTGCAAGAAACCTCACAATAGGTAGATGTGGGATAATCTGCTCTACTAGTTAGAGGTTGGCTTAAACCCTGACGCTTGCAGACAAGGTCTGTCTTGTCTGTCGAAGAGATAATTCAAGCACTAGGATGTAACAGAAGCGATAGCGGTAGGGTTGAACTGCCTGATTTAAGGGCCAGGATTTTAAAAATGGGCACCTAAATGTAGTCTTTAATTCTGTATTTAGGAATCTAAATAAGCTGCTTGACTTTCAAAAGTGCTGAATACCCAGTGGTTTCCAATTGTTAATTTTGCTCAACACTTTTGAAAACTAGGCCACTTATTTAGGTGTGTAAATATGAACTAAGGAAAGTAATATTAGGCAGCCATTTTTTAAAAATCTTACACAAGTCAAGTGTAAAGGCACTTAGATGTCACAGGGATGACTGTGGTATATCTAGTATCAGGGGGTAGCCGTGTTAGTCTGTCTGTATCCACAAAAACAACAAGGAGTCCGGTGGCACCTTAAAGACAAACAGATTTATTTGGGCATAAGCTTTCGTGGGTAAAAAACCCACTTCTTCAGATGCACCTGAAGAAGAAGTGGGTTTTTTACCCACGAAAGCTTATGCCCAAATAAATCTGTTTGTCTTTAAGGTGCCACTGGACTCCTTGTTGTTTTTGTGGTATATCTAGAGAGATTAGACAGCATAATTCTGAAGAGTTTGGATTGCAAATGTAACCCCAACCAAAATCACTTTGATTGTGTTAGTTATCTGTTCATCTGCTCTTCCATGAGGTGCCATATTGTTGAACTAAAATGGAGAATGTAGCTGTAAAGATAAACTTAAGCAGCTAGCTTCCCCTCCCAAAGTTGGTGGTGAGACAGAAAGAAAGGCTGCTCAGATGAGTCTCAGAGAGGTGGGTGTGTAATAGTTTTGGGCCTAGAAACTGAGGCGGAATTGGTGTGTTTGGGTTTGGATGAGCTGCAGTGGTTGATGTTTTCTGTGTGTATGGAGAAGTAAACTTTGGGTTAGACCAAAAAGTAATTTTCTGTTTTAACCTATATTTTGATTATATAGACTGTTGTAATTATGCCACTATGATCCGGTTATCTTTGGTATGGTTTTGTGTGTGATTATGCCATGGATTATGTGGGCACTAAGGTTAACCTATCTAGACTCCACTGCAGTAAGGTTATAATGTACTCTTTTCAAGAAGTGCTAGGAGATCTTTAATTTCCAGATGGACAACCCACAGAAAGAAGCAGAAAAGGCTCTCATCCAAAGGGCACCGCCTCTAATGCTGCAGCTCCTCCCCTCTTTGCTACTACATTGCAGTGTCAGCATCAGGTCTGCACCAAAGTCCTAGTTGAGTGCTGAACCTACAATCTTCTTCTACAAAGGGATAAGTGCTGCCAAAAGAACCAATGACACCTTTATAGTGGTATGTTTTCCTATCTAGCTAACAGCTATATTTTTCATGACTGAGATTATCTATTTTTCTAAGTCATGTTCAGACATGCCCAACGTGTTCAAACTGTAGTGACTGAACTGGAACAGCAGCACAGAGGCCTAAACCTACTCTCATCCAACATTGCAACAAGTTGAACAGAAGAACAAACATAGCCTGAGCAATGGCACACTGAAGCTCCGACACACAAATGAGATACTGAAGGTACTTCACTTGAAAGATAAATTTCCCTGCCCTGATCCTTATTCAGGCAGAATTACATTTTGTGTGTGTGTGTGTGTGTGTGTGCGCGCATGCGCACACCCTCTGCCAAACCTCCTCCTCCTGGGAAGAAAGCCAACAATGCGAAATGCAATCCAGTTGCTTCCCCCATCCCTCCTCCCAAGGGGAGTTATTTTAAAACTTCAAGCTCACTGTGTAACAACACTGATCAAAGGGAAAAAAAGAGCAAGGGCCTGGGGGGTTCAACACAGAGAAACAAGGAGGAAAAAAAATAGAGGAGAAGAAATAATTGTGGACAATAAAAGGGAAAGGCTAATGCTAACCAGTGATCAGTGTCACTGCACAGAAGCAGAGTGGTTTAGTGGGAGGAGGATTGGTTAGGGAAGGGGTTGCAAGCCGTAGCAGTAAATGGGTTAGTTTGAGAGGAAGCAGACAGTACAGGTTGAACCTCTCTAATCCGGCACTCGCTGGTCCGGCAACATCTGTGGTCAGGCATAGGTGCCGACTCCATGGATGTTCTGGGGCTGAAGCACCCATGGGGAAAAATTAGTGGGTGCAGAGCATCCACCAGTGCCAAGCTGCCTCCCTCTCCCCATGCCTCTCACGCGCCAGCAGCCCCGCACTTACCAACTCCTACTCCTCCTCCCTCCCAGCGTTTCGGGAGCGCCGCGAACAGCTGATTCATGGTGTTCAATCTCCGAAAGGGAAAGGGAGGACCTGGGGCCGGCGGCTGGGACCCCGGGCGAGTGGCCAGCAGCTGGGCCCTGGGGCCAGCATTGGAGCCCCTGGGTGGGGGGCCAGCGGCCAGGACCCCAGGTGGCAGTGGGGCCCCTGGGCGAGGGACCATGCTGGGCGCAAAGCCTGGGGGTGCTGCACCTATGGAGACCCGCACCTATGAAGACCCGCTGGCACTCTGCTTTGACCTCCCGTGGTTCGGCACCTGTCAGGTCCCAAGGGTGGACTAGAGAGGTTCAGCCTGTAGTAGAAGGTAAGGGGCAGGCTAGAGATGGAGTTGGCTGCAATGGCAGCAGAGTGATTGGAGAAGAGGGTAAGGAAGGACTTGGCACCAGCAGCTGAACGTGGTTTGGTACACCATTAAAGAGGAGTTTGGTGGTCAGGCGGGGTTTGGCAGTGGCAGTGGAATGCTTTCTTTGGTAGAGAGTGTTTGGCATGGCAGAGTGGACAGGGACAGGTTAAGCACTGGCAGCAGGGAATAGGTTGTGGGTGGGGGCTAGGGAGAGATTTGACACTAGCAGGAGAGTGGTTAAGCCTGAGGAGTGGGTTGGCATAGGCATTTGGTGGAGGGGCTGGCACAGGGATTTAAGAGAGATTAAGGGGGTGGATTGGCACAGGGGGCTAGCCTAGGGAGTTTGAGGGGGTTTGGGGGGGCTAGCATGGAAAGTTTAAGGGGGTGGCACAGAATGTGTACCACAGAGGGATTAAGGGGGGTTAGCATGGGGATTAAGGAGGTGTTTGAGGGTGGCTCAGGGAGTGGCATGGGGGGCTAGCCCTGAGTGATTAAGGGAGCAGCGGGAGGTTAAAGGGACATTTGGGGGCTAGTCCAGGGCGGATAAGGGGACGGTGTGGGGGGTAAGGGGTTTTGGGGGGGCTAGCTCAGTGTGGTTAAGGGGGCGTTTGGGGGCTAGCCCAGGAGGGCTAAGGGGGTGGTGGAGGGGGTTAAGGGGGCAGCGTTTGGGATGGTTAAGGGGGCATTTGGGGGCTAGCCCAGGGAGATAAGGCAGTGGTGGAGCAGGGTTAAGGGGATGTTTGGGGGCTAGC